>OU343225.1:204035693-204197447 GCA_910596185.1 Chrysanthemum makinoi | reverse complement strand
TTATATTGAACGACCTAAAGTGCCGTTTTAAAAACACATCGTTGGATATTTCATAAAAAAAAACATTCAGAGTACAACATCGGTCCCAAAAGGTTTTCAAAGTTTGCGGAAATACAAATATATTACAAATCCAAACGATGTTTTGAAATAAAGTGCCATAATGTACATAATGTAAGTCGACGCCGCGACTCAAAATGTAGGTCCCTAAACCATGTCAAGATGATAATGCCTCATTACTGAAAATACATTGCTAAAAACGGTCAACAATAATGTTGGTGAGGAATCATAGGTTTATGTAAATGTTTTATACGACTACACAAGTATCTAGCATGCATGACCATCAAGTCAATGAAAATAATGTTACAATTGCTCTAAGCCCATGACCCCGAAACTAGACTGTTCAATCATGTATGCCCCTGCAGAGTGTTTGCCGGACAACTCCGTAATGTGATCAAATGAAATGCATCCGCTTTCCTGGTTGGGATTCACCAACCCGGATGGAGGCGTCACCCTCGATAGATCTATCCACTCATCCTCGCTCCAAAGATTAACGGTTCATGTTCAAGTAATGGGGACTTTCAAATTGGCAAATGCGGTAACTTAAGCAATGTAATGAATTTAACATACTTGGTATCGTACAAAGAAAAATGTAGTGCAATGTATTCTCCCCGTGGGTTTGAAAATAATCGAAAGCATGTAAAACGGGGCTATGAAAACTCACTTGGTAAACTGGAATAATGGCAAATGTGAGTACACCGAGGTTTAATGTGATGCGTTAACCGGGACCTATTATCAATGATATGATATGTCATGAGTTGCAATGTAATGTTATGCATGCACTTGATATGTTATTTATACCATTTACGAGTTTTTAAAATATTACTCGACGCCTCGAAAAATACTCTTTTGACGCCTTGACCAAACAAAAATCACTTTACATGTTTTTACGTCAAAATGTCATCCTACAATGGTTTTAAAATGATTTTTAGAGAAATTACCACTTTTCGTCGCAAAACAATGTCGTCGGAATTTTTATGAAATTTACAAAAATGGCTTTGGAAAATAGTCGTAAAACAGTGTACGTCGATCGTTAGAGAACGAACTCGACTGTTTTGGAAAGTTTGTATCGATATCTAAAAGTTTCAGTTCAGGAGTTTTCGTCCAAAAGGCCTCGAACATAAAGATAATAAGGGTTAAAGATGGTGGTTTTTGGCTAATTGTGTGCAGAAAATTAGTTACGGCAAGTTTATGAAAAAGTGCATATCTTTGTCGTTTCAAATCCGTTTTTACGTTTAATATGTCCTTAGCTTCGATGAAGTAAACTAATATATTTTTGAGAAGTCGAAATAATTTGAGAAGCTTAAGGCTCATTTTTGATCCGAACAAGTAAAAACAGCAAAGCTGAATTTTCTGAAAATAATATTTTTCGTCGTCAAACTTGTAAAATCCATAACTTTCTCGTTATAACTCCGTTTTATTCCGTTCAAGCGGCCACGGATTCGTTTTAAAGTATATTTTCTAAATATCATGGCCAAAAAGTCGTGCCTACTGTCGGATTTTCCAGAAAAGCAAAACAAGGACAGAACACAAAATATACTTATCGAAAATAGTTTTTCTCGGACAAAACCTATTCTAATCCCTTCAAATCAACTCCAAAACTAATCTAATCCTACCATACACCTTCTTAGGGTGTCATGGGTTCCTAATCACCATCAAGACCAACCAATACCAAGGGGATATTTATAGGATGACCAAATATATATATATACTCTAAAATCATGAAATAAAATGGTATAAATCACATATCATGCATAATATCTCCAAAAATGAAAAGAAACATATGAAAATGAAAAGGAAATATGAAAATGATAAAAACATGCTTACTAGTGATAATGAAGAGGTGAAAGTAACAAGGATTAAACTTAAATACCCTTGGTTTTTATTTCAAAACCATAAAAAGAGTATAAACTAGGTTAATAAACACTTGAACTTGAAAATTTTGATCCCCTTTGTGTTCTTGATGTATGACCGGTTTTGAGAAGCCAAAAGGAAGAGAGAAATATTGCTAACACTTTGAGAAATAATGTGAAGTGAAGGAGTGAATGAAAAATAATTGAAGTTGGACTTATAAGTAGAGTAAACTTTTATACAATCAAGAGCCATATCATATTTATTACTACCCTCCCCTTGGTCGGCCAAGGGGGAGGGATTTGGTAGATATAAAATTTTTTTTTTTTTTTTTTATATATGTATAAGTATATATATTTGTTAAAAGGTATAAGTAATTGTGTAGGAAAATGTCACTTGTGAGGTAAATGGTAACTTTTTGGTACAAGTAAATTTTTAATAGATCAAAATAGAGTATAATGATTTTATAAAAATTGTAAAAATACATTCCTTGTGAAATTTGAGTGATATAAAAATTATCGAGTAGTTTTTAAGAAAAACGACGTAATAATTGAATTTCAACGATTAATATACCAAATAAATTTAAAACACTAGGAAAACTCAAAATATAGTTTTTATAACTAAATGTAAGTTTAAAAAAAATACATCGGGATCATTTTTGAAAGTAACGGATTAAATATTTAAAATAATAACTCACGCGATAACGATTATTAAATATAAAAATTACGCGTATAAAGTGAAATGAAATGTCATGAATGAATTAATGAGATGCAAATGATGTCAATGAAATGTAGACTAATCTTAGTCCATATGAAATGTACGTGATGTTATGATCATGAATTCGCCGCTAAACCTTTAAGGTTACGCAAATTTGAAACAAGTAAACCAAGTTTACTATAAATGTTGAAATAATGAGACATGAATTGTGTCGAGAAATGACCTGAAAGTACGGGTTGTCACACCATATAAGTAAACTAGGTCGTTTTTGGGTTAAGCATAAACAGGTTAGGGTTACACGGCTGACCCGATTATTTATACAGGTTGTATTCATTTTAAGGTTCTATGACGAACCAACCCTAACTAGTCAACCTGAATCCGACCAGATTGTCACCGATACTCCAAACACCTCCTTTGCGGAGAATGGGTGTTATACTGTTATTAGTGATGCCTTTAAACAAGCTATAAGTGTACTTTTTTGACAGCTATAAGTGTACTCGACGGCCATGTCTCAATAGGCCATCAACCACGGCAGTGGCGGAGCTAGACAATTTTTTGTAGGAGGGCCAATAGTATACTTCTAATGATGTAAGAGGGCCAAAGTGAAATAATTTTTTTTACCATATGAAAATTGACAAAAAATACACCAGGATAAGAAAATAGTGGGAGGGCCACCATCCCCTTTGGTCTCAAGTTGGCTCTGCCAGTGAACCAGGGTATGGCTCAGTATATAATTGGTCCAGTGGCAAACATAGACAGATACATAAGTTTTTTTCAACAGCTGAACACCACCTAGAATCTCGCAGCTTGATATTTATATCAATTATTCTCTATAAAGCCATATTTAACTTCATTTTAAGCCGATTCTGCTTTTCTTCTTTGCTTCTTAGTCTTGAGCAGCTTGGTATTTATTATCTAACTCTGCAATAGAATTCACCAATTTCCACCAATTTTCACTACTTTGTCCGCTGATTTTCTTTCAAAAGAGCAGTTTCAATCAAAATGGATGCGTTATGGGCTCTCTTAAGTCCTTCAGATCATAAAATCTATAGACCCCAAATCGTGACGACCTTCCTAGAACGAGGTTTCTTCCAAACAGTCCTTCTAGCCACATATCCCCACAAAAAGGGCCTCCTAAATTGTCAATCCTATTCCTCTTGTTAAAATCATTGTGAACGTCTTCTAACACCCCATATCAATAAGTCCAATCAAAGGTAATTTTCATCATAATCACAAATAGAATCTTCCCCATCTCAAAAAGTTCTTAAACGGAATGGAAACTTCTAACAAGGCAACTCAGGGGAAAAGGACTATAATTGGATATTGTGGTATTTGAAGACCACTCAGGACTGCCTATTCAGGTTTCTTAGAACAGGTTATGGGCCAGGATCCGGACCCAGAATGACATTGATATTTGGTTACTTTGTGCCATAATATCGCAACCTCCATCTCCAGTGTCACCATCAAGATATATATTTTTTGACGAATACATTATTCTCAGATATCTGTCTACATTTTTCTCCACCAGCCTCGCCTCCATATCATGTAGTCCATAAATTAAAAACCAGACATGATTTAGAGGTGGCTTAATCTAAGTTAATAAACTTCACGACTTAACTTTACAAGAGAATTTGAATAATTTGTTGAAGGAAAAATATCACCATTCACCAGTCAAAAGATGAAACTTTGAAATGTAGGCGTGCCGAGTTGTATGTAAAGCAAGAGAGTGTAAAATTTAGAAAAAACTTCAAAGAGACAAACAATACCCTGTGTGGCCTGGCCCTATGGCAGGCCTACCCTGGTATTCCTGCATTCTAAACTTATAGATTAGCAACTCATTTTAATTTAGGATTATAGTAAAGTCCTTGTATTTCTAAATTCACAAACCAGAGTTCATGTGCAATGTTTTCAAAACTCAAATACATGCTATGTATTTGCTCATGACAAGTTTCACAACCTGATATTGAATCTATATGTTGTATCTGCTTATGGGTGGATTGGCAGTTTGGCACTGGTACACTGGGTTGTGATGTGGCCCACATCATGTGGGTGTTATATTGTTATACCAATGACACTAACAGCAACTGAGGCTAGTAAAAGTGATACTTTCACCGCCGGCTTAGTTGTAGCGTAGTGATTTACTATCAAGTTTGGTCCTTATTTAGAGCCTTAGAGGCATTGTACATCTACTGTGAAGTTAAGTGTTGCATTTAACTTAATTATTCGAAAGGCTTGTATTATATGTACTTGCAAAACCAAGACAAACCTAGCCGTCACAATCTTCACTTGTATTGCAGGTTGGGGAGTTGATAACAAGTTTAAAGCAAATGAATAGCATAAATGAAAGCCTGTAAATGAAAGCAATTATATCAAAGTTCAACATCTAAGGGGTAATATCTGACATTTGCTCATTATATGTGATTTGGTTGGACACATAACACATGATGACAGTAGTCAAAAATCAAAATTATCATTTGTAATCAATTTCAATTATTTTGAAGTTATAAACAAATTCTAAATAGGCTCCATAGCCCATACACAACATAACAAGCAACTAAAGATTCGACCTTATATATACACCAAAGGTGTTCATGGTGAACCCCAAGGGTCCTCACATATGTAATTATAAAGTAAATGTGGAAACAACAGCATATATGCAGCACAAAGAACACTAAAAACACATTGTATTCAGATCAGTAAGAAAACATAATTCAAAAACAGATCATTGAGCAAATAAATAACTGGACGAATTCATTCCAACTGTTCTAATCATAAAATTTGTAAACATAAAGTTAGTACATTTTCATCATGGCGTACCTGCTAAGTGCTAAGCGTTTCAGCATCACTAACCAAACAAGTGGTTTACGTTTCTGCATCACTAACTAGAAATGATAGATCTTTAACTTTATCCAAGTGAGGTCTCACGAACTTAGCAAAGAACTTAGAATCAGAAATGCTGAAAACTGTAGTAGTAGGCTTAAATTTCAAAATTTTCTCCCTTTCCAAAATCTCCAATACACGTAACCTAGGCTTAAGCCTCCCATCAAGGCTAAAGATAAGAACATTCGGGTATCGGAAAATGTACGAGTTATCAAATCTTCCTGAACTAAGCAAAAACTCAGCATTCTCTTTAATTTTCCTACCGGACAACGCAAATACATTGGGAAACTTCCTAAAAGTCAAAATGATATCAACTTCCATATACCTTAATCCCCGAAAAACCTCCAGCTTTTGCTCCCAGCTCCCAAGTGACATTGAACCGACAGTCTTAACAGCGTAAACAAACAATTTCGATTCTCTATCAACACCAATCTCATCAACCCTTCCAACAAACTCCTGAAAGTTCTCTTCTTTATGTAATAAAAACCTCGGATAGTTATAAAATAAGGGCAGTATCTGAGACTCCTCAATCCCACAGCTTCTCATAAACTCAACATTTGGCACTAAAGTCTTATTCAAATCATAGTTCAAAAACCACCTGAAATTCTTAAGAATTGGCGAATCATACAGCTTATCACCCAAAACCTTCTTTAACACCTCAACCGAACGTTCAATAAAATGAAGGGAAACACGGGTTAGTATCCGCGGGTCTGCTGACATGACATCAGCTATCTGAGTTGCTGATAAACCCATGTCCTGAAAAAAGTTTATTTTCGGTTTGATTGTTTGTTCAAGCTTGCAAGTTGATATACGGCTGAATGGTGGGGGCAGTTATGGACAATTTCAGTGACATTCAATTTAAGATAATTAAAATGTGTTTATTATTTAGTTAAATGTATATTGTAAGGCTTGTACATTATTAGGTCCAAGCAACTTATGTAATGTGTGATATTTAAATGGTAGACATAAGTGAAAGTCAGTTTTATTACCTTGTACCATTTGGTCAATTATGAGTTACGTGTTTAACATATTTAACGAGCTTGACGTGGTTTACGAATTTTCATAATTATTGACATGAGGGGTAAAATGGCCTTTTAACACGTTTAGGATATTTAGGGTTTTACATTCACTCTCGGATATTTCTTAAGTCCAACACGGATGTTGTGACTTCTTAAGTGGTGGATAAGATTTCTGAACATTCCGTTAATGTTCCTCAATATAATCTTTTGCCCACCCATCCCACCCGTTGTCAAGAAATTGACACTTTGCTTTCTTGTCCCGTTACTTCTCCATGTCTAAACTCTTACGGGAGTGAAGATAACATCTTTGACCCCGGCATTTCTCATTATTTTTAGCCAGATGTATCTCATCGGAGTGGAACTTTTAGCACATTCAATGTTTATCCAAACCATTTGAATGAAAGTCCGATGGATATTTTCTCTTCACTTGCTCCCCCATGGACCAATGAATTTGGGCTCGAGTCAAGCTAGCAACTCGGTTAACAAAAACATTAGCATTACATGGGTGACAACCCATGTTTCTGACTTCTTTCTACTTTCTAACAACTAAGTGTGTGGGGAAACCTCCACGGTGTTTGCTTCTTGTGTGTTTGCTCGTGTTTTCAGGAATCCATTTGATCGTAATGATTGATGCGCCTGTTTTCAATCCAGCCGCCCAATATCCGATCATTTTTTCTAACGTTTATCTGGGGATATGTTTTCAAAAAAATCCTTTTTGTGTAAAATAACATATTTCGTCCACACACTTTGTTAGTGGTATTACCTTTTTCTGTTCGATAGTATCGGCTTCGGCCGGGACTTTGAATATTGAGGGCAATATTCAATTCTAAATGTGGGGGGAATTCTCTCGAATTTTGTCACATTTGTACCCTTTAGTACCTAGTACCCCCGTTTTGACCAAAAATTTAAAAAATTTTGCATGAAAAAGAAGTGCTTTGCACGAAAATAAAGTGTTAATGCTTCGGCGTTAATGGTAGTTTAGTCTTGATTAGGTTAGAGCAAAGGGAATCCTGACTCCACTAGAGTGTTGATTTAGCTGCTCTCTTAACAATTAGGCTAAGTTTTTACGAGTTGTGCAAATGAAAATACTAAGCGTGGAGTAGTTGGTTCTCTTTAGAGCTTATATAGGTAATCTATAGCTTTTTCCTCCCAGAAGATAACTAACTCATCTTAAATACGTGCTCGTTGTCAAACTTTTGAACATTCAAATCGTCTTGTTAAAACAAAAAGTTTTTAAGCAAAATTGATATAGAGTTCGAGTTCAACTTTTTATTTAAATTTTTGAAAAAGCATACTTTCTTAAAATTTGAATAATCTTGAAAAATGAAAGTGAGTAATATTGCTTGAATGATGCAAAACGAATCGCAAGTTAAGGTAAAAAAATATAAAAAAAGAAGAAAAAAAAAGTGAAAAAGTGAGAAAAATGAAAAACAAAAAATTAAAAAATGAAAAATGAAAAAATATGAGTTCCTTGAATAAAAGTATTAAGTTGCTTATGAATAAATATGCGAAACTTGCTTTTTCTTAAATTTAAATCGGAAGTAGAACTAGGATTCGTCAAAGTTGTTTAAAAGTTTGATGGTGATTTAGAAATTCTTGAAGTCAAAGACCCCGAAAGCTCCGATACTATTCTCGAGGGTGAAAACCTAGCCTCCTTAAAAGGACAAGCTGAGAAGAAAGTCGCTACACGGAGTGATCTCACCTTTGAATCTCGAACTTTTAAATTATCGTCGGTTGTTATCCATTTAGGTTTAGTCTTAACTTAACGGTAGCCTCGTAAATTTTTCGAATCGAATTCCCGCTAATTCCGGTACTATTCTCCGTGAGGTGTCAAAAGCCCGGTCACCTAAAGCCAACTGGTTTGGGATGTGCCGAGAAGAAAGCCGCTACATGGAAAAGGCCCTTTCGATCCTTAGACTTTCGTAGTTTCCGGTGAGTTAATATTTTAGTTAAGTGGATAACAACCATAACAAGGTCGGTTTCAATGGTCAAACTTTTGAAAATGAGCACACGAACTTAAATTGTATAAACTGTGGGAGTAAAAAGTTAAGTCTCGGCTTACATAGATTTTAGTTAAGTGGATAACACCCAGTTTACAAGAGTTAACAGGTTTAAAAAGTCATTTGGTTTCAAAAGAAAAAGAAATTTTATAAATCTGTCATCCTTTTTACAAGCATTTTAGTTAAAAATTAGTTGAGCTAAAAAAATTTTAAAAATAAAAATATGAAGTTAACTAGGTATTTTAATTACTGTTAAAAGGAAAAAAATTCAAAAAAATCGTTTACTATGTCTGCTATAGGGTGGAAGTTACTGCTTTGGGCCCTTTTCTGTCCTGTGTTCAGCATACCTTAAGCCCCAACTCAAGTTTTCTCAGCTTATTTATAAGCGGTAAACAGCTCCTATCAATCCAGAAAGTGGGGAAAAAGCAAGCCAGCTGGGTGGATTATATTTGGTCAGAAGCTCAGTGGTTGTCTCCTTCCCTAGCTTATTCAAAATAAGCTCAAAAATTGCCCAAGTTGGCTGTTTGGCTGAATAAATACCAGATCAGCAGATTTGATCTCATTGTAAGTGCTTATTAGGACTTATAGGTGGCTTATTTAGGTTTTTCTTTGCTTAATAGTATAATTAGTTTAGGTTAGTCTTATTTCTGCTTATTTAGCACTTTTGAATCCCTTTTTCTGCTTATTTTTTTTTTATTTATTTATTTTTTTTTAAACTTAGGACTCCCCTTAGTGTATCTCTTATTCCAACTGTTTTCCCCTTAATTTTGCTTTAGTTATAGCTTATCTGTGCATGTTCTAGCTTATTTGTCATCACTCTTTGCTTATCTTCCATCTACAAACTACTTATTTAGTGCTAGAAAATTGATAAAGGGGTGTTTGGTTTTGTGGCTGTCCAAAAATAGTAGCAAATAAGCTGTTTATACAGCTTATTTGTGGGTTTCAAGGAAAATGTTTTCACAAAAAAAATCTTCCATTTGATCTTAGAAATAAGCTGTAAAAAGAAATTTTTTTTTAAAAAATGATGCGAAAAATTCGACATACACCAGGTTCGAACAAGGGTCTAGGCTCTCACAACCAAACACCTTACCAACTGCTCTAGGTACCTGTCCCGCGTAAGTTTTCCATTTATCAATTATTTAAACACAGAATTAGTTTTAAGCCTTACAGCTTATTGGTCTTTTTAACTGCTGGTTTCCAAAAGCAGACGTGGTTTTTTGTATTTTTCTTAGGTTTATCACTATTCAAAGTATTTACTGTAATTTTCTCAAAATTTTCTAAATTAGTTAGTATTTTTAATTAATTAATTAGTTTAATTTAGTTTTTAATTCGTAGAAACTATTTTAAAAGTCAAAAAAAATTCCCGGTTTTTTCTATAATTATTTTTTGTCGATTAGAACGTAGGAAAATTGCTTTTACACCCGTAGCCCTTAAATTGCAAAATTTTCACGTTTATGGCTCGTGCCGTTCCCGGTTTTTTATGTTTTTGTGTTTTAGCATCGTAGGACATAGTTTAGCCTCGTTTTATTGTTCCTTAGGCTTAAGAGTAGTTTAATTTAAGTTTACATTGTTTTACGTGCTTAAATTTCAATTCCGTACTTTAAATTGCAGAATACGTAATTACAAACCCAAAATTCATTAATCCCATTCAAGTTCAAAATCACAAAACTCAAAATTCATTAATCCCATTCCAAGCTTCAATTTGACTGGTCATTCGCCTAAAATGGAGCCCCGTAGCCCATGTTATGCCCATTTTAGTGAGGCCCCTTTTGTCACACGATCTTGGGCCTTCAGGAACATAATAGCATGTTCATCAACACTTGGGCCCACATCTGTTGTCCTCAAGCGGTGTTTTGTTGCAGTAAAACTATGACACTCTAGCATCTAAGTCAAAGTCATCAAAAGTTGATAATCGGGTTTTCCTTACCCAGGTATCATAATAGTTGCAAAATGGCCAGGTCGAGTAACTTGAGACTTGATAGATGGGTTGCATATTCGTCTAATTTGGTATGCACTCCATAACGTAGTACTTGCATATTTGTCCAATAGAGCAAACTCCATAACATAATACTTGCATAACAACAAGGTGTTTCGTCGTGAACTTACCAGGCAATTCCACGAGGTGATGCGAGCGTTAGATTGTGCAAAAGGAAGGCACAACCTAATGGTGAGCCATGGTGCTGATTTTAAACAAAGATTTTGGGTATCCGTTTGTAGGTGAAAAAACTTCACAATTATCTTATAAGGTAAAACAAAGGACCAAACATTCCCCAAACTCATAAGCAATTATATATAGATGGTAATTTTGACCCATTAGTTTATTAATGGGTCAGTTTGGGTTTTGTTTAATGCAAGTGGGTTCATTTATTTAGTTTATTTCTAATGTTATGCATTATAATTTCTTAAACTTGAATGAACAAGTGATACATTGTTGCTCATATTCTAGAAACATGAGTTTGAGTATATTTGGTTGTAATTTTTGTTATTCGTGTCTTATTGTAGCATTTTCTTATATTTAGAACACATGTTCTTAAACTTTTTCATTAATATGAATTACCTGATGATTCATTAAGGTAACAAAAATAACTGTCATTATGCCCTTTTAATTGAAATGCAAGGTGTACATGTTTCCAGTAAAATATTCCACAAGAACACAAATTTGTTTGGACGTGCTCCATTTTATTTATTTTTTATTAATCCAAATTCTATAAATTTTTCGTGCAACATATAGGTTAAATATAGAAAGGACCAGGCTGCGATTAATCACTACGAAAAGGTTGATACTATAGAGATGAGTTTCATTTATTACTATTGTTGACGATGATATGATGTCCTTTGTTATGTGGATGAGTCTTACAGACAGTTTTGCCGTTAAAATGTTCAAACACGAAGCCGAAACTTCATTTAAAAGTGTTAGGACTTATGGTGCTGGACTTAAAGTGGTTGCAGTTTAGCAGTGGAAAAATAATGAAGACATAGTTGATAATAAGAAATAGAGAAGAGCATAACTGATGAATTTGAAGAGAATTGGCCCAAACCAAATATCACAGTAATCTTATGAAAATTTATATATCCAGCCTGGGAGTAAAGAATACTCAATCTAAACAGAAATAGGGTGTGGTATGGCCTAATAGATTATATAATGTTTTTGCTAAATAAGCCCGTATTCCCAATAACTAAAACACCCGCTAACAGGATATAACATATTAGCATGACAAAATTTTAATAATAAATTATGGGAAAATGGATGAAAAATATATATTTGACAAAAATATAATATTTGATTATCAAAAACAAATGATGATCTTAAAGAATATATGAAGTGTACTTCAGTTACCAGATTTTCCAGGTTTGATCGAATGTTCATGATAAATATTATTTAGAACAAAATGTTAGAAAGTAGTTACCTTCTTTTAGCAGTTTTATCGATTATGGTAACATCAATTATTGTTTTTAACCGTTTAATTTAACTTTTAATAACTTTTTACTATATATTTGTTCTACTAAATCCTAAAACTAAAACCACAAATCAAAGTACTTACATGCTTTTAGTCGTTTAATGGATTATGGTAGCATCAATTATAGATCTTACCCATTTCGTTTAACTTTAAATTATTTTTTAGAATATATTTGATCCACTAAATCCTAAAAATTAAAACCACAAGTCATACCAGTGCATCGGACCGGTTTTGACACTAGTATATATATATATATATATATATATATATATATATATATATATATATATATATATATATATATAGTTAGGATCAAATAAGAAGATTACTTAAAATAAGAAGAAATAAGAAGAACTATAACCGCAAATCCGAGATGCACCGACCTAAATTAGATGCATCCCTATAATCTTATATGCATTATAACGCACCATAGTGTGTTTTCTAGCTTTTAATCATATGCATATACGTATATTAGATGCATTTCATGATTTCTCTTATTTTTTGTTCCTCTGCACGTGCCGAAATCATGAAAATCAATTTGCACCATCTATACATCAAATTAACTTTTGAAACTCAATATGTTGCATCTATATGAATATAAATGCATCTAATGCAAGTCGTTGTATCTCAAATGCGTGGTTTTGGTCACTTCTCACCACTTTTTATTTTAATTTACTTCTTACTGGATCCCTGCTATATATATATATATATATATATATATATATATATATATATATATATATATATATATATATATATATATATATATATATATATATATATTATATAAAAGATTAACTTTGTAAAAGTTTAGAAATCAAGGGTATAAATTGTAACTTTTAAGTATAAGGGTAAATTCTATCCTTTTTCTAAATATATAAGTAAAAGGACCTATTTTAGAAAGTTTTATAAGTTAAAGGTTTAGTATATATAAGTTTATTATATATAAAGGACTAGATATGAAAAAGTGTATAACCTAAGGGTATATTATGTCAATTTACAAACTAAAGGGTTAAATAAGATATTTTCTTATAAATAAAAAATACTATATTTTTATTTAACAATGTAACACAATACTAGGGAGCTTCATGTGAGGGGTTCATTTGGGTATTTGTTTTGACGAGTTTGCTGGGTTTACGTTTTAAAGTGCCCTTGCTCCTCAAGGTTTACTACATGACCTCTGAATTATGATGGCACGAACGGTGTTAAGTTACATCTAAATCTAGTACTTAACAATGCAACACAATACTAGGGAGCTTCATATGAAGGGTTTCATACCTCTGGATTATGATGGCCCGAACGGTGTTACGTTGTATCTAAATCTAGAAAACCTAAGAAACACTTACATGATGAAACATAGATAAACCAATTAAGACTTGACATACATATAGACACACTACCTCAGGATACGTGAGTAATCCGTCTATTATCTTAGTCACTTTGACATCAATCCGATTTCCCTAAACTAAAGGTGAGTTCGTAGCCTCACACTTTTTAAATCCCGTGAGTTCATAGCCTCACTTTTTAAATGCTTTCTAAACTCGTGAGGGGGATACATGCATTAAACCTTTTTTGACTATATATTACCCTGTCCGTTATTTCCTAAGAAACAATTTTGCCACTCAAAATTCCCTCATATCATGAACCATTAATCACTTGTGAGTGAACGCGAGTATATTGAATAGATCTATTTGGATTGTGACAACTCACGTTGGTTTGCCCGAGCCAGGTACCAATAGCACTATATTTGGAAAATCCTAGGAAGTTTGACAACTTCCTACTCGAGGGCACCATTACATTACTTATTTCATTTTATGATACCACTTATGTTAACGTTTGAGTTTATGAGACTTAGAGCAATAGCATGGTACTGTATTGATCATACAGTACCATAACCCTTACCTTTCCATTAATGGGTGTAACAATTAAACCCATTGGAAGTGGTATTCACCCTTTTACTACCTAAACCTATGAATTTCACTCAACCTTTAGGTTGACCCCTTTAAGCATGTTATCCTAGGTAACTGAGCATATTACGGGTTTATGGCATGGTGTGGTGCTGGACTTGAGGATTTCAAAACTGTTATCATTCAAACTCTATGTTTGACATAGATTTTGGGACCTCCTTTCGTAAAACTCTGATATCTTAAATGAATAATAACTTATTTTCTAAAAAGTGTCTCTTTTCGAGTCGTTTTATATTATTGTGACTGTGATCCATGAAGTAATACCTCAGATCTAGTTCCGCTGCGATCTGTGAAAATGGGGGTGTTACACAACCAACCTTCCAGCCACCCCAGTAACCTGCTGCGCCATTTGAATATCTTCAAGTGCAGATTGATGAAAATAAAAAATCAACATAGATATCTAGTTATTGGAATTAGAAGCGACTCTGAGCTCATCACATTTAGGACGCCTTGACATTGTGTTCTGTTAATTCTTTTTAAAAATTTTAAAGTTGAGTTGTGAAAACAAAGTTGCTACTCAAGTCTGTAAAATACACAAACCAACTAAAAAAAGCGAGTCACATGCTTATCTTTTAGAGGTATAAAAACAAAATAGGCAGATATTCTAATTCAAAAAAAACACCATTATTTAAAGTTGAAAAAAGGCATTGGCAATTCGGCTAAAAATAAAATTCCCATTTACTTTACTGCTCTTTGGATTCCTTTTGGATTCACATCGAAATTATCTATATTTTCTCTGAAACTTGCCACTTCAACACAAAAATTATTAGATTCGGTAAGATTTTGAATTTTAGAATTTATCACTTATTCAAGTGCTTTCTTATTAGTAAATGATGCAACTGATCTTTTCCACTTATGCAGCAGTAGCAGAAACTTCATCTACAGAGAAACCAAAAACCAAGCAAGAGACAAAAAAAGAAGCGGGAGTAACACACCAAACTAAGCATGCCAGACACAAGGGACTAGCTTTTGTTATCAACTACATCTAATTTAAATATTTAAACGGTTGGTGACCGTTCTTAGACAACAATGACTACTTTAACTATGTATGCGAACAGATAATGCTACTGTATGACTAGAGTAGCAAACTACAGGTTGCCAGGGTACGTGTTTTGTAAAATATTCGTGTTCCACTTGCATAAATATATGTCAAAACATAACTATTTTTTGTAAAACAACTGTGAGGCATCTGCACGTTTACTTTACTAGTCAAGTACCCGCGCCTAGCGGCAGCGGTTTCCAGCCGGGTAGCCGCGCCTAGCGGAAACGGTATCTATTTTTTGACAGTAGTTACGCGGCAAATAATTTCCTTTAGACAAACTATGTTTGCAGCGTTAGGGAATTGTTTACGAATAAATTGTTTTTTCTATATGTCATGATTGCATAGCGGTAACTATACGTAGTTTTAAACATATATCGATATCGAGAAATTGTTTTTTCCAGACGGCATAGTCACATAGCGGCGACTATACATGATTTTAACATGATACATATAACGTCGATTTACGCGTCATTATATTAAGTTGCATTAGCCGATAAAGATATATGCGTGTATACATATATTTTTTATGAAGAAAAAATTATTTAGATGATAAATATCTTAATGAATAATATGTTTGAACGTTTAGATAACTAATTGAATTATATCTTATAAACGGTGTCACTTTATACATAACATTCTTTTTTGAAAGACTTAATTATGTAATTTCATCAAAGGCCTCCAAAATTTCAAAAATTCATGAGACAGCCCTGTGGATGGTGGTGTATATTTTGGAGAAAGTTAAACAAATAGTATTTGATTGATTTTTTGAGTACCCCTCGCTTAGCATCACCGTGTAGAATTTTCAATGATTTTTGTTGCGTCGATATCATTTTGTTCATGTTTAGAGATAACTCGTTTGTTTGTACCATTTTTTGTTTTTAAAATATATTATTATGCCGACCATAAAATAGATGATCCGTGGTTTCTTATCGATTTGAAATAGTTATTTTGTTTACTCACTTTTAGATTACTTTTAGATTAAGATAAGTGTATTACGTAGTATTTCTTTTGGAAGTCAAGCAATTATAGAAAGTAAAGATTTACTTGGATTGTTATGATGCTTTGCTTACTGTCACAATTAACACCTCAAGCACGAAACCATATAGGCATATATATCCCGTCATCGTTTTTGTACATCTTCTCTTCTCGTTTTCAAAAGTTGGACTATGAAACATTGTTACCCCTTTCCGTTTCTATTTTGTTTTCCCAATGTACAACTTACCACTGTACTTACTTTCAAAGTCTAAACTTCTCCTTTGTACCTTCACATGTGAATATTTTTCAAAAGCAATAAAAAGGACAAATTTTCAAATTAAAGCTGTTTTATTCTGCAAAAATCATTTTATTGGGAAGCACAAATTATATTGACCTGTCATTGCATCCGTAAAAGTTACTATACATACATAACAATGGAGGCTTAAAGGGAAGGAAAACTCAGATTAAGTTTCACCAAGCCAATCGATAAATAATACATAGTAGTAATTTTAATGATGATTCGAAAAAGAAAACATAGGCATACAAGTCCCAGAAACATCATATATCAGCAAACAACCTAAATCCAAACAGTTCCAACCTCAATATCACCAACCATAAAAATGGATCAAAACATTCTTGCTATTCATATTTAAAAATTAACTTGAACAAAAGAAAACATAGATAAGTTAAAAAGTAAAAGCTCCACTGATCAAGCAAGAACCGAAACTACCAACCACAAGCGGTTCAGGTGAAACTAAAGATGGTCGTTTAGGTGGAGATTAACAGCCTTATCGGATCAAATCAATAATCAACGGCATTAGATAAAAATCAAAACAAAGAAAACCCATACCAACATCACCAACCGAGACCAATAACCTTAAAAAAAATCCACTTGGCCTAGTGGATGGGGCGTTTGTTTATGTGCGTGAGGTCGAGTAATCGAGTCCAGCGTTAGCATATTCATTTAAAAAAACAACCCATCCAAATAACCACAAATCACTAACCGAGGCATCAGTTTATGTACAACCAAAAACACCATAACACCATCTAGACCACAAAACCATTTAATAATTGTTGGGTCTCTATAAACTTTACCTTATTTTATGTAAGACTAACAAACTTTACCTTAGACTATATAAGAACCTCTCGTTTAGTTTTAGGCCCATCGTTACTTGTATCAGGTTTACTAAACTTGGGTTTACCATCAAAGGGTTTCTTAAACCCTTTCTTTGGTTGGTCGTTTGATGATTTAAATTTCTTTTTTGAACCATCAAATTTGCCGTTGCCACCTCCTTCTCCTTCGCCGCTGCTGCCTTTTGGAAATATATTACACGCAAACACAACTCCAACCAGCCAAACCACCAAAACTAAACATCAAACACTATGCTTTTTTGTAATATATCTTGATATATTTTAATAGAGTCAGAATAACTGACACCCGTAACAACTAAAGCCAACATAATTGACAACCAAAAACATCATTGGCCAATAGCTACACGGATTTTATAACAAAATTTAAAATATTTTACACAATAAATATTAAAATAAATATTACCAACAAAGTTTAAAAGTAAACCATGCACTTTCGGGTCACAGCAAGTTTGGCGGCAGGTAACAGTTTCCGGCGGCCACATCACGCGACAGGCGGTGGCTGAAATAAAATATGCCAAAACTATTAAAGAAACTCAGATCGACAACAGAGATCTATATATCTATTAAAAAAAGTTCAATCTACAACAAAACTCCTCGAAACATGAAAAAACCGTTTGTTAGTGTTGGTGTGAGCTCAGTCGGTGGTAATAGCAAAGGCGGGGCAACAGCAAACCTGAAAAAAAAAAGTCGAATATGTTAGGACAACTCAAGTCTATAAAAAATAATCTAGATCTAGAAAAATATTTGATAAAAAACCTTTAATACTCGAAGAAAAAAAACATAGATCTATAAAAAATAAAAGAAAAACATCAAAACATCGCGGATGTAGAGCTTCCGGTGGTAGTCTCGTTGGTGGTTGTTTTATTGGTGGCTGCTTCGTCGGTGGTCGACTAATTTGAAGAGGTGATGTGGTAGTGTTGGATGATAGAGAAAGAGATGGTGTGGTGGCGTTTTTTTTGTGCTGCTGTGTTTTAAAGATGAAAGTAAATGGGAAAGTGGTGCTTGTGCGAGTATTTATTTGTGCAGTGATTCTTTTGTTTGTAAATATTTTAGGGTTTAAATGTTGGTTTGTTGTGTGTAAATTTAGGTATGGAGTGTGCTTTGGATGGCTGAATCTTAAAATATAGGGATGGTATTAGGTTGGGGATATTGGTGTTTTATAAAAGAGTATAGATGTATGTAAAAAGTATGTTATATTATATGTTATGATCAAGCTTGCCTCTATGAATGCTCATTGTGTTGCATCTTCAATACAACTGCTTTTAGAGCTTCCGGTGTTATATTATATGTTATGATCAAGCTTACCTCTATGAATGCACAAGAAAAGATACGTCGCGACAGTCGTGGTGATTTGACTCCGATACAACTGCTTTTAGTACATTTGCGCCGTAAAGGTTATACATATTACCCAAGGATAAATGACCACACAAATGAGCTCGATGAAATATTTTTTGTTCACCCGACGTCATATGCCCTGTGGACAACATATCCGGAAATCATGCTGATGGACTCCACATACAACACCAACATGTTTAAACTGCCATTCTTTACAGTTGTTGGGGTTACTCCAACAAACACAACATTCTCAATGGCGTTTAGCTTTTTGGACAAGGAAAAAAGCCAAATTTCAAATGGGTGTTGGAATGTGTTAAGTTGGTGATACAAGAACCATACTACCCGCGGGTTATCGTCACCGACAGAGATTTAGCGTTGCTTGGGGCATGCGCAGAAGAATTCCCAAACGCTAACAGATTACTCTGCCGATGGCATATCAATCAAAATGTGGTAAAGCATTATAGACACAGATTCGATACGTTAAAGGAGTATGAGTCCGTTAGATTGACATGGGATTCGATGATTACAGCTCCAACCGAAGAAGTGTTCAGGCATTATTATCAGCACCTACATGGTTTATTGGTCCAAAAAATGGTACTCGAATTGTTATTTAATAATACATTTTTTATTATTATTTAATAAATAACTACTCGGATTGTTTTCTCACTTTAGTAATTCTTTGTTTTCTCAGATGTTTTCCAGTATTTTCGAAACTGGCTGCGAGATTACGATCGCATGTTTGTGTCGTACATTATCGATCAATATCGCAGCTTCGGCCAAACAACAACATGTAGAGTTGAGGGTCAACACGCGCTGTTGAAGTTATACTTGGGCTCCACACAGTCCAGCTTAGACACGTTGTTGTGTTCGGTCGACAAGATTATAGCTGCGCAAGAAACTACGATACGAGCCTCTTTGAATATAAGCAAAATCAATAAACTGCATGCTTGTAAGAGCACTCTATTTAACGAATTGCGGTATAATGTTTCAATGGATGCTTTAAGGCTCATACTCGCAGAAAGTAAACGGGATGTTGACCCACATGCATGTGGTCATCAGATGCGGTTAGTGTATGGTTTACCATGCTATCACCAACTGTACTGGCTTCAAGCAAACGGTATGTATTTTAAAATTTATGCCTATCAAGTTATTCTTCCCGTCAATACCGATAATTTTAACTAGTTCCTTTTTTCGAATACAGGATTGCCAATTCCGCTTGATTTTGTTGATAATTTTTGGAGAACACTAAGCGTTCCTTGGCATGTTGTCCGAAATACTCAAGAGCCTGATGAGCCTGAATATCCTCAAGAGCCTCAAGGGCCTGAAGAGCCTGAATATTTTTCTTGTCAAGATGACGTACAGAAATTCCAAAGTGTTTATACCAGAGCATCGTCGTTTGTCAAAAAAAATATGTTAAACATGCTCAAAGGTATATACGCTCCTGAATCTGTGTCAGCCCAACAACCTGCTGTTAAAGAAAGTAATCGTGGACGTCCGAGCGCAAAGGACAACAAATCCAAGTATAAACCAAATCTCCGGATTTGAACGAAGAACCCCCACAAGGCACCGCAGAAGCTACACAAAACCTAAAAAAGTCCCAGAAGTAAATAAAGAATATGCGAGACACAGTTCTTATGTGGGAGAGCCTTCTAACGTCCCAGACTTAAACGAAGGACCTAACAAAGGACCAAGCGAGGGCGACTTAAGACACCACTTGTACGTTCCAGATTACTTTAGCGAATATTGTATGACTGAAATTCCAGCTATTTTCCGACGCTGGATCCTAGAGATCTTTAACGTGGAGGGTGATGGAAATTGTGGCTATGGAGCTCTTGCCGTAGGTCTTGGCCATAATCAAGAAATGTGGCCCAAAATTCGAGCTCTTGCCAGGGAAGAGGTAGACAATAACGAGGATGTTTACAGGGAAATGTGGGGTGATTCTTTTACATCTACACGTAACTCGATGAATTGGTTTAGGGGTGCAGCACCCCGGCGTTAACTATGCCAGAAATGGGAGTGGTTATTGCTACATCTCTTAACTGTCCTATTGTATGTATAACCAATTCACAATCTCTTTTGTGTCTTACGCTGAGAGGTTCTCCCGATTTAGCAGAAATATTGTCTCCGGTTGTGATTCTTCGTGTGGGGAACAACGAATGTGCTCACTTCGTTCTTGCGTTTCTTGATGAAGACTCACCACTCCCGTATAATCACCCACAATGGAGACATTTTAGAAATGCCGAGGCCGCGCCATGGGAACATGTGTTTGCTCAACGACAGAGGATGTTTAGATATACGTAGAAAACAGTTATTGATTTATATTGTAAATGACACAACATGTATAGACGATTACTGATTTATATTGTAAATGACACAACATGTATAGACGATTACTGATTTATATTGTAAATGACACAACATGTATAGACGATTACTGATTTATATTGTAAATGACACAACATGTATAGACGATTACTGATTTATATTGTAAATGACAAAACACGTATAGACGATTACTGATTTATAGCAAACGACTCGTCATCTTTTGTTACAGATTTCTGCTCCTGCTCCGGTTCTTCCTCATCTTTTGTTACAGGAATCAGATGACATTCAGTGGAGGGACATTCATTGTGTCAACCACACACCCGCTCGTGTTGAGAGTCCAGATTATGTGCTTTCTTCACAATCTTATGTGCCTCCCTTTCCAGCTATATCTCCATGTTAGGAATTAGAAAATTCCATAGTGAAGTAGCGGTCACCCCAAATATAATCTAGCATAAGTTAGCTCGTAGACATATCGTTATTTACTGTTTTATTAGTTAGTTATTTAGTTTAGAGTAACACCGTGGAGGAAGGACGGGTCTTTACCCACTGTATGCCTGATCCACAGTCCGAAAGAGGACGTTTAGTTTGTAACTATAAATACCCTCTACCTCCCAAGGTAGAGGGTTGGACCTTTCATTCATCTTAATCTAACCTTCTAAGTTTTCTTTCACTTTCTCTCTCTAGAAAGGTTCCCACTTTCTCTCTCTAAACTCTACATAATTCGAACCATATATTGTTATGTGATGTGTTTATGAAATCCAATATGTCACAATTGGTATCAAGAGCCATGGTTAGATCATCTCTTACATATCTTTGGATTTCTAGTGGTTTTTAGGTGGTTTTGAGTTTGAGAAAGTTTAGTTGGTTTTGCATCATTTGGTTGATTTCTTGTGTTAAAGTTTGGATTTTGATTGTACTTTTGTGTTTAGGATCATCATAAGTGTTTAGGTTGTGATTTGGAAGGCTTGAATCATCGTGGTTGGGTTGTTTTTGGATTGAAAAGTGTGTTTTGGAAGTTTTTCAAGTTAGCGACTTGGCTCACGGTATAACTTTCTTGCTAGCGACTTGCTTCACAATTTTGTAGCGAGTTACAGTTTTGGAGCTAGCGACTTAGACCTAGCGATTAACAGTACAAGTAGTGGACTCTCCACTACGGGTAGCGACTTGGTGGTAGCGACTTGGTCTGTAGCGAGTTGCTCTTTAGCGACTTGAAGTTTTAGCGACTTGAGTAGCGAATTGCTGCCAAAATTTTGCTAGCGACTTGAGGGTTAGCGAGTTACTACTTAGCGACTTGCATTTGTCTAGCGACTTGGGACTTTAGCGACTTGGGGGTGTAGCGAATTAGGTGTTAGCGACTTGGTGCATTATCTTAGCGACTTGGGCTTAGCGACTTGGTTCAAGAATTCTTAGCGACTTGTTGACTTTTCCCGACAAAACTTCAAACGGCTATAACTTTTGATCCGTAACTCCGTTTTCAGCGTTCTACCCATCAAAACGACCGTGAGAACGAGGAGAATGTCACGCCGAATGAACGGGTAAACCTTCGAGGGCTAAATCCGCTCTGAACAGAAGTTATTAAGGTTTTTATGTTTTTAGACCTAAATTTCTCGGGAAAATCGTGCATAAACCAATCCAAATCTCAACCAAACAACATCTCTGCTAACCCTACAAACATTTATATGCCCTAACACACAATTTTCTATCATTTTGACAATCCATCAGTCATCTTAACACGTTCCATTGGTCATTGCTTAACGGTTTGGTCTTGATTTTAGTAAAATCCCGCGAAAGATTCTATTTCTCGGTTTAAATCATAGACTTGTAAAATCCCGTGCATACTACCACATCATGTCTTATTCTACTGACCCAGTGATTTCAGAAGTGCTTAAATTGTATGATGATGTGGACAACAATGATACTGTATGCTACACTGAACGATTAAAGATGATTGAATCAATCAATGAGGATATGATATCTCCGGGTTCAGACTCTGAAAAGACAGAAATGCACCAGTCAATGCTACAGAATGCCATGCAAAAGGAAAGCAGCATTGAACCTTATCAACAACTTCACTCTCACCTCATGTTACTTCTACCCACATCAATGGAACGAACATGTATTGCCCTCTTTCGTCAGGATTTTTTCACATTAACAGGAACTCTGCTGTTAAACCTAGAGCAATTGGAGCTACAACTTGACAAAGAGAAGGTTCATAAGGATAGTTCCAGCGCTGCACTTCAAGTGATCTACAAACACTTTCAGTCATTCATTAGAAGGGAATTCACATCTGATTATGATCAAGACATGACTGAAATGTCCTTCAAGAGACACACTGGAATGGACATTAGCGTGTTCACGGAGACACTTATCCATCTCATGGATAATGTGGAGAAGTATATTGAGGAAGTTACTCAGAAAGATGCAAAAGTAGATGAGAGTCTGGTACAGTTGAGAGTTATTTGTGATAAGTTGGGAAATGTATCAGAAAGGTCGGGTGTTGCTGAATGCAGAATATTAGAAACAACAAAGAATGATGTAACCAGCTGCTCGGTGACTCTGTCTCACAAGAAGTGGATGTTGTAATCAGAAAGGCGAATGTATCTCGGGTACAATCAATAAATTGTTGTGTTGAGACCGGTATGGCACCAGATGTTGGATCAGTTGACACTGAATACAGAGGCTCGGAGACAGATAAGCTTGAAACAGCCAGCGGTTCGGTGACTCTTGTTACACATGATGTGGATGCAGATATCAGACCAGAAATTGAACAGGAGTCATGTAATGAGGTACCCTTTCTGTTCAACATAGTGCATCTGCTAAAGTACTTAAACAAACTGATCATGATGCTGAACATAACTTTCATAAATGTTCTGTTACTGAGGCTGAGTCTGAGATTAAGTGTTTCAAAACAAAAGATATGGTTGATAAGAAGGCTTTTGATGAACTTTCAAACAAATTCTCAAATCTTGAAAAGCATTGCATTTCTCTTGAAATCGCGATTCAAAGTAAAGAAGAAAGTTTTCAACTTAACAAACCATGTAAACAACCGGAACTTCCTGAATTCCGTGAACTTTTTGAAATTAACACTTTGAAAGCTCAGCTTCAAGACAAAGAGTCAACCATTTACAATCTGAAGAAACATATTTCTGTCTTGAATGAGAAAAGTAATTTAGTCATGAATACACAAGACATTGATGCTATTATAACAAGAAATAATGAACTGTCAATTTATGTGGCTAAATTACTAAAGGAAAATGAGTCTTTGAGAAAGCATCATATAGAACTAAGTGACTCTGTCAAAGATGCTAGAACTAAATCAGTAGAACAAACAAACTCTTTGATAGCAAAAACTGATGATTTCAAAGCTCAACTTCAAGAAAAGAGTTTCGCTATTGTTGCCTTAAAAAATGAGCTTAGGAAAACTGTAGGGAAAAGTGTGAATACTAAGTTTACAAAACCATCAACCTTGGGGAAACCAGTTTCTCATCCCATTAGAAACCGGTCCATTGTTAGGCAGCCTACTGCGTTTATATCCGAAAGACCAAAATTTTCAAAAACACAGTTTGCCTCCCAAGTTGATGAGAAACAAGTTTTGTCAAAACCAGTCACTTCACCTGAGTTATCTAAGAATAAGGCTTCTAGCTCCGTTAACCCTCAACACGTAGCCACTTCTACTCTCAGCACCTCTAGGATTAGTTCGAAAATAGTGTCAAAACCATGCATTAAAACCCAGAATTCATATGATATGAATGACTTGTGGAAGAACTATTATCTAGAAAAAGCTTGGAAAAAGGCACAAATTCGAAAAGACGGAATTTTAGGTGCAAAACCTAGGGTGATGAATTCTACGAGATTTCAAAGCACTGCTAGTAGTTGTAAACCACTACCTAGAAACACTCAAAAGACTAGGGATTGGCGTACATCTAAGAGTAGTTACGTGCATAAGAATGCTAAGCATGTAGGAAACAAAACTAGAAATTCTGAGTCTTTTCCACAAAAGAAACATTTTCCTAATTCACATGCTAAGGTACAATCCCCTAAGACTACTTATGCGACTAAGGTCCAACATGTTGTGAAGCAAAACAAACCAAAAACTTCTCCTAGATGGATACCAACTGCTAAATCTTTGGAAACTAGGAATAAGGATAAGTCTTCCACTGTGCATAAGAAGCCTAACAATCCTAGACCTTGCCATAAGTGGATACCGTCTGGTAGAATGTTTAAGGATGCTGGACTTAGGTGGATTCCTACCGGAAAGCTGTTTACCGATGACAAAATCAAGGTTGACCGTGAAACCCCAAAGGATTTGGATACTAATGTCACTAACCAATATATATGCAATCAAGTTTGTAATGTTAGTGCAGGTAGACCTTACTCAGTTGCAGATACTTCGATCCTTCAATACATGGACTGGTTTAAAGTATGGATAACACAAGGATTGATATCTCATAACTCACGGGTTCAAGTAACTCAATCTTGATATTCTTTCGGATATGACGTCTGTTCACTTCAGTTCAGGCCTCGTACTTCATCATTATGGTGTCTGCAGATAACTCTTCAGGCCCCGTTCTTTAAAGAAAAGAAATGTGTACGCTCTTCGTGCGCTTTATCTTCGCTAAAGAGAAATTCTCTCATGAATGGCCATACTCATCTACATTATTCATCAACAAACTTCATGTTTTTCCACGCTCATTCAGTCATCAAGTGGATCTACGTTCATTGGTGTATACTCTTATTCACTTGTTAAATCAAAAATGGCAACTTCGGATGCAATTTTTGAGGGGGAGAAGAGTGAATATACTACATGATGATGGATGTTTGAATAATGGTTATACGACTTAATTTTTGATGATGATGAGTGTATATTCTTTTTGATGAAGAGTGAATATACTAAGGATTACTGGGATTCATTGTTTTGATTTTTGACGACTCTCCAACGCCTAATGTTTCACTCACTAAGGATAAATGGGATTTATTGTTTGGGTTTCATTGTTTCAAGAGATGTTTGATGAGTATTTCCAACCGCTAGCGAATGTTGATCATCCAAGAAGTACTTCTCAGAACTCTCAAGAAACCTAATCTCCAGTTATTCCTCAAGGTGTTGATAATGACTATCATGAATAATGATCCGCTCTTTGGTATTCCTTTGCCAAATCTTCACGGATTATTATTCATGAATAATGATCCGCTCTTTGGTATTCCTTCGCCAAATCTTCACGGGTTATTGTTCCTCTCATTGTGCACGCTATAAATCAACCACATGAACATTAAGGAAAATGACTACCTCATCCGCTCGAAGACATTATTGGTGAATCTTCCAGATCAGTCACTACATGTATACTTTTAGGAAGAATGCATTGATGTTGAGGCATCATTTGTTCCGGTTCATTCAGTGGGTGAATGTACATCCGATTGTATGTTTATTCACGTGTTGGGTATTTGGCATAAGTTGATTACTTTGGAGTTAATCGTTTATCACTTATTTGAGATTGAAGTTGACTTTTACAAAGGCATGTTCTTATTTTATCTTGAATTCGGGGTTGGTTGGATGCATGACTTTCAATGATAACTTGCTCGTGATTGAATTTAAGTTGAAGACTTGGTTTATCTAGTTACCAGCAGTCGGGGTGGATGGTTGAAGACCTGGTTAACTATCACTTCAAGGAGTTACGTTGTTTTACTCAGTGACACACGCTTATGTCGTTGTGGATAATCGCAAGAGGTGTTAATGTCTCATACTTTGGTTGAGTATTGAGTACTTGGAGATTTGCTTGGAGCATAAATTCTCGACACCGTTCTTCCAACATTAGTGCAAGCTTAAGATGCAAATGCGGGGAATTCTACTTCAGTTTCAAGTTTGGTACATCGGGTTTTCTTCATCAGTGGTCACTTCAAATTGTCTACGAATGGGTTGATAAAGATAGTCAGAGAGAGTTTCTATAGCAGTTGATTCTCACAAGATTCATTTGAGCTAATTTTTGTTCTTCTCTATTTCAAGAATATTTGGTATGTATAATGTGTTGCTGATTCTGAGGTATCAAGGGGAAGGAGACATACATCTAAACACACAACGAGTACACGTGATGAACCTAATACTTCTTTTCTGTTGAAGTAATCCCGGGAAAGACAATTATCATAACCATAGAGAAACTCAGTGTTTACTCATAACCTTTGATGTATTATTCCAACCATTTGGGAGGAAGTGGTCTCTGGATACTTTTGGTATGTGTTAACTCAGCCCTCTGTAGAAGGAAATATGAGAAGAATATTTGGTTCGTGAGATGATATTGCTTATCGACATCTTCGATATGAATAATGGTAAAGTGCTTCCGATTATTCCTTCATGTACACATTATTATGTTGATTCCGATAAGATCACAACCATCATGGGGGAGAGATATGGGTACATCTAGAACTCACAACATGTTCACCTGATCGGGCTTAATCAGTTATTCCTGAGTTGACATCTGCAGAGATGATCAGTGACTCAACATGTTACTTGAATGTCATCGTCTCTACTCTTGTTGGGTACATGTGTACCTCATGGGCTAATTGGTTATATGTAAGATAATTGGAATGCATTTGGAAATATGAAGATGTTGATGTTTAGTTCCCCTGAATTGACAACTGGTCAATCTCGAAGAGTAATGTGTACATCGGAGATGCACAACAGGTTCATGTGATCGAAGTTCATCAGTTATTCCGGATTTGATAACAACTTATACGATCTATGTTTCAACTTGTTACTTTGGTGTTCTCGTGTTCTTCGGGGTGCAGAGCTTCATTCAATGAGACTGTTTTCATTCATTTCTACTTCTTGGAAAATGGTCTTTATACTCAGTTTGTCGGTTTGAGGGGAAGCTACCAAAGACTCACTTGTTGAAGGCTCAAGTTCTTTCGACGATTCAAGAGCCTCGAATGCTTTGGTGGTGGAAGTTTAAGAGATGATGACTTCTATCTTCTACAAAGTGCTGAACGATTTCCTTTTTTTTGGTACTCGTATCATCATCCTCTTAAACTATTTCTCTATATTTGTATATATTTATTAAAAACAAAATACAAAAATATAAAACCAACAAAAAGAAAATAGAAAAATATAAAATCTTCAAAAGCCCATAAAAATCAGAAAATTGAAAAATACCAAAAATATTGTTTTCTCAAGACATGTCTTCTGGTATCGATAACATCTACGGTCTTAGAAATGTCATTCAATAATGGCACGGGACCATAGATGAAGTTCGAGCAGGAGGTGTAAATATTCTTTTCTAAACATGTCCAAAAACTATGGCTTACAGTTATTTTAGACTGTAACCCGGGCTTCAAATGATGGCTTGCAGTTACCTCAGACTGTAACCCGTACTTAAACCATGGTTTGCTATTATTTCTGATAGCAACCCGCTCTTAAAAGGAAGGAAAGTGCCACGCTTAAACGTTTTTCACAAATTTCGTGCACTTATCCTAAAACAAAATGAGGAAAGTATGTCGAAGGACTGCTGTTCCTACACAAATGTTTTTCCGTCTATAATTCTTCAGAAAAATATTTGTTGTGTTCAAAATGGTGGTAAAATGAGTTGCTTGAAAAAATCAATCAGGATCAGAGTTTTCGTATTAATTCGCAAAAACTCAATCGATGACTTCAGCACTTTTAAAACTTTTCAAGAAAAAGAGTCATTGATTGAGGGGAAGAATATTTTTCATATTTATATCATCTAACGGACTTTCTTAATCATCCTACGTGCTTATCTGAAAAATATAATTGCCTATGTTGAAGGACTAGGTTTCTAGGATGTGACTGTTAGGTTTAGATGATTATAGATTGATGAACATTATTCCCATGCTTTATATGAACTGATTGATATGTTGAATTGACTTTTATTAGTCGATTGCTGTTATGGGTGATGTCGACCACCATATATCTGTATGTGTGTTCACTAACGTATGCAGATATCATGGATATAAGAATGTTCCCGATCCGGATCCCACTAATGATGATGATTGGATGCCGAAAGGAAAGGGTAACTATTTCTTGGGTTGACAAATGAAGAAACGGAGCTTAATTGGACTTCTATGGAGAGTTGGCATAAATGCAACGAAAGAGGTCTCACTGCATCAGCAGATGGTTTTCTTCTAAGTGATTGAAGAAACGGAGCTTAATTTGACCTCAGTTGGCATTCAAAATGCAACGTAAGAAGAAGTCTCACTGCATTAGCAGACGGTTTTTCTTCCAAGCCCTACAGCAACAACATCAACAAAAGCAGCTCAACCACCTAACGTATCTTTGTGCAGGATACCATTTTTAAACAATTTTGAATAATTTGATTAAATTGTTTTGAAAATGGAAAATATTGTTTTGAAAATATATTGGACTAATTTTTTGAAAATCACCGGACTTCTTGTTATCAAAACCTAAGTCACTCAATTATTGACTTCTGTCATGGATTGAGGGGGAGTGTGATTTAATTTAAAATATTTTCAAACAATATATCTTCAAAAGAGTCCGTTTGTACGAAATTATGTGGTGATCTAAAGATTTAATGTTATGTCATGGTATGATTTTTCTTTTGAATCAAGGTCTTTCAAAATGAAATTTTTTCTGTTCTTGTTTGATTGTGAAATTGTTTTATTTTACTTAAAGATCTCTTAAAACTATCATACCTGACACTAACAATCTTTAATGTCTTAAAATGGTCCTTATCTGTCATTTTTCAAAGTTAAATCAAGCCACGTCTTTCCCCAAAGTTTTCTAAATGATTTAAATCAGTTGGGATCACAAATCTCAAATGGTTTGATATTTCTGATCGGGGTATAGATCGTGATTTAAATCTCAAATCTGTTTTAAATGGAATTGGTTTTAGTCCTTTAAAGGCACTCCTGCCTCCATGTGCCAAACGAGTTCAAATACACAATGCACATGTTGAGGAGGAGGATTTATCCAAAAACCAGATGAGTATTTAAACAAGGCCACATTTTCTCCCATGTTTTCTAAACCTAATTAAATCACTTGGGATCCAAAATCTCAAAGGGTTTGATATTTTTGATCGGGGAGAATTTGTGATTTAATAATGAAATTTGATAAAAGGTGATCGTTTTGATTTAATTGTGCAGCTGCTCTCTCATATGTGCTAAACGCTTTCGAATCTTGAAGCACATATTGAGGGGGAGCATTTTAAAGGAAAATAAACTATCGAGGTACAAAAGCTTTTATGTTTTAACATAGAGTACCTTGATTGAGTTTTCAAATGGTTTTCTTAATGGCTTTTATGATTCGTGGATGTGCTTCAAAAGAACTCTTGCCTTTATGTGTTAAAATGATTTCTCTTATCCTATGCACATATTGAGGGGGAGAATTTACCAAAGAAATTCCAATGGCTTTTTCTAAGGAAAATGTGATCAAGAAATTATTTCAAAGAAATTATTTCAAAGAACTCTTGCCTCCATGTGCCAAACAATTTCAATATCATATGCACATGTTGAGGGGAGCATTTCTAAAATGATCAAAACTATTAAGGTACAAAATGCTTTGATCTCGTATCACAAGTACCTTGATTGTTTTTCCAAATGATTTTTCGATTGGTTTCATGAAGGAAAGAACAATACCAAAAGACCGACCAATTTACTTTATGCATGGTGTTATAAGGATGGTTAGGTTAGGTATTCGTTCCCACGATCCGCCAGAGCCGGAGGGATCTACCCAGGGACAATCCACTAGATAGTGTAGAGTCCTTAGGTATATTGAAAAAAGGAGAAAAATGAGAATATGGGAAGAGTGCGGACTGAGACAGAGCTATTACTGGAATAAACCCAACAAGGTTATAGTTATGAAGTCTTGGTAAGCACTGAAGGGGTTGAAGAATGAAAAAGAAATGAATATGAAAAAGGGTGAAAAGAAATAGCCCTCCAATAATTCAACCTTAGGGCAGTAACCGGGTTCAATACATATGCTACTGATGTTTACTAAGGTAACACTGGTATTGAAGACAAGACGTCATGGACCCAGTGACGCACTGCACTAAACTTCCCAAGCTACTCAAGTTCCTCTTAAAAGGGCTTGTTTCATTCTCACGGGGAACCGACATTATCTATCGACTTTCTCTTAGAGATTGTTGATATTGAAGAAGGAGACCCTCTCCCTACTCTCCGGCATAGGAAACCAAATGTGCACTAATTGAGTCTAGAGCCAAGAGATTATCCACAATATCTCATTAGGACACAAAATTAATGAAGACTTGCTGTTTCACACAATGTGGAAAGTAAGAATATATTAAGAGTCCTACGCTTTATCCTTGTGGTATTGCCAGAACATCTGAGTGATATGTAAAAATATTCACGATGAAGATGGAAATCCTTCTAGAGCCAACCTTTAACAAGCTCTTGGTGGGTGACATGTGAAATCTTGCAAAAGATCAAGCTTGTGACAACTGGATAGAAACAATGGGGCGATTCATTCTTGAATTAACCTTGGTCCAGGAATGGAATTGACGAGTACTTTTGGAAAAACTGTTCGATGTGCAAATCTTCTTTTCTCTAGCACGTCGAATGTGTATTCATTTTCAAACACAAAAAGTATCTCTGATTGAAAAATACTTTTAGAAAAACCGTTCGATGTGCGAATCTCTTCTTTTCGCTAGCACGTCGAATGTGTACTCATTCTCTAATACAAAAAGTATTTTGATTGAAAATTGATCTTTCTCATAAAACCTTCGTCGTATTGCAAAACTCTTTCTTCAAGCAATACGCGATTGTTTTCAAATCATTTTTCATCAATCAGTGTATCTCAATTCGCTGGTTCACTCACTCCGTGTTGTCTTCTTTGAGACGTTCCGGTTTGAGAACAGCTAGAACAGCTGCGAAACCCTGTCAAGGAGATTCCTCAGAATCCTACCTGATCACAGGCAGTACTTGTACTGATCAACGGGGAACCGTGGGCCGTGTACCTCAATTCAGCGAAAGTGATCAAAGACACTTTCGTGTGTTTTATTGCTAACTGTTGTTTGCAGGTACATTTGGACGGTTGCAGCTGATCAGAATTGAGGAGTCATTCCAAAGCCGCATGCTCACAACATCCACACTTAATTTGAAGAAATCATGACTGGTGCATATCTACATAACCTGGTTCTGATATTCCATACTATGCTTCTGCTTCGCTGCTGCAAATATCATGAACCAGTAAGGCTTCCGCTACTATGATGGAATGATGTCATGATTCAAAAGTGTGAGCATGTCGGTCCGAAAGTCACAACTTCACATGATGGCAACACAATAAAGGGTGATCCAGAGATTTACTGTGGCTGATGATCTCAATGAAAGCTCAAAGATCATCAAAGATGTGGATCAGTTAAAGGCCTCCACTGAAAGTACAAACCACTCGGACTATGAAGAGTCACTGCTAAAGCACAAAGATGCAGAAGTTGAAGAATTCAAGTCTACGAGCTCAAGACTGAAGATTAAATAGAATGCTAGGATTCAAAATGTAAAACATGGGGTGACCTCCCTTAGGGGGAGATTGTTAGGAATTAGAAAATTCCATAGTGAAGTAGCGGTCACCCCAAATATAATCTAGCATAAGTTAGCTCGTAGACATATCGTTATTTACTGTTTTATTAGTTAGTTATTTAGTTTAGAGTAACACCGTGGAGGAAGGACGGGTCTTTACCCACTGTATGCCTGATCCACAGTCCGAAGGAGGACGTTTAATTTGTAACTATAAATACCCTCTACCTCCCAAGGTAGAGGGTTGGACCTTTCATTCATCTTAATCTAACCTTCTAAGTTTTCTTTCACTTTCTCTCTCTAGAAAGGTTCCCACTTTCTCTCTCTAAACTCTACATAATTCGAACCATATATTGTTATGTGATGTGTTTATGAAATCCAATATGTCACACTCCAGCTGCAGATGAGGACAATTTTATACACCGTCCTCCGGTTCTTCCTCATCTTTTGTTACAGCCGTCTCGCGTTGACGAGTACGAGCGAGAGATTGACGGATTGAGGAGACGCATTTCAAAGTTAGAGTCTCGTGTGGGACAGATGGCAGCATCATTGGAGCGACTACGCCTCGGGCGTGATTGATCTTAGTTTCTAGTTATATTGTAATTTTGTGAACCATGTATCAACTATTAATCTATAACAAGATTGGTTATTTATGTATTCGAAGCTTCTAGTTTTGTGAACCATGATATTACTAATTTATGTTGTGAATAATTATACAAATTCTTTTGGCCAGATGCAACAACAAAATCCTTACTTGTGTCGTTGTCAACGTGGATTAATAATTGAAAGAATATCCCACAAGCCCAAAACTTGTGGTCTGAAGTATTATGCATGTCCTTTCTCAAAGGTAAATAATTAAACGTTTGCTTATTTGCGTAAATATATCAATAACTTGTTTGTTTAGAATACATTTCTTATAATTGTTTCGTCATATAACAGCCAGGGACTAAAGACTATGGGTGTCGATACTTCATGTGGAAGGAAATATTTCAACAAAAGTACTTTGGTGAAGCCTCTTCTTCAACGCAGTGCTCAAACTGCAAAACTAAAGATACAACGATCAACATGCTATTGGCTGAAAACAATTTGTTGCAGGCAAAAATAAAGGCGTTGGAAGCATCACTGGAATTGGCAAGAAATCTAGTTGATCACGCATGTCAGCTGAGTGGAATACTCTATGAGCTTATAGATGACATTAATAATCTTCATGTGGAGTAGATTTCGTTGTAATATTGAAAACATTTGTTGTTTTACTTGTTTAATGTTTACATTTGTTGTTATACACAATTAAAAAACATAACGTAAAATAAATACCATATAAAAACACTACACGATTAAATACACTATACATAAAAAAACACTACACAAATTAAATACACTATACACACTATACACTACACAAATTAAATACATTAAAAAAAACACAACACACACAATTATTAAAAATAAATAAATAAATAAAACAAAAATCGCCGCCGTACGGATGGGGGGTCCACCCTACTTGAGGTGCCTGCCAAGGATTTCATGGGGTGCCTACGTAGGCTTGCCCGTTCTATTTTGTGTAGTACTACGTATTATACAAGTACCTAAACTATGAAAAATCCATCCAAAGACACATTGCCACAAATAAACATGGTGTATCTAACTAAAGGAATAAATCCATATTTTCCAAGAAAACAGTTGCATACCACTGTTGGAAATCAAAACACAACACTATTATTCAAAAACAACAAACATTTAGGACAAAATGAATGTACAAAAACTTGCAAACACAGGGATCCAAATACATGAGTGCAGACACATGCCTGCAAAAAAGCAGCACACCTAAGAAGCTATTTTTTATGCCTTGGCTGCAAAAATATGGTCTAAGCCAAACTTTTTGACCAAGACCTAACAGTAGAACTTACCCATATCTTGGCAAGCCATCATGGCAATGTGTTTGTAACCATAGAGGGTCAGATGCTCCTTTATCTGTTTCAGGCCTCCCACATTTTACCCATTATACAGATGATAAAAATTAAAGACTTATGGCATTCTGAAAATGCAGCTTAACTGTTTTCAATCTTAACAGCGCAAACCATTACATTTTCAAGGAGCAGATGCATTTACACCACACTCATACGAATTTTTTTACTATAACCATTAAACATTTAAAGTTTAAAGAAAGCAAACAAACGCCAACTACACCATAAGAAGAACGCAAAATTTGATATAAAAAAAACACATACACAGTTATTTATATTCATAAAACCATTAAAATTGGTTCATACATTAAAAAGAGACGTGAAGATTACCAACATAAAACTTTCTTAAAGGCTTCGACCTTAACACAAAATACACTGACGCATCTAGAAACACAACAAAGATACCAAAGACACATCCTAACTACAGACTTGCAAATAAACTAAAAACATGCATAGCTAGCAACAGAAACAGCAGCATCAGCTTCCCATCAACGCACCTAAACAGCTTAATCATACAAATCCATGACAAACACATGGTTCAGGTTCTCAACTCTTTCTTTATGGGCTAAATCCAAAATATCAATCAACCCAGCTAGAATCTGCCTATCCCTAGCTTGCGCTTGGAGCAAACAACCATGCGCATCAGTAACCACCTCATGAAATTGACCAAAAGATTTAGCCTCTTGAATCAGTTCATCCCTCTTAGCAATTTGATTTCGCAGACCATCACATTTCTCTCCAAGCTGCATAATAAAGCCTTCATTTCTGTCATTTCCTGCACAAAGAGAAATCTAAAACAATGGTGAAGCTCATCAGAACCACAACTCTCCTTTAGTTGCTCAATATTTGGGTTAACAGGCATTTCTTAAAGATGTGGGAACTATTGGTTACACCAAAGCTTTGCAATAAATTATAAGCCAGTGAGTATTCACAACAAAGGAATACTCTATATATAGGCATAAAAACCAACCAAATGATAATAGTAATTGCTTCGGTTATGTTTCCCATGCAACATATGAACATAAAAATATTTACATTTACAATTTTAAAACATTTAAGAATAAAAAAAACCCTAAGTAGATAAAATATATTTACTCTTCTTATATACTTTCATCAAAAATAAACTAAAACAAAAATACACACAACATTTAAATCAACGCATCACATAAACAGCTATAACAACAAACCAACACAAAGTAAACATAAACTTTCTACCAAAACGCCCTTTTTCCCACGCAATGTATATGAGTACCATACCACTGTTATTGCTATTTATACTTGAAAACTTAATTTAGCAAAAAAAATTAATAAAATAAATAAATAATAATTAATAAGCACGAGTTAATTATGTATCTAAACAATCACAACTTAATGATCTTAATCTTATCAGTGAAAAGTTGTGTAGTTCATACACACTCAGTACTTATTATCCCAAACACCCTCTTCTTCACAACTTTTATAAAAATCTGCTTGATATAATCGACATGTCAGTTGTGCTTCACAATTTCACAAAAATTAAAAAATTAAAAAATTAAAAAATAAATAAATTATAATTGCAAAAATCTTTTTTTCACTCTTACCGTTGACTATAACCAAACTCTTCTAAAGCCCTTAACAATTCAGTTTTTATATCAGACTAATTATAACTACCAAAGACCAAAAGACATAAAATTAAGCAAACATGAATTTATATTGGAACAAACTATTGAAAACAACAGAAACACCCAATATGATAATAACTAATATTTTTTATTAATAACATTGCAAATAACACATACATTAGAAACATATTAAAACATCCATACATACGCCATTTAAACAACCTAACATTTTAACCTCATAGACTACCCTAAAAGACTACTAAACTTCATAACATAGAAACATGCAAAAGACCAGCATACACAAGACCACAACATCAAAAAACTTATTTAAACTTTTTAAGGTTCTTCATGATTCTTGAATTTTCACTAGAACGTGCACCAACAACATGACGCATCTGAATCAAACAACTCATTTCAGCAAAATCTTCTTGCTCTACAAACTTCAGGACAACCAAAGGCTCATCAAGCATATGATGACTACCAAAATGATTAAGCTCTAGAATCATTACATGCCTGTGATGTACACGAGCTTCTATCTCCTCAATCCTATCATTATAGTACTTTTCATACAACCTATAAGCCTCCTTCTGTCGCAAAAAAATAACATGTAAGACCTTATCAATTCGCCTGCTTCTGAACTGTTCCGCCATATTCTCATAGATAGGAAAACTAGAAGCGGTTTGTTTGAATGAATAAATCTTTTCAAGGAGAGTGGTTATCTAATGAGTATGTGTAGACAGAGAATAGAAAACCATTTATATACCCAAAGAGAAAAGAAATTTAATGCAACTAAACTAAAACAATGTCTAGTTGGGTTTATACTTCCTATGCATCTAAAAAATATCTCACCTAAAAATGTACCAAAAGATGTACTTACAAACATTAAAAAATGAATACAAACTAAACATATCTCTAACAAATTATTTTAGCTCTCAACAAATGCTAATAACAACAAGAAGGTTCTAACATAAGGCATCATTTTTTTGCGCTTAAGTTGCTAATTGGTCACCCTACATGTAAATTTACCATATAAGAACAACATTACTCGATTTCAAGAAAGTGTGTCATGGGTTAACGTAATAATCTGCATGAATTTGAAATACCATCCATTTGTTATCTCCCATATGAGTCGAAATGTTCTGTTTCGTTAACATTTTCAGGCTACAATTACCAAATGAAACATTATTACCATTAAGCTATAAATGTAAAATGAAAAAAACAAAAATTTGCAGCAAATGAATGTTAATCAAGAAGAAATCAGTTCAAATATGGAAGTAACAACACATCAAATTCAAAGTCGTAAACTTTAGCAAACAAAAAGAAAGTAACACCTATTACACATTTAAGCCTTAAACCGAACAATCAAAACATTGCAACAAAACCAGCTCCCACCACACCACATAAAAAATAGACCAATTTGCCACATTCATCCAAATCTAAAAATGATACTGCCAAAATATCAATCCATAGGCCCTTTACCATAAACGAAAGTTGCAAACCTAGAAACAACTTATCAAGGAATCAAAAAGAGCAAACACTAAAAACAGTTGAAACATACACTAAATTATACAAGGCTCTAATTATGTCAGTGGAGTACTATTGTACATTATCTGAATGTCTGCATAGCAACTTTAGTATAAACTATCGTAACAAATTGCAGGCTTCCTTAAATACATGTGCAAGGTATTTTGTATCAACTATCTTGACAACAAACTATACATCTATGTATGAACCACTGTTATAATAGTTATTTTTATTCGTAGAACAGTGGAAGGTTGGTTGATACATAAACCAGGGACATATTAACTGCCAACACAAATTTTGTCCACATGTTAAGACCATAACACAAAATACACAGGCCTAAAAAACATAGACACCATAACATACTAACAGACGCTTTGATACCTTGACTGGATACTAAGACTCTAACACAAACTACACATATAAAAAAACTAATGGAAGCAGGCAACACAACAAAGTACTAGCACAAATGATAGCAGGGTTCGGGGTTGAGAAAACCTCCTTTTCTACGAGCAAGCTTTTCAATCCTCTAGGCAGTGAACCTAATCGTTGTAGTGTAGTATGGGGTAAACCTCGGGGATTGATTTCATTCTCTAGGGGAATAAGAATGCTAGAAAGAGATATATGACGAGAAGGTGGGGTTGAGGAAGATTCTTTTTAGTCTTTTTTTATGTTTTTTTAGAAAGCAAGGGTAAAGATCTTGGGTATATAATTGGGTGGTGGTACTTCTGCCGATTTTACTACTTTAACTACTTATCTAATTATCTAATTAACTATGGATAGTTTATGCTAATTGAGGTCTGCTCGTATGATGATTAAAGATGTGTTCACTTAGATACTATTACTCCTTAGTTATCTCTTATTGGTCAAATTGTCACTTCCTTTATCTTAATTGATGCGTTGTATTCCGTTTGGTCGTAGGGTGGTACCTAATTCCCTAGTTCTATGAATTGCAACTCTCCTCTAGAATACCCGGGATTGGCAAGTGCAATAGCATCTCCCCCAAATACACTATTATCCTAATGCTACAATTCACGCAATAAACACAACGAATGGCCAAATGTGAACTCAAAGGCTTTTTGCTATTTAGGACGTTCAAGCTCGCTACACTAAAAGAAGAAGCCAGTTTTCCTTAATCTAGCGTCTACCAATTAAGACAAAAGACAACCTAACAACAATTAATAACTAGGTTTCATAGATCTAAGCAAACACAAGAATAATTTAGCTAGACATGTTAAACAAGAAATCATACACACAAACAATTGAACATGGGTAGACATAATGATAAATTGGATAAACAAACTTATCTTGTGATGTAAAATAGGGTATGGGACCCTAGAATACTGTTCAAGTTGGACTACAACTGAGTTAGGGTTTGCTTTCCAAAATTCTACCTCCTCAAATACAGGAAAATCGAATTCTGTACATAGATTTACAATCGCGACGACGTCACCTTTTGCTAGTGACGTCGTTAGGTCGCCATCATTAGGGTTTTGTTTGGGCCGTTGGGACGGCGTAAGTTGAGATGTGTGAGGCCATCAGTCTTCATGCAGGACGTCATCTGAATATTGGATCTTGGGCGTCTGGTGCAGATTTTATGAGTGACGCCTTACAGAATTTAGGCGTGACGCCGTCAGGATTTAGGACCAGAAATTCTGCTGAGCCGTCGCGTGCACTTTTGATCAAGTATTCTATATAGGGACGACGTCGCCCTTTGGTTTGGACGCCGTCAGGTGTGCTAGAGTGCCTTTTGATCTTGACTGTGCCTTTTGATCTTGACTATGCCATTTTCTTCATGTTTTCGCTCCTTTTCGTCCAAATATGCTTCATTCCAGCATTTTGCTTCCAAAAGACCTAAAATATGAAAAGGAACGATTTTAAGTAGTAACATAAATAAAATGTGTTGATTTAGGGCTTAATTGACCCCCTAAAAATGTATGTTTTAAATCCTTATCAAATATCCCTACACTTGGAATTTGCTTGCCCTCAAGCAAATGTTCTTTTGGCCAATCAATTTATAAGTTAGGGGGCATGAAGCATTGGTTTAGGATATTCTACAACAAGTACAAGTGCCACAATAATCATAACAAGCATGTAAATTATATACTAGCACCTCACAATTGGTGTTTGGATTCTCTCATCTCTCGGGTTTATATGAAATATAATATGAATGGAAATGGAAGATAAACACTCATTACCTAGCATAGTACATAGATTACGATAAGCTTGAGAATAGATCAAACCTCCACCGCTTTGGCGTAAGCATCTAGGAATGACTATCTAAGAGGTCTTTACAAGGATTGTAACGTTAGGCTCAGGGTAGGGAAGTAAAGGGTTTTGTTGAATATGGGATATTTAGTGGTGGCAAGTCAAAAATATTATGTTACAAGCATGTAAAACGTGGTGTTGCTAAGCCAAGACTCGACTCACTAACACTAGATAACTTGAAACAAAACAAGAACATAAACTTAAAAACATAAACATAAAGATAGATGTAGGATGGTAGCTCGTATGTCTTTTTTCTCTTTTTTTTAACAACTCTTTCTCTATATTTTCTTCCAATTTTTTTATACCTTTTTACTCTACCATCCTCTACGATAACATCAAAATATAAAGGATTTATAGGAGCATCCCTGTACTTGAGTTTTTATTTAACTAACTCCAATTGGCCCGATTTGAAAAGATCAAAACACTTGGAGTACTTAATTACGTAGACAAAGGGAATTTGATATTATTGTTCTTTTCTATTACTCCATAAGATATTACTTTTAACCCATGAGTCAATCATCCCAAAACTGTATACAAAAGACATGAATAGACTTAGCAACCATGCAAGTAAGTAGATAATTGAACTAAGGGTTTAGTAATGATAGCAATAATGCACTAAAGATGAGTACATACAAGGTAGGTTAAGGCGATTTGGGTGTAATATTTGGGAGTGGATTGTAAATAATGCTCTCCATTGATATTCCAGAGAACCAAAACATCACGAGAACCGCGAAAAGGATAGGCTCTGAGAGGTTAACTAGGGGTATCGTGTACTAAAGATGAGTACATCGCAAGGGTGTGGGGAAAATTACTCAACCAATGTGGAAGATGTAATTATAATACAGGTTTCAAACAAGGGTTATCCTAATACCTCTTATCATTTAGTTACTCCTAACTACACAAGTGTAGTCTCACTAGCGATCTCGGAATGCATCACAAAACAAGTTCTATAATATATCATACTATTGGTACACTCACTAAGCATTAAAGGTGAATGCTTTTATTCCTAAAGATCTAGGGGCGAACCTCACATTTTTGAGGTGGAATTTGAGTGGTATACGGTTTTTGTGTTAGTAATATAATTCCTATCCAAAAGACGCTTTATTAAGACTAAAGTTCAGCTCGTAAATGTCATACAAAATTTTAAATTTGGTGCTAAAATTTCCCTAAAAAATATTTCTTATGCTTTATTACACAAATTACTAAGGACAAGACAAATAATCAAGTAAGTGAATAGTTTCTAAGTTTTCGTTTTATTCTCCCTCCCTACACTTAAACTGAACATTGTTCCCAGTGTTCCTCGAAAGTATCAAAGTTATGATAAAGGAAGGTAAGTTAAAAGAGAAAGAAACTACTACTCCCTTGATTAGCTTGGCAGGATATGTGTGAAGTTGCGGTTAAATCCTCCTCCAAGAAGAATGCATAAGTAATAAGCTTCATCCAATATGTGTTTTTTCTTCTTGTCTAATATAACCTGCATACTTATAAGAAAACAAACGAAACCTTCACGTAAAATCAGCGGTAAAACTATATGTGACACACAACTACACTAGAAAGCAAGTAAGATATAATGCTTGTGGAATGGATGTTTAAAGTTTTTCTGGAAAATTAAGAGTTGGGAATTTCCAAAAATTACAAATTACAGAGAAAACGAAACTGATATTTTGTTTCTACATTTCCTGACATCGTCAAGTGTTAATCCTGACGCCGTCAGGTTGTCATGACAAAAATGGTCTGCTGCATTTTTTTAGAAAAACTCTGGAAAAATTACCTCATTAAAACCAGAAACATTTCTGCAAAACATCCATTATGACTCGATAAAAGCATTTGACTCTAACAAACACACAAATACATCAATTTCAATTATTGTTAAGCTCCTTTTCATGTTCATAAAAACTTATATGATCTTCCCTACACTTATCTTTTTTGAAAATACCTTTATATGCAATTAAGACGAGGTTAAAAATATAATAAAGCATTTTCACAAAGTCTAACATGAGAATAAACAATAATGAAAAAGATATATACACACAAATTGAAAAACAATGTAGGATCATTCTTTCTATGTTACTTGATGATTCTGGTGGTCTTGGATGGTGATAGATCAAGTAAGCCATTGTAGAGAGATAAAGAGTAGAGATGGGTGTTTTCTAGAGAGAGAAGTAAACAAAAAAAAAGGTTAGATTAATGAAAAGCACCACCTCTTCCTAAGTGGGAAGAGGCTTTTATACTACATACTACACGCCCTCCTGTCGGGCTGTGGATCAAGCATACAGTGGTAAAGACCCTTCCGTCCTCCACGGTGTTACTCTAACTAATAACTAGCTAACTAACTAATAAATAACGTAATGTCTACGAGCTAACATATGCTAGACTATAGATGGGGTGATCGACTCTTCAACATGGATTTTCCAAATCCCAACAATCTCCCCCTAAGGGAGGTGAACCCATGAATTACATTTTGTATCCTAGCATTCTATTGTAGACTTCATGCTCTTGCTCGTAGACTTCAATTCTTCAAGTTCCAAAATCTTTGTGCTTTAGCAATGACTCTTCATAGTTCGAATACTTTGTACTTTCAGTGGAGGTCATTGAACTGATCCACATCTTGATGATCTTTGAGCTTTCTTTGAGATCATCAGCCATAGTAAATCTCTGGATCACCTTTTGTTGTGTTACCTTCATGTGATGTTGTGACTTTCAAACGGGCATGCTCACACTTTCTGGATCATGACATCTTTTCATCAGAGTAGCGGAATCTTTGTTGTATGTCTTTGATTGCCATGATTTTCTTCAATTATAATTGTGTTTTGTGAGCATGTGGTTATGAATTGACTTCTCAATATTGATCAGCTACAACCGTCAAATGTTCCTGCAAACAACAGTTAGCAATAAAACACACGAAAGCGTCTTTGATCACTTTCGTTGAATACGGTTGCAAGAACCATGGTTCCCTGTTGATCAGTATAAATACTACCTGTGATCAGATAGAATTCCAGAATCTTCTTGATAGGGTTTCGCAGCTGATCTAGCCGTTCTCAAACTGGAGCGTCCCAAAGTAGACAACACGGAGTGAGTGAACCAACAAATTGAGATTCATCGATTGATTGAAAAATGATTTGAAAAAAAATCGCGTATTGCTTAAGAGAAAGAGTTTTGCAATACTACGAAGGTTTTAGAAAGAAAATTCAAGTTTCAATCATAAATAACCTTTTTTGATTTTGAAAATTAAAACACATTCGATGAGCTAGAGAAAAGAATTGTTAAGCTCGTCGAACGGTTTTTTCAAAGGTATCCGTCAATCCATTTCCTGGACCAAGGTTGATTCAAGTGAATCGTCCCATCGTTTCTATCCAGTTATCGAAAGTTTGATATTTTGAAAAGATCTCACATGTCACCCACCAAGAGCTTGTTTGATGTTGGCTCTAGAAGGATTTCCATCTTTATTTTGAATATTTTGCATATCATTCAGATGTTATGTTCTAGCAATACCACAAGGATAATGCGTAGGATTCTCAATATATAATATTACTTTCCACATTTTGTGAAATAGCAAGTCTTCATTAATTGTGTGTCCTAATGAGACTTTTTAGATGATCTCTTGGCTCTAGACTCAATTGTGCACTTTGGTTTCCTATTCAGAGACTAGGGAGAGGGTCTCCTTCTTCAATATCAACCATCTCTAAGAGAAAGTCGATAGATTAAGTAGGTTCCCCGTGAGAATGAAACAAGTCCTTTTAAGAGAACTTGAGTAGCTTGGGAAGTTTTGTGCAGTGCGTCACGGGTCCATGACGTCTTGTCTTCAATACTGGCGTTACCTTAGTAACCACTAGTAGCATATGTATTAAACCCGGTTTCTGCCCTAAGTTTGAATTATTGGAGGGCTATTTCTTTACACCCTTTCCACATTTCATTTCTTTTTCATTCTTCAACCCCTTCAGTGCTTATCGAGACTTCATTACTAGAACCTTGTTGGTTTATTCCAGTTCTAGCTCTTTCTCAGTCGGCACTCTTCCCATATTCTCACTTTTCTCCCTTTTTCATCATACCTAAGGACTTCTACACTATCTAATGGATTGTCCCTGGGTAGATCCCTCCGGTTCTGGCGGGATCGTGGGAACTAATACCTAACCTTACCATCCTTATAACTCCAATGCATTAAATAAAATGGTCGGTCTTGTGGTATAGTTCTTTCCTCCTTGAAACCAATTTAAAAATCATTTGGAAAATCAATCAAGGTACCTGTGATATAATATCAAAACATTTTGTACCTTAATTGTTTTTGATCATTTAGAAATGCTCCCCCTCAACATGTGCTATATGATTTTGAAATTGTTTAACACGTGGAGGCAAGAGGACTTTGAAATATTTCCTTGATCACAATTTCCTTAGAAAAAGCCTTTTGATTTTTTGGTAAATGCTCCCCCTCAATATGTGCGTTGGTTATTTGAAATCATTTAACACATAGAGGAAGGAGGTCTTTGAAGTACTTCCATGATCACACTTGTTATAGAGAAACCAATAGAAAATCAATCAAGGTACTTATGTTAAAACATAGAAGCCTTTGTACCTTGATAGTTTATTTTCTTTTGAAATGCTCCCCCTCAATATGTGCATCAATTAATGAAAATATTTAGCACACATGGGAGAGCAGTCTGCACTTTTGAATCAAAATGATCATCTTTTAGCAGATTTCATATTTAAATCACATTTTCTCCCCCAATCAAAAATATCAAACCCTTTGAGATTTTGAATCCAAAGTGATTTAAATAGGTTTAGAAAACATGGGAGAAAATGTGCCTGATTTAAATGCTCTTCTGGTTTTTAGATAAATGCTCCCCCTCAACATGTGCTACATATATTTGAAATTGTTTGGCACATGGAAGAAGGAGTGCTTTAGAAACAATCACCATTAAAACATATTTGAGATTTAAATCATGATCTCTCCCCCGATAAAAAATTTCAAACCTTTTGAGATTTGTGATCTCAATTGATTTAAATCATTTAAAATTTTTTAGGGAAAGACGTGGCTTGATTTAATTTAGAAATTAACTGATAAGGACCAATTATTGACATTAAAGATTGTTAGTGTCAGGTATGATAATTTTAAGAGATCTTTTAAGTAAAAATAAAAATTTTCATTTTGAAAGATTATTGATTCAAAAGAAAAATCATACCGTGGCATAACATTAAATCTTTAGATCACCACTTTATATCGTACAAACGGACTTTTTGATGAAATATCGTTTGAAAATATTTAATTTAAAATTACTCTCCCCCTCAATCTATGACTGTAGTCGCTGATTGAGTGACTTAAGATTTGACAAAATAAAGACCGGTTGATTTTCGAAATTTTGAGTCTGATTTATTTTCAAACAACATTTTCCTATTTTTCTCAAGGTAGAAAAAATGGTATTATCCACTACTTGTACTGTATAAAGATACGTTAGGTGGTTAAGCTGCTTCTGTTGTTGCTGTAAGGCTGGAAGAAAACCATCTGCTGATGCAGTGAGACCTCTGAAGTTGTATATATCATGTAAAGAGGTCTTATTAAGTTCTGTTTCTTCTTTTGTCAACCCAAGATATAGTTTCCCCTTCCAATCAACATCCAATCATCTACTTTTGTGGGATCTGGAGCGGGAACATTCTTATAGACAATGTTATCTACATTCGTTAGTCAACACAAATAGATATATGGTGGTCGACAACACTGAAACAGCAATAGATGAATAAAATTCAATCCAACATATCAATTAGATCATACAAAGGTATGAGGATTATGTTTCTACAATCAAACTCAAATCATCTAATCCTAACAATCGTATCCAAGGCTCCTAGTCCTTCAACGTAGGCAAACATCTTTTTCTGTTAAGTATTATGATTAAATAAGCCCGTTAGATGATATACATTTGAAAACATTCTCCCCCTCAATCAGTGACTCATTTTATGAAAAGTTTTAAAAATGCTGAAGTCATTGATTGAGTTTGCAAATTTATGAAAACTCCAAGTCTGATTGATTTTCAAGCAACTCATTTACCACTATTTTGAACAACAAATATTTTTCTGAAGAATTTTGAGAAAGAAAAACATTTGTGTAGGAACAGTAGTATTTTTGTCGACATTCTTTCCTCATTTTGTTTTTAGGATAAGTTCACGAAATTTTTGAAAACCGTTTAAGCGCAACACTTTCCCTTTTGAAACGCGGGTTGCATATCTGAAGTAATAGCAAACCATAGTTTAAGCACGGGTCACAGTCTGAAATAACTGTAAGCCATAGTTTGAGACATGTTTTGAAAAATATTTACACCTTCTGCTCGAACTTCATCTAAAGTCTCGTGCCATTATTGAATGATATTTCTAAGACCGTAGATGTTATCAATACCAGAAGACATGTCTTGAGAAAAACAATATTTTTGGTCTTTTTCAATTTTTATTTTTATTTTTATGGATTTTGTTGGTTTTATATTTTTCTATTTTATTTTTGATAGTTTTATATTTTTGTATTTTGGTTTTTGAAAAATATTTAAAAAGAAGATGATATAGTTTAAGAAGATAATGATATGGGTACCGAGATAAGAATATCATTCAGCACGTCGTAGAAGATAGAAGTCATTATCTATTAAACTTTTACCACCAAATCTTTTGAGGCTCGATAATCGTCGTCTGAACTCGAACCATCTCAAAGTGAGACTTTGGTAGCTTCCCCCAAACCGAAAATCTTCTTGTTGAGCATATTCAATGCTTTCTTTCAAGCTTGCCTTATCCAGATGCACAAAGAAGCACACCATATCATCGATCTTGCTGCTCCTTTTAAGAATGATCTTCGTGATTCTCCGTTCGGGGTTATATCATCAAATAGAACAGCAACGTATCATCTCACGCTTAACTAATCTTCTCACATTTATTTTCTATTGAAATCTGAAGCGATGCATACCAAAAGGTGTCAAGAGACCACTTCCCCCAAGTAGTTGAATTAATGCATTCAGTCTCATTGTATAAATGTCACGAACCCAAATACACATATACCCAAAGAAAGAGTAATTGATAACATCGAAGTAACAGATTAAGTCCGATATGCAAAGAATAACCCCGATGTATACTTTTCTCTCCCTTGATGATAGTGTATGAAGCTCAAGACCCCGAAGTACAAATACCCAAAGAAAGAATGACCGATAACATTAAGACCGATAACATTGAAGTAGCAGGTTGAATCACTGATTATCTCTGCGGATGAAAACTCCAGAATAAGTGATTAAGCTCTCATATGAAACAACATTACGACCAAAATGTACACATTTCTCTCCCCTGGATATGTCATACTTGTGTACCTCTTTTACCATCAGAAACTGTCTCTTACATCTCTTCCCCCACATAGTTGAAATAAGAACACTTAAAAGCCACGAGTTAAGCATTGAGTTTCTATGTGGTTATGAACTTTGTCTTCCCGGAATAACTTCAATCATGTAGAAGTGTTAAGTTCATCATGTGTACTCGTTGTGCTTTTAGATGTGTGTCTCCTTCCCCCTTGCTGGTTTTGATACTTCAGAATCAGCAACACATTGTAAGCCCATATACAAGAAATCTTGTGAGAAGAACACTTGAAATCATGTGAGAATCAACTTGCTGAAGAATAATGTGAGCAAATCTAATTAGGGATTAAATCTGACATTTCACTCTCCCTGATAAGGATTTAAAAGGTACACTTTTGAGGGGTCATTTAAGCCCTTAATTGATCACTTTTGTATCCGTTACTACTTAATTTCGTTCCTATTCACTTTTTAGGTCTCTTGAAGGCAAATTGCTGGAATGACACTTATTCAGATGAAAAGGCGCGAATATACGAAGAAAATGGCCAAAGTCAAGAATCGAGACACTCAAGCTGCTGGAATTGAAGGGGATGGCGTCACGGCTTAATTGCGACGCCGTCGCGACACACCTTGAGATGACTCAGAGAGCAAATTGCTATTTTACAAGTGACGGCATCAGGCTTAAAAGAGTAGGGCGTCGCAACTCAGACGGCCTAGATTTGGATCCCGACGGCGTCAGAGGTTAAAGCCGACAGCGTCACAAGCATAAGGTGACGCCGTCACAGAGTTGACGTGGCCAAGACGAAACCCTAATGGCGGTGACCCGACGCCGTCGCATATTGTAACTCTATATATAGAATTCGAATTTTCAGTATTTTAGAGAGGTAGTTTTGTGGAGTAAAACGTAAACTGAACATAGGCTGTCTTGGGCAATATTTTAGGGTTCCATGCCCTATTTTACAACAAGATAAGTGATTTACTTCATTAATTCAATTATGTCTTCAATTGTTTGTGTGTATTCTTGCATGTTTTCCATGTCCGGCTAATTTAGTTGTGTGTTTGCTTAGATCTATGAAACGTAGGTATTGAATATTGATTGGTTGTCTCTTATCTTAATTGTGATTGACCTAGTATTGCGATAGGTCATCCGTTGTGTTTTTAATGCTTAAGTAATCTTTGTGAACATCAGTTTATAATCACCTAGAGTTATTGTAGTCTAAACATCCAAAGATAACCTTAGAGTGAGTTTATGAATCATAGAGATTTCGTAGGCAATAACCTTAAGGTAGACTTAAAGAGTTAGGGATAAATGCATACCCTACGACCTTAGAAGACACAACACGTTAAGAATAAGGACGTGACAATTCAACCATCAATAGGAGATAACTAGGGAGTAATAGCATCTAAGTAAACACATTTTTAATCGTCATAAGAGCACACAATAATAAACATAGACTACACTCACCTTAGTTTAGATAATTAGATAATTAGAGTAATCGATAGAAATACAAACCCCCCAAATCCAATACCCCGAGATTCGTACCTTTCCATTTTCTTAAAAAACATAAAAAAAGATAAAAAAAAAATCTTCATCAACCCCAACCTTAGCGTAGTAACTTCTCACTAGCATTCCTATTCCCCTTGAAAATGATATCAATTCCCGAGGCTTACCCTAATACTACACTACAACGATTAGGTTCACTGCCTAGGGTGTTGAAAAACTTGCTCGACGAAAAGGAAGTTCCTTTGACCCCGAACGCGCGTTGTACGCGTATCAAGTTTTTGGCGCCGCTGCTGGGGAATAGAATAGCTAGTTAGATTTCCACCTCGTTTAGGTTTCCTTGCTTGATTCCTTTCAAGTAAGCCTTATTTTCCCATTTTTAGCTTCCTTGTAGTCTATCCCCCTTCTTCGTGACCTTTGTTAGTAACCCAATCACTTTTCATCATGGAAGGTGATAATCAACCACCACTCAACAACCCACCACCCAATAAATCACTTTTACTCAAACCCCAACCCAATGACCAACACAACCGCCGAAGCCATTATGTGAGTAGAAACAACGACCTTCAAGATTTGCAAAAGGTATTTGATAGTACAATTAGGGATGCTGTTGAGAAAGTGGTTAGCGCCTCTGTTGTTGGCTCCATGATCAGCAGTAATTCGGATAATGGCTTAGTGGATAAAAACGTGAATGAGGAGGATAGTGCTTATTTCAATCTTTTCCCCACTAAGGAAGAGGTTGCTTACCATCAATACATAATCGATAATCTCCGATCACCCATCATTAGGATATGTCCAAAGATTAGGTGAGGAAATCCATGGAACCTCAAAATCCCTTGTATGATCGGATATAGGAATGTCGAGCATGCTTACATATATACGGAATCTCCCATTAATGTGATGTCATTAGCTGTTTACAATGACATTATGAATGAGCGGCTTAAGATTAGGAGAGACCCTAAGTATCCGGGTGGGGTTTGCAACTTTGTGGGAAGAGTCAAAGATGTACACGTCTTTATAGGGAATTTCACCTACTTAGTTGATTTTGTTGTCCTAGAAGACATCGGATGTGTCATTGACTATAGCTTATCCCAAGTAGTGCTAGGAAAACCTTTTGTTGAAACATCGAAAATGAGCCATAATAAGTATGAAGGAACAGTTAGGTTTAAGGAAGGGGACGATGAGATCACTTATAGGATGCCTCGGAAGAATAATGGATATGGCCCTTTATCCCTTTTTGAACGAGACAACATTAGAGCTTTTGAGGAAAAAAGCGAAGACGATGTTGAAAAAGGTTTGAACTTCATGTGGGAGAAAAGGAGAATTTATTATAAGGATTTCTTTACCCTAGGGCCTAGGTATAGAGTCGATGAAAATTTCGTCAATATGATAGAATTCTCATTGAGAATGAAAATCGAGACCAAGTAGGGGCACGACTTCAAGTCTAGCTATAAGACTCATAAATAAAGAAAAGGGCTTCGTGGGAGGCAACGCATGCTTAATTGTTTGCTTGTTTGTGTATATCTTTTATTGATTTTTTATTCTCATGTTTAAATTTGTAAAAATGCTTTATTTTGTCTTTAACCTCGTCTTAATTACATATAAAAGTATTTTACAGAATGGATAAGTGTAGGGAGGGTTACACACGTTTTCAAAAAGAACGTGAACATGAGAATTACAATTATTAAAAAGATATACATGTGTGTTTGTTCGAGTCAAATGCTTGTATCGAGTCATAATGGATGTTTTGCAGGAAATTTTTCCAGATTCTAAAGATATAAATTTTCCAGAATTTTTTCCAGAAAATCGCAGACCAGTTTCTGTCAGGATAACCTGACGGCGTCAGGGTCGCAACCTGACGGCGTCAGGAGGAGTAGAAACAACTTACTACTTTTTCTCGTTTTCTGAGCTACTTATAAATTTTTGGAATTTTCCAGGTCTTAATTTTTCAGAAAATCTGTAAACATCCATTCCACAAGCATTATATCCTAGTTTAGTAGAGTCATATATATATTGTTACCGCTGATTTTACGCAAAGGTTTCGTTTGTTTTCTTCAAGTGTGCAGGTTTTATTTATCAAGTAGAAGATACATAAGATTGGAAGGAGCTTTTCACACATACATTCTTCTTGAAAAAAGATTTAACCACTACTTCACACAGATCCTACCGAGCTAATCAGGGGAGTACTAGTTTCTTTAGTTTTTAATTACCTTCCATTATCATAACTTTGATACTTTCGGGGAACATTGGGGACAATGTTCAGTTTAAGTGTAGGGAGGGAAAATAAAACGGGAACTTTGAAACTATGCTTATCCTTGACTATTTGCCTTGTCCAATTTCATTTGTGTAATAAACCATGAGAAATATCGGTTAGGGTAATTTTGGCACCAAATTTAAAATTTTTCATGACATGTAGGAGTGGGCCATTAGTCTTAATAAAGCGTCTCATGGATAGGAAGTTATATGACTAGCACAAAAATGCTTTACCACTTAAATTCCACCCAAAATGTGAAGATCGCCCTTAGATTTGTAGGAATTCAAGCATTCCACTTTAATGATTCGAGTGTGTACCGGTAGTATAATAGATTCTAGAACTTGTTTTGTGATTCATTCCGAGATCACTAGCGAGACTACACTTGTGTAGTTAGGAATAACTAAATGATAAGAGGCATTAGGATAACCCTTGTTTGATACTCGTATTATAATTACTTCTTCCACATCGGTTGAGTAATTCCCCCACACCCTTGCGTTGTACTCATATTTAGTACACGATACCCCTAGTTAACCCCTCAGAGCCTATCCTTTTTGCGGTTCTCGTGATGTTTCGGTTTTCTGGAATATCATTGAAGAGCATTGTTTACAATCCACCCCCAAATGTACACCCGAATCGCCTTAGCCTACCTTGTATGCACTCACTTTTAGTGCATTATTGTTATCATACTTAACCTTTAGTTCAATTATCTAGTTGCTTGCATAAGTTGCTAAGTCGAGTCATATCCTTTGTACACAGTTTTGGGACGATTGGGACTCATGGAAAAAAGTTAAATTTTATGAAATGACGGGAAGAAACATTAAATTCAGATTCCCTTTATTTGCATAATAATGTACTCCAAGTGTTTTGATCTTTTCAATTCGAGTCAAATTAGTGTTAGAGTAATAAAAACTCAAGTGTAGGGATGTGCCTATAAATCCCTATTATTTTGATGTTATCGTAGAGGATGGTAGAGTAAAAGTGTATGGAAAAAAATAGAAAAAAATATAAAAAAAGAGAAAAAGAAAAAAATAGAGTGTTGAAAAAAAAGGGCTACCATCCTTCATCTATCCTTGAATTTATGTTTGTTTGTTTCAATTTATCTAGAGTTTAGAGTGTCGAGTCTTGGCTTAGCAACGTCATTCTTCTCATGCTTGTAACATAAAGATTTTTGAGTTGCCACCACTAAATCTCCTATCCCACCAAACCCTTTGTTTCCCTACCGTAAGTCTAACGTTACAACCCTTTAAAAGACCTCTTGGATAGTTTTTCTTATGTGCTTACGCCAAAGCGATGGAGGTTTGATCTAGTCTCAAGCCTATGGTAATCTATGTACTAGGACCGGTTAATGAGTGTTTATCTACCATTTCCAATTTGATATATTTCATATACAACCGAGAGATGAGAGTATCCAAACACCACTTGTGAGGTGCTAGTATGTAATTTCCGTGCTTGTTATGACTTTTGCGCAGCTTATATGTATTGTAAATTGTTCTAAACTAATGCTTCATTCCCCCTAACTTATAAATTAATTGGCTAAAAGCACATTTGCTTGAGGACAAGCAAATACCAAGTGTAGGGATATTTGATAAGGATTTAAAAGGTACACTTTTGAGGGGTCATTTAAGCCCTTAATTGATCACTTTTGTATCCGTTACTACTTAATTTCATTCTTTTTCACTTTTTAGGTCTCTTGAAGGCAAATTGCTGGAATGAAACTTATTCGGATGAAAAGGCGCGAATATACGAAGAAAATGGCCAAAGTCAAGAATCGAGACACTCAAGCTGCTGGAATTGAAGGGGACGACATCACGGCTTAATTGCGATGCCGTCGCTACACACCTTGAGACGACTCAGAGAGGAAATTGCTATTTTACAAGTGACGGCATCAGGTTTAAAAGAGTAGGGCGTCGCAACTCATACGGCCTAGATTTGGATCCCGACGGCGTCAGAGGTTGAAGCCGACGACGTCAAAAGCATAAGGTGACGCCGTCACAGAGTTGACGTGGCCAAGACGAAACCCTAATGGCGGCAACCCAACGGCGTCACAATGAAAGTGTGACGCCGTCGCATACTGTAATTCTATATATATAATTTGAATTTTCAGTATTTTAGAGAGGTAGTTTTGTGGAGTAAAACCTAAACCGAACATAGGCTGTCTTGGGTAGTATCTTAGGGTTCCATACCCTATTTTGCAACAAGATAAGTGATTTACTTCATTAATTCAATTATGTCTTCAATTTTTTGTGTGTATTCTTGCATGTTTTCCATGTCCGGCTAATTTACTTGTGTGTTTGCTTAGATCTATGAAACCTAGGTATTGAATATTGATTGGTTGTCTCTTATCTTAATTGTGATTGACCTAGTATTGTGATAGGTCATCCATTGTGTTTTTAATGCTTAAGTAATCTTTGTGAACTTTAGTTTATAATCACCTAGAGTTATTGTAGTCTAAACATCCAAAGATAACCTTAGAGTTAGTTTATGTATCCTAGAGATTTCGTAGGCAATAACCTTAAGGTAGACTTAAAGAGTTAGGGATAAACGCATACCCTACAACCTTAGAAGACACAACGCGTTAAGAATAAGGACGTGACAATTCAACCATCAATAGGAGATAACTAGGAGTAATAGCATCTAAGTAAACACATTTTTAATCATCATAAGAGCACACAACAATAAACATAGACTACACTTACCTTAGTTAGATAATTAGATAATTAGAGTAATCGGTAGAAATACCAACCCCCCAAATCCAATATCCCGAGATTCGTACCTTTCCATTTTCTTAAAAAACATATAAAAAGATAAAAATATAATCTTAACTTCTCACTAGCATTCCTATTCCCCTAGAGAACGGTATCAATTCCCGAGGCTTACCCTAATACTACACTACAACGATTAGGTTAACTGCCTAGGGTATTGAAAAACTTGCTCGACGAAAAAGAAGTTCCTTTGACCCCTAACGCGCGTTGTACGCGTATCACTCCCCAATTAGTGCTCTCTCCTAAACTGACAATCCTTTTGATAGATGCTCGGGATAAGAAGGAGTCTTTTGATAGTTAAATGCAACTCGTCTTTCCTTCTAACATGCAGCAAAAAATGTAGAACAGACTGTAGACTCGACCTTCTTCAAGATTGTCCGTTTGGGGAATAGAATGTCAACATTTTCATCTCACCAAATTCATTCCAATTAGCTTACATATTGCAAATCCCCTTAACTACATATCCCTTACAATCAAACAAGAACAGAAAGATGTTCATCAAGGAAATCAGCCCCGCAACGATCACACGAAATGGTAACACCAAACCGACAATCTTTCACATCAAAAAAGAACAGAAAGATGTTCAGAATCATCATGATGATGTGTACGTGAAGCATTAACTGGAAGCACTTTGTTATTAATCATATCAGCCCGTGAGAAGATGTCAGCCAACGGCTCTTAGAAGAAACTATATGTAAAGATGACCCGATAAGAAGAAGCTCGGTTCTTACATGAGTTTGGAGCCGTATGACCATTTATTCTTGGATGTCAAACAAACTTCAGTATATTCACATATCTCCCCCTCAAGAATTTCATACAAAGTTGCCATTCTTGATTAAACAAGTGAAATCATCACGATGTAGTTTATTCACCCTTATCTCCCGCAAAACTTGCAAATGAAGTCGCCATTTCCAATTTTGATTGAGAAAGTGAAATAAGAATACAGTCAATGGTAAATAGATCCACTTGAGTAAGAGAAATCATCATGATGTAGTTTATTCACACTTCTTCCCCGTAAAATTACATTTGATGTCGTCATTGCCAATTTTGATTGAGCAGGAGAAATAAGAATACAATCAATGGTAAGTAGATCCACTTGATAACTAGGCGAGCATGGAGAAAGCATGAAGCCAGTTGATGAAAATTGCATAAATAAGAAGATTTACCTTCTTCTAAAGATAAACCGCACTGAAGCATACACTTCTCTTTTCTTTAGGGAACGAGGTTTGAACTGTAGTATTCAAACTTCATCTCTCTCTTTTCTACATCTCTTGGATAACTTGTTATCAACCCCATTATCATTCAGTTGGCTCTTTGTTGTGACAGCTGATGGAGAAAACCCAATATGATGAATTTGACCCTGAAGTAAAATAACCTGAAATCGTGACTTAAACTTGCACAAATGTCTGACTAAGAGTGGTGCAGAGAGTTCATGCAATGAATCCCTAAGTACTCTATACTCTTCACCCCAACAAACCATCAAGTATAAGACGTACATCACCTCTTAAAAATCAACAAATTAATGTGACACTGAGAAGTGATAGTAATTTTGTGGTAGCAAAAAAAAAGAAAAAGTTACCCGAAAATAACTAGATTTCCATGTCTTCGTCAATGAAAATGTTAAAAGCTTGAACAAGGATCTCGAAGAATCTTCATCCAACCATCCCCGATACCTCTAGATACTAAGTATACTTGCCCATGAAATTTCATTTAAACCTCAAATAAATAATAATGAACTAACGCCGTTGTCACATCTTGTGGTTAATAGCTCAGATCTAGCCCTCTTTGACGTTTTAAATGAACTTTGATAATGATTTTATCCCGACCATGGTCAAAAGTACATAACCCCGTAAAACTTAATGATAACCAAAATGCCATGAAGTATATCCAAATAATCATCCAATTCATGAAGTACACCATTTATCCCTTCTTCGAAGTAAAAACCGTAGCACCAGCATCAAATATGATCCAGAAATACACTTTCCTTTCTCCAGGATGGTTCCATCAACACCGGATTTTATAATTATATGGTTTAACCCGAGAAATAGTTTCATTCGCGGGATTTTACAAAATCAAGAATAAACCAAGAGATAGATCCGGAAATGCACTTTACTTTTACTGGGATGGTTCCTTTGTCACGGGATTTTACAAATCTATGATTTAAACAGAGAAATAGATTCTTTCATGGGATTTTACAAAATCAAGATTAAAATGTCAACAATGTCAGCTTGAATATGTTATGACAAATTTGGTTTTGGTGAATATATGTTTTAGGGGAACATGCAACGTTTCATCAACAATTCTTCTCCATCATCAACAATTCTTCTCCCATATGTAGAATACTTCACAAACCATACTAAGTAGAGTAGTATACACTACTTCCCCCTAGAGGTTGACCGTAAAACATTAAAGTACACGTTTCTCCCCTATGATGGTTTTGAACTTTCGGAAGCATCATTGACGTGTACGACCATTTACACGAAAAGTTCTTGCCATAAGCAAGCATCTTGAGAAATCATGAGTGACATTGAATATTCTTGAAAGATTTTGCTTAGACTGTGAAGAATCATTGCCATTCTATGGCATCGAATAATCCATGAGAATTGCTGATCACATCTCATCTTTTGAACACTTTGGCTAACATATCATTCACGTATTATGTCCGCTATTTCTGTGACCACTTGGTGAAGTAAACCCGATATACCAAACTTGAACATGAAGTAGAGTTCCCCAGATTTGCTACTTAAGCTTGTACTAATCCTTTTGGAAAAGAAACGGTGTACCTAATGTACAAAACCTCTTGACGAATCCTCAACAGCGTGAGACACTGAAAGTGATAGCTACCTTGTGGGTTAAGTGAGAAAGAATCACAAATGTAACTAGATAGCCAAGTCTTTATCACACTCAATAAATGCCCAAACAAGTCATCTTCACGGAATGGAAGAAAGAAAGAAGACGAAATAAGTAAACGCACTCGAAAAACCTCACTTTAGATCCAAATACGAGATACAGTACAAAACAACCCCGTAGTCAACATTGTTCAACTTTCAGTTCAAGCCGTGACATAATATACTCCGTGAAAATGTATAACCCAAAGTACCAAACTGCTTAACACAACAACTCTCTTCATCAAATCTCATCATCAAGTCTCATAACATAACAAATCTCATAGTAAAATCTCATCGAGTTGCAAATCGCATCATCAAACTGCACAATCAAAAATCACAACTCGCACATCTCAAATCTCATCATCAAATCGCATCATCATCAAATCTCTTCAACAAAAATCATCATCAAAGCTCATCAAGTTACAAATCACATCATCCAGATATTAGTAATACTCTTTTCTAGGCCCATTATAACTATGTCATGCCCAATCAGTTACTAACCAGTTCATAAGACTCGGCCCATTGATACAAGAGTTTTACCCGATCCAAGTGCAAAGATTAAACCCCGTTCCATTCAATATACCCTAATATCAGGTCCAATTTGATTTCACACCACGTCAAGTCCAACAAAAGCCCAAGAGGTCATGAGACCCGGTCCATTAAGCACTTAACCCGAAATAAAATCTTCTCCCAAGTCCAAAAGTAATCAAGCAACTAACTGAATATCAAGTCCAAAATTAACCAAACACCATAATCCCAAGTTCCCAACTAATGCGAGATAAGCAGGTTTATGTTAGTAGTCGGAGCCCAAGTCTAAAGGTGATCATCTCTAGCCCAAATTAAACTCCTCCCAGCCCAAGACTTATCACACGGCGGCCCAAGTAGGAATTACCCGATCCAAGTTCTACCAACCCTAACAATCTGGGTATTATAAAAAGAATATCACACATAGCTTAGCCCTAAACCCTCAAACAAACCCTAAATACTCTCCTCTAAATTCATTCACCTCCCTCTTATAACAAACCCAAATCACCTTGCAGGATACAAACCATAACACATATACGCCTCTATCAAATCTCTCACCAACACGCTCCTCTCAAGAACACGTACCTTAAATTAGATCCAATATCTTCTTATTATGTTATTCGGATAAGATAGGGCTCGCCACATGGATGGTTTGAGCTCTTTCGAATGATGGTATATGCTTCACGATCTAACCAAGAAACTCAGGTAGGTTTTAATTAGTTCGATTTTTGTTTTTGTAATTAATGAATGAAAGTTTAGATGAAACCTTTTGGTTTTGTACACTCTTTAAGATTTGAACATCAAAAAGAAGTGCAAGCTTCTCACTTAGATCTGTGAGGATCTCTTTTGGTGATTGACCTTCATTGTCATTTATCTTTGAATAATCCACCAAAGAGAAGCTGAGATCAGACCCTTTTCATTTTTGATTTGAGTAATCAAGTAGAGATATGTGATGTACATAGCTCAAACATATGAGATCGTATTAGATCCATACATATGTGAACGTGTATTGAGCAAAAACTGAGATCTATTTGGATGTTGTTTGAGTTGTTGATGTTTTTCATTCTTGTGTGACTGAAATATGAACAACGAAAGGAGAATAACATCATTGTTATATCTCTGATTCTTCAAGTTTGAAAATATAGAAGCTTTGCCTTCACATAGGATCGATGAAGAGTTATTATCTTTCTTTTTTGTTTAATGGACCTAGAGTCTTGATATGCTTTAGTATTCAACGAAATGAAAGTGGACTGAGATCCGACAATATCTTTTATTTTCAGTTTTGATTTGAGTTTTGTGGTTTAATGATGAGACAGATAGAGTAGATGTTTGTACGAGACTTGTAGATTATTGTTGGGATTTGTTGACGTAGGATAAAGATGTTTGTAGATGTATGTACGTAGTTGGGATTTGTTATCAAATTGAATCATCATGATTATATGGATGTTGTGATATTGATGTTTCATGAGTAGGTTTATGAGTTTTGATGTTTTGGTTTTGTATGGACAACTAATTGCAGTTTAGTCATGGTTACGATCAAAACGAAATCGTATTCATGTTCCGTTATTAATCTCTATCAAACCTCAACAATATTGAGGTCAAAACACAGCAAACTATTTTAACAAACTGCAACTTTCTTATAAACCTCATCTTTCTTCCAAAACGCACAATTCTTTTATCATACCGCATATTCTGTTGACAAACTGCAACGTAATTAAGATTCAAACCGCATCCTTCAAAACGCATATTCAAACCGCATAAGACGTAAACCGCAACTTGCATAGTCAAAACCCAAACTGCATAATCTGTTATCAAATCGCATAGAAGCCAAACCGCTTTGGAATCAAACCTCATCAGGAACATCGAATTTGGAAAAACCGCAGCTAAAAACTAAGGCTCAAACCACATAGAATACCAACGTCAAAACGCATTCACGATACCACATGCAAACCGCTCAGAAGAATGTATCAGCAGCAGAATCAACCAGATTCTAAACTTCAGATCAGCATTAAAGCATCATAAAACCAACATAAAAATTGCATAATACTAGATTATGTGGTTCATTAACGTAGCAGATACAAAAACCTAACTTAAAAAAACAACTTAAAACAGATTCGAACATGCTTAAACACCTTTAAAAAACCATTGATATGTGCTTAAACACATATAATTTCTTTATCAAATCAGACCCAAAATAACCAAGAAAGAGCCGTTTATTGCTAATATCTAGTGGTTTCTTGAGTTTATGCATGTGTAGGTACGGATATGACGAAACAGACAAAAAGAAGCCAAAATCGAAGAAAACCGAGCACGAGAGAAAGAAGAATGCTAAAAGCCGAGGCTGGAAAAAGAATTTGCAAGTTTGGATAATCAATTCTCAAAATGGCAGTTTTAGTCCCTGAAGATTCAGAATTGTCATGTTTAGTCCTTGGAATTTTCAAAGTTGGCAAATTTGGTCCTTGATTATTTGAAGAATGACAAGAATGACCCTTGGAGATAATTTTAGATTTACACTTTTGATCCCTGGATTTTCAGATTTGACACTTTTGGTCCCTAAGTTACTACTTGGATCCATTTCATATCCTTAAATCCAATACACATAACCTTGGCCCAAGTTTAATCAAAAGCCCAAACCATGCTACCATTTACCCGGTCCAATCCATTCCCAATACCCGTTTAAAACATTTTACCCAACCCTTTACCCGGTCAAAAATAATCGAAATAATATTAAAAATAACCAACGCGCCAAATTCACCCCCCTTTTATCCCAAACCCAGATATAGCAAGAACCCTAATATGCCCTCCAATCAATTCGCCCAATTCACTTAAATTAGAGGGTAATTAAGTCCTTTCTCTGACACCTTATGACACCACCTGACACGTGCTCAGTGCCAGGTCACCTATCCGTGTCACTCCTGCTCTCTGATTGGCCAATGCAACGTGGAGGTGTTAATCCAAGGGTCAAGATGATGTGGGATTGATCTGATGGTTCAAAACGTCCAAGAGAAAGCACACCTGATAGCTTCTGGATCCTTCCCAAGGCTTGAAGCTCTAGTATAAAAGGACCCTTTCACTCACGAATTGAGGACACACCTTTTCTTACCTTCATTTTAGTAGCTAAATTGTAATTTTAATTCAGTCTTTATGTTTTTAATGTTTTAAAGTTAATTCAGTTCTTGTACTCTCAATTTTAAAGTTTTAATGAAATTTATCTTCATTCTATAAATCCTTGTTTAATCCTTGATTGTTACTGATTATTGCTTATTAATGTTGTTCAGATCATTTTAGCTTAATCTAAAGGTAATTGCAGTTTGTTTTCATCTTAATAAAAAATATAAAAAAAAATCAGAAAAATAGTTGAAAAATAAAAAAATACTTTCAATTATCTTATAAGCTTATCAAAAGCTTCAGCTACTATTTCAATAAGTTCATTTAAGCTTTGTATAGCTTATTTTGAGCTTTCTCTTGTTTCAATTTCATAATTCACTCAAATCTCTTATTCAGTCAACAATAGTCAACTGTGATGCATATTGGAAGCTGGATTGGGTTAAAAAGCTGATTTGATATGGATTTGGGTTGATGCAGAGTTAGATTAGGATTGGATTTAGTTTAGAATCGAATGGTTTGGTTCTGTTATAAGCTTCATATAAGCTGGACTGCTTGTGAGTTCTTATTTCATTAATCTATATTATCTGTTCTTTTGCATTATCTAATTTAGTCTAAATTGTTGATTAGCATAGTTAGTTTTGCATCTATTAGTTCATAGCTGAATGTTAGATCATACTTAGTAAGCTGTCTTGATTAGATTTAAGGATAGACATAGGATAGATTGCATTTTAATATTTTAAGTACTGTTTGGCACTAGCTGTTTATCTGAGATAGAGGGTAAATCAATACTAGCTTACTGTTGTATTAAACTTACTAAAGTCATTTTAGTCATTAGATTGCACCTTAGAACTCTAAAAGTCAAAATCCACTATAATCTGCTCTTGTACTCTTAACTGTTGAAATCAGTTAGAGATAACTTGCACATTAGGTCTTAATTTGTTATAGGTTAGCTTATTTAAGTCACTTTGCATCTAAATCATAATTTCAATCTGTTTTTGCAAGATCAAAACTCATTTTGGTCAAAACACAAAATTCTGTCAAAAGTCAAAAAGTGTAAACTCAGGTTTTTGCAAAACTTTGTAGAATTTTCATGGATTCATTTCTGAGTCATATTGATTGAAATTTTGGGATATAAATCTTCAGTTGGTCAAGTTTTGAAAAGTCATTTTTGTGGAATTTTGTGAATTTTCTATAAGCAGTTAATAAGCTCACAAATAGGCCTGATTTGCCCTGATCACACTCATCATACACTGAGTGTGATCAGACCATCTTGCAGACATTGCTAAGTCCTCATTTTAGCTACTTGGTGTCTGAAACTTGGTCTATTTGTTCCTAACTTGGTGGTCTTGAAGTTCTCATTTCTGGTTTTCAGAAGAGCTTATTGGATTAGCAGTTGAGTTAGCTTTAAGTGGGTAGGTCTAGGCTAGTTTGGCTTATTAGTGAAATTGAACCAAATCATTATAGATTGCTCATTAGAGGTTTAGACTAGTTGAGTTAAGTTGATTTTAAGTATTTTTAGCCTTATTTAAGTTCTGAGATCATTTGGTGTTCTATCTTAGCCTTTAGCTTATTATTAGTGCTTATTAATAAGCACTTTTCTCTGCAGAATCTAATTCTTGCACACCTGCATCACTTTTATTATTTTTCATAGATTTAGATTAATATTTTAGAATTTTCCTAAATTTTTCATATTTTTCCAACTTTGTTTGCTATTTTTCTTGATTTAAATAAGTTTTTTGGACTTTTTAAATAACATTTAATTCAATTAATTCAGAAAAGGTTCCAAAAAATAATTTTTCAATTTTCCTAGATTAAGAAAATTATAAAAAGCCAAAAAAATATTTTTCCAAATTTTTCCTAGTATAATTTGTAATTTTTAGAATTTAAATTAGTTTAAATTAGTTTTTTATTCAAATAAATTCCAGAAAAATCTTAAAAAATAATTTTAATTCTTAGTTAATTTTCAAATATCATTTTTAGTTAGAAAGTAATTTTATATTATTTTTAGGACTTAGAATAGACGTAGTTGTTTTTTATTTACGTTTCTTTTAATACGTTTTAGAATAATTCGCGTATTTAGGATTTCCCGTAGTGTAATTTCCCTTAATTGTTTTCCCATTCCCCGTAGTTTTAATATAATCATAAATCCAAAACATCGAGCATTTTAATAACGAACCAATAACGACGTTGCCCATTCACACCTCGTTGGGAAACAACTCGGATTTCCTAATCCGTATCACTATCACTCACGGGTTTTGATTCATTATCCTTTTTCCTAAAGGGATTTTAAATCATTACTTGTGGTTATTTTTGATATCGATATTGTGGTTTTATCCATACACACACACCCCTAAACCTCAACGAATCAAATTTTGGCGCCGCTGCCGGGGAGGTTGTGTCGCGACAATATCGTTAAAGGTTTGACGATTAGTGACTCGAGATCCTTCCTTTGTGAAGTTACTATTTTTTATAAAAATCAAAAAAGTAAAAAATATTTTCCTTTTTCTTTTGTATATATATATATCAAATTAAAAATACAAAAAGATTTTCTCTTTTGTTTTTTAAATAGAATACATCAATTATATAACATTCTCAACGGAGGTGTTATCATTAGTAAGTTCCCGAACCAAAGATCAAAAACTTGCCTTTGTGTCGCTTGTGAGTCGATTTATTTCTATTTGATAAACAAACTGTGTGGTGGGTATAAGGACGGCCTGACATTAAATTGCGGCAGAAAAGAAGCGGGTTTTTAATAAGCTTCGCGCTGACCTAAAAAGCTTCTCCGCTCGCTTGTGCGTTTGTCTTATAGAGGTGATTTATTCACTTGGGATTATTGGTTTAAGTTCACTGTGTTTTCGAATACCGTTCGTTTTAATTGCCTTGGTTTTTGAAAGTGCATGCGCACTCGTTCTAATAACTACAAACCGATACGTGAAACTGCTACAATTACGAGAAGGCGGAATAGACGTGCTCCATTAGTCGAACCCGAGATTTGAACTAATCCGACTCCGCCCATTGTCGAAATGGCGGAGGACAACCGATCTATGCTAGAGCAACTCCAAGCACCCACCGAGGGTTATGGAGAAGCCATTGTCGTCCCGGCAATCGGTGCCGATAACTTTGAGCTTAAACACGGATTGATAAATTTGGTTTCGTCAAGCCAATTTTACGGATTTGAGAGGGACGATCCTCACTCTCATATCCGACGGTTTAATAAGCTCACGTATACGATCAAGTACCGTAACGTTCCGGAAGAGGCTATCAAGCTACTACTCTTCCCGTTTTCACTTGAGGGAGCCGCCCGGATTTGGCTCGAAAAACTACCCCCTCGATCGATAACCACATGGGAGAATTTAGTGTCAAAGTTCGTAAACGAATTCTTCCCACCGTCTAAAACAACAAGCTTAAAAAATGAAATAACGAAATTCACACAAAGATTTGATGAATCATTTAGTGAGGCATGGGACCGATTCAAAGATTTGCTTAGGCAATGTCCCCATCATGGTTTTACGGAATTACACCAACTTGATACGTTTTATAATGGTTTGAATGAGACTGATCAAGACTCTCTCAATGCCGCCGCGGGTGGTAATTTGTTGACCCGATCAACGAGAGATGCCTTGTTGATTATTGAGAACAAATCTAAAGTTTGTACCTCACGTAGCAAATCGGTTGCTGCCCGAGTGAGTGTTACACCATCGTCCTCGTCTTACGAAAATACGTCTAGCACCGATGCTAAGATTGATAAGCTTACGGATATGATTCAGGCTTTGGTTAAGATTAAGACCGCTAAGATTAACTCTTCTCCACCCGCTCAAGTCAAAGCGGTGGAATCGACTTGTACTACTTGTGGTGGCCCGCATGCTTACTACAATTGTACCGCCACCGATGGTAATCCTTTCAATGCTAATGCCATAACCGGAGGTAACCAATACCGTCCTCAAGTTGAACCGAATCCTCGTGTTAGTAATCAAATGGTACCTCCGGGATTTTCTCAATCAAACAATCAGACTCGTTTTAATCAGAATCAAGTTCGTGGACCAAATGTTCAAAACCAATTCAAAGCCCCACCAAATCAATACCAGAATCAAGGAGTCAATTACAATCAAGGATATCAAAATTCAAGCTATCAAGCTCCGCCTTTGCCTTCAAATGAATTCACGAATTACGTTCAGAACAATAATGCTACCATCCAAACCATGAAAACCCAGATTTCAAGTTTAAGAAATGAGTTTCAATCTTCGATAACTAGACAAAGCAATGAGTTTAGGAACGAAATTCGACTTCAGAATAACAAGATGGATGCTTCGCAGAATAAACTTGAGAATATGTTGAATGCTGTTTTGTGCCAAATGAGTCAACCCTCGAGTTCTGGTTCTCTCCCAAGTAATACAATTCCAAACCCGAAGGGAGAAATGAAATCCGTTACCATTCGAGATGATGGGCCCTCGATGACTACTTCCTCTCCGGTGAGGAGTGTAGCACGAGAGACAGAGGTGACAAAGGACCCGATAATTCCTCTTGATAATGGAAAAGCCAAATACGTCCAACCTCTGGTTGCCCAAGTTCCTTCTATCTCTGTCATAATGCCGAGTTCTAACCTTACACCGTGCAAATCTGTTCAATCACGATTCGACAAAATGAAAGTTGTTTCCGGAACAAAGTTCAAACTTACGACTGATATGATCAAAGCTGCTGAAATGATTTATGAAGAGAAATTGGAACAAATTTCACAGATTTCAATTGAGCCTACACCGTTTAATTCTTCCTCGAACCAAGCTCCCGAGAAGCTTGGTGATCCCGGGAAATTTCTCCTTCCTTGCTCCTTAAATGATATTAAGGAATGTAATGCCCTAACCGATTCAGGTGCAAGCATAAGTCTCATGCCTCTTGCGATATATCATGAGCTTGGATTGAAGACTCTTATACCGACTCGTATGACTATCGAATTAGCTAATCGAACAATTGCTCACACGGTTGGTGTAGTCAACGATGTTATGGTACGAGTGGATAAATTCCATTTTCCCGTGGATTTCGCCGTAGTTGATATAGAGGTCGACGCCCGAGTCCCTCTCACTTTAGGAAGACCATTCTTGAGAACCGCGAAAGTCCTTGTGGATCATTACCAAGGAACGTTGACGATCAGAAAAGGAAATGAAAAAATAGTGTTTTATGCCGAAAAAATGTCAAAACCTCCACCCGATGATCATTCGATTCATAGCATCGGTGTGAATGATTTTTCTCAAGAAAGTGGCGATCCCATTTTACCATCTAATCCAATTATGACCGACTCTTTCCCGTCTCTCACTACGAAAAGTGACCCCATTTGGGAAGAGATCGAGGCCTTTCTTAATGATGATTCAGTTCCAGTTGAGATTAATAATAATGCTACTTTTGACCCGGAGGGGGACATTCTTTTACTTGAAAAGTTGTTATATAACGAGCCGTCTTCTTACCCCCCTCCGGACGATCCGAATGATGTGAAGAAAGTTGAACCTAAAACGTCTCGAATTGATCTTTCAAGATTTACGATTAAGAGTATGTCGACAATACAAGCTGAACGGAAAAAGAAACAATGAAAGGAGTCTACAACAGTAGTGGTGGAAACTGCTAGCTCTAAGAGCACACCACTTGTCCCACCTCCGATTTCTAAGAAAATCGACCTTCCTTTGAGTGGCAATCCCACTCCTTCTTCTGAAATCATGGAATCTTCTTTTGAGACATCTTTCGATCCAGAATCTTTCAAAACGACATTCACGAATCCCTTGTTTGAATTCGATTCTGAATATACTCTAAATTTTGAAAATCAACTCTTTGACGAAGAAAGTGAGGAGTTCACGGATGAACTTGCTCCTACCGACTCGATTTTCTCTGAGGATGAAGAAGAATACGATGATCCGTTTTTCCCGAAGAAAGATAAGGAAGTGAAGATTTCGACAGATGAACTTGTTGATCCTGAGGTCCAATATTATTTTTTATCCGAGAGTGAATCCTCTCCTCGTGAGGATTTTCACATAGATGACACTTTGATCTCCTTCCTCTCCGAAGACAAGATTTTCAACCCCGGGATACGCGTTGATGAGTTTTATGCTAAAAATGTCATTCGAGATAAGGATCCTCTCTTGGATGCCTTCGTTGATGAACCTTTGAGTAACACCTTTCTATACCATGAGCTCCCGACTTCTTTGGAGTATTCTTTTATCGATCCTTCATCCCTTCGTCCGCCCGCAAAACAACCAGATGATGGATCTTTCTTACATGATATGCCTTATCCACCAATTTTCTTTTCCACCCAACCCACCCAGTCTCATTCTTTCGGGAATGAGGACACCATTTTTGACCCTGGTATCTCTACCATTTTCTTCCCCAAGGACAAATGAATTCGGGGACGAGTCAGGCTAGCGACTCGGTGACCAAAAACAGTAGCGCTTCGTGGGAGGCACCCCATGCTTATCTCTATCTTCTTTCTATTTTCTAATAAGTGACGTGAAGGGGTTAGCCTCTTCTATTTCTCGTGTTTGGTTGTTTGTGATGTTTTGTTTAGGATTTTCCCGATATGAAGACTCTCGTGCTCGAAGTTTGTCTTTTCTCCACTCGAGTTTCATGATCGATGCTGATGAAAATCCGATATCCATAATCTTATCGACTAACGTTTATCTTTGAGCATACTTAATAAACGGCTTTTAGATTTTCGTTGATACCCTTGCTTTTAAACATTGAGGACAATGTTTCGTTCTAGTCTGGGGTAGGGTAATCTTCGATTTGATTTGACCGCACTTGCTTATTTTTGTCGTATACTCTCGCAACCCCGTTTTTCCTTAGAAAAAATGTGCTAAAAATGAGTAAATTTTAAAATTTTTTGAAGCTTTTGTTAAGTCTTTTTGATTGAAAAGTTTGCTAGTCTCTTAGACAAGAAGCTATAAAATGCGAATTCTAGCTCACAAGGCCAAGAATTTGCAAGTTTCCCTGAGTGACTTTAAATATGCATTACTTAATTTCATTTAGACAAAGAAATTGCTAAGTTAATATATGTTTTGACACCTTGTTGACTTTCCGCTGGTGAGAGTAGGAATAGAATTCTGACTTGACCGGGCGTGTTGAGCCCTAGCTTGTTCCCTTAACCATAGATAATCTAAAAATTATCGGCTAAGCATCCGCGGATCTCATTATTTGGGATTTTAAATTTGCGGAGATCGAGAAATGATAGAGTTACTTATGAGTTTAGATGCTAAGCGTGGAGTAGTTGGTTCTCTTTAGAGCCCATCGAAGGTACTTATGGCTTTTTGTTCCCACAAAATTGTTTCACCCCATATATGCTAATAATAATTAGAGATGTTGAGTTTTTGGCGATAGTTAGTTCTTTGTCTTCTTTAGAGAATCCTTGACCATGATATTTGGGTACACATCGAGGTACTGTCAGTGTTACGGTGTAATAGACAACTGATTCCTGATAGTTTGCTGCTATTCTTTCTATTGTTATAAAAGCCGTAGGGTTTGGAGTTTGGCACAAAAATTAACATGAAATAAAGCCCAAATGTTTTAAAATTAAAAATCCAAAGCTATAAAAGTTGTCGTAGACTTCTAGAAAAGCAGAGGAAAATCCAAAGTCATACTCCTGATAAAGCGGTAATCCCGTTGAGTTAGTAGTTGAAAAGACCAAGGGCCTAAATTGCAAAAATGCAAATGTGCTGAAATAGTGTTAAGATAAACTTCGGATCCGGGAGATGTCTAAATAAAGCTTCTGTCTCTGGACTCGTAGATGAGTTGTCTCGGTCGCCATAAAAAGGATATTCTCCCTAAATCGTGTGAAATTAGGACCTTGATGTGGACCTCATTCTTGTGTGCAATGGTTTTCGAGGGAAGATGGATAACTAATTAGCGACTTAGCTTCATATCTTTATCAGAATAAAAGTTATCGAAACGAGAACATATGAAGAAATTCATTTCTCACAAAAATAAAAAAATCTAGAGGAAAATAAGAAAATGGGAGCAAAAGGTAATTACACGAGTAACTTCCATGGGTAGTGTTAGCATCTAGAATCATATGTAGCAATGATTTCGATTTTACGCTTAGTTTGGGGACTTGTGAAAAATCAGGGACGATGTATTCTATCCGTATGGTCACTTCACGCTGTGTTGTGTTTTCTACTCCGTGATCCTAACGTGTTGATTGAAAAATGTTGGAGTTATTGATCGACATGAAAGTTCAACAAACCGTCACTCATAATCGGAATGTGCTTAATCGTAATATCTATATGTGAAATAAAAGGTAAACGGGGCGTTTTTAGAATTAAGGTTTCTTAATCTCTTTTGAGGAATCTTTGCTACTTTTCATAGATTTAGTAGAAAGAGATTGAAATCCTTGGTTTTAGAAGCGTGAGTTGATTGCATTGTGTGGGGACACGACAATGGTCTCGTCTGGGGTATTTTGATATGTGCTTAAACACATATAATTTCTTTATCAAATCAGACCCAAAATAACCAAGAAAGAGCCGTTTATTGCTAATATCTAGTGGTTTCTTGAGTTTATGCATGTGCAGGTACGGATATGACGAAACAGACAAAAAGAAGCCAAAACCGAGCACGAGAGAAAGAAGAATGCTAAAAGCCGAGGCTGGAAAAAGAATTTGCAAGTTTGGACAATCAATTCTCAAAATGGCAGTTTTAGTCCCTGAAGATTCAGAATTGTCATGTTTAGTCCTTGGAATTTTCAAAGTTGGCAAATTTGGTCCTTGCTTATTTGAAGAATGACAAGAATGACCCTTGGAGATAATTTTAGATTTACACTTTTGATCCCTGGATTTTCATATTTGACACTTTTGGTCCCTAAGTTACTACTTGGATCCATTTCATATCCTTAAATCCAATACACATAACCTTGGCCCAAGTTTAATCAAAAGCCCAAACCATGCTACCATTTACCCGGTCCAATCCATTCCCAATACCCGTTTAAAACATTTTACCCAACCCTTTACCCGGTCAAAAATAATCGAAATAATATTAAAAATAACCAACGCGCCAAATTCACCCCCCTTTTATCCCAAACCCAGATATAGCAAGAACCCTAATATGCCCTCCAATCAATTCGCCCAATTCACTTAAATTAGAGGGTAATTAAGTCCTTTCTCTGACACCTTATGACACCACCTGACACGTGCTCAGTGCCAGGTCACCTATCCGTGTCACTCCTGCTCTCTGATTGGCCAATGCAACGTGGAGGTGTTAATCCAAGGGTCAAGATGATGTGGGATTGATCTGATGGTTCAAAACGTCCAAGAGAAAGCACACCTGATAGCTTCTGGATCCTTCCCAAGGCTTGAAGCTCTAGTATAAAAGGACCCTTTCACTCACGAATTGAGGACACACCTTTTCTTACCTTCATTTTAGTAGCTAAATTGTAATTTTAATTCAGTCTTTATGTTTTTAATGTTTTAAAGTTAATTCAGTTCTTGTACTCTCAATTTTAAAGTTTTAATGAAATTTATCTTCATTCTATAAATCCTTGTTTAATCCTTGATTGTTACTGATTATTGCTTATTAATGTTGTTCAGATCATTTTAGCTTAATCTAAAGGTAATTGCAGTTTGTTTTCATCTTAATCAAAAATATAAAAAAAAATCAGAAAAATAGTTGAAAAATAAAAAAATACTTTCAATTTTCTTATAAGCTTATCAAAAGCTTCAGCTACTGTTTCAATAAGTTCATTTAAGCTTTGTATAGCTTATTTTGAGCTTTCTCTTGTTTCAATTTCATAATTCACTCAAATCTCTTATTTAGTCAACAATAGTCAACTGTGATGCATATTGGAAGCTGGATTGGGTTAAAAAGCTGATCTGATATGGATTTGGGTTGATGCAGAGTTAGATTAGGATTGGATTTAGTTTAGAATCGGATGGTTTGGTTCTGTTATAAGCTTCATATAAGCTGGACTGCTTGTGAGTTCTTATTTCATTAATCTATATTATCTGTTCTTTTGCATTATCTAATTTAGTCTAAATTGTTGATTAGCATAGTTAGTTTTGCATCTATTAGTTCATAGCTGGATCATAGATCATACTTAGTAAGCTGTCTTGATTAGATTTAAGGATAGACATAGGATAGATTGCATTTTAATATTTTAAGTCTTGTTTGGCACTAGCTGTTTATCTGAGATAGAGGGTAAATCAATACTAGCTTACTGTTGTATTAAACTTACTAAAGTCATTTTAGTCATTAGATTGCACCTTAGAACTCTAAAAGTCAAAATCCACTATAATCTGCTCTTGTACTCTTAACTGTTGAAATCAGTTAGAGATAACTTGCACATTAGGTCTTAATTTATTATAGGTTAGCTTATTTAAGTCACTTTGCATCTAAATCATAATTTCAATCTGTTTTTGCAAGATCAAAACTCATTTTGGTCAAAACACAAAATTCTGTCAAAAGTCAAAAAGTGTAAACTCAGGTTTTTGCAAAACTTTCTAGAATTTTCATGGATTCATTTCTGAGTCATATTGATTGAAATTTTGGGATATAAATCTTCAGTTGGTCAAGTTTTGAAAAGTCATTTTTGTAGAATTTTGTGAATTTTCTATAAGCAGTTAATAAGCTCACAAATAGGCCTGATTTGCCCTGATCACACTCATCATACACTGAGTGTGATCAGACCATCTTGCAGACATTGCTAAGTCCTCATTTTAGCTACTTGGTGTCTGAAACTTGGTCTATTTGTTCCTAACTTGGTGGTCTTGAAGTTCTCATTTCTGGTTTTCAGAAGAGCTTATTGGATTAGCAGTTGAGTTAGCTTTAAGTGGGTAGGTCTAGGCTAGTTTGGCTTATTAGTGAAATTGAACCAAATCATTGTAGATTGCTCATTAGAGGTTTAGACTAGTTGAGTTAAGTTGATTTTAAGTACTTTTAGCCTTATTTAAGTTCTGAGATCATTTGGTGTTCTATCTTAGCCTTTAGCTTATTATTAGTGCTTATTAATAAGCACTTTTCTCTGCAGAATCTAATTCTTGCACACCTGCATCACTTTTATTATTTTTCATAGATTTAGATTAATATTTTAGAATTTTCTTGAATTTTTCATATTTTTCCAACTTTGTTTGCTATTTTTCTTGATTTAAATAAGTTTTTAGGACTTTTTAAATAGCATTTAATTCAATTAATTCAGAAAAGGTTCCAAAAAATAATTTTTCAATTTTCCTAGATTAAGAAAATTATAAAAAGCCAAAAAAATATTTTTCCAAATTTTTCCTAGTATAATTTGTAATTTTTAGAATTTAAATTAGTTTTTTATTCAAATAAATTCCAGAAAAATCTTAAAAAATAATTTTAATTCTTAGTTAATTTTCAAATATCATTTTTAGTTAGAAAGTAATTTTAGATTATTTTTAGGACTTAGAATAGACGTAGTTGCTTTTTATTTACGTTTCTTTTAATACGTTTTAGAATAATTCGCGTATTTAGGATTTCCCGTAGTGTAATTTCCCTTAATTGTTTTCCCATTCCCCGTAGTTTTAATATAATCATAAATCCAAAACATCGAGCATTTTAATAACGAACCAATAACGACGTTGCCCATTCACACCTCGTTGGGAAATGACTCGGATTTCCTAATCCGTATCACTATCACTCACGGGTTTTGATTCATTATCCTTTTTCCTAAAGGGATTTTAAATCATTACTTGTGGTTATTTTTGATATCGATATTGTGGTTTTATCCATACACACACACCCCTAAACCTCAACGAATCAACTATTAAAACCAACGATTCAATCTGCTTAACAACTGCTTAATGACCACATATAAACAAACATTGACAAACTGCATCAAACACGCATCAAGAACATAACCAAAACCAAGAGACAAACTGCTTCAGAAATTAGTACCTAAACCGCAACAAAAAGGTACAAACAAACAAACAAGCTAACATATGCTAGACTATAGATGGGGTGACCGACTCTTCAACATGGATTTTCCAAATCCAAACAAACAAGCAAGCAAACAATTAAGCATAGGTTGCCTCCCACGAAGCATTTTCTTTATTTATAAGTCTTGTAGCTAGACTCGAAGTCGTGCTCCTACATGACTTCTTTTTTCATCCTTATTGAAAACTCTATCATGTTAACAAAATCCTCATCGACTCTGTACCTAGGTCCTAGGGTCAAGCAATCCTTATAGTAGAGTCTCCTTTTCTCCCACATAAAGTTCAAGCCTTTTTTAGTATCCTTTTTGCTCTTTTCCTCAAAGGCTCTAATGCTATCTCGTTCATAGTAGGATAGAGAGCCATATCTGCTAATTTTCCAAGGCATCCTATATGTAATTTCATCGCCCCCTTCCACAAATCTAACCATTCCTTCGGACTTGTTATAGCTTAGTTTAGATTTTTCATCAAACGGTTTTCCTAACACAACATGGGACAAGCTATAGTCGATTACACATCCTATATCTTCTAAGCTCATAAAATCAACTAAGTATGTGAAGTTTCCTACGAAGACGTGCACATCCTTGACCTTTCCCACAAAATTGCAAACCCCACCAGGATACTTAGGGTCCCTCCTAATCTTAAGTCGCGCATTCATTATGTCATTGTAAACAACTGAGGACATCACATTGATAGGAGAGTCCATATCAATGTAAGCGTGCTCGATATTCCTATATCCAATCATACAAGGGATCTTGATGTTCCAAGGACTTCCTCTCCTAATCTTTGGGCATACTCTAATGATGAGTGATCGAGGATTGTCGATTATATACTTTTGGTATGCAATTTCTTCCTTAGTGGGATAACAATTAAAATAGGCATTAGTATCTTCATTCTGACTTTCATTTACCATCTTGGTGACCTCAATGTTACCTTCTCCTAAGTCTTCACCTGAACTATTGCTAACCATGGAACCAACACCCGATGCGCTAGCCGCTTTTTCAACTGCATCCCTAATTGTAAAGCTCATCGATTTCACTAGTGATTTGGTTGCAAAGAAGATTGAAGGAATGTTGATCAAGTGGTTGGTTTAGAGTTGGTGGTAGTGGGTAATATGGTGGATGGTTGGGTGGCGGATGATGTGGTTGTGAATTGTTATTGGGTGGGTTATCACCTTACATGATGAAAAGTGTAGGTCCAAAAGCTTATGAATCCAAGTAGCCTTGAATGACTAATAGTAATCTTGAATAAATCAAAATTACTATATGAAGAACTCTTTGTAAAAGCTTGATGTGTTAATGCGGAATCTTAACACACAAAGTATGAAGAACACAAAATAACTAACTTCGTATTTTCTATTAATTTGCTCAAAGGCTAATGCTTACAAATCGTACATTAACCTAACACCTTACGGATATTTTTATACACCAAGGAAACCCTAATTGACTAACAAACTTGTAGAAGGGTAAAGATATCTTCTCATAAGATATCTCTACATATACATATCTATTCCTAGTATAGCTCTAACAAACTATTCTGTTTTAGACATAAACAGACTTAACTAACGACTATTTGTTCTGCCAGACTTAACATCGTTAGTACTGGTAGACTTAACTACCAACATACTTAATTTTGGTCTACCAGACTTAACTGCTAAAGCTACCAGAATTAACAATAACAGACTTAAACATACTTAAATCTGTTTTACAAAATATAATTCCCAACAATCCTCCCCTAACTTGATCTTCACTTGTGAACTTCAAGTTCTTTTGACTGTCTTGAGGATCTTGGAATTATTGATCAGCCGCATCTTCAAAATTTCTTCCTTATGTGTTCTGTGCAGCATTGGATCAGCAACTCATCAGCACTCCATATTCTTTTCAGCATCAGTGACTATTTGTACATCAAAGCATAAAAGTTTCATACTATTCTCATCACTTCTAGATGTGTGAACTTCTATGAGAGGTGAATCATAGAAAATTTTTAACGGATTTGATGTCTCTTTACCAATTAGCCATTACTATTGGAGTAGCCAATGTTTTGGTGTATAAGACCATGGTACATTGATAACCATCTGATTTTTAGCAAATCAGCAGCTATCAACAGATTTGATTAGTCTTTACTAAAAGTTTACCCTTGTGGACTAGTCATGGTTTTCCACAGCCTTTACCACAAGCCATGATCTTGTGGGCTAGCCAAGTCTTCATCCACACAGATATGGTGAGTTGAGCACCATACAATTTTTGGCAAATTGTCAGCCATAAACGGATTTGAGATATCTTTACCAGAGCCGTTTGCTCATGGATTAGCCAGTTCTTGTGTGGGTTAGACATGGTGAACTGATAACCATTTGTTGTGACAATACAAAGTACTTTCACTAAGTGAAAACCCCTCAAAATCTATTTGTTACATTTTTCAAATTATAAACACTATACTCAACAGCTTAAGAAAATTCTCTCAAACACAGTTTAAAAACTTATTGTTGTTGAGCTTTTGATTCAATTTGTTTCAAAAGTTGAAAACATGCATTATCTTTTATTTTACCAAAAAGCTTCTTATTAAGCATATCTCTGCAAGTTTTACTTGAAAGTGGATAATCTACTTCAGTTAGCATATAAACAATTAAGTTTTCCAATTCCAAGCAATGAACCTGACAGGAGTGAAGTATCTCCATCTGAGAACTTGCTCCTCATTAGCCTGCTTCCATAGCCCATTATCTGCATCAGGTAAACATAGTCTTTAGATCTCCCAGAGCACTCTTTCAAAATCCTCCTCAGGTGCTTGATTACCATGCTTTTTCCACTATTAGTGTATACGAACACTTCAAGTCATCCCTTGACAAATCAAACAGCAAACCAGGAAAGTTAACATATACAATACTAGTATAGTCTTCCCTTACCACCTGATAGGATGCCTTGCTGCCAGTCTTGATGATCTTGATATTAGCAATATTTGCAGCCACTGGACCCTCAGGGATAGTACCCATAGTGAACTCTTCAGATGGAGGCTCTTCAACCTTGTCCTCCATATAAGCCTGCACTTCCTTCTTTGATTTAGTATTTTCTTTCTTGGAAGGTTTATTTCCATGAGACTTCTTCCTGGTCCACCTGATGATAGGCTTTTTAGCTTCAACATCTTCCTCCTTCTTTACAATACTGGGCTTATCCTCAACCTTTTCTGCTTCAGCTTCTTCTTCCACTTTCTGCTTTTTGGCTTCTTCAGACTGAAGGTTAAACCCTTTTCTCTTGACCTTAGAGGCTTCCATCTCAGAATCCATTGGGACAAACCTGTTGACCTGATTAACTACCTTCTCAAATTCAATTTTAAGTTCATCAGATGTCAGCTTCCTCAATTCATTAACCTTCCAGCTAGGATGTCCCTGACTCTTGATGAAGTTGATCATATATTCTCTCTGTTCTCCTTTGGTCAGAGGCTTATTTTTCCTTTCCCTGTACCTTTGTTTTCTTAGCTGCCTCTTTTTCTCATTGATCATGTCAACCTTCTTCCTGGCAAAGTCCTCAGCTCCAATGTCTGGTAAAATTTCCCTGTTTACCTCCAGCTTCGCCCTGATAGTATACCAATCTTCATCTGTGTAAATCTCAGCTTGTCTTTTCTTCTGTTCCTCAGTTAATTCAGGAGGTTGCTGCAAGGTTCTAGCCAAGTACTCATCATCCATTTGTTGTCTTTCATGCTTGGCTGCAGCAGCTTCTTCCTCAGCCTTAATCCTGGCAATCTCTGCCATACTTGCCTCATCCTCTCTGATCTGTCTCTGGTCCTTTTGGGCTTAGGAGACTCTTGCAGTATTCCATTGTCTTCTCTTTGAGGAATTTCTTCACCAGACTTTGTTAAGTTTTTGGTTCTGCTAACAAGAATTATTCTAAGTATGGAACCACTACCAGTACAACGGATACCATGGCTAGAAGGATTGGAAGCACTGCTCAAGACAAATCACTGCTAGTAGAAGGATCAAACAACTGGTATCATTACTTACCACTGCTAGTATGTTATGTCAATTTAATATGTAATATTCTAGAATGTCTTGGGTAGGATGTTTTGTAAAGATAAATATGGAAAAGATATTTATCTTGTAGAATACGTAATGTATATTGTAAAGGACTCCTTAGCCTATAAAAAGAGGTCCTATGTTCGAGTTAGATATATGTTTTTGTGATATCTAGAGTCGATACACTTCAAGGTTGTAAACCCTATGTGGAAAACTAGAAGGGAGGTTGAATAGTTTTACCAATTAAAACTTCGTTTTAAAACATTTAGATCAACTTGTGTTAATCTATTTAGTTGTTTATGTTGGACATTGATAGATAGATATATAAACGTGTAATGAAAGATAAAGAGTAAGAAGCACATAACCACGACACCAGTATTTATAGTGGTTCGGCTACAAGGACACCTTCCTTGCCCTACTCCACTCCCCGAGTCACCTACTCGAGAGTTCGTAATCACTACACGACACCAAATCCTTATGGCGGAGAAGCCTTCACAACGTCGCCTACTCTTTTTCCGATACTAGGCTAACCACTGGGTTCTTTCACACCAAGGTGAACCACACCTACCACAACGTCGCCTATCCTTTATCAGGTACTAGGCTAAGTACCTAGTTCCATTACAATGGAGGAACTACTACCCAACACAACACAACTCCTAATCCCAAAGGAGACCCACTCCTTCATACAACACCATCAAGGATATCACCATCCTTGGAAACAAACTAATACTATATGTATAATGATGCACCTCATCAATTATATGACCTTGGAATTATTCACTAATGCCACTTGATTTGATTCTTAGGCATTATTCACCAATGCCTTTGACACAACGCTTGGCACCTTTCACTAATGCCTTCATCTTGACACCTTTAGCATTCTTCACTAATGCTATTGACACAGACGATACGCACCTCTCACTAATGCTTTCGTCTTTGCTCTTTCAGCATCTTTCACTAATGCCTTCGACACAACACTTTTATGGAGGACGAAAGAACTATCAACAAGAGAACCTCAATAGTCTTGATGATATGAAGCATGGCAACTCATGGACTTGAGCTTGCTTGACTTCAAGAAGTGGTGATCTCGCCTTTAAGAGGAACCTAGAGAATCACACAAAAATAAAAGACAAACTACATAGCAAGATCCCTTAGGATAAGTGGTTATAGAGTTACAATACTTGGGGTAAGTATGTGTGAGAGTGGCAAGCCAAAAGGAAGAAATGGCTCACTATTTATAGAGGAGAAATACTTACTGTTCCCCGGATCCCACGGATCCCTCCCACAAGGGATCCGTCTAGTGTAAAACTAGGGATCCGTGGGACGCTCCTCTTTGCCCATGGGTATTTTGGTTATGGGTCATGGGTCATGGGTTATGGGTTGATCCATGGGTCTTTTATTAGATACAATGTATCTTATGAGTGCAATGCACCTAGTCAAGTGGGTATGGATCAAAACCATGGGTTATGGGTCAATACCATGGGTTGTAGTTTTACATATGTATTACTTAATCATAAAATCACTTATACTTGTTTTAGTGTTTTATGTGAAAACGTAAGTGTGTTAGAAAACTATTGGCTCAAACTATTTACGTATTTTATTTGTTTCGTTAAAATGATTTTACGTTTGTTATCGACAAAACATTAGAAGATCGTAAAATATAAATAAACGTTGTTAGGGCTTATTTGTATTAACAATCTCCCCCTTTTTGTTGATGACAAAACATAAAATTATTTTAAGGAAAAACTAAAATTCGTAAAAGTTTGAATTGGAGTTTTTACTCTCTCCTCCCCCTTTTTGTTGAAATAAAAAGAGCGTCGAAAAGAAACTAACATGTTGTTTTAAGAAAAACATGTTAAAGAAAGCAAGTGACGGGAATATTTCTCGTCTTAACTCCCCCTTGACGAGTCCATCCTTTAGTGAGGGCGTCAAGTATATAAAAGTAAGTAAGCTAATGTATTGCAATTATGTTTGTAAATGGTTCGTCCTTGTGACGAAAATGCTCCCCCTTGAAAATTGCAACAATGCAATGGGGTGTCATGAATTATAATCCAAATAAGGATTATGTTGCAAATGGTTTTGCAGTATGGTTTGACACAAAGCTCCCCCTAGCTTTATGGTGTCAAAATCTTCATGTGTATTTTGAAAATGTACAAAATAAAGGTTAGAAAACAAGAGTATAGTGCATAATTTCCTGCAAATAAGACTCAGTTAATAGAATTTTGTTCTTCTGTACCACGGATCCCACGGTTCCCTCTATGGAGGGATCCGTCTAAGCTTTTTCTAGGGATCCGTATGTCTGATGACAAGTTTTTCAGCAATGGTGATATGCCAAACAATGCTAATAATAAAGTAAGATATGTATAATTAGCAAACATATACTCAAGGCAATATGGCAAATAAGTTATCATTCAATAAAACAAAGATATAATCAAACAAATCTCTAAAACTAAGAGAATGATCTAGCCATACAAAATCTACTAATACTAATTAGTTGCTAAAAACTTAAAACGCAACAATGTGCTTGAGTTTAGGGATGAGTGGACTTGTTGATTTGATCCAATCTTTCAAGAAGATGATTAAACATAAAATGCAACTCATTTCGTGCTTCTTGAACAAGTCCTTGGGTGATTAGACAATTTGGACAATTTTTGTCTTGGTTTAGAACCGGAGGAAAGTGAATATTTTGAGGAGGCTCTACGAATGATTGTGGGTTTTCATTTTGAGATGTAGGATGAGGTTCTACTAAAAATGAGGGTGGTGGTAATGGAAATTCCTCCATATGATCAATTCCTGGATGGTTCCTTGTTTCCCATGATGGACTAGTCGGTGTTGTAGGTGGTTCCCTATTTAACGAGAAAGTTGGTGAGTGGGAGGTTCTCGGTGTTGAATGCTCTAATGAGTAGAGATTTGGGTGAGGAATAGGCTCGTTGAATAAGTGAACTCCATGCTCTAGAAATGATGGTTTAGATGGTTTGCTAGAGCTAGCTATGTTTGGTTTTAAACTAGATGACCCTTTTTCTAGCCCAAAAGGTTTGATGCTAATTCTTGCGGTTCTCTTAGAAATTGTTGAATGGGTTTGTTGAGGTGGGATTCTAGCATTGTTATCTCTTACGGGAGATGATTCGGTGGATGAAATCTCATGAATCATGTGACCCTTTCTTTTGGATGAGCCTTTGGTTGAAGAGTTGTTGCTAAGTGCTTTGGTCATGGTGATGGTAAGGATGCAATATAAGCTTCTAACCACTGATTTTTGAGAGCTAGGTGAGAGTGATGATTTAATCTTAAGAGTGTTTGGTTTATAAAGGATAATTTTTAATTAGGGAATTAAATTCTTGGCCCTTAAGGAGATTAAGCATGCACTTAGGATATTGATCAGCTCTAGGAAGATATTAAATGGTAACTAAAAGTGGTTAGAAAACCAAAAGGTGACTTAACTTTGAGGAGGGAAGCTGATTAAAGCTTTCTGCATACACGGATCCCTCTTACCAGGGATCCGTCTGGTTATAAACCAGGAATCCGTCTGTCAGATAGATTCTTGATGAAATAATTATGCTTTTTGCAATGTCTAGTGTCTATGTATCTCGAGGTTTTGACTTTATTTTGATGTCATGAGAGGTGGATGTCTTAAATGTTCAACCATAAGGAGTGATGGTGCTTAATGATGGTTTTGGGTAGGAAAGTTGACTTTAGATAGTCTAACTAAGTGCTTGAGAAAGATACCATTTGATTTGAGATGGAAAAATGGTGGTAATTAGTCCTAGAAGTCAGATGATGACTCAATAAAAATTTACTAAAATCTTAGAAGATAAGAAGAAATGAAAAACTAGTCTTAAGCTTATTTTTGAGTTAATGGTGACTAAAATCAATTTGCTAGAATTGATAAATGTATCAAACTAAGAGTTATGAGATGTGATAAATAATGTGTGAGTGTTAGAGCGGAAATATGGTGAGTTTTTGATGAGTTGATAAATCAAAAACACTTTGAGATAGATCCTAGGTACGCTATGGGTAAGTGTGATACTTTCAAATGTTTGAGAAAGACTTAGTTGGTTCTAATGTCTTATGTTTGGCTAGTGTGATGTGATCTAGTGAGCTATTTTGATGTAAGAAAGTCTGTATTGCTCATCTGTAGTCACGGATCCCACGGTTCCCTTCTGGGAGGGATCCGGCTAGTTATAATGCTGGGATCCGCCTACTGCAGATCAGAAGGCTTTCAGCAAATGTGAAACTTTGCACTCTTTAGCAAATGCTTCTCTTAGTTGTTTCTATAAGGACTAAATGCAAGAACTCATTAATTATAAAGCATAGCAAATGTGGGAGAACTAAAAGTTCCTAAAAATGAGTGACGATGACTTACTTGAATGTTTTCAAGGAGTCGTAAAATCTCATTCTACATGTTCCTAAGTTAAGATTGTTTAATGCCAAGTTGTGGCAAGACCTACATGCTACATCCTATTCTACATAAGTATTGTTTAAGTGTTACAACCCATTGTTTGAAATTGTTTTTCACAAATTTAGGTCCTATGACCTTACCTTGCTTCTCTACCACTCCCTGTCTTCACCCATCCTCCACTCTGTATCACACCATCTCTACTTCTTTTTCTTCAAGAAGTTGGCGAAGCACTTGAAGATTCCCTTGGTTTGTTGCCATTCGGGTGATGCACTAGGAACGTCCGACAATTGGTTGATGTAGTCCAAGGGGTCGAGATCTGTATTTTCGAGTGGGTTGCTACTACCTTCACCTTCTCTTTGCCTCTCCCTTTCATCTGAGGAATCTGTGGGTGGGTGAGGCCTTTTGCCTTCCACCATAAACCTTGTAGTTCTACCCTCGATCAATGACACCATAACTTTGTTGCATAAGCTATGATCATAGGATTTCGGAGAAGGATCTAATGCAAAGATGAATTTAGCAAGACTGGTTAGGAGCATTGCGTACGGGAGCACCATTTTGTCCATTCTTTTTACACTTGCCATTCTCTTGATCATGTAGTAAGCAAGGTTAAAGCGAGTCTCGGTCACTAGGCAATAGATCATGAAACTTAGACATGCGTTGGGGTGATCCTTGTTTCCTACTAGGCACAACACATTCTCCCTCACCACATTTTCCCATTTCCTATACAATGCGTACATCTTGGAGAGATCCATTTGGAAAGGATCCCTATAGATCACTTTCAAATTCCTAGTGACTCTCGATGGAGATGCTCTTGGCATGAACACGGTGTCCCTCACCGTGGTTGCTTCCGGGATTAATGTGTGGTAGATTCCATGATGATCAACCATAGTGTCTAACTCTTCCAAAGACCACTCATTAGAATATATACAAACACCTTGATATGGAACCCCTACTATTCTTCCAAACTCCACAAGCGAAAGAGTGTACTCATGCTCATTTATGATGAAGACAATCGAGATGGATCCATCATCATTTCTAACTATCCTCATTGTCTTGTAGAACTCGAGTTCAAAGACGGGGCAAATTTGTTCATTTATGTCCAATAAACAATCAAAACCAATAGTTCCAAAACTTCTCTTATGTCGGTTTTGGCAAGAAATGATGGTTTTACTACTCAACCTTCGTGAAAGAGTCTCTTTTCGAGCATTTTAAAAGCTTTCCTATCTTCGGGACTAAGTCCATCTTTTCTATGGTACATTGGTATGTAATGAGCGGTATCTTGGTAGTCTTGTTGTTGGTTGCTTGGCATGATTGTTCCTAAACAACACAACCACAATGTGGTGTTAATTGTGAATAGTAACCTAGAGGGTTTGATCACAAGTTTGCTCAAATCATTTTTATTGAATTCAAGAAATGAGTTTAATTTGTATTAACAATGTTAATTCTTTGATTTGGATTATCTTAGAAAACAATGTGGTAACAAATTATGACAAACCCATTTGAACCCAACTTCTAAAAATGAAGAAATTGTAATCCTAGAAATCAAGGAATTAAATTAACAATGTTGTGAAGATTATACTTACACAAGTGATTGTTATGCTTGAGAGAAATGATCAAATTTCTCCTTTGAACAGTAATTGTGTTTTTGTTCGTGAGTCTTTAAAGGGAAAGTGATTGTGTGGAACATCCACAGTGATCATCACTAACTTATGCTGTCTTCTGTTGCACGGATCCCACGGATCCCTCTCATTTGGGATCCGGCTAGTTCAAGCTCAGGGATCCGGCTTGACAGTAAAAAATAGTTTAAGCATTCCTTGATAACTTTGGTTTGGGAGTTCTAAAATGCCTAGAGTTTGATGTTTAAGCTCTATAACTTGTGGATTGAGTTTTTGATGGTTTAATACTAATCCTATTTGACGTGGTTCCCTTTTTAAGAATTAGTCATAATTCTTGGGAAGTTTCTCAAAGATTATGATAAAATCCCATTTTATCATAATACAAGAAGTTTCACATGGATATTCATTGACATAGGTGAAGTGTCAACAATTCCATTGTGATGAATAATGATTGAGGCTATCGAATAACCAAAATATCATTATTAAAAGTTAGTAGTGTAGTCTAAACAAATCAATCAAAGAATACTATTTTTGATGATGGCTTTAATATAGATAACTACTTAAGTAATTACTAATAGAGATTAATTATGGAACTAAGATTTTAACAATAATAAAAACAAATGTTAATTATTAACGATCATACCTTTGCTAAATATTCTTTTTAAGGAAAGAAGTATTTAGATGAAATGCTTTGTGATCTTCTTGGAATCTCCATATTCATGTGTGAGAGGAACAAAGCTAAACATTCTTTTTGCGAAGAGAGATATTTAGATAGTTTCTTCATGATCTTCTTGGTAGGCCCAAATCCAAGTACGGAGAATACTTAACAAGGAAAGTGTTAGAACATTCTATCATTGTCCAACAATAAACATTATAATGATTTTTAAAACATGACTTGAAAAATCCTTCTTTGTAGTTTTCAAACATACACGGACCGTATCAAGTTTTTAAAGTACAACATACTATAAGAAACTTGGTAAAAAAGCCCTGATGCCAATTGTGGAAAACTAGAAGGGGGGTTGAATAGTTTTACCAATTAAAACTTCGTTTTAAAAAATTTAGATCAACTTATGTTAATCTATTTAGTTGTTTATGTTGGACGTTGATAGATAGATATATAAACGTGTAATGAAAGATAAAGAGTAAGAAGCACATAACCACGACACCAGTATTTATAGTGGTTCGGCTACAAGGACACCTTACTTGCCCTACTCCACTCCCCGAGTCACCTACTCGAGAGTTCGTAATCACTACACGACACCAACTCCTTATGGCGAAGAACCCTTCACAACGTCGCCTACTCTTTTTCCGGTACTAGGCTAACCACCGGGTTCTTTCACACCAAGGTGAACCACACCTACCACAACGTCGCCTACCCTTTATCAGGTACTAGGCTAAGTACCTAGTTCCTTTACAATGGAGGAACTACTACCCAACACAACACAACTCCTAATCCCAAAGGAGACCCACTCCTTATTACAACACCATCAAGGATATCACCATCCTTGGAAACAAACTAATATTATACGTATAACGATGCACCTCATCGATTATACGACCTTGGCATTATTCACCAATGCCACTTTATTTGATTCTTAGTTATTCTTCACCAATTCCTTTGACACAATGCTTGGCACCTTTCACTAATGCCTTCGTCTTGACACCTTTAGCATTCTTCACTAATGCTATTGACACAGACGATACGCACCTCTCACTAATGCTTTCGTCTTTGCTCTTTCAGCATCTTTCACTAATTCCTTCGACACAACACTTTTATGGAGGACGAAAGAACTATCAACAAGAGAACCTCAATAGTCTTGATGATATGAAGCATGGCAACTCATGGACTTGAGCTTGCTTGACTTCAAGAAGTGGTGATCTCGCCTTTAAGAGGAACCTAGAGAATCACACAAAAATAAAAGACAAACTACATAGCAAGATCCCTTAGGATAAGTGGTTATAGAGTTACAATACTTGGGGTAAGTATGTGTGAGAGTGGCAAGCCAAAAGGAAGAAATGGCTCACTATTTATAGAGGATAAATGCTTACTGTTCCCCGGATCCCACGGATCCCTCCCACAAGGGATCCGTCTAGTGTAAAACTAGGGATTCGTGGGACGCTCCTCTTTGCCCATGGGTATTTTGGTTATGGGTCATGGGTCATGGGTTATGGGTTGATCCATGGGTCTTTTATTAGATACAATGTATATTATGAGTGCAATGCACCTAGTCAAGTGGGTATGGATCAAAACCATGGGTTATGGGTCAATACCATGGGTTGTAGTTTTTTTACCCATTTATAGTACATGCTAGTTATGTATATATTTGCCCAATATGTAAACACTAGTTATTGTACATATGTATTACTCAATCATAAAATCACTTATACTTGTTTTAGTGTTTTATGTGAAAACGTAAGTGTGTTAGAAAACTATTGGCTCAAACTATTTACGTATTTTATTTATTTCGTTAAAATGATTTTACGTTTGTTATCGACAAAACATTAGAAGATTGTAAAATATAAATAAACGTTTTTACGGCTTATTTGTATTAACACCCTAATACTATTCAGAGTATTCGTATATTAATAATATATTGAGGTGTTTAGTGATAAACATTGTTATTCTTCTTAAGGTTAAGCACTAGATTCCGCATAGTGTTTAATTATTTGTATTCGTTTAGTCAGTTTCTATATTAGATCGTTTGCTCAACTAGGATCAACAAGTGGTATAAGAGCTTGTGATCTAGAAGCTGTGACCAAGAAGAATCCGTGTTCGATTCAGATTTGTTCTAATTCAACAAGTTCAAGATGAGTGACGAAACTCACATGGTTACTGCCTCTAAGGTGCCCATGCTGAAACAAAAGAGAACTAGATCTGTGATGGAGGAGTCAAGTTTCAAAAGACAGAAGGTGAGTGATGAAGAGAGATTGAATCAATTTATAGTGGTGAATGCTCAAATGCCTGAAGATCCTATCTCTCCTAAACCTTTAAAATCTAAACACCCTATCATAGATTGGCGAATTGTCTCAGTGGATGGAAGGGATATTATTGAGCTAACTAGAGGAGATGGATACAAAAGTCAGTAATACAATTTGTGTTATATGTTATTCTTTTTAACTAAAAGTGATTTAGAGAAGCTATGGTAGATAATGTCATTTAGATGTGGTAAGCTTGGACCCACAGGAATCATGGCTCATTCTATTTGGTTAGCCTTAAAATGCATGTCTGAGCCCAATCCAGAAGATAAATGTTGGGAAGACTATGTGGTTGAAGAATGGATGCTCTATTCTTACTGTAGAGTGCATGTTGTTAAGCTTTCTGAAGGGAAATCTATATGTTTGTAGATAAAGATTATCCATTGATGAAGATTGTAGCTAGACAGATGCTGGAAGTCAAGCTTGATCTACAATGTACAAAACCAGATCATTCAATTGTTCACCCACTACTGAGGAACATTGAACAAATTGCTGCTTTTGAAACTCCTTTGGCTATTAAGGATAAGATTCATGGTAGAAAGAAAAGAATGGCAGATAGATCAAAAGCATTTGATGAAGAATCTAATTCTGAGAAGGAGCATGAAGAGACTGAAAGGTGTTTGGACACATCCTTCAAATAAGGTATTATGTGCTTAAAGAAACTTGATGATTTTGATTGTAAATATCAAGTTTAGGGGAGGATTATTGGGTTGTTGGTTCTGCTAACAAGAAATATTCTAAGTATGGAACCACTGCCAGTACAACAGATACCACGGCTAGAAGGATTGGAAGCACTGCTCAAGACAAATCACTGCTAGTAGAAGGAGCAAACCACTGCTATCATTACTTACCGCTGCTAGTATGTTATGTCATATGTAATATTCTAGAATATCTTAGGTAGGATGTTTTGTATTACTTAAATATGAAAAAGTTATTTATCTTGTAGAATACGTAATGTATATTGTAAAGGACTCCTTAGCCTAAAAAAGGAGGTCCTAGATTAGAGTTAGATATATGTTTTTGTGATATCTAGAGTCGATACACTTCAAGACTATAAACCCTAATACTATTCAGAGTATTTGTAACACCCCAACCCGGCAAGGGTAGAAGTGTCACATTCTAGTGTTATATCAGAACATACAAATGAAATCTTTACAAACGGAAACCTTAGAAATGATGTATCAAAACATATACACAATTGACTAACAAAAAAAATATAATATCCAGAATGAATTAAAAATCCCAAAACAAAAGTTCTTCAAAATAAGTCCCAAAGTAATAAGGTGCTAGGGTTGGTCCACTTAGATACTCTAACTCTCAGCCCATCGAAGCCCATCTTCCAACCTAAAACCTGCCGCAGGAAAAGAAATACGGCGGAGCTTAAAAAGCCCAGTGAACAGATATAACAAAACGAAAGCTAAATAAAATCAGAAATGCGGAATGGAATAATGAAACTGATAACAAAGTCGCAGCGAAATGAGGACAATGAGTCAATGAGGATCCTGCAGAACACAATTATACAGATATCCAAAGCACATATAACAAGGAGAACAAAGCAAAGCAAAGCATCAATGACATAAATACAAGCACAAACAAAAATATAAAGGCAAGCGGAAGCAGTTAATTAGTAAGTGAGCATGGCAATCAAACAGGATGGAAACCCATAGTTGAAAACATAACCAGTATCATAACAGCAGTCAAAACATGGCAATCACACGTAACAAGTAGGAATACAGTATGAACACTATAATTAAATGAACTTGGGACATAGCAGGGCAATTAAACAAGTTAGTAAGCCAGACATCATAAGTTAAACCATTTACCTAAATCAATCCGTAGCCTAGACAGAAATATAAACATGGCAGGTCAACAATAAGCAGACAAGGATACAACGGATGGTCAAAGTCCATGAGATTAATTGAACGAAGTATATATAATAAATAGAAAAAACTATCGATTACACATTAGCATGGTCACCAAACAATTCAGAGGGTCACATAACAGTGAGATCACATATAGTCAGGTAACAATATGTAACTCAAATAACTGCATATTAATCATATCATGGCAGGGTAATCAGTAGTCACATAAAACATGAATAGCATAATCAAATTCAATACACATATAATAACCCAGTACGTGAATGGAACGATAATCTGAAGTAACGGAATGAGAGTGTGACAGATCAAAGCAATAGAATATATATATATATATCTCTTGGTAGTCTGGTGAGTCATATAAGAGTACTGAGTAATGAACAGATTATACAGAGTATGGTGTATTGGGAAATACAGGGGGTACAATAGAGGTATGTCAGAAGTGTAAGGGTTGTCAAAAATCTACAACGAGCCAACAAAACAAAACAAATCATATCATATAGCCATAGTAGCCTGTAGTAACCAATAGTAACCATTGTATTCGGAGGGGTGACCTCGGAATACCAAATCAATAGGAGGGGAGACCTCAAGTAGCCAGTGGAGTGATCAGCTCCCAAAATGTGAGGGGATGTAATGCACACACGCACCGCATCACCAAACATATCATATCATATCAAATACAAATGAAAACAAATCTAGGATGCATCCATACGCCCCCTGCAAAACAAATAGTGGCCAATCCAATACATATATCTAAAGCGCGCATTAATCAATACAAATATTGGGACGGTGTGTAACATCACTCGTACACACTAGAGTCATGCCATTGGTGCATCAATGACATGGTCATGTTACCTCCATGACTAGGAAACATATTTGGCTCGGGTATCAAACTGAAGGGTCAAAGCATAATCATATCATAAGGGTTCATAACAAAGGTTCAGAAGTCAAAGGTTCATATCAAAGTCCATATCATAAGTTCATATCAGAGGTTCATATCACAGGTTCATATCAAAGGCTCATAATCTGAAGGTTCATAATCAAAGTTTCAAAATCAAACAGTTCGCATAGGAGATCCAGTCAAAGGGAGCATAGCAAAGTTATAGGGAAGCCCTAATAAGAAGGCTCAGAGCAAAGTATAACAGTGCAAAGCTAAAATCGAAAGATGTAAATGAATCATGAGAAACCTTAAGAGGTAAAGTCAGAATATCTGTACCTTAGCAACGAAATGAAAACAAACGGAAAAGTAACACCGGGAAGCAACGTCGTATCTTCTTCAACGAATCTACATGAATTGATATCATATATTACTTATATACTCATTTTATAAGCTTCATATGCATGTGTAAGTGTTTTACTTATTGATATCCTCTTTTTATCTTTCATTTTCTTAAATTCACATCGGGACCAGAATTTAGCGATTTTTATAAAATACTTACTTAGCTCAAATAAAATCAAGTAAAATCCCAGGAGTTCTCATATGAGTTAAAAGACTCTCAAAAAATTGGTGGTTTCTATTTCCATGCCAAATAGCCTATGGAAAATCACAAGTCCAGACCTGTCCAGAAAGTGATCAGAAAATACACCTTAAAAGTTTACGCTTATTGGAGCTGTTTTGACACCTTGGAAAAATCCCTAAAACTCCCAGAAATTCATTTATATCCTAAATGTCACTCCTGAAAAAGGAGAGCTCCCAATTCATTATGGTTTGAAAATGAAAAATCAAACAATCCAACTAAATTTCAGACCCGTTTTCTCAGGTTTGACACTTGATCTTGTAAAATTTAAAAATACGACTTAGACAACTCCAAATTCGACGAAACCACTTGGAAAACTTCAATAAGACCTTAAAACAACTTTTCATGTAAAAATAATGGATTTTACCCTTGTAAAACTCAAGTTATAACATTTCCAAATTCAGCTTCTAAAACAGTCCCAACCAAAACCCGTCTAAAGTTAACGTATCACATGTTTTACCTACCCAAACGGACCCATGACCCATGTAAGCTACACAACCTGATTTAATATCGTCATAGCAAGTTTACCATTCCATATTTTCAGTCTTACAAAAATTATACACACCCTTTAACCACCAATAACCATGTTATACGCCCCATAAATTAATCAACAAAGCCCTTAAATCATACGTTACCGATTCAATTTATCTCACGCGTATATGTAATAGTTTCAAAGCTCACTTAACCCGTTATTAGAATCACATATGGGTCGAAGTATAGGAGGTCAAAAATTCAGATTTGAAATCAAGGTTTCGCATTAATACCATACGACATATACTAGGTTTAAAATTATGATTTTATGTAGTTAATGGTTATCAATTTGTGTGACAATAAATTCATCATCTCATGAACATGCAAATTGAATAAAAGTGTGGTCATAGAGGACCAGATTCACGACCAGATTAGGGAGCAAAGGCGAAAGGACAAGACGAGGGTTATGTTACCTTATAACGTGGGAAGGAGAGGGAAAAGACAAGGTCGAAACATAGCAAACCAAACACCACTCTTGGCCTAGGAAACTCACGACCAACAGTTTCAAACCCACGACCAAGGTGTCAACCCTTTGTATCGAATACCAAGATCAAGCAGCCTCACTACGCCTACGAATTCTCCCTTAAACCTCCTTGGTTGTCGACTGAAAATGGGGGAAGGAGAATGGGTTTTCTTGCCGTCACTTTCTTGGTGTGCTAGGGTTTCGAATGCAGACGAGAGGTTGATTCGTGAAGGAGATGAAAAAAAAATAATGAGGAGCGTGTAAATCAAAAGGAAACCGTTTATGAGATGGAGAGAAATCAGGAATCAATTAAAATTTTATACTTTCCATGTTTAATTTGGTATTATCTCTTATAATTAAAATTGTGCACATCAAAATAGAAGTTAGGATATGGGTCCAATATAACATGTAACGTGTGATATGCATAAGTCATAGGGTATGTCTATTTTATTTTTTTCTTGTACATGTTGATTTCCAATTTCGCTAAGCTCTCAAATCTTATGCTAAGCTCACGTGTGATTGAATATGATGAAAATGTTGCTTAAGGTACGTGATCGGTGCAAAACCGTCAAGTTTTCTCATGCAAGCTGACCACTTGTGAATGACCAACTGTAAGAAACTTAAAACAGCTTAAGCACAGATGCAATGAAGATCTGGGGAGTATAGGGTTTCCCCGGGTCGTTATGTCCCAGCGAGCTATGCAATGGATCACCAAACGTATAGTGATCGAGGAATTTGAACAGAAAAGAGGGATTTGTGATTATTAACTATAGAAATAGCCTATAATTACAAAGGCTTAAATGCAAATTAAAGAAAATTAAAAAGATAAAAAATATTAAATAAACGCTATCACTATTTGTAAAATGATGTTTTTGATTTTATGTTTTTATAAAACTGAATTAAAAACTACGTTACGTACAAATGAAAATGTGAAACTAAATAAGTATTAACCCTAAAAATATGAAAATGATATTTTTACAAACCTAATGATAAAAGAAAAAATTTTAGAAAAAGAAAATTATTTTTACAACTATTTAATTAATTATTATTAATTAAAAACTATTTTTAACTATTAAATAATTACCTAAATTACAAGAAAATAGGAAATTAAGCTAGAAAAATAAAATTATGACTTAGAAAAATCTAAAATATCAAAAGAGAATTTTCAAAACTATTTTTATATTTTTCTGAATATTTTTGTATTTTCTATGAATTAAAAACTATTAAAAACTAATTAAATTACTTAAAAATACAAATTTAACTAATAAAAATCTAGAAAAATATTTTTTTGACTTTTTATATTTATCTTAACCTGAGAAAAATGAAAAATTATTTTTTTGAAGCTTTTCTTAATTAATTGTATTAAATGCTAATTAAAAATGCTTAAAAACTAATTAAAATGAAGAAAAATACCAAACTGACCTATAAAAATCTGAAAAATTCAAGATAAGCTTAAAATAATGTACTGAATCTAGGAAAAATGGAAAAACAGGTACTTGTGTGCAAGAATATGAAACTGCTATACCAAGTGCTTTAGAATAAGCACTTTAAATAAGCTAACAACCACAAAAAGCTACCAACTGTTTACAGAAACTCTAATATGCTAAAATAACCAGAATTCAACAAGTTACAACAAACTCAAACCTCTGAATAGCTGAATACACAGATTTGGCTTATTTGATTTTAAGTACAAAAACAGGTTTAGGGTGCTAAGTTGCAGCCTATGAATAAGCACTCAAATAAGCTAGAAGTCAAAAGCCAAGTATGGAGACCTCAACTAGACCTGGTTGGCTACTTACAAACCAAAGACCAGACTTTGGGAAGCTCTTATGAGCCTTGTGCAAGCCTGCACAAAACTTGAGAAAAACTCAGTTTATTCTGAGTTTTATGAACAGGGTAATTAGGACTCAAAAGAGAAGCTTGTTTGGAGCTTTTAAAAAATTGACAAAATTATGCAAAAATGATGATAAGAAATAAGACCAACTGAAGTTTTTAAAACACCAAGTTCTACTAGATTTGACCCAGAAATGAAACAATTAAAAATCCTCTCAGTCTAGCTCAAATCCACTTTTTTAGTTTTTGACTTTTTAACAGTTGAGAAAAGTTTGACTAATGTGAACTTTGATTCCAATTTTAGGACTGATTATGAAGTAAATAGATGAAATAAAGCTGATGCAAGCAATGTCTTTGAATTCTAAGCACAAAACAAGTGTTTGCTTTTCAAAAATCACCACAGTTAAGACAGTGAGACAGATTTTGTTGAGTTTTGACTTTCAGAGTTGCAGGTCACAAGTTTAAGACTTGAATGAGTGCAAATGGTCTTAACAAGCATGAACCAACAGAAATCCACTTTTAAACAAACCTCAAGCACAGCTTAATAACTTGATCCAAACACCCTTTTAACTACTAATTTGCAAAATTAATGAGACCAATTACTGATTTAGCTAATGTCACTGACTAAACTAAGTTTAATTAATTTAAATACAACCTAATGAACAGATTTTAACTACTTATAATCTACAAAACCAGATTATGCTATGAAACTAGAAAATGACTTACACATGTCCTTAGCCACAATGGCTTGCCAACAATGAAACCAGGATCTCTAACCTATCTAAACCAACCCAACTGCTTCTAAATCAACCCATTTCCATTTCTGCATCACCCATTTTCATTTCTGCATCACTTTTGCTCCATTTTGACTTTTGTTCAGCAATATTCAAAGTTGCATGAAAGTTAAATGTGAGCTTATAAAAAGCTTTGATAAGATTGTTTTAGCTTGTTTGAGCTTAAAAACAAGTTACTAGGAGCTTGTATATAAGATTTGGAAACTGATAATTTCAACAGTGGACAAAAACATGAAATTGTAACATAAGCTTGAATTGACACTTAAGAAGAGTTGCAATATATGGAAATACTTTAATTTGATACAAAGAAGCTTGAAAATACAACTGGAAATCTATTTAAGACTAAGGAATTAAAATACGACATACATTTGTAAAAATAAACTAAGTGCTCCCAATTCTCTCTTTGTTTTTTCTTTTTTATACACCAATGTGTCTTCTCTCTCTCCTCTGATCACTTCCCAGCAACAATCTTGGCCCTTGGATTGGTTGGTATCACTTTTGGCCGTTTGATCAAAATTGGCGCCAAAATGGTTTTTGATAACAGGGAAAGGGAAGGGGTGCATTTAATGCACTTTGGAGGGTTGTTGAGGTGGGGGGAACAAAACATGGAGTAGGGTGGCTGGAGGTGAGGGGTGAAGTGTTGGGAGAGTTGCAGACAAAATGGTCGGGGAAGACATAGGTGGTTTGGCGGTTTTATTTTAAACCGTGGGTGGTTTCGGGTTGGGTTTGGATATTGGACCGGGTTGGGGTATTGGATTGGGCTTGGGTTGGGTTATCATTTATTTGGGATCCGGTTTGGATTTAGGATTTAAGTAACACAAGGACCAAATGTGTAAAAGCTGAAAATTCAGGGACCATTCATGTAACTTCTGCAAATGTAATCCAAGGGTTGGATTTGCCAATCTTTAATAGACCAAGGGCTAATTTTGACACTTTTGAAATTCCAAAGATTAGACATGACCATTTTAAAATCCAGGGACCAAAACTGAAATTTCTCAAAACTTTTGGAACTTTTCACCAAAGGATTAAATATGACAACATATGATTTTAAAAAGGACCTTTGGTGATTTTTCTTTTGAAATTATGTGCTCAGGGACTATTTCTGACAATTTTTGAAACTTGGGGACTGAACTGCGCCAATTATGCAAACTTAGCTCATTTTTCATCTAATTTTGAACATTTTGCATCTGAAACATATAAAATGAAATTTTGGAATATTTTCAGTATTTTGATGCATTTCTGAGCATTTTTAACCATTTTGCAGTTCAGATTTAACCAAAAATGATGAGTATTTACACACTCATCAATCCCCCACACTAAACTATTGCTAGTCCCTAGCAATCTTTTGAGAAAACTTAATGGATTTGAATCTCTTTACCAAAAGCCATTACTTCTGGAGTAGCCAAATGTTTTAGTTCAAGTAAGAACCATGGTACACCGATAACCATGTGATTTTGAGCAAACCACCAGCTTCTAACGGATTTGATATGTCTTTACCAGAAGCCGTTTGCTCTGGACTAGCCAACTCTTAGATAAATTATCAATATTATCTTTGGTGAGTCGATTACCAATTATGGTTTTTCCACTGCCTTTACCACAAGCCATAAACTTGCGGGCTAGCCAACTCTTCACTAATTAAAGATATGGTGAGCTGAATACCATACAATTTTGGGCAAATTGCAAGCCGTCAACGAATTTGAGATATCTTTACCAAGAGCCGTTTGCTCCTGGATTAGCCAATCCTTTTGTTTATTAGACAAGGCGGATTGATAACCAATTGAGTAAGTGCAAAACACTTACTCCAAAAAAAAATTTTGGCCAGAAACGGGGGAATTAGGCGGTATAATTACATGATAAAATTCGTGAGAATTCCCCCCCACACTTAGAAATGAATATTGCCCTCAATATTCAAAGTACCGGCGGTTATGCCGAAACTGAGAACGTAAAAGGGAAATACTACGGCCATTGTTTAGAAAGAAGATTTTTTTTTTTTTTTTTGAAACTTATATACACAACATGTGGGGCAACCCCCCCCCCCACACTAGGGTAGTAGAAAGATAGAAAGAAGTCAGAAATATGGGTGAAAACCCATATGGCATGCTACTGTTTTTGATTACCGAGTCGCTAGCTTGACTCGATCCCCGCATTCATTGGTTCTTGGGGAAAGTTTGTAAGTCCGGGACAACCACATGGGGAATGTCCTCTCCAAAGTAATGCTTCAACCGATGACCATTCACTTTAAAGTTTGGACCATCGGGTTGAGATAACTCAATGGTTCCATACGGAAAGACTTTAGTGATGGTAAATGGTCCAGACCAGCGGGATTTTAATTTTCCCGAGAAAATCTTTAATCTTGAGTTGAAAAGAAGGACTCTATCACCGACGTTGAAAACGCGGTTTTTGATTTTTGAGTCATGAATCTTCTTTGTCTTTTGCTTATAGATCAAAGAGTTCTCGTAAGCTTGATCACGGAGTTCATTTAATTCATTCATTTGAACTTTCCGATGATCACCAGCTGTCTGAATATCGAAATTAGCATGCTTCAAGGCCCAGTATGCCTTGTGCTCAAGCTCAACCGGCAGATGACATGCCTTCCCGTACACCAGCTTGTATGGAGTGCACCCGATGGGTGTTTTGTAAGCTGCGGAAGGCCCGAGTGCGTCATCAAGCTTATCCGACCAAGAGGCACGATTTTCACCAACCGTCCTCTCAAGAATTCTTTTTATCCCCCGGTTGGAAACTTCCACTTGCCCACTTGTTTGGGGGTGGTACGCAGTAGAGAGGCGGTGAGTTACACCATACTTTTGCATGACTCTATCAAACTGGTCATTGCAAAAATGCGTACCACGATCACTGATTATGGCTCGTGGAGTTCCAAACCTAGCAAAAAGAGATTTCAAGAATTTCACAACAACTCGGGCATCGTTGGTAGGTAAAGCTTTAGCTTCCACCCATTTTGACAAGTAGTCAACGGCCACGAGTATGTACTTATTTCCGCGAGAAGAAGGAAATGGCCCCATAAAGTCAATGCCCCAGATGTCAAAAATCTCACACACTTGAATGGCGTTTTGCGGCATTTCATTTCTTTGTGAGATATTTCCGTGACGTTGATAAGCGTCACAGGTTTTGACAAATTCATGGGCATCCTTGTAAATCGTGGGCCAATAGAATCCGGAATCAAACACCTTCTTGGCGGTGTAGTTGGGGCTATGATGTCCCCCAGTAGGTCCAGAATGGCAAGCCTTGAGAATGTCATTGGCTTCCTGACCATATACACATCGCCTGATGACTTGATCCGCGCAAATTTTGAATAAGTAGGGGTCGTCCCAGAAGTAATGTTTCACATCTTTAAAGAATTTGTTTTTCTGTGGGGACGACATCCCTTTCACCACAAAGTTACCCGCATGGTAATTTGCAAAGTCAGCAAACCATGGGGTAGAAGAGTCTCCACGAAAAGAAACCACATTGAGTGTTTCGAGAGGAAATGTTTCATTTATTTCCTTTTTCTCGAACACATTTTGGTGAGGGTTCTCTAATCGGGACAGATGATCTGCAGCCAGGTTCTCAGCTCCTTTTTATCACGTATAATGATATCAAATTCTTGTAGGAGGAGAACCCAACGGAGCAATCTCGGCTTTGCATCTTGTTTTGCAAAGAGATATTTGAGAGCCGAGTGATCCGTATACACCACGCATTTGGTCAAGATAAGGTATGGCCGAAACTTCTCAAACGCATACACCACAACTAATAATTCTTTTTCTGTAGTGGTGTAATGGGTTTGAGCTTCAGTCATAGTTTTACTTGCGTAGTGGATAGGCTGAAAATGCTTGGTTTTGCGTTGCCCCAAGACTGCACCGATAGCAAAATCACTTGCATCGCACATGAGCTCAAAGGGTAAATCCCAGTCGGGGGCAACTAGAATGGGTGCTTCCGTAAGCTTTTTCTTTAATGTTTCAAAAGCTTCGATGCACTCAGGAGAAAAGATAAAAGGAGCATCTTTTTCAAGAAGATGGGTCATAGGCCGAGCGATTTTAGAGAAATCTTGAATGAATCTACGATAAAACCCGGCATGACCTAGAAAACTCCTAATACCTTTGACGGTAGTAGGATGAGGCAATTTGGCAATAACATCAACTTTTGCTCTATCTACCTCAATCCCATTTTTTGAAATCTTATGGCCAAGGACTATGCCTTCTTTGACCATAAAGTGGCTCTTCTCCCAATTTAGACAAAGATTGGTGTCTTCACACCTTTGAAGCATTCTTTCTAAATGGGAGAGACATGTATAAAACGAGTCCCCAATGACCGAGAAGTCATCCATAAACACCTCCATAGTTTCCCCGATCATGTCGTGGAAAATTGCCATCATACATCGTTGGACGTGCAGGAGCATTGCATAAGCCAAAAGGCATACGTCTGTAGGCAAATGTTCCGTATGGGCAGGTGAATGTGGTCTTTTCTTGATCCAGTGGATCAATGGGGATCTGAAAGTAACCCGAGAAACCATCAAGGAAAAAATAGTATTCGTTCCCTGCTAATCTCTCAAGCATCTGATCCATGAAGGGTAGAGGAAAATGGTCTTTACGGGTGGCTTCGTTTAACTTGCGATAGTCAATGCACACACGCCATCCCGTAACCAATCGAGTAGGAATTAACTCGTTTTCTTCATTCGTGACAACAGTTATGCCACCCTTTTTTGGAACGCAATGAATTGGGCTAACCCAAGGACTATCAGAGATCGGGTAAATCAAACCGGCTGATGAGTGTGTAAATACTCATCATTTTTGTACAATATAAACTGCAAAATCGTCTAAAAATGCTCAGAAATGCATCAAAATACTGAAAATATCTCAAAATGTCATTTTATATGTTTCAGATGCAAAATGTTTAAAATCAGATGAAAAATGAGCAAAGTTTGCATAATTGGCAGTTTCAGTCCCCCAAGTTTCTAAAATTGTCAAAAATAGTCCCTGAGTCAAAATTTCAAAAGAAAAATCACCAAAGGTCCTTTTTAAATCATAACTTGTCAAATTTAGTCCTTTGGTGAAAAATATCAAAAGTTTGAGAAATTTACAAAATTGGTCCTTCAAGTTTGAAATTTGGTAGAAATGGCCCCTGGAAAATGGCAAAATGACAGCTTTGGTCCTTGTACTTTTGGAACTTGTCAAATTCAGCCCCTGAAACATCTTTGATGAATTGGCAGTTCTAGTCCTTGTATTTTCAGAATTTACAAAAGAGGCCCTTGTTTAATTAAAACCCTCTAGCCCATTTTCCCTTGAACCTCATTTGGACCCCTGTCATTTACCAATTCTGGACCCCCTTTGATTATTAAACCCAAGTCAAATTCAGTTTGACTAAACCCCTACCCGCCTTTTCTGTCTTCAACCCCTAGCCCTGCAACTCTCCTGCAAACACATCTCCTCCCACCCCCTCCTCACCTTATCACAAACCTGTCCCCCCTCCAAACACTACATCCAAAATCAATAATTACTTCACTCACCAAACACTCTATCTCTTTCCAACTGTTAAATCCCATTTTCCCGCCAAAACTCAATTTAAGGGCCAAGATCAAATTCTGCAATCCAATGGTCAAGAATATAGTGGGATTTTGTCAGAAAGTAGAGAGAAAGGGATTGAGCTATAAAAGAAGGAAGAAAGAGGAGAAGTAGAGTAGTAGTTAGCTTTTTAATTTTTCTTAATGTCGAATTTTTTATAAATGTCTTAGTTTAATGCAAAGTGTTGTAATTTCAGTTTAATTGTATCTCTTTTAAGTTAAAATAGCATTGCATTGTACTTTTAAGAATCAATATCAAAGTTTGGTTAAATATCATGTTTTGATAATCCACTGTTGAGAAGTTCAGTTTCAAAAGCTTATTTCCAAGCCTTTAACAGTTTGTTTTTGAGTTACAATAAATTATTTAAGCTATTTAAAGCTTTTCACAAGCTTTGGAATCATTTTTAAGTAGTTTTGTAGCATGGTCAACAAAAGTCAAAACTGAGCTTAATAGCAGTTTGGACAGGTTGTGGGTGATGCAGAGGATGCTTTGGGGTTAGATTTAGTTAGGTTAGATCAGAATCTGGTTTGGGTTTAGCCTGTGGCACCAGCTGGACAATTGTGAGTTTTGTTCTCATTTCTGTTTTCTCTTCAATATTGCAGTTTATGATTGTAAGTGTGTCTGTGGTCACAAGTGATTTTTATGTGTTTAATTAGCTATAATTAGGTGATTTAAACTTATCTTGATCAGTGATAGTGGTTAGTTAAGTATCAATATCAGTTTTAAGTTCATTTCAGTTTTAAAAAGGGTGTTTGGCTCAACTGATTTAACTGTCATTTATGCTTAGTCAGTGGTTGTTTAAGGTTGGTTCATGTTTGTTAAGTATTTTTGAGCTCATTTGAATCATAGTTTGGGGTCTGCTAGCACTAGAAGTCAAACATCACTCAAATCTGTCTCATCTGCTAACTGTTGTGATCAAGGATTGGTAAATCCTTGATTTGTGTTTAGAATCATCAAACATTGCTTGCAGTAGGTTTAGCTTAACATATTACATCAACATCAGTCTTAAAATTGGATCCAAAGTTCAACTTAGTCAAAGTTTATCAATATCTTCAAAAGTCAAAGTAGTTAAAATCTGTTTTTGAGCCAAAAGCAAGGAATTTTCATGGCTTCATTTTTGAGCCATTTTCAGTGAAATTGGGCATTCTAAAAAGTTCAACTGGTCTTTGTACTTATAAGCATTTTTTTGGAATTTTGCCATTTATTTAAAAGCTTCAAATCAGCTCTTCTTTTAGGCAAAAATGCCCTGCTCCACTGATCTGTTTGTGAACTGAGTTTTCTCAGTTCTTGCATCAGTTGTACAGGGCTCATTTGAGCTCACCCAGGTCTAGTTTTTGGTACACTTGGTCTCACCCAGGTCCTTTCCAAGTTCCAATTCATAGTTTTCAGTTTGAGCTTATTTATAAGCTTGTGCTTGTGTTCAAACTTACCACTCAGAATCTGTTTTAACTTGAAACTCATAGACATCAAATCTCTGCTATCTTGTGATTCTGTGGTTGTAGCTTGTTATTCTTAGTTGCATTCTAGTACTTATAGCATATTTAGACCTTTGGTAAACAGTTGGTAGCTTATTTTGTCCATTTGGCTTCTTTGGAGTGCTTAATAATAAGCACTTGTGCATCAGTTCTCAATTTCTCCACATAAGTGCCTGTTTTTCCAATTTTCCTAGCTTCCTTATATCATTTTAGAGTTTTCCTGAGATTTTCAGATTTTTCCTAGCTTATTTGCTATTTTTCCTAATTTAAATTAGTTTTTAAGTATTTTTAATTAGCTTTTAATATAAAAAATTCAGAAAAGGTTCAAAAAAATAATTTTTCAATTTTCTTAGGTTTAGATAAATATAAAAAGTGAAAAAAGTAATTTTCCAGATTTTTCATAGTTTATTTGGTAATTTTTAGTAATTTAATTATTTTTAAATAGTTTAAAATTCTAAAAATAAAAAATAATCAGAAAAATACAAAAATAGTTTTGAAAATTCTAGTTTGTTATTTTAGACTTTTCCATTTCATAATTTTATTTTTCTAGCTTTATTTCCTAATTTCTTGTATTTTAGGTAATTATTAAATAGTTAAAAATAGTTTTTAATTAATAATAATTAATTAATTAGTGATAAAAATAATTTTCTTTTTCTAAAACTTTTCTTTTATCGTTAGGATTGTAAAAATATCATTTTCATATTTTTAGGGTTAATATTGCTTTAGTTTCACGTTTTTATTTGTACGTCACGTAGATTTTAATTTCAGTTTTATAAAAACATAAAAACAAAAACATCATTTTAAAGATAGTGATAGCGTTTATTTAATAGATTTTATCTTTTTAACTTTCTTTAATTTTCATTTAAGCCGTTGTAATTTGTTGGCTTTTTCTGTAGTTATAATAATCATAATCAAATCCTTTTTCCGTTCAAACTCCTCGATCACTTTACGTTTGATAATTCATCGCATAGCTCGCTGGGACATAACGATCCGAGGAGACCCTATACTCCTCAGATCTTCATTGCATTCGTGCTTAAGCAGTTTTAAGCTGGTTACGGTCCGCCATTCACAAGTGGCGGGCTTGTGTGATTTAGCTTGACTGTTTGGCGCGCATCAAATTTTTGGCGCCGCTGCCGGGGAGCTGTACTGATTATCTTCCGTTTAGCAGATTAGTAATTTGGATATTCACTCTTTGTTCATACCATCTGTATGTGTTTATATTTTCTTTTAAAAATCAAAAACCCAAAAAGATTTTCATTCTTTGTTTTCACATCATGTTTTTCAAAAATACCAAAAATATTCCTCTTTACCCTCTTACCCTTTTTGATTCTTTATCCCTTTACCCTCTATCCATTTGATTCTACCTTCTTCTATTCTGATGGAATCATCGATTCCTTGTGTCGGTTGTGGAGAACCGCTTTTCGGTTTACCGTGTCGTTGGTGTACGTGCGAACGATGCGGTAATGACATTCATAACGGAAGTTGTTTGTTTTGCGGTTCGAGGAATTCATGTTCTTATGATCAAAATTTTTTCAATGAGCCGAAAAATTTCTCCGACTACCCACCCCAACCCCAAAATTTTTCGTTCAATCAGCAGTATTGCTATGGTTGTGGGGATCCGTTAGTTGATTTTCGATGTCAACGATGTTCTTGCGAGAGGTGTGGAAATGATCTTACGGATGGATTTTGTTCGTTTTGTGCTTCGGAAGCTGAAAACTCATGCACTTATCCGAACTTTTCCAATTATCCTCAAAACGATTTTAGCCACCCTCCTCAGTATTCATTTGAGCAAGAACCGTGCTATCAAAGTTTTAATGACACATCGTTTCAGAATGTACCGAATTGTTCTTGCACAAATTGTGGAGGTCCTCTTCAATGTCAACCGTGGAATCAAAATTACTATACTTCCGGTTTTGACAATTTCCAACCTCCACAGCACCATACGGTTCAAACTCCACCTGAGCCGTTGTCTCAAGAAATCTCCCATGATTTTGAAACCGCAATGAAAACACTTGAGGATATGATGATTAACTTTAAGAATCAAGTGAGTGGTGAAAAGACCATAGGAGAATTGCTTGCCGAAGAGCGAGAGGCCCGCAAATCTAGGGAAGAATTATTAGCCCTAGAGCATGCAGCTCTAAGGCGTTCCCAATTTCTTAAGGCAGCTCTATATGATGATGACGAGGAGGGTTTTTATCCTTTTAGAAATAATATTTCTCAACCTCCCCAGTCAGTTGATATCCCAGCAGTTGAGATTGCACCTCAAACAACTGCTATCACACCTGATATTCCCACTCACTCTCTGAACATGGGGGACGAGCATCTTGACACTGTTCCCGAAAAGGAATCGGACGACTTCATAAAGTCTAGTGTTGAGAACCTTGTCCCAATCCCGAGAGAGTCACAGGGAATTTCTGATCATATGTGTGATTCTTCTTCCCCTCTTGAGTGTTCAAATGATCATTTGGAAACTTTCTCCGATTTTAGCGATGATTGTGCTTCCCATGGAAACATCGAGTATGCTGAGGCATCACTCCCACATCGATCCTCTTCTTGAGGAGTTCACCGATGAACTCACTCACATCAATCCACTTTCATCAGAAAGTGATGATGATATATTTGATTTCGAAGCCGATCTGGGAGAGACTGAAAGTTTCCTTGATAATGATCGTTCACTCACTTCTTATCCCAACAATCCAATAGAGAATGTTGATCACTTTGTTCCCGAAACATTCAAAGCTACTTTCACCAATCCTCTATTTGAATTCGACTCTGAATTCACTTTAATTTCTGAGAATCCACTCTTTGATACTCAGATTGTTTGTGTGACTTCAAGACCTTTATGAGAGCAGTTTTCTCCTCCTCAGTCAAGTCTTTAGCAATTATGACGGGTAATTTATCATCACCCTCCAAGAATGCATACTCGAGATGAGGAGGTAGGTCCTTAAGTTCAACCTCGGGAAATTCTTCAGTAGATGTTTGTACTGATTTGATTTCCTCAATTGTGATTTCTTTCGGAAGGAGCGAAGGTAATGGATCTTCATTAAGCAATTGCTCAAGATAAAGAATATCCCCTCCGAATCATACACACCATCAATTCCAGGCGGAATTGATTCATCAGTAGCAAGAAATTCATCGATCTCTTCCAGAAGGAAGTCACCTCCCTCGAATGGAGTGAGGGAAGGGGAAGAGTCGGCAATGATAGGTTGAGAAGATGTGGTGGAACCCCACCCACATAATTATGAAGATAACCAAGAAACTCTTGAGAGTACTCCTCTGAAGCAATATCAATTAAATCGACTCGATTAACTGATTCAGTATCATAATTTGAGGAGTACCTCGAAGTCTGATCGAGGTTAAAGGTAACAGCTTCATTACCCACACGTAAAGTGATTTCTTGCTCAAATACATCAATAAGAGCACGGCCCGTTCTCAGGAATCCTCTTCCAACAATGAGGGGAACCCGAGGATCGGCATCGAAATCAACAACCACAAAGTCAGCTGGAAAATGGAACTTTCCTACTTTCACGAATACATCCTCGGCGATGCCAAGAGGACGCGATATAGAACGGTCTGCAAGCTCAAGAGTCATGCAGGTAGGAATAAGTTCCGGAAGAGAAAGCTTCTTCCACACTGAATAAGGCATCAGATTGATGCTTGCACCAAGATCGGCGAGGGCAAAGCATTCAATCATCCCAGGAAAAACACAAGGAAGAAGAAATTTTCCGGGATCTCCCAGCTTCTCGGGAAGCTTCTTTAACAAGACTGCTGAGCAGTTCTCGTTCAAAGGAGTTTTAGCCATTTCAAACAGCTTTTCCTTATTGCTCAACATGTGTTTGAGAGTTGATGCAAACTTGGGCATCAACATGATAGCATCCGCGAAGCTTATGTCAAAATGAAGTTCTTGAAAAATTTGAAAGAATTTTTCCATTTGATGACTGGCTTTCTCGCGGAGCTTTTGCTCATGTAAACGTGAGGGGTAAGGAATAGAAGTTTTGGATTTGGGGTCATCAACTGGAGGTTCAAAAACAACTCCAGGTTTGGTTTTGGGTTTGGGACAACCTCGAGGATGGACATGTGCTGTACTTTGTGAGCTAGTAGGTTGCACTTGGTCCTTTGTTGCCTCAGGTTCACTTTCCACTACCTTCGGGAGAGAAGAAGAAGAGGTAGTAGGAATAGCGGGTCCATGATATGAAGCACCATTTCGGTTGTGATCGCCTTTGCATCGCCCCTCGGATTAGCGATCGTGTTGCTAGGTAAAGTACCCGAGCCCGAGGGTCGATCATTTAAAGACTTCTTAATGTCAGCAATCTGGCTAACCAACAACCTATTCATTTCCTCTTGGGATTTCATGAATTGTTTCAACAACTCATCCGATGATGGTCCAGTTGGAACAATGGCTTGATTTTGCACAGGAAAATTCTGGCCTCTATTGTTTGGATTAGGGCCTTGATTTTGAAAATTCCCTTGATTATTGCCATGAAAGTACCCTTGGTTGAAATTTCCCTGACCTGGGTTTCTATTGAAATTTCCTTGGTGTTGGAAATTTTGATTCTGATTTTGAAAACCGTTGTTTGGACTGAAATTACCTTGGTTTTGAAAACCTTGGTTTGGTCTATTTTGATTTTGATTACGGTTTTGGTTGAAACCAGGAGGTCCAGGGTAGTGGTTAGGACGGTGGTTCGGGTCTATAGGAGCACGATATTGGTTGCCTCCTTGATTAGAGAACCCGCCCACAGCATTAGCTTCAAAAGGATTACCATCGGTGGCCATACAATTGTAGTAAGCATGGGGCCACCACAAGTAACACAGACTTCCACTTTCTTAACTTCAGCAGGAGGTGAAGTTTGTGGAAAAGAGACTTTCTTTTGGTTGGAGAGAACCAAAGCTTGGATAGCTTCCGTGAGTTTGTCAATCTTAGCATCGGTGCTAGATTGACTCACGAGCGATGAAGAAGAAGGACCAACACTGACTTGGGAAACAACCGGCTTGCTTCGTGCAGGGCGGACTTTAGACTTGTTTTCAATGATCGCTAAAGCTTCTTTGACAGTTTTCCTCAAGAAATTTCCTCCAGCGGTGGAATTGAGAGAATCTTGATCGGATTGACTCACTCCATTATAGAAAGTATCGAGTTGCATCAACTCGGAGAAACCGTGGTGAGGACATTTGCGAAGCAATTCCTTGAAACGATCCCACGATTCACTGAAGGATTCATCAAACTTTTGAGTGAACTTGATGATTTCATTTTTAAGACTCGTGGTTTTGGAAGGTGGATAGAATTCATTCACAAATTTCTTCACCAGATCTTCCCATGTCTCAATTGACTGAGGGGGTTGTTTTTCAAGCCAAATCCGGGCTTGCCCCTCAAGAGAAAATGGGAACAGAAGAAGCTTGACAGCATCTGTAGGGACATTCTTGTATTTGATGGTAGATGCAATCTTGTTAAACCATCGAATATGAGCATGAGGATCATCCCGCTCAAAACCGTAGAATTGATTTGAGGTTACAAGATTCAGTAACCCGGTTTTGAGTTCAAAATTTTCATCCACAATGGCTGGTACAACAATAGCATCTCCATACCCGTCGATGGGTGCCTGGAGAAGCTCACACATAGGGCGTTCTCCCGCCATGGTAACGGAAGTAGTGTGAGCAGTCCGGATCTCAGATCCGACTGATGGAGCAGAAAGTCTACGGACACGCCTTCTTGGAATCTTGACAAGCTCACGAAATGGGCTCACAGATCTAGAAGAGTGAGTGCGCATACACTAGAGTTAACTCTAAGAGACCTCAGAGTTAAGGAGAGAAATGGGAATTATGAAGGGAATTATAAAATTTTGGGGTGAGAAGAATCTTTATGGGCTTTCTGGTTCTGACAAGTAGATATACCAACAAAATCAATTAAAACAAACTCGAGGCAAAACAACAGTGAACTTAACCAATAATCACAAGATGAATGGCTTCTTTGAAAAAGGTACACCAATCACAAGGACACAAAGGTAAGTTTTAAATCTTTAGTTCGGGAACTTATTATGGTCGTACCCCCGGTTAGGTAGTACACTGCCTTGGTTTGCGGTGGTAATCTTTTATGTTGTTTTTTTATTAAAGAAAACGACAAATCTTTTTGTATTTTTATTTTTGATACATATATAGAAACAAAAAAAAATATTTTTGTGTTTTATACGTTTTTAGCTGTTTTTGGGTTTTGGATTTTTTATAAGAAAATATGGATATATATATAGATAGATATGGATGATATAAACAACGAGTGAGTATTCAAACTACTAATCTGCTAAACGGAGGATAATCAGCACAACTCCCCGGCAGCGGCGCGTAAAATTTGATCGGTGCAAAACCGTCAAGTTTTCTCACGCAAGCTGACCACTTGTGAATGGCCAACTGTAAGAAACTTAAAACAGCTTAAGCACAGATGCAATGAAGATCTGGGGAGTATAGGGTTTCCCCGGGTCGTTATGTCCCAGCGAGCTATGCAATGGATCACCAAACGTATAGTGATCGAGGAATTTGAACAGAAAAGAGGGATTTGTGATTATTAACTACAGAAATAGCCTATAATTACAAAGGCTTAAATGCAAATTAAAGAAAATTAAAAAGATAAAAAATATTAAATAAACGCTATCACTATTTGTAAAATGATGTTTTTGATTTTATGTTTTTATAAAACTGAATTAAAAACTACGTTACGTACAAATGAAAATGTGAAACTAAATAAGTATTAACCCTAAAAATATGAAAATGATATTTTTACAAACCTAATGATAAAATAAAAATTTTTAGAAAAATAAAATTATTTTTACAACTATTTAATTAATTATTATTAATTAAAAACTATTTTTAACTATTAAATAATTACCTAAATTACAAGAAAATAGGAAATTAAGCTAGAAAAATAAAATTATGACTTAGAAAAATCTAAAATATCAAAAGAGAATTTTCAAAACTATTTTTATATTTTTCTGAATATCTTTGTATTTTCTATGAATTAAAACTATTAAAAACTAATTAAATTACTTAAAAATACAAATTTAACTAATAAAAATCTAGAAAAATATTTTTTTGACTTTTTATATTTATCTTAACCTGAGAAAAATGAAAAATTATTTTTTTGAAGCTTTTCTTAATTAATTGTATTAAATGCTAATTAAAAATGCTTAAAAACTAATTAAAATGAAGAAAAATACCAAACTGACCTATAAAAATCTGAAAAATTCAAGATAAGCTTAAAATAATGTACTGAATCTAGGAAAAATGGAAAAATAGGTACTTGTGTGCAAGAATATGAAACTGCTATACCAAGTGCTTTAGAATAAGCACTTTAAATAAGCTAACAACCACAAAAAGCTACCAACTGTTTACAGAAACTCTAATATGCTAAAATAACCAGAATTCAACAAGTTACAACAAACTCAAACCTCTGAATAGCTGAATACACAGATTTGGCTTATTTGATTTTAAGTACAAAAACAGGTTTAGGGTGCTAAGTTGCAGCCTATGAATAAGCACTCAAATAAGCTAGAAGTCAAAAGCCAAGTATGGAGACCTCAACTAGACCTGGTTGGCTACTTACAAACCAAAGACCAGACTTTGGGAAGCTCTTATGAGCCTTGTGCAAGCCTGCACAAAACTTGAGAAAAACTCAGTTTATTCTGAGTTTTATGAACAGGGTAATTAGGACTCAAAAGAGAAGCTTGTTTGGAGCTTTTAAAAAATTGACAAAATTATGCAAAAATGATGATAAGAAATAAGACCAACTGAAGTTTTTAAAACACCAAGTTCTACTAGATTTGACCCAGAAATGAAACAATTAAAAATCCTCTCAGTCTAGCTCAAATCCACTTTTTTAGTTTTTGACTTTTTAACAGTTGAGAAAAGTTTGACTAATGTGAACTTTGATTCCAATTTTAGGACTGATTATGAAGTAAATAGATGAAATAAAGCTGATGCAAGCAATGTCTTTGAATTCTAAGCACAAAACAAGTGTTTGCTTTTCAAAAATCACCACAGTTAAGACAGTGAGACAGATTTTGTTGAGTTTTGACTTTCAGAGTTGCAGGTCACAAGTTTAAGACTTGAATGAGTGCAAATGGTCTTAACAAGCATGAACCAACAGAAATCCACTTTTAAACAAACCTCAAGCACAGCTTAATAACTTGATCCAAACACCCTTTTAACTACTAATTTGCAAAATTAATGAGACCAATTACTGATTTAGCTAATGTCACTGACTAAACTAAGTTTAATTAATTTAAATACAACCTAATGAACAGATTTTAACTACTTATAATCTACAAAACCAGATTATGCTATGAAACTAGAAAATGACTTACACATGTCCTTAGCCACAATGGCTTGCCAACAATGAAACCAGAATCTCTAACCTATCTAAACCAACCCAACTGCTTCTAAATCAACCCATTTCCATTTCTGCATCACCCATTTTCATTTCTGCATCACTTTTGCTCCATTTTGACTTTTGTTAACCAATATTCAAAGTTGCATGAAAGTTAAATGTGAGCTTATAAAAAGCTTTGATAAGATTGTTTTAGCTTGTTTGAGCTTAAAAACAAGTTGCTAGGAGCTTGTATATAAGATTTGGAAACTGATAATTTCAACAGTGGACAAAAACATGAAATTGTAACATAAGCTTGAATTGACACTTAAGAAGAGTTGCAATATATGGAAATACTTTAATTTGATACAAAGAAGCTTGAAAATACAACTGGAAATCTATTTAAGACTAAGGAATTAAAATACGACATACATTTGTAAAAATAAACTAAGTGCTCCCCATTCTCTCTTTCTTCTTTCTTTTTTATACACCAATGTGTCTTCTCTCTCTCCTCTGATCACTTCCCAGCAACAATCTTGGCCCTTGGATTGGTTGGTATCACTTTTGGCCGTTTGATCAAAATTGGCGCCAAAATGGTTTTTGATAACAGGGAAAGGGAAGGGGTGCATTTAATGCACTTTGGAGGGTTGTTGAGGTGGGGGGAACAAAACATGGAGTAGGGTGGCTGGAGGTGAGGGGTGAAGTGTTGGGAGAGTTGCAGACAAAATGGTCGGGGAAGACATAGGTGGTTTGGCGGTTTTATTTTAAACCGTGGGTGGTTTCGGGTTGGGTTTGGATATTGGACCGGGTTGGGGTATTGGATTGGGCTTGGGCTGGGTTATCATTTATTTGGGATCCGGTTTGGATTTAGGATTTAAGTAACACAAGGACCAAATGTGTAAAAGCTGAAAATTCAGGGACCATTCATGTAACTTTTGCAAATGTAATCCAAGGGTTGGATTTGCCAATCTTTAATAGACCAAGGGCTAATTTTGAAACTTTTGAAATTCCAAAGATTAGACATGACCATTTTAAAATCCAGGGACCAAAACTGAAATTTCTCAAAACTTTTGGAACTTTTCACCAAAGGATTAAATATGACAACATATGATTTTAAAAAGGACCTTTGGTGATTTTTCTTTTGAAATTATGTGCTCAGGGACTATTTCTGACAATTTTTGAAACTTGGGTGACTGAAACTGCCAATTATGCAAACTTAGCTCATTTTTCATCTGATCTTGAACTTTTTGCATCTGAAACATATAAAATGAAATTTTGGAATATTTTCAGTATTTTGATGCATTTCTGAGCATTTTTAACCGTTTTGCAGTTCAGATTTAACCAAAAATGATGAGTATTTACACACTCATCAGTACGTTAGTTATTTTATAAGTTAGGTTAAAGTATCTTTAACGAGCTTGACATATTTTACGAACCCTACAATTATTAAGCTTGAGGGGCAAAATGGTCTTTTTACCTGTTTACGAATTTTAGGGTTTTACAACTCTTCCCCTCTAAAAGAAAATTTTCGTCCTCGAAAATTGAAGTCGCAGAGGTACACAGAGACATACATGTTTAGGAAAACGTAGCAATCTATAGTTTCATACAGATCATAACTGTATCAGTTCCAAAGAGTACAAATCTTACACGTAACAGATGTCGGTGAGAATCTCGCAAAGAGGTACCGAATTCCAAACGATCATGAGGATTGACAAATAACGGATGTAAGTCATAGTCCATTTACGTACCAACCCCAGGCATTTCCCAAGATGTCTTATGATTCCAATAAGTTCAAATTATATGATCTCGGTATTATCACGTTGATCAGGCGTCATAATACTTGCATCACATAACAAGTCCTTATTGTCATCATATTCTGTCTCGAGTCATGACAAACCACATAACCCATATCACAACAAAACAGATACACATACAGGTAGCAAGTAACATACAAAAGCATAACGGATCCACATACATACAACATAATTATATCAAACAACTTACCATATTACAATAAAAGAAGACCACCAACTTGCACAAAACGGTTCCTCGTGACTCATTACTGACGATCCAAAAGAAAAACTGAGATATTACCAAAATGCTAAATGATAACGCTTCACGATTCAAACCGAGTTCTGAACAAATCAAACAAGAGCAATGCTGATCAAAATCACATAGCAAAATATCGAACCGCCACAAACGCATGAGAAACAAATCGGAGTAACACAGGTTGCACCCAATCATGTCAAGTAGATGAATCTCCTCAGCCACCAGTTGAATCTTGTCTCCGTCTTTGCGCCTTTGGTTGATCCGTCCAGCTCCCCCCAGCAGCATCTTGATGTCTCCGGCAGCATCACGATCGGGTGCGGCTTCTGCTTCACGAACCTCTCCAGAAATTGTTGCAGCAGTGCAGGGTCGGCACCATCATCTTCGGTTCCACGAGTAGTCTTCATCTAAACGATCGAAAAACAAATGCGCGAAGGTAAACAAACAAAATCAAATGCGAAAATGAGAAGGTTAAATCGGTGAAGACAAAAGAATATCATCGGAGCCCAAATCTGAACGACAATCAAAAGGAATCTTAAGAGATCAGAACAGACGGAAGCCTAGTGTCTACCCAGGTCCTTACAGGTCAATCCTAAGGTCAACAAGACGAAACCTTTGCTCTGATACCATAATTGTAACACCCCAACCCGGCAAGGGTAGAAGTGTCACATTCTTGTGTCATATCAGAACATACAAATGAAATCTTTACAAACGGAAACCTTAAAAATGAAGTATCAAAACATATACACAATTGAATGACAAAAAAAATATAATATCCAGAATGAATTAAAAATCCCAAAACAAAAGTTCTTCAAAATAAGTCCCAAAGTAATAAGGTGCTAGGGTTGGTCCACTTAGATACTCTAACTCTCAGCCCATCGAAGCCCATCTTCCAACCTAAAACCTGCCGCATGAAAAGAAATGCGGCTGAGCTTAAAAAGCCCAGTGAACAGATATAACAAAACGAAAGCTAAATAAAATCAGAAATGCGGAATGGAATAATGAAACTGATAACAAAGTCGCAACGAAATGAGGACAATGAGTCAATGAGGATCCTGCATAACACAATTATACAGATATCCAAAGTACAGATAACAAGGAGAACGAAGCAAAGCAAAGCATCAATGAAATAAATACAAGCACATACAAAAATATAAAGGCAAGCGGAAGCAGTTAATTATTAAGTGAGCATGGCAATCAAACAGGACGGAAACCCTTAGTTGAAAACATAACCAGTATCATAACAGCAGTCAAAACATGGCAATCACACGTAACAAGTAGGAATACAATATGAACACTATAATTAAATGAACTTGGGACATAGCAGGGCAATTAAACAAGTTAGTAAGCCAGACATCATAAGTTAAACCTTTTACCCAAATCAATCCGTAGCCTAGACAGAAATGTAAACATGGCAGGTCAACAATAAGCAGACAAGGATACAACAGATGGTCAAAGTCCATGAGATTAACTGAACGAAGTATATATAATAAACAGACAAAACTATCGATTACACATTAGCATGGTCACCAAACAATTCAGAGGGTCACATAACAGTGAGATCACATATCGTCAGGTAACAATACGTAACTCAAATAACCGCATATTAATCATATCATAGCAGGGTAATCAGTAGTCACATAAAACATGAATAGCATAATCAAATTCAATAAACATATAACAACCCGGTACGTGAATGGAACGATAATCTGAAGTAACGGAATGAGAGTGTGACAGATCAAAACAATAGAATATATATATATATCTCTTGGTAGTCTGGTGAGTCATATAAGAGTACTGAGTAATGAACAGATAATACAGAGTATGGTGTATTGGGAAATACAGGGGGTACAATATAGGTATGTCAGAAGTGTAATGGTTGTCAGAAATCTACCATGAGGCAACAAAACAAATCAAATCATATCATATATCCATAGTAGCCTGTAGTAACCAATAGTAACCATTGTATTCGAAGGGGTGACCTCGGAATACCAAATCAATAGGACGGGAGATCTCAAGTAGCCAGTGGAGTGATCAACTCCCAAAATGTGAGGGGGTGTAATGCACACACGCACCACATCACTAAACATATCATATCATATCAAATACAAATCAAAACAAATCTAGGATGCATCCATACGCCCTTTGCAAAACAAATAGTGGCCAATCCAATACATATATCTGTAGCGCGCATTAATCAATAAAAATATGGGGACGGTGTGTAACATCACTCGTACACACTAGAGTCATGCCATTGGTGCATCAATGACATGGTCATGTTACCTCCATGACTAGGAAACATATTTGGCTCGGGTATCAAACTGAAGGGTCAAAGCATAATCATATCATAAGGGTTCATAACAAAGGTTCAGAAGTCAAAGGTTCATATCAAAGTCCATATCATAAGTTCATATAAGAGGTTCATATCACAGGTGCATATCAAAGGCTCATAATCTGAAGGTTCATAATCAAAGTTTCAAAATCAAAGAGTTCACATAGGAGATCCAATCAAAAGGAGCATAGCAAAATTATAGGGAAGTCCTAATAAGAAGGCTCAGAGCAAAGTATAACAGTGCAAAGCTAAAATCTAAAGATGTAAACGAATCATGAGAAACCTTAAGAGGTAAGGTCAGAATATCTGTACCTTACCAACGAAATGAAAACAAACGGAAAAGTAACACCGGGAAGCAACATCGTATCTTCTTCAACGAATCTACACGATTTAATATCATATATTACTTATATACTCATTTTATAAGCTTCTTATGCATGTGTAAGTGTTTTACTTATTGATATCCTATTTTTATCTTTCATTTTCTTAAATTCACATCGGGACCAGAATTTAGCAATTTTTATAAAATACTTACTTAGCTCAAATAAAATCAAGTAAAACCCCAGGGGTTCCCATATGAGTTAAAAGACTCTCAAAAAATTGGTGGTTTCTATTTCCATGCCAAATAGCCTATGGGAAATCACAAGTCCAGACCTGTCCAGAAAGTGATCAGAAAATACACCTCAAAAGTTTACGCTTATTGGACATGTTTAGACACGTTGGAAAAATCCCCAAAACTCCCAGAAATTCATTTATATCCCAGATGTCACTCCTGTAAAAGGATAGCTCCCAATTAATTATGGTTTCAAAATGAAAAATCAAACAATCCAACTAAATTTCAGACCCGTTTTCTCAGCTTTGACACTTGATCTTGTAAAATTAAAAAATACGACTTAGACAACTCCAAATTCGACCAAACCACTTGGAAAACTTCAATAAGACCTTAAACCAACTTTTCATGTAAAAATAATGGATTTTACCCTTGTGAAACTCAAGTTATAACATTTCCAAATTCAGCTTCTAAAACAGTCCCAACCAAAACCTGTCTAGAGTTAACGTATCACATGTTTTACCTACCCAAACGCACCCGTGACCCACGTAAGCTACACAACCTGATTTAATATCGTCATAGAAAGTTTACCATTCCATATTTTCAGTCTTACAAAAATTATACACACCCTTTAACCACCAATAACCATGTTATACGCCCCATAAATTAATCAACAAAGCCCTTAAATCATACGTTACCGATTCAATTTATCTCACGCGTATATGTAATAGTTGTTGGAATTATATAACACGACTAATCATAAATATAAACAATAAACATCAAAGTAAGTGCGGAAGCGTATAGGAACATATAATGAATAATTAATTAACTAAAGAATAAAGTATGCGTACCTTTCTTGATTCTAGCCGAACAAGAATCAAATCTACAAACTAGCAATTGAGATGAACTCTAATTAGGGTTTATAGGATTATAAGAATTACCCCTTACCTTTTTGTAATTCAATCCAAGATAATAACAAAAGTTTGTTATTACTATGTTCTTGTACACACGTACTAAACCGAATTAAAGTAATGCTAGTTTTTATCAAACAAATAACTTGGTTTTGTGGAAAAGAGTGAATCGACACCTATAGGGTGTTCGAGCGGTTTTGGACAAGAAAACACACACAAAACAATTTTAGGGTTTAGCTTATGAGCACAAGAGATGGAAAAATAAAACCCCTAGCCTTATTTATATACCCAAGAAAACTTGGTGAACAAGTTGGTTTTTCTTTCCTTGTTTTGTCCCTATGGCCGATCGGTTTGGAGTCCCTTAAAGGGATTCCGGAACCTTCCCAACTTTTGCAATTTGATCCTTTTCCATAAACATTTAACGACCGTTAGTCCATTACATTAATTACTTAACGTCCGTTAGTTATTTCGTTTAATAAATAAATAAATATAACATTTATATTTAATTATTAGCTTTAAATTCTCATACGTAAAGTGTGCAATCCCATAGTCTCGAGTTCGATCCTAACTCACGTCTACTAATTTATATCCATAAAACTAACAGCTCCCACTTGGATATATCTTAATAGAGTGATCACATTCGGTTAGCGTCTAGCAACACTTCGATGCCTCTAGTACAACTCGAGCAAGGCTCCTGGAAAACCTTTTAATGATTTCTCATTATTATTATCCTTTTGTTTCTAATACCATGTTAAATAAATATATGGAATTAAGTCATTCATTATTCAACCATTCTGTTTCTCGTTATAAGTGATTGAGCAAGATTACCAAATCTTCTAAACATATTTAGGGGAGATTTTGGGTGTGGCCACACAAACATCTTGTCAACCCTACGAGGGGCCCAGCAGTATTAAACTTCAAATAAATTTGAAGGAACTAATTCTATCTTAACTACGAGAATAACCCACAAACTTTGTAACACTTCAGGAAACAACCCTTATGACTACCAGTTACATATAGCGTTAAGTTGTTCCACAGAAGTGCACTACATTCATGACACTTATCTGGTATCTCAAGTCTGAGGATAACTATTCATAATTTACTTATAACAATATCCACAAAGTAAATTATGTAGTTGGGATAAGTCCTATATTCAATCAATTGAATATCATCTGAAATTGGTATGCATTCTCATCAATATACTTTCAAGTATATTCTACCATATCTCTCAGATTTGTCTTAGTTTAATGATACTCCCATATCATTAATTGACAACGGACGATTTAAAATAAATAAATTTACTCACGGATTAAACATGAAAATATAGGATACAATATATTATAAAATCAATCATACCAAGTATTTGATTTATTAGAACAATTGTTTAACATCCCTTATCCAAATACCAAATAGATCAAAGCATGAAAATTCCAGTTGATGAATTATGCCTCAAGTAATGACAATCATACTTGTTGACTAGACATAAATCAACCAACTTGATCTATTGTAATTTTGAGAATACTTATTTTAAGAATTCAATTAGTGAAATCCTTGTATGTGTGCATTCACCAATCCACATAATAATTCATAAAGTATGTGACATCCTCTATCACAAATTTATGACAATTTAAACTTTCAAACATTTTAAAATTTAAAGTATTCTTATTCTTTTAATGTATAATGCAACTGTGCTCTTAGTAGCACAACTAGTTCACATGGCCATTAACAAGGATGAAATCCTACCACGACTAGTATTGAGTGTCATCTCAATTAAACCAACATCATTGTATACAAACAACAATATGCTCATTAAAACTCCGTAAACCTTAATATCTTATTGTGTAATGTTTGATGTCTTCCAAACTTTCAAGTTTGTAGCTGATGACAATTTGCACAACAATTGACATATTGTTCATTCAGAGAATCTAGGAGCAATTCCAGGTTGAGGATGTAATTCTATTAGAATATTCATTACACAAGTTATCTAATAACTTTTAGTTAGATATCAATGTTGTCAAATCACTTCTTATGCAAGAATGATACAACAATTTTAATACACAACATGATGTACATGATGAATCTACAGGTCAAACTTAGAATTCATTCACGTTTTATCTTGTCAAAAGATATTTATCAATTTTCCAAATGATATATCATGTTTTATTAGAATCATTTATTTTACTGCACATGTTTATTAATAATAAACATATATTCCAAGGTTATATGTTTTAATTCTTAAATCTTACAAGTGAAGTTTCATTCCAATTTAAGACTTAACATTTAGCTTACAAGGAATGTTACTTCCTATATTTTATACAACATATAAGATTTAATACCTTAACATAATACTCCCAATAGCTTTTAGGAATACTTAAAATTTATCTTATTTCAATTATAAATCGAAACAAGGATTTAATAATTAAACATAAGAATAATTTCATAGATGCATGCATTTATCCATTCATGAATTATTGCACTTCGTACACTTCCAAAGATTATATATGAACTCAAAAAACCTTTCGATTACTTACCGTCATCGCTCAAGTAATTTCTTCAAGAAAGAATTTTGATATTCCGTTGTCATATTTCATATTAATGAAAACAAGTATGACAATTATCATCTTTATATATTTAATGTGTCTAGAAAAGAATATTCAATCACAATTAATTGCTTAAGTATGATTAATAATCTTGTCATAAACATGCATTAAATATGTGTACAATTTTGTCCATATGATTTCTACATAGAAATTCAAACCACTAGATTTTTTATCTCTTTGAAGAAACTCATTTCCATTCTCTAGTCTAACTGTTAAGATAAACCAAATTTCTAAAAATTGATTATCTTTATCGATAGCATCTTTAACATTCATAGTATGAGTAATTTACCCAATTCAATATTTGGTAATCCATCATAATGATTATCAGGTTTACTATAATCCTGTAACTCATATTTCTCAGCATATAAGTCAAATATCTGAGATATCTTTACAGATCTTATGAATGAAAATTCCATCATCATGAGGTCTATCATTTACATGTCTAACCTCATCATGATATTTACTAGTGTGTTTTAGAAGATTATGTATTTTGTAATTTTATCTTTCAAAAAACTCCCACTTGCTTTTTGTAATGTATAGACTATCTATATATACTTAGCAGTTATAGCAAAACTACATGGTTCTATTTTTGGGACATTACAAATACACATTGATAATTCCTGACTTAAGTTTGTTAATAACCTATTCATAAGTAGTTTAACAAATTCAGAATCTTCAATTTTAAAACTTAATGTGATTCATCACATTCCATAATGAAATGGTGTTTTAACAATCTTCTAGGTTGGAGTCATATCGAGTATATTCAATCCATACTCAATTTCTAACCTTGATACTTTTTAAGAAAGAAGTTATGGTTATCTTGAATCAAACAAATCAAATAGAGTTTGATTCTCCTAACTGAACATACCATCAACTTGTGGTATTCATTAGAATTTAATATTGTAAGACAATCTAACAATATATAAGATAAACATATTCCTTTTGGCTTACCTATTTACCAACTAAGTCAACTTAATGGTATAATAGACTTTTCAAGCCAATTGCATGCATTATAACCCAAGTACTTATTAACCAAGTCACTTCATATCCATGTCTCATCAAGAAAACATAAACAATTATAATCCCATTATACGTTGTAAATCATTGATCAACTCAATGACTTGTTGTATATGTCTTAATTAAAAAACATAACAAGTTAACGTCTTACTTTATTATAAGTCTTAAAAGACTTTATGTTTATGTCTTTACAATGAATCATAAACATGTTTATTAAAGTAATTATGAACACAACTTTTGGTTTCAATAGTAATTTCAAGTTAATTTATTTACTTCACAATAATGTAGGACTACATTATTTTTCATTTATGTCATTCTAAAATACATAAATAAACAAATTGAAGTAGTATTAGATTACTTCATTTATTTATGTCATTCTAATAATACATAAATATTTAATTTGAAGTAGTCTTATATATCATTTTGACACATGTTCTAAATACTTGTCTAATTTAGAAACTGCAAATATGTCCATGCAAGGTCTGACTTCACATAGAGATTTACTTTGTTATTGCAATCTCGCCAAGTTCTGACATGACGTAAATTGCAACACCAAGTGTTTCTTGAATTAGATATGTACAAGTTATATTAGAATGTTAGTCTCTTACCTTGCAGTCAAGAGAATCCATTAAATCATATACCTATATGTTGTACCTTGCACACAATATAGATTTCTCCCACTTGTGCATGGAACAACATCATGTAGCAGATAAACAACACGACATATGTTTGTTTATGTGACTAATATGATTGTGTCATTGATAGTAGCTTAACTAGTAGATGTAGAACCACTTCATTGTCTAACAAGGAAACGTACATGACTATCCTTGAAAACATAAGTGTCTACAAGTAGAAAGTAATTATCTTAAGACATTCTAGAGATAATCTGGGTTACTACCAAGATGACAAAGCTTGTAACTCCCACTGAATTAGAGATCATTACATTAATTCCTTATTCACTAATAAGAACACAACACTCCCACTGGATTTGACAACATTGAAAGTGTGTCATTAACCAGTAAAAGAAAATAGTGTTCTATTTACTTCCCTACACCTTTGAAAAAGTCCATACATAACAATTACTTATGCACTTAAAGAGTGTATTCTACTATGTAGATGATGACCTATCCATCAATGCTATTAACTTGAAAAATTGGGCATGCAATTTCTTTCTTAATAGTTCTACTATTCCAACAATTGTAAGTAGTACTTTTAAATGGTCAAAACACAACAACTACATAAAATATGCTAGTTTGTCTTTTACCAATTATACAGTAATTAGTCTAGCTTCTAATATAATAACTCAGAAATATGCAATTTTCTTAACAATTAAAATTTGCTTACGAGTTATGTATTTAGAATTTAGAAAATTCTAATTGTCCTATCATACCTTTCTTCATTCATAAAAAGGAATATGATTGGATCTCACTCTTTCTTATGAAAAGAGGACTAGGTTTATTCTTTTAGTAAGATTGACTCTACCAAAAACCCTTACAGGTGTAGATCAATTTACCAATACAGGAATAACCTACATTTACGGTTTAATGTTGCATTAATACATTTAAAGAATTAGCAAAATTCAATTTTAGTATTTTCGATAATTAAACTTTTCAAGAAAATAAAATACCCAAGGTAATATTCATATAACCATATAATTTTCTCGAAAACTAGGATCCAAATTATCGTAGTTCCATTACATCAGTTGATCTGCTAGTAACGAAAGCACATAATAAGGTAATCTGTCGAACAATAATTGGCAAGCAATTTCCAATTCCTAGATCATTATGGGATTTATATTTTCCAACGCTATTGCAAATATAAACATGTTTCATCCCATCTTATGCCTTGAGTCCAGCTCTCACTTCCTACTCAACTTAAGTGTCTAACTTAAAGAACTGCAAATATGTCCATGTAAGGTCTGACTTTACATAGAGATTTACCTCTCCATTAGAATCTCGCCAAGTACTGTCATGACGTAAATTGCAACTTCAAGTGTCCCTTTAATTAGATGGCATATAACTTAATTTAAAAGGGTACTAGTTTTGATTTTATGTGGTCAAATCAAATATATACAAAGATGTCATGCATTCATCTTGTAGCATAAATTTAATAAAAAACTTTTTATTACAAATTCATAAAGATCAAATTATCAATGTTTTGATTGAGGTATTGGGTTCACCAATCAAGGAATTTAGTGTTAATTATCATCCATTATACCGTACTTTTGCATAAGTGTAAACACTTAGTGTTTCGGATAATTACCACCGAAGTGGCGCATGGAATTAAAACTAATTCGCCCTTAAGATGAGTTGCACATTTTATGGCTTACTAAGTAGCTCCATTCGAACTTACAGGGGCAGAGGACCAGGTAAGCGCAAAGCATAACCTTAGACATCCTTTCAGTGTGACTGTGCGCACTTCTTTATTAACCCCTTTATAGTTCATTCTAGTGGGTGAGCCGTTCAGACCATTTGTACCAAAGTCACCAGTCAATTAAACTATTGAAAACTTAACTCTTCCAAAACAAATCAAATTTCACCATTGTTTAGTCCTTATTATTTTTCTATTCAAAATTACCGTTTGCTTAAAACTGTCGCACATAATAAACAAACAAGTAATACCAATAAAAAATAAATTACTAAAAAACAATGCGCACATAATAAACAATTTATACGTGTAAACAAGTAGCCACATGCAACTTATTCGATAAAACCCTATTAATAATCAATGTCTAGGTTAAATTAATGTATATATTAATTTAGGGCTTTCACTCTCCCAATTGAAAGTGAGCCACATACATCGACGAATCGATTGCGTAAACCCATAATTAATGATATACCAAATAGCACATAATTGATTCATTAATGTATATAATTGGAGTCTTTCCCAATTCAAGATTTATCATAAATAAACATGTGTATAAAACTTAACAATTAATTTTCGCATAACCAATCTTAACAATTAAATATTCAAGCAACCATCCATAACGAACATGCATGTATCATCATGGATATAACATAACAATTATTCACGTTGTCACAAGATCGCATACAATTCCATGTCACATAACACTTTATTCATGAATTTATCACGTAACAAATATATTAAATCTAGGTTTCGATATTGATAACATAACAATTAATATAAACCCTAAAAAGATTTTTAAGGAAATCGACTAAAAAAATTTATAGGGTTTCCACCCATAAAAAAAATTTCGATCCATAAAATATTTTTAAAACCAAATTAGGGCAAAAGCCCTAACCCTAAAATTAGGGTTTATATAATCATAACCAAAACCCTAGAATAAATCATATCAAACACAATACAATATCCGTTTTTTACGTGTTTAGTAATTAATTACTCATTAAAACCAATGACTCGTGATGCCACTGTTGGAATTATATAACTTGACTAATCATAAATATAAACAATAAACATCAAAGTAAGTGCGGAAGCGTACAGGAACATATAATGAATAATTAATTAACTAATGAATAAAGTATGCGTACCTTTCTTGATTCTAGCCGAACAAGAATCAAATCCACAAACTAGCAATTGAGATGAACTCTAATTAGGGTTTATAGGATTATAAGAATTACCCCTTACCTTTTTGTAATTCAATCCAAGATAATAACAAAAGTATGTTATTACTATGTTCTTGTACACACGTACTAAACCGAATTAAAGTAATGCTAGTTTTTATCAAACAAATAACTTGGTTTTGTGGAAAAGAGTGAATCGACACCTATAGGGGTGTTCGACCGGTTTTGGACAAGAAAACACACACAAAACAATTTTAGGGTTTAGCTTATGAGCACAAGAGATGGAAAAATAAAACCCCTAGCCTTGTTTATATACCCAAGCAAACTTGGTGAACAAGTTGGTTTTTCTTTCCTTGTTTTGTCCCTATGGCCGATCGGTTTGGAGTCCCTTAAAGGGATTCCGGAACCTTCCCAAATTTTGCAATTTGATCATTTTCCATAAAAATTTAACGACCGTTAGTCAATTACATTGATTACTTAACGTCCGTTAGTTATTTCGTTTAATAAATAAATAAATATAACATTTATATTTAATTATTAACTTTAAATTCTCATACGTAAAGTGTGCAATCCCATAGTCTCGAGTTCGATCCTAACTCACGTCTACTAATTTATATCCATAAAACTAACAATAGTTTCAAAGCTCACTAAACCCGTTATTAAAATCACATATGGGTCGAAGTATAGGAGGTCAAAAATTCAGATTTGAAATCAAGGTTTCGCGTTAATACCATACGACATATACTTGGTTTAAAATTATGATTTTATGTAGTTAATGGTTATCAATTTGTGTGACAATAAATTCATCATCTCATGAACATGCAAATTGAATAAAATTGTGGTCATAGAGGACCAGATTCACGACCAGATTAGGGAGCAAAGGCGAAAGGACAAGACGAGGGTTATGTTACCTTATAACGTGGGAAGGAGAGGGAGAAGACAAGGTCGAAACATAGCAAACCAAACACCACTCTTGGCCTAGGAAACTCACGACCAGCAGTTTCAAACCCATGACCAAGCTGTCAACCCTTTGTATTGAATACCAAGATCAAGCAGCCTCACTACGCCTACGAATTCTCCCTTAAACCTCCTTGGTTGTCGACTGAAAATGGGGGAAGGAGAATGGGTTTTCTTGTCGTCACTTTCTTGGTGTGCTAGGGTTTTGAATGGAGATGAGAGGTTGATTCGTGAAGGAGAGGAAAAAAAATAATGAGGAGCGTGTAAATCAAAAGGAAACCGTTTATGAGATGGGGAGAAATCAGGAATCAATCAAAATTTTATACTTTCCATGTTTAATTTGGTATTATCTCTTATAATTAAAATTGTGCACATCAAAATAGAAGTTAGGATATGTGTCCAATATAACATGTAACGTGTGATATGCATAAGTCATAGGGTATGTCTATTTTATTTTTTTCTTGTACATGTTGAATTCCAATTTCGCTAAGCTCTCAAATCTTATGCTAAGCTCACGTGTGATTGAATATGATGAAAATGTAGCTTAAGGTACGTTAGTTATTTTATAAGTTAGGTTAAAGTATCTTTAATGAGCTTGACATATTTTATGAACCCTACAATTATTAAGCTTGAGGGGCAAAATGGTCTTTTTACCTGTTTACGAATTTTAGGGTTTTACAGTATTCGTATATTAATAATATATTGAGGTGTTTACTGATAAACATTGTTATTCTTCTTAAGGTTAAGCACTAGATTCCGCAAAGTGTTTAATTGTTTGTATTCGTTTAGTCAGTTTCTATATTAGATCGTTTGCTCAACTGGGATCAACAGACTTAATATATTCACTGGCAGACTTAACTTCATCAGCCAGACTTAACCTCAAAATCGTTACCAGACCTAACTTCAGAATCTATAGCCTCTTTATCTGATTTCTTTTCTTCTGACTTAAACTCTTGGCTAAGATTTCAGCTGCTTCTCGACCTTGAGGACTGATGGTCTCTTCAGAAGATTTCATTGGTGTTCTGAACTTAGGTCCCCATTCTGCCTCCATATTCCTCCCCTGTTTGGGAGAATTTTATTCCCTTTCAGAATCAGTGATTTAAATTCCTTTAGCTTTGAACTTTACCTCTAACTTCTTGACTTTCTGAATCAATCTGATCACAGTATCAGCTTGAGCTTTAGATGACCTCTGTAGATCATTTTCCAATCTTTCTATCCTGGTCAGTAGTTGAGGAATTAGATTAATGAGTTCCTCTTGAGAGAGATTAGCTAGATCTGATGCAGTGGGTGCTGGAGGTTTGTAGTGAGGAGTTTCAGGGAAGTCTTCCTCATTCATAGGTGGGGAAGGTGGAGGTGGAGTTGGTGTTCTCTGTTGAGGTGGTGTTGGAGTCCTTTGTGGTGATGGGGTGAGTGTCCTCTTTGCAGGCTCTTATGGTTGATCTTGTTCCTCAGACTCAGCAGCAGCAGATTTACCTACATGGTTAGTAATACCAGACAACATAGCAGGCAACAAAGGCCTGTCAACCCCTTCAAAACTTCTTTTCATGTTTGCCAAAATCTTTTTGGTAAAAGCCACAACAATGTATTGTTTCTTGTTGGATGTTTCAATATTGAGAATCATTTGAAAAAATATGGGATACATTAAAAACTTTTTCTCTTTATTGGCATGTGCAAACATGGCATCAAAAATCATTTTTGAAAAGTTGAAGAGTCTACCAGTGGATAGACAGGCCAATGCAGAAGCAATAGTGATTCCAAATTGGTCCCATCCACCACTTTTAGAACTCAAGCAGTGTAAAAGATGGTTGTTGGAATCACTCCTAAACCATTTCTTAAGTGTTAGTAATCAATATGTAATAGTTAGCTTAATTAAAGCTTTTATGTTAGTAATTAAGGCTAGGCTCATGTAGAAAGCCCATGAGCCTATGCAAAAGCCCAATAAGGAAAGGAAGGGAATAGATGTGTTGCCCTAGCTCCCTTCCCCTATAAATAGTCTTGTAAACTCCCATTTGGGAGTTGGTTCTTCATTTCACTAATAAACCTACACCTAAACTCTTCATATATTCATGTGTGTGTTTGTGATTTGTTCAACCGATCACTTCTTCATCTCTATTTCTTATATTGATGCTTGTGTTGCATAAATGGGAACCTAACAGTGGTATCATTCGCCAAATAGTTGGGTGAAATGTGGTTTTGTTTTTGATGTTTTAATATATACGCGTAAGTCTCGGTTCTAAAACTTTCATACGCTTAAAAGCTTTAATTTTTACACTTTAAAACTCAAGTTTCTTGTACTTTAAAGGTTATTTGGTGTTAAAGTTTAAGTTTTGGCAAAAAGTTTGTAGAGCTTCGTTTTACTCGTATAGTGATTTCTACGCGTAAGGTGCATAAGAGTTTTGGATCATCAAGTTTCACACTTTTGTGTTATTTTGGTGATATTGAAGCTGTTTCATCTTAAAAATCAGGTTTCTAAACACTTTTTGGTATAAAATCAGCTTTTGGTGAAAGTTGGCAATTCTTACGCATAGTAAAACCCTAGTTTTAAGCTTAAGAACTCAAAATCTACGCGTAAGCTTTCCTAGGCTTGATCTTCAGTGCTATTGGTTTACTCAGTGTTTTCTTGCTTGGATAAGCCTGAAAACACTTCGACTTTGGATATCTTCTACACTAGATAAGTGTAAAGGATTTTTGGGCTAAAACCCTAGTTTTACGCCTAAGCATAAAAGCTTACGAGTAAAAATCTTACGCCTAAGCATTTTCTATGCATAAGCTAGTCTTACGCCTAAGGAAATATTACGCATAAGGTTCTTACTACTAAGCCTTTGGTTTACGTATAAGCTAAGGTTTCACCAAGTCTACGCGTAAGCTATTCTTACGCGTAAGCCTCATTGTTACGCGTAAGGTGGTGTTTTTACGCATAAGCTATTTCCTTTGCATAAGCTGGTTTTCTACGCATAAGGATACTTCATCAACAAAGTTTCATTCGACTACAAAGATCCATCATCAACACAAGTTTCAAGATGTCTCAACCACCATACTCTAGCTACTTCCCTCATGTGTATCCTCAACAACAACAACAACAACTCTATCAACAACAATTTTATCAACAACTACAACAACAACAACAACAACAACAACAACAACAACAACAACAACAACAACAATAACAACAACTTCAACAACAATTTCCTCACGGAGCAATTCAACCACAAATGATTCAACCACCCCCTAGTCTTCAAGTACAACCTTACACAAACTTTCAAAATCAACATCCATCCAAGTTTACTATAAAGAACCATCTTGGTTTGAAAAGATGTGTGAAGCTTTAAGTAGCCAACAATCCATTCATGAAGCTGGATCACTTGATAGACCCTCAATGCTCACTCCTGGAAACTATGATCAATGGGTGATAAGGTTCTTTAGGTTCTGTGATCTAAAGAAGCCACATGGAAAGTTCTTGAAGAAGGTCCATTTCAGATGCCTACTGTCACTGTACCCGGAGATCCGAATGCTAATCCACCAAGAGATGATATCACCAACGTTGTCGGTCTTAATGAACTTACTACTGATCAACTTCTACACTTTAAAGCTGATGAACTGGCAATGCAATATATCCTTTTGGGATTACCCAATCCGATACTTCAAAGTGTTGATGCTTAAAAGACTGCTAAAGCAATGTGGGAGCTTATCCATCTTCTCATGGAAGGCACATAACTCAATCAAGAAGACATGGAATCCAAAATCTACTTAGCATATGAACACTTAATGATTGAACCAGGGGAGACATTAGAGTCATATCATCATCGATTCTCAGACATCATCAATGACTTGGAAAAACATAACATCATTATGCCAAGAATTGCAGTCAACACTAAGTTTTTGAGTAGTCTTGGTCCTGATTGGGAAAAGTATGTCATCTTCATCTATCAAGCGAAGAATCTTCATCATGCTACGTACGGATTGTTGTATGACTATTTGAAGCCCCACCAAAAGGAAGTTAATAAAGAACGGGTTATCCGTGGACTCCCTGTTTCGCCTTCACTTCCGGATAATCAATCTCTTGCTTTGTGGGCTCAAACGTGTTATCCTCAAATCCCTACTTTGCAAACTGTCTTCACAAATCCTCCACAACCAACTGCAATAATTACACCATATGATCCGTCATAGCACCAATCTCAAGAAACTCAATTGGTTCCATACAACAACAACAATGATCAAGCACTTTATAGTGAATCTAATGAGGATACAGTAGCTTTCGATGCATTGCAACAAGGGTTTGTCATGATTGCTAGAGCATTCGGCCGATATTCAAACAAATCCAACAATCGCATTCGTACCTCATCTAACACAAGGAATCAGGTTGTTGTTAACAATGGACGTGTTGAAGTTCAGAATCATGGTAATGTTCGTCAGATGGGTAGTGGTCAAGGGTTTAATGCTAATGAAAGGATTAACATGGGTGACAACGAGTTCAAGTGGGTGCTCAGGGAAATGCTCATACTGGGATAAATGGTCTTCGTTGTTATAACTATAATGAGAAGGGTCATCTGGCTAATGCATGCCCAAAGCCGAGGACAAGAGGCAGCACTTATCACAAAGAGGCTTTACTCTTGGCTCTTAAGGATGAAGCTGGTGGAACTCTTACCAACAAGGAACAAAGCTTCATGGCAAATGCAGATTCTGATGATGATATGAAGGACTTGCAGGCTAATGCAGCAGTTATGTTGATGGCAAACATGCAAGAACTCCACATGAGTGATACAGGCCTAGTGTATGATACTGATGGCTTGTCTCAGGTACCGGATCAAACTATATTCATTACTGATCTGATATCTCCGCCAATATCTACATCCGACGAGGATCAGAGTGTTCAACATGAGCCGTCTAAATCTCATTCCGATGATAATCAAATAGATCCCGTAGTCATATTTGACGATCAAGATGACCTTATGGTTAATACTGATAATCAAGTTGACTCCGTGGTTGTATTTGAGGATATAAATAATGATCATGTTGAGACTCACGTTGAACAACCTGAACCTTTGTCTAATCCAGATATTGAGCTCATGACCTTACTTAATGACCAAAAATCTCGAATGGAAAAATTCCTTGACATCAATAAGCAATTAAAGGACAAAAATGCACTGCTGACTAAGGATAATGAATGCTTAAAATTTCAACTCAACATTTTTCAAACACAAGAAAAATGTGAAAAAGGTTTTGAAGTCCCTTTTGCTAAATCTTACCAAAACGAAAAATATTTGGAAAAATAGATATGTGATCTAGTAGCATCTAAGAATGCTTTGCTGTCTCAAATAGAACAACTAAAATATGATCATAAACAACAACTTAACGCTCTGACTTTGGAAACTCAAAAAGCCAAGTCTGAGTTGTTAACTTGTCAAAAACAGTTATGTGAGTACAAAAAGCATTCAAAGAAACGAATAGATGACTATCTTGAAGAAATTGTCGACTTACAAAACAAAATCAAAGAGTTTTGAAATGTTGTTTATAAACATGGTGAGTCAATCACAACTATTCAAAAGTTTACTTTTAAACCAAATCCAAAAATCTTGCTGATTACAAACCAAAGTTTTGAAATAGAGCATTCAAGCCAAATCTGCAAGTCTGCAGTGCAGAACATAGAATTGATGATTCCATTATGAGTGTTGTTGAATATAATTGAATGGAGGAATTAGATACAGAAGACGAGAGTCGATCAAAATTGGAAAATGTTGTTTATAACAAACCATTTAACTATTCAAAAGCCATCACTTTCGTCGCAGAACAGGATAATTCTAACAAACCTTGGGTTATCACGCCTATTTCTGAGTCTTCTAATGTTAGTCCTCATCCCAATACTGCACAAATTAATGGTCCTTTACCTTCACTCAGTGAAGTCAAAACATTACCCGAAAAATGTCAAATTCTTAAATATTTTGAAACATTCATATCGGACATCAAACTTTTGGAACGCGAAATTGAAAGCAATTCTGAAATAAAAGTTGAACATTTTCAATCGCCTCATGCGAGAGAACAAAGAGATATTTTTCTGAAAAGAATTTAACCTCATGTCCGGAATTTGAAAATGTGTGCGATATATTGGGAAAGGGATTTTCACAAGGAGCTTGCACTTATGAAAAGAGTTTTCGAGCAGACAGAAATATCGATTTCAAATACCAAACGTATAAAGAAAAAGTTAAGAAAAGATGTTGATCGACTCTTGGAAGATGTTATATGTGCTGATAACATAAATGTTGTGTTACTACATTCTGTTGCATATGAATTTGATTATATCTCTGTTGATTCTGTTGAAAATGTTGAGAATACTGATACTGTGTCACAAATCAAGTCTTTAAAATTGGAAAATGAGCGTTTGTTAAATGAGCTTTCAAATGCAAAACGTCTTCTTCAATGGTGTCAAAAAGATTGTCAAAATCGAGAACTCACTTTGCAAAACAAAATCACCCAGTTGAGTTCCAAAATTTCAAATCAAAAAATTGAACAACTGGATGATGAAAACGTGTCTTTGAAGTGTCAAATTTCGAAATATGAACAAGAAATTTCAAAGGTTAAAAAAGAATATGGTGTCATATTTGATTTGCTCAAAAATACTCGGGCTCAAGCGTCAAAAGATGTTGATGATCATCTTGCATATACCAAAGATGTTTTACGACGAGATGGACTCACTCGTTCTGAAAATCTAGATTTGTTACACACTATCCATGATCTAAAAGCAGAGTCGGTAAAACTTAAGCAAGATAGGAATAGTAACAAAGCAGTAACTGCACTTAGACATGTTAGGAATTAGAAAATTCAGTCATTAAAGTGTCGGTCACCTCAAGTATATGTAATCATTAGAAAGCTCATAGTCGTAGTTATTTAATGTTAGTAAGTAGTTAGTTAAGTAATACCGTGGAGGACGGACGGGTCTTTACCCGCTGTATGCCTGATCCACAGCCCGTAGGTGGCGTTTATTGTAAGACACTATAAATACCCTCTGCCTTGCAAGGAAGAGGGTTGGAGCTTTCAATACCATTTTTCTTTGTTTCACATAGTTCCCAACTCTCTTCCTTTTCTCTCTCTAGAAATTTCTCTCTCTAAAACCTTGTTAACGCCTCATATGATTATGGTGTGATGTGTTTGTGAAATCCTATATCTTACAATTGGTATCAAGAGCCATGGTTTGATCACTCATCTTTCATGCTTTTTGTTTTGGTGGATTTCATAAGGTTTTTGGGGTTATAAGTGTTTAGGAGAGTTTGAATCATTTGGACAATTTCTAGTGTTAAAGTTTGAATTTTGATTGTACTTTTGTGTTTAGGATCATCATATGTGTTTAGGTTTTGAATTGGAAGGCTTAAATCATTATGGTTTGGTTGTTTTTTATTGAAAAAGTGGTTGTTTTTTAAAAGAGTACGAAGCGAGTTGTGCCACGGTGTTGCATTTCTTGGAAGCGAGTTGCTTTGTTATTGAAAGCGAGTTGGTATAAGCGACTTGGCTATTAAGCGAGTTGTATTAGCAGCGAGTTGGTATATGCGACTTCGTTATTAAGCGAGTTGTTTCTTCAAGCGACTTAGCTATTAAGCGAGTTATAGTGTCAGCGAGTTGGTTTAAGCGACTTGATGGTTAAGCGAGTTGTCACTGTATGCAACTTAGCGATTAAGCGAGTTGTTTCTTTAAGCGACTTAAGTTTTAAGCGACTTGTCTTTTAAGCGAGTTGACTGCTCAGCGAGTTGATACCAAAGCGAGTTGACGGTTTAACTACTTGTCTATTAAGACTTGTCACTTCTTCGTGCTACATTATTACGGTTGTTCTTTTGGTTTAGTAAAATCCCGTGAAAGAATCAATTTCCCGGTTTAATCAAAGAATAGTAAAATCCCGTAGAACTTGTAATCATGTCAAACAACGTGCCTACTATCGTTTCTTCTGTAGCTGAGGACATTCAAGCAGCTGGATCAGATACTCGTCCACCTATGCTTGACAGAACTGATTATGACTCACGGGCTCAAAGAATTAGGTTGTACTATTTGGGAAAAGAAAATGGGGTCAACGTTCTCAAGTCAATTGATGAAGGACTATATCAGATTGAGACTACAAGAGACATAATTGATACTGCTGCAGATGGAACAATGATCTTTGGATTGGACAAACCAAAGACGTATGATATGCCCAGTGATAAGGAGAAAAAGAGATTCGATGCTGATATCAGGGCATCAAACATTATACTTCAGGGTCTTCCAAAAGATATCTACAAGCTTATCAATCACAACACTGAAGCTAAGGCAGTTTGGGATAATGTCAAGATGCTTCTATCGGGTTCTGAATTGACTAAGGAAGATAGAGAATCACAGCTGTTTGATGAATTTGAGCACTTTAAGATGAAACCAGAAGAAAGTGTCTATGAATATTACGTGAGATTCCACAAGCTTGTGAATGATATGAGGAATATCAAAATGACCATGCTAAATATTCAGCTGAATTCAAAGTTTGTGAACAACATGAATCCCGAATGGCACAAATTTGTCACCTCTGTGAAGCTAACCAAAGGATTGAAGAACACCAACTATGAGCAACTGTACGCTTTCCATCTTCAGAATGAGAGACATGCTATGTTTGAAAGAATGATTCTTGAACAGTTCAAAACTAAACAGGGTGAAACAAGTTCATTAAATGATTCAACAGCATTCTACACCAATGTTGGAATTACCACCAAAGCTTCTCAAGTCATACCCACTGGTAATGGTAATTACAAGCTCATTCCTGATCCAGCATACAAGCCTCCAGACTCAAAAACACTCATGGAAAACTTCATCAATTAACTGTCTCTCATGGTTAGTCAAAATCTGAATACCACTCCTCACACCAACAATAACCTCAGAACAGCATCCAACCCACACAATCAAGCTACTGTCAGAGATGGAAAGGTTATGGTGCAACCAGTTCAAGGTAGGCAGTAAGAACAGGGAAGAGGTGGAGTAGGTGGAGGGTATGTGGCTAATCAGAATCGTGGGAGAAATGCCAATCAGGGACAAGTGAAGCAAGTCAAGTGCTACAATTGTGGTGGGGATGGACACATTGCAAGAAACTGCACATCTCCAAAATGCCCTCAAAATGTAGAATACTTCAGAGACAAGATGTTACTTGTACAAGCTCAGGACAATGGTACTGTTTTGGATGAAGAAGAGCTGCTGTTTCTTGCTTAGGGAAATGCCAAGACTTATGATGCTGATGTGGATGAACAACCAGTACAGGGTATGGGTCAGAACAATCCAAATGCATTTCAAGTAGCTGACTGTGATGCTTATGATTCGGATGTCGATGATGAACCTACTGGCCAGACAATCTTCAGGGCTAACATCTCACCCATGGTCTCTCCAAAGGTCTCATCACCACAACAGGCTGGTCAATCCAAAGAATCAATCATCTCAGAGGTATTAAAACTATACGATAAGGTTGATGAGCAAAAGATGCATAATGAAGTACAATCTCTTGAAACTTATGAATCAGATACTGATAATGAGGGTAATAGCAATATTGTCCCATATGATCAATAAGTGAAGCAAAGTGAAAGTGAGATTGTACCAAGTGAAGCATCTTCTGCAGTCAATAATGACTATGTTTTTTATGAATACCCTGCGTGTGCCCCTGATGATTATGTTATCTCTGAACTGAATGCCTATAAAGAACAAGTTGCTATTTATGAACAACATGCTAAGTTTGAGTTAACTACCCATGAGCAGGAAATGGATGACAAAATGCGTACAATTATTAGAAAAAGTAACTTTAGAGAAGAAGTGTTAAAACAAGAGTTAAACTCCTTACAAGAAAAGCTTTCTAAAACTGTTAAGCAAAAGCAAGAGCTGCAAGATAATGTAAAAGTGCTTAAACAAGAATTCAGTGCTAAGGAATCAAAACTTTTGAATGATTTTTCTAATCTAAAAACTTTGAAAAACAAGCTTGAAAATAAGTTGTACGTACAAGGGAATACCATTCAGACTGCTCACATGATCACTAAGCATAAAGTTCTTAGCGATAAGCATAGTATTCCCATTGTAGAGAAACCCAATCCTGAGTATGGTAAGATAGCAAAAGCTGCTCAAAATGTGATCTATGATGGTAATGAAATCCTTAAGCCTAGGCAGAAACCTAGTTACGCTGAGTGCACTGAGGAAGATATGCAATTAGATGATATCTCTAGGGAGAAAATGAATATGAAGCTAAAAGATCCTGAGTGTAAAAAGCAAAACATAATTTACAAACCCCATGATTACAAAAAGGAAAATTGGATTTCCCTGAACAAGTTTAAGGCTCAAACTCTGTTAACACCCGAACAAGTGTTCTGGAAAAAGGATTTAGATAAGCAAAAAGCAGATAATCTTGTTGTAACAAACATCCCCCTTAGGAAAATGCCTCCAGCTACTGTGTATCCTCCTAATACACCAATGCATTTAGTTCCTAGAACTATTTCCACTAAAAGTAAGACCTTAATCAGCCTATATGTAGTTTACCAACTATTTGTTGATTTTGAGAAAACGTGTAAAAAGAGAATCACACCTACTGGGATAACCGAAGGGGAAAGGGGTTTTGAGCAAACTAAATAATGTTATTTAACTGAGGTCATGCCTTTCTTTAAACAATTAAAAGGTCAATTTGAGAGGCTTCAAACAGGGATAGATTCAGATATTAAAGGAATGGAAAAGGAATTTGATGCAATGATAGTTGAAGTCAATGACTATGAGCGAGAATTAAAATATAATGAGATTGAGAGGAAGAACTTGCATACCTTAAATGAGAATATGATTTCTGAATGTATTACTCAAGATGTGTTTTACACTGCCACGAATTTTTCTATTAATGCATCTCTATTTCATGAATTATCTGTTGCTCTAAAAGTCTCCCATGATCGTGTCATTGAGCTTGAGAAAACTAACTCTAAATTGCATGAGAAATTTGAAAAGGATGATCATGATAACCTGGTGAAACAGTTTTCTAAATTGGAAGTTGAGCATCTTGCTTTGCAATTAAAATATCAACATCTAAAAGAAAATGTCAAAACCTCAAATATCAAGACATCCTTGGATGCTCCTGAATTTGATGCAGTTTTTGAAATCAGCAAACGTGATGAACAGATTCGAGCTCATTGTAACACGATCAGAAAAATGAGAACCCAAATTTCACAATTAAAGGGTGAAAAGAACAATGTGACAGGCTCCCAAATGCCTCCTCCTTTAGATTCTCAGAGTTCTCAAACTTTTCATCTTCAAAACTTGGTTAATGTTTTACAAAAGGAAAATGAGAGTTGTCTAGAAGAAAATGAAAAAGTTAAACGAAACTTTAAAGAGTTATATGATTCAATGTCTTTACAAAAGGAAATTGAGAATCTGAGAAGACAGGAAAAAGGGAAAATGCCACTTGTCTTTAATGAGAATGTTGCATCAAAGTCGTCTGCAGAATGTAAATATACTGTGACTGTTAAATACATTCCTCCTCATTTTAGAAATAACGAACCTGTGTTTCATAACTATTTTGCTCAACTTAAGGATAGTCTAGAATGTCTCCGAGAGATTGTTGAAGAGGATTTCATAAATAAGCCACTTGATAGTGAGGTGAAGTATGCGTGCGCGTATGCCAAACGATCTCAAGAACTTTTAGAATGCTTAAGAGCAACATGCCCTAAACCCGTTGGTAAGAATGATAAAATAGTTATGCCTTGTTCTATGCCTGTTTTTAAGAATGCCAATCTTAATATGCCTCACTCAGTGCCTAAAGTTAAGCATGTAAGTTTCAATGTGCCTTCAAGCAGTTCAGATCCCAGCACTTCTAAACCTAAAATGCAAGAGGTAGCAAAACCAACTAATGTTCCCATTCCCTCTACAGGAGTAAAAAGTGACACCAAAGCGAGCAGGTCAAAGCCTCAAGGCAATACATAGCAAGATAGGACTAAGAATAAACAATGGAGGAAAGTAAAAGACCACCCTAGGAACTTTAAGTTGGAATTGAATAAAACGAATCGTGTTGATTCTAGTATTAGCTTTAAGCGTACTGTAATTAATTTGAATTCTACTACTACTACTTGCAAAACATGTAATGAATCTTTGGTTTCTGGTGTTAATCATGAATGTGTTGTGAATGATGTGAGTAATGCTGTTAAATACCCTGTTAAGGTAGTGAATACAAAAATTCAAGCTAATAAGGCTAGAAAGCAATGGCGAAAGAAGGTTAGAAAATATTGGAAACCCACAGGAAGGAAATTTAGTAACATAGGTTATCAGTGGATACCTACTGGCCGCAAATTCAATCTTAATGAGATGTGCCCTAAATTATCTAGATCAATGCCCATTAGGAAATGGATGCCTACTGGTAGAACTATTCCTTTAAGAAGTGAACATACTTTGAGTAGGACAAATACGGACACTAGCATTGCATCTATCCCTGATGATTCCATTGTGTCTACTTCTGATGTGGGTGTTCAAATCACTGTTACTAACCAAATGGAACCCATTCTTGCATGGGGATCCCAATTATCCAGTTATCCATTCTTGTATGTGTTCAATTGCAGATCGTTCAAATCGTTCTGTGGTACTTGGACTCAGGCTATTCCAAGCATACGACTGGAGACCGGTCTCGGCTCTTGAACTTCGTGAGTAAATTAATCGGGACTGTTAGATTCGGGAACAATCATTTCGGTGCAATTATAGGTTATGGAGACTATGTTGTAGGTGATAGTGTAATCTCCAGGGTATATTACGTTAAAGGTCTTGGTCATAACTTATTCTCTGTCGGTTAATTCTGTGATTCTGATCTAGAAGTGGCATTCAGAAAATATACTTGTTTCCTTAGAGAACTTGATGGTAAAGAACTTTTAAGAGGAACACGTGGTTCAAATCTATACCCCATCTCTATCGATGATATGATGAAGTCTTCTCCAATTTGCTTGTTGTCAAAGGCTTCAAAAACAAAGTCATGGTTATGGCATTGTCGTCTCAATCACTTGAACTTCGGCACCATAAATGATCTCTCCAGAAAGGACTTAGTTGTAGGCTTACCTAGACTAAAGTATGAAAAGGATCATCTCTGTTCAGCATGCCAATTGGGAAAAAGCAAGAAGTATGCACACAAACCCAAACCTACAAACTCAGTTACAAAAGTTCTTCATACCATTCACATGGATTTATGTGGACCCATGAGAGTGCAGAATATCTTTGGGGAGAAATATGTTTTAGTTGTGGTTGATGATTACTCTCGATTTACTTGGGTTAAGTTCTTAAGGACAAAGGATGAAACTCTAGATATCATCATCAAACTTATCAAACAGTTGCAGGTTCGACTTAACAAAATTGTCAGGATCATCCGAACAGACAATGGAACTGAGTTTGTTAATAAACAACTTAGTAAGTTTTATGAAAGTGTTGGAATCAGTCATCAAAGAAGTGTTCCACGAACTCCTCAACAGAACGATGTTGTTGAAAGACGAAATCGAACTCTTGTGGATGCCGCAAGAACAATGCTGATTTACTCAAAGGTTCCAATGTTTCTCTGGGCTGAAGCCATTGCCACTGCATGCCACACTCAAAATCGATCCCTTATTCACACTTCTCATGGAAAAACTCCATATGAACTCTTCCACAATCGAAAACCTAATCTTTCATTCCTTCGTGTGTTTGGTGCATTGTGTTATCCAACCAATGAGGGCCAAGATTTAGGAAAACTTAAAGCTAAAGCGGACATTGGAGTATTTGTAGGATATGCACCAAGCAGAAAAGGATACCGAATCTACAACAAAAGAACCCGAAATATCATGGAAATAATTAACGTTACATTTGATGAGCTGACCGGTCAAATGGCTCTTGGACAACCCAGTTCTGGACCCGCATGATCAAGTAGTCCCATCAGTTCTACTCTTGTATACGATTCTTCGCCAGCAACTCCTTATGTACCTCCTTTAGAAGATTACTTGAAGAAACTGTTTGATCCAATGTTTGGTGAACACTATGAGCCAATGGCTAATGATCTGTCAATTCCATCAACAGAGGCTGCTTCTATCCCTGTCAATGAAGTTAACCCTTCAGTTTCTATGTCTTTAAGTCATGAAGCCCTGCTGCTGATCACTCTGTCTCATCAACAAATCATCAATCATCGAGTGTACATCATGGAATTTTTCTGGCACCCTTGACGGAGAGAATCCCTTTGCTACTCCTGAAGATGCCCCATTTGAAAACATATTTTCTCCTGAATCATCATCAGAACCATCTTCAGCAGGAGAAATCGACTCTGCTACTTCAGTTCCTCAACAACAACCATACGAACATCTTAGAAAATGGACATATGATCATCCATTGGACAACATCATTGGAAATCCCTCTCGACCTGTATCCACTCGCAAACAACTTGCAACTGATGCCTTATGGTGCTTCTTCAACTCTGTACTATCCAAGGTCGAACCAAAAGATGTTAAAACAACAATGAATGAAGACAGCTGGTTCAATGCCATGCAACAAGAAATTCATGAGTTTGATCGACTAGATGTATGGGAATTAGTACCTGCCCCTGACTGTGCTATGATCATTGCTCTAAAGTGGATCTTCAAAGTAAAACTTGATGACCATGGTGATGTTTTAAAGAACAAGGCTCGATTAGTTGCAAAAGGATACCGTCAAGAGGAGGGTATTGAATTTGAAGAATCATTTGCTCCAGTGGCACGCATCGAGGCAATCAGAATTTTCCTGGCTAATGCTGCAAGTAAGAATATGATTGTTTACCAGATGGATGTAAATACAACTTTTCTTAACAGAGATCTTAAAGAAGTCGTATACATCAGCCAACCGGAAGGTTTTGTGAATCCAGAGAATCCTACTCATGTCTATCGCTTGAAGAAGGCTCTTTACGGCTTGAAGCAAGCTCCAAGGGCATGGTATGATACGCTATAAAATTTTCTTCTATCTACTGGATTCAGCAAAGGAGCAGTTGATCTGACATTGTTCACCAGAAAGTCAGGCAAACATTTAATTCATGTTCAAATTTATGTTGATGATATTATCTTTGCCTCGACTGACCCCAATGAGTGTGACCGTTTTTCAAAGGAGATGGGCTCCAAATTTCAAATGTCAATGATGGGACAAATGTCATTTTCTTGGGATTACAAATTTCACAAAGTAGGAGGCATTTTATTAATCAATCTAAATATGCAAATGAAATATTAAAGAAATTTGGATTTGACACTTGTGACACCGTTGACACTCCCATGGTAGAACGTACCAAACTGGATGAGGACCACTCAGGGATCATGATAGATCAAACAAAATATTGAAGTATGATTGGATCCCTGATGTACCTCATAGCCAGTAGACCTGATATTCTGTTCGATATATGCATGTGTGCTAGATACCAGGCTAAGCCTACCAAAAAGCACCTTGAAGCGGTTAAACGGGTCTTTCGGTATCACCAAGGAACCATCAACATGGGACTTTGGTACCCGAAGGACACCGGTATGTCACTAACAGCCTATGCAGATGCTGACAATGCAGGATGTCAAGATACTCGTCGAAGTACATCTGGAGGTGCTCAGTTTTTGGGTGATAAGCTTGTGAGCTGGTCTTCAAAGAAACAAATGAGTACTTCTATATCCTCTACAGAGGCTGAATACATAGCCATGTCATCATGTTATGCTCAAATCCTATGGATGAGATCCTAATTATCTGACTATGGCTTTGAATTTAACAAAATCCCTCTGTATTGTGATAACAAAAGTGCCATTGCTCTCTCTTGCAAAAATGTTCAACATTCAAGAGCAAAGCACATTGACATTCGACATCATTTCATTCTGGAACAAGCGGAAAAAGGTGTGGTAGAACTCTATTTTGTGAGGTCTGAATACCAGTTAGCAGACATCTTCACCAAAGCTCTTCCTAGAGATCGTTTTGAGTTCATTCTTCCACGACTTGGTCTAAAGAGTCTACAACCGGAAACACTCAAACATCTTCAAGAAGAAGACGAGGAGTAAAGGTCTTTCTTCATCTATCTCTTGTATATAATTATTCAAAAAGCAAAATACAAAATTTTAAAACCCACAAAAAAAAAATGAGGCGGAGAAAAATGGTGGTTTATTGTCATTTCAGGCAATAACCCGTGTTATAAAGTAAAGAACAAAGCCATGCTTAATATTATTTTTTTTCAAATCTCTTGCTCTGATTCTTAAAACAAATGTTTGTCACCAAAAGGACAAAGCGTTTTTTTCCAAATATTTTTCCGTCTAATGATTCTTCCCTGAAAAAAATATTTGCCATCTAATGAAAACAAAATTGCTTTGAAAATACCTCGTACTCTATTATTCTTGTAAATCATCTGTGCTTATCATCTGTTAAAATCTCTATCTCTCAATCAAAAACTTGTGTCATTGATTGAATGGGAGAATCATTTCAATCGAATTAAAAAGAGTATTTTTAAACAATTGGCACGTAAACGAGTAAGGTCTTCCGTTGGATAATCAAAATGAACAATGTTTTATACAAGTGATTCAAGACCTTTGCTAATGTTATGTTTTCAAAAGATACTCATGCATGTTTAAACAATGGAGTTTAAAGTCTAAAAATATGATCCTTATCAGTTAAAATGTTTTTCAAAAGCAAGTCACTATTCTCCTCAAAAGCTCTCAAAATTTAATTTAAATCAATAGAGATCACAACTCTCAAAGGATTTGAAAAGTGTGATCGGGGGAGAATTTGTGATTTAAATTGGATTTAAACTGATAACTCGATAATTGGTTTGATATGCGTTTAGCAAACTCTCCACCATTCATGTGCCAAACGATTTTAAATTTTCCATGCACATGTTAAGGGGGAGCATTTATGTCAAAACAAAATGGATTAAAACGTGACTGACTTGTCTCTAAGTGCAGATTCCTTCTAATATGTGCAAAACTCTTTCAAACCTCGAGGCACATATTGAGGGGGAGCAAACTTGTGAAAATCTCATCCTTCCCCAATATGCTTTATCTTCTTGATTTGATCAGGGAAGTGATGTTGATATCTTTTGGAAAATGGTAATCAAAGAAGTTAATTCTTCCTCTTGCCTCCGTGTGCCAAAACGATTTCAAATACATGATGCACATATTGAGGGGGAGCTCTTTTTCTAAAAATATCAAAAACAATTCAGGTACAAAATGCTTTGATAATATATCACAAGTATCTGGATTGATTTTCAAATGGTTTTCAATTGGTTCCAATGGTAGATGAACAATACCAAATAGACCGACCAAATTTACTTTATGTATGGTGATATAAGGATGATAAGGTTAGGTATTAGTTCCCATGATCCGCCAGAACTAGAGGGATCTACCCAGGGACAATCCACTAGATAGTGTAGAAGTCATTAGATATGATGAAAAAAGGAGAAAATTTAGATATGGGAAGAGTGCGGATTGAGACAGAGCTAGTATTGGAATAAACCCAACAAGGTTCTAGTTATGAAGTCCCGGTAAGCACTGAAGGGGTTGAAGAATGTAAAAGAAATGAATGGAAAAAGGGGTGAAAAGAAATAACCCTCTAATTATTCAACCTTAGGGCAGAAACCGGGTTCAATTCATATGCTACTGGTGGTTACCAAGGCAACATCGATATTGAAGACAAGACGTCATGGACCCACTGACGCACTGCACTACAACTTCCCAAACCACTCAAGTTCCTCTTAAAAGGACTTGTTTCATTCTCACAAGCGAACCGACATCATCTATCGACTTTCTCTTAGAGATGGTTGATATTGAAGAAGGAGACCCTCTCCCTAGTCTCCAGAATAGGAACCAAATGTGCATAATTGAGTCTAGAGCCTCGAGATCATCAATAAATCTAATTAAGGACGCTGTCAATGAAGACTCTCTGTTTCACACAATGTGGAAAGAGAGAATATATTTTAAGAGTCCTACGCATTGTCCTTGTGGTATTGCTAGAACATCTGAGTGATATGCAAACATAGTCACAATGAAGATAGAAAGCCTTCTAGAGCCAACATCAAACAAGCTCTTGGTAGGTGGCATGTGAGATCTATCCAATAGATCAACCATGTGACAACTGGATAGAAACGATGGGGCAATTCAATCTTGAATCAACCTTGGTCCAGGAAAAGGATTGACGGATACCTTTGAAAAACCGGTCGTTGTGCTTAAAATTCTTTTCTAGCACATCGACTGTGTATTAATATTTCAAAATAAAAGGTGTTTATGATTGATAATTGATTTTTCTTTAAAACCTTCGTTGTATTGCAAAAACACTTTATTTTGAGCAGTACACGATTGTTTTTCAAATCTCTTTTCATCAATCAGTGAATCTCAAATTCGCTGGTTCACTCACTCCGTGTTGGCTTCTTTGAGACGTTGCTGTTTGAGAGCTAGAGCAACAGCTGAAACCCCTGTCAAGGAGATTCTTCGAATTATACCCGATCACAAAATGCATACTTGTACTGATCAACGGGGATCCGTAGGCCGTGTACCTCAATTCAACGAAAGTGATCAAAGACACTTTCGTGCGCTTTATTGCTAACTATTGTATGCAGGTACACCCGACGTTTGCAGCTGAACAGAATAGAGAAGTCAATCCATAGCCGCATGCTCACACAACACATTCATTTCAAAAGCAATCATGATTAGTGCATCAATGACTATGATATTTTCACTCCATTCTTCTGCTACGCTGCTGCAAATATCATGAATCAACTAAAGCTTCCGCTACTTTGATGAAAAGAATTCATGATCCAGAATGTGAGCATGTCGGTCCACTGTCACAACATCACACAAATTCAACACCACAATGGAAGAGTCAGAGATTTATGCAAGCTGATGATCTCAAAGCTGGCTAAAACTCATCATCACGTGGATTAGTTAAAGACCTCCACTTGAATTATCCAAACATGGAAAACATGAAGAATCAAAGACTACGAGCTTCTGAACAAAGAACCTAAACAAGAATTCAAGAACAATCTTATTGTAATATCTGTTTGTAATATGTTTAAATTGAGGTGACCTCCCTTAGGGGGAGATTGTTAGGAATTAGAAAATTCAGTCATTAAAGTGTCGGTCACCTCAAGTATATGTAATCATAAGAAAGCTCATAGTAGTAGTTATTTAATGTTAGTAAGTAGTTAGTTAAGTAATACCGTGGAGGACGGATGGGTCTTTACCCACTGTATGCCTGATCCACAGCCCGTAGGTGGCGTTTATTTTAAGACACTATAAATACCCTCTACCTTTCAAGGTAGAGGGTTGGAGCTTTCAATACCATTTTTCTTTGTTTCACATAGTTCCCAACTCTCTTCCCTTTCTCTCTCTAGAACTTTCTCTCTCTAAAACCTTGTTAACGCCTCATATGATTATGGTGTGATGTGTTTGTGAAATCCTATATCTTACAAGACATATTCAAACTAACTCTAGAACATCTAATGACAAACCACAAGAAACTAATATGATTCCCTCTACTGAAACAAGAATAGTTGCCTCTTTTCCTAATGCATGCCCTTCACAGCCTAAGAGCAATACAAGGAAGAATAGGAAGTTACGACGTAAGAAAAGAACAATAAAGATCTCTAAAGAAGAAGAACACCTTAGGACTTTGAATAAAACTCAAGTTGCACCCACTTTAGATATTGCGTCTAACAAATGTAAGGAAAAAAGTGATGTAACGAATGCTGAATCTTTAAGTACTTTAAATGTTATGTTTGAAGCTTCGTGTGTTGGTTGTCATAAAAGCATGTTCTCTGGTTGTCATGATAAATGTGTTGCTAAGGCTATCTTGAATCGTAAGCGGAATAATAGAAAACGGAATACCTCTAGGCCCACTAATGCTTCTAATTATGTGCTAGGTAAACCACCCTCTAGTGTTCCGGCTACGATCATTGATGTACCCATAGAATCCCCTTCACCTCCTAGGAAGACCTTATCACCTAGTGCATTTACTAAGACCAAAGATAAGACTAGTTGGAGATGGCAGAAATGGTTACATAATACACTAGGATTTAAATGGATACCTAAAATCATAAACATGTGTGTTTCAACTATAACTGCTTCGGAACCCTCTAACTCTTCGGGTTCCACATCTACTTATATTCCATCTATGTCGTCTGTGTGTAATGCAGGTGATACAGATCATCCTTTGGATTGTTGATAGCGGATGTTCCCGACATATGACAGGCAATCTCAAACTGTTATCAAACTTTGTTTCAAAGTTCATTGGCACTGTCAGGTTCGGGAATGATCATTTCGCAACTATCATGGGCTACAGAGATTACATCAATGGTAAGATCGAAATTAGCAGGGTTTATTATGTGTAAGTTCTCGGTCACAATCTCTTCTCAGTTGGTCAATTTTGTGATGGAGATTCGGAAGTTGCTTTTCGGGAGAAAACTTGTTTCATTCGTGATCTACAAGAAAACAATCTTATGTCTGGTACCCCCACATCAAGTCTTTATACAATCTCAATGTAAGACATGATTGCTTCATCTCCCATATGTCTACTTTCAAAGGCAACATCTACAAACTCTTGGCTATCGCACCGCCGACTATCACACTTAAACTTTCAAACCATAACCAATCTTGTACGATTCCAATTTGTTGAAGGTCTCCCAAGATTTTGGTACTCCAAAGATTACCTATGCTCAGCTTGTGAACAAGGGAAAATCACTCGTGCTCACTTTCCTTCAAAGGTGGAACACAACTCACAGCATGTGCTTCATCTTCTTCACGTGGATTTGTGTGGCCCGATGCGCGTGCAGACGATTAATGGCAAACGCTACATCTTGGTAATTGTGGATGACTACTCAAGATGGACTTGGGTTTATTTTCTTCAAAGTAAAGATCAAGCTCCACAGATGATCATCACCTTTCTCACGAAAATTCAAGTTTAGCTCCAGAACACAATCAGACAAAGGAACTGAATTTGTGAATCAAACTCTTCGTAAATATTATGAGAAAGTGGGAACTGAGCATCAAACATCAATTGCACGAACAATGGAACAAAACAGAGTTGGTGAAAGATGAAACCGTACGTTAATGGAAGATGCAAGAACGATGTTGATAAATGCAAAACTTCCAGATTACTTATAGGCTGAAGCCGTGTCAACTGCATGCTACATTTAGAATCGTTCAATGATTACCAAACGCCACAACAAAACACCCTATGAGCTTATCTACAGCCGTAAACCGAATCTCAAACACTTTCATGCATTTGGATCCCTTTGTTACCCAAATAATGATCGTGATGACTTTGGTAAGCTCAAAGCTAAAGCTGACATTGGAGTCTTTGATGGATATTGTGAAAACTCTAAGGGTTACCGGATCTGGAATCGTCGTACAAGGGAGATTATGGAAACAATTCATGCAACTTTCAATGAACTTACAGAAATGGCTTTGAGCATAACAGCTTGGAACCTGGACATAACCGGCTAAAATTCCCCCAAACCTCATGATCAGCTGAACCAAGCCTCCAGCTTACTCGTCAACAAATGGAACAGCTATTTGCTCCTCTGTTTAGTGATGATATTGATCAACGTGCTCAAGATGTATCAACTGTTTCCGCTGCTCAACCTGATAAGAATCCAATATGTGATACACCTGAAACAACAACAACTGTTGAAGAAGCACCACCAATTGATTCTACAACAACAGCACAACAAACAGCATCCAATGACGCTGAACCAGCTGATGATCTTTTGAATAATGAAGTACCTCCACCTGCAGATTATGATCCAAATGCGTTCTTCAATCCGTTTGCTAATGAAACTGCCACACCTGATGTTGCAGAATCATCCACAAGCCATTTTAATCCTCCTAATCTGCAGCATGTATATCAACATCAACCCTCCACACATCGTTGGACGAAAACCCATCCTCTTGTGAACATTATTGGAAACCCGAATCAACCAGCCGTAACTAGACAACGCCTTCAGACTGATGGTGAACATTGCATTTATGCACTTACCATCTGCTAAGCTGAACCAAAAAATATTAAGGAAGCCATGACATATGACAACTGGATTGAATCCATGCAAGTAGAACTTAACCAGTTTAAATGCCTTGAATTATGGGAATTGGTTGAAAAACAAACTGGGGTCTATGTTATTGGTCTGAAATGGATTTGGAAAAATAAGTTGGATGCTGAAGGTATGGTTATCCGAAATAAGTCACGTCTGGTGGCTAAGGGTTATAGACAAGAAGAAGGGATTGACTACGAGGAATCATTCGCACCGGTTGCTAGACTTGAGGCTGTACGGATTTTTCTGGCATTCACGGCTCACATGAACATCACGGTCTTTCAGATGGACGTCAAAATTGCTTTTCTGAATGGTAAACTGAAAGAAACGGTCTATGTTAGTCAGCCAGAAGCATTTGTTGATCCAGAGTTCCCGAATCACGTCTATAAACTGAACAAGGCTCTCTACGGTCTCAAACAAGCCCCTCGGGCGTGGTATGATGAGTTATCATCCTTCCTCCTATCTCACAATTTTGTCAAATGATCGGTCGACCCAACACTTTTCATCCAATATCACGGGGCACACATTTTAATCATTCAAATTTATGTGGATGACATCATTTTTGGGTCAACACATCTAAAATACTCAAACGCTTTTTCAAGACTTATGAAAAAACATTTTGAAATGTTCATGATGGGTGAACTTATGTTCTTTCTAGGACTGCAAGTTCATCAATCACCCCGTGGTATTTTCTTGAGTTAGTCCAAATATGCTCTTGAAATTTTAAACAAAAATGGAATGCAAAACTATGACACCTATGCCACACCAATGGTACATACCAAGAAACTGGACGCTGATTTACATGGGAAATTGGTTGACCGTACCAAATACCGAAGTATCATTGGGTCTCTCATGTATCTATGTACAAAGAGACCTGATATTGTCTTTGCTGTATATCTTTGCTCCTGTTATCAGTCGCGACCAACTGAAACTCACCTCTCTGAGGCTAAAAGAATCCTCCGATACATCAAGGGAACCATTAACTTAGGGATTTGGTATCCGAAGGATTCTGGTTTTGAACTAATAGCTTTTCAGACACTGATCACGCATGTTGCTTAGATTCTCGGAAAAGTACTTCAGGAGCTTTACAATTTCTTGGTGATAAACTGGTGTCATGGCAATCGAAGAAGCAAGATTGTACATCTCTATCCTCAACTGAAGCAGAATATGTAGCCATGTTCGCATGTTGTGCTCAAGTCATCTGGATGAGAACACAACTCAAAGACTATGGTTACGTATTTGACAGAATCCCGATGTACTGCGACAATCGAAGTGCTATTGCAATCTCGTGCAACTCTGTTCAACACTCGAAGTATAAGCACATTGATCTTCGGTATCATTTCATCAAGGAGCATGTGGAAAAGGGTACCGTTGAATTATACTTTGTAGGTACTGAATACCAACTGGCAGATCTTCTCACCAAAGCCTTAGCTCCTGCTAGGTTTACTGAGTTGGTCCACCGGATTGGTATGCAGTGTTTAACTCCAAAGGAACTGGATGAAATTTTAAAACAATCTTAAAACCACACAAACACCAAAACCTCTTTTGAAAAGATTTTCTCAAAAACAAAATACAAAATTAGAATATCTATAAAAAAACAAAAATATTCTTCTCTCTAAATTTCTTTCAACATGGCAAGTACAAATCTTCCGTCAACACTTCACACTTTCAAAAATTTCAAAATTTTTCACGGTTAAGTGTTGAGGGGGAGAAAGTAAATATTTTATGTTTCATAAAACCTTGTACTTGCATGTTACCTAATACCGATTGTATCTTTGATAATGGTGGACACGTTTCCTGTTTCTTGACACTCCTCGGGCTCAAACTTATAAAATTTCAATATTTTCAAAGTCAAGGGGGAGTGTCGTCAAGTTTCTTTCCAAATATCATGCTTTACGTAACCAAAATGGAAGTTATGGCGTTGGATGAAAATAATTGAGGTGGAGGGACCAAAGTTGCCAAAAGTTCAAACTTATTTTTATCATAACTACTCCACCTAACTTTTTCAAAACATTTAATTCGCACATTAAATTCTTTCAACTACCCATGCCACGCATAAAAATCAAACCACTAATCCGTGTTTCAAACTTCAAATTTGTAAGTGATTTATGATTCTTGGGGTTATTCTAAACATAGGTTTTGATTTATTCGTAAATCCAACGGATAGATTTAACCCTAGGCGTGTTTTCATGTTCTATGCATATGCGTATGAACATGAAATCATGTTTGGGTGCTTTTTGTTGAAATAAGTATGTTAAAGCGTTACTAAGGTCATTCTAAAACTATTTCTAACATGAAAAACCACCCAGAATCAATCAATCAATTTTGGAAAATAGGGTTTATGCGTATGAATTGGGGGTTTTCTATTGTGATTGTTTCTGAGTAATTAGTAGGTTGTATGATGATTAGGACATGATAAATAAACCAAAACCACATTTGATTCTTACCCTGAAACAAGTAATTGAAAGAAATTAAGATTTATGGTTTAGTATCATACGAATTGGGTATTTTTTATCCCTAAGGTCTTTGATGTTAAAACTTGTTACAACATAATCATATTGCCTCTAAGACATCACAAAATTAATTTGGTGCATTTTCCATGGTTAGATTCCTTGTAAAATTTGAATTCTAGGGTTTAAGTTTTACGCGTAAGTAAATCCTACGCGTAACTGTGTATGATTGTGAGTATACGTGAGAGTGAAAGGGATTGAAAAAATGTGTTAATGAATATGTTATGATGAATTTATTTCAGGTTTTACGCGTGAAAATTCAGAACCAAGGTTAACCATTGGATTTCTACGCATAAGGATCACCTTACGCGTAGAATGTTATTCGTAAGAGAAATCTTACGTGTAACCTTTACGCGTAAGGTTCTACAATGGGACTACACGTATCCTGTGAAGGATATGCGTAAACTTGAGTCTTACGCATAAGGTTCACTCTTACGAGTAAACCTTACGCATAAGTTCTAACATACGCTTACGCGTAAGCTTTATGCCAAGCTCTTTTCCTACGCGTAACATTTCTTACGCGTAAGAGAAGTTCCTATGCATAAGCTTATGCTTACGCGTATAATCAACTGTTTACGCATAAGCTTGCAATTTTTACGCATAAGCCAAAATTTAACCTCATCAATGAATTGTTACGTGTACAAACTTGTAAATAAATAAATCATAACGTCACAAAACCAAAATATAACTAATAAGCTATAATGGTTAATATGTTGTGTAAATAAGTGAATATTTGGACTTTAAAACTCAAAATTGATTAATTCATGAAACTTATCACGATTACTTTGGACTATTGGACAAACAAGCGAGGTTGGACTCGTAACATTCATCAACATAACATATTCAATAATTGGACAATAAAATCAACTTTTGACTAACGTAATGTCTTTCGATATGTTGGTTCTTTTGGCTCAATTTCTTTCAGATCACAATATGGACGTCACAATGGAAAACGTTGATGCACCGAATGTTCTCACAATGGAAGACATTTTCCCCACCGATTACAAGATGAAGATTGGGAAGAACAATATCCGAGTCGATTTTGATAACTTCACGTGTTCTGAGTCTTCTTGTCACATTGCTGTGGATATTTTGAAGACTCATCGTTACAAGAATATGCTCACTAATTCTGTAACAGTGCCGGAGATTTATGTTCACCAATTCTGGCGCACCATGCAGAAGGCCAAAGGTCAAGATGTTGTGACAGTGACACTCAACGACAAACAAGTCACCATCACTCCAGCAGACTTAAGGGCTATTCTCCTTCTTCCTACCATCCAGCCTGCCAATTACATTGCTACTCCTTTGGAAGAGGTCACTCTCCAGTTCATGGTCGACATTGGCTATAATGAAGCTGCTGGGATTATCACCAAACACTCTTCAGTGGATCTTAAGAATATTCCTCAGCCATGGAGAACCCTCTACATCATGATCGCCAAATCAGTTTCTAGACATGATAGTGGTTATGAGCATCCCCAGCTCATGGAACTACAAGTATTTTGGGTCATGATCAACATGATGCACATTGATTTCGCTACTCTGATATGGGAAGACATGATGTCTTACCTTAAAAAACCTCGCGCCAAGATCCCATACATCAGATACACAAAACTGTTGATCCAAAGGATTCTAGGGAATAATCTGGATATTCCCTTGAGACTTGATTACCCCAACCATCACTCCGTGCTGCTTGAGCCTACACTCAATGTTGTCAGATTTAAAGACTCAACAACAAAGAAACAAGGTGCTGTTTTACCAGATTGCCTTATTACTGCTGATATCAAGGAACTTCAAACGTACAAACGTTATCTGGAAGCAGTTGCATAAGGCAAAGTGGGATTCATCGATGAAAAGTCTTCCGGTGTACCTGTAAAGAAGACAAGGAGATCAGGCAGTACTGGAAGTGTTGCAAGTACTGAGAGTACACGTAAGTATCCAAAGAGGACTCGCATAATCAAAAAGAGAGTTCCATCAAAGGGTGCTATCCCTAATCCCAAACCAGAACCAAAAGTGATGGATGAGGACTCAAAGGACACTGAAACAGATGAGGAGGTTATCTACTCAGAAACTGCAACAGATAATACACTAACAGTTGCAAAACCTCCAAGTCCCAAGACTAACAAGGGAAAAACTCCAGTTGCTGAGCAAAAGGAAGAAGAGAGCTTAGATGAAAAGCCACAGGATGAAGAAAGAGAATACCACAAGAAGCTAAAGAATCTCAGATTAAAAACATGTTGCTAAGGAGTTCAATCTGCAACAAACTCGTGGCCCTGGAGGGTCAAGTGGTGGTGCACTAACCACACCAGTTTCCGATGCGGTTAATCAACCATATAAGGGAACTGGTACCACCACCCACGAATCAGAACAACAGCAACTAGAGGATGAGATCATCTTTGACTTTGTGGAACTAGAAAAGAAGAAGGAGAAGACTGAGAAAATTACTGATAAAGATGTTGAGGCTGCTGCTAAAGAAAAAGCAGAAGAAGAAGCTCAAGCTCAAGCAGATGGAGAGGCAAGGGTCAAGGCTGAAGAAAAGGCTAAAGCTGAAAAGGAAGCCGATGATTATCTTCTAGATAGTCCCGAACGTAGCAAGGAACAAACTTCTGAGCCACAAAAGGACCCTGAACCTTCTCATGACTCATCATCGTCAGACTCATCTTCTCATTCATCTCCACCACCATCCAAAGCACCACCAGATCAGCATCCAAATCTGTGAAGAAATCGACCGACACATGGATATCACGAGGAAAGACAAAGATTGTCAAAGCTGTCAGGAAAGTAAGGAAGAAAGAAGTGGTCAATAAGAAACTGAATCAATTTGCAGACATAATCAATCTTCTTCAAACTGTGATAAAATGAGGTTTCAGAAGAAAGGGATCAGATTCAACCGTTTTTAAACAGAGATATCCAGGGGGAAATGGATAAGACGATCAGAGAATACACTCACAAGTTTCTCCTCGACACTGTCCCTGGAGTGACAAGAGAGATGTTCACCAGACAACTCTATCCGAATCTCATGCAATTGGTCAAGCAAACAATGCAATCTACTCTTGTAGCAATGAAAATCAATCCAATTGAGCCTGCAGTTGTCTCCGATGCAGAGTTGATTTCCAAGCTCGTGTTACAAATGTCTAAACGATCCACAACGTTTACTTCTGACGAAGCGAAATTATTTGAGGCATTGCTGGAATATCAAGTCAAGACTTCTTGCAAAGAGTCAGCTGAAAAGACTAAGCGTCCAAGAGACGATGATGATGCGGATAAGGATAAAGAACAAAAACGCAAGAAGAAAACTGGTGAATCATCCTCTATGTTCTCCTGCAAAGACCTCCACCCCAAGAAGATCTCCACAACGTTCTCCTACTACTGACAAACCTCAGGACTCTGAGTCACCACCACAAACAGAGAAAACCGGTGATCACTTTGAATACACTGGTGGTGACAATGAAGAGATTCCTGAGCCCCAACAACAACCAACTTCTTCTACATCAACAAAGAAACCAGCGTCATCATCAAAGCCAAAGAAGAAGAAAAAGACCAATGTTGTGTCATAGCTAGATGAAGATGACACCGAAGAATATGACTGGTTCTCTAAACTTGTTGATGCTACACCTCAGTTACTGGAAGGTCAAGAACCGGTAGATGGTCGAACAATGGAGCATGTGAAGATTATACAAGAAAAGTTCAAGGTGAAGAAGATGACTAAAGCAGAGTTGAGGCGAATCAAGAATGACGCCTTTCAACTACTTAAGGACCGCTCAGATAGTGCCATTGAAGTCGAATATCATCTCGACAACATTGTACGAGCCATGTCTAACAACATCGATTGGCTCAACCCTGAAGCTAACATCGACTTCACCAGACCAGAAAAAGCTCCATATTACACAGACTGGACCAAAACACTACCTACCATTGGCCGACCGGATCAACCCAAGATTCCCTATCGTTATTTCTTCAACAATGACTTGGAATTCCTTCTATACGGTAGCGATGTCACCAAGAAATATGCTACATCACTCACCTTCCCTTTCCCGGCAGCAATATACTCTAACAGCATAGCCATCGAGGAAGAAGCTACAAGAATGTTTGCTGACAAAGTGCAAAAGTATGACCTCGATGCACTGTATGGGATTCATCATTGGCCAGAACGCAGAAGAATCTACTACAGAAGCTGCCAGGTGCTCAAATCGAAAAAGGAAGTGTTTAGTGATCAACGGATCGTTGCAATAATGAATGTTACTCTGTCGTCTAAATGGGACTACTCATTCTTGAAAGCAATTAAAGTCAAACGTTAAGACGAAGAGGAATATGACTTCTCTGAAGCGGATTTCCCAAGATTGTCGCTAAATGACATTGAAGATATGTATCTTGCCAAGGTACAAGGAAGAATGCGACACTTCTCAACAAACATCCAGCTTTAGTACATCAAATCGTTGCTAATATTCATCAGGAGCATCGTGATCCAAGAACGTGTAGAAGATATTCAACTTGCCGTGGAATCATACCCGAAGCGTGTTAATCTCACAAAACCACAGCTAGACCTTCCCGATATAAACCACCTTGCTCGGTACACCATCATCAGGAAACCATTTGGGGTAGTTTACCGCAGTGAACTACACCACAATTGCTTCATGGCGTGCAAAGAGCTTCATAAGTTTGGGGATCACACATTAAAGAAGGTTCGGGACGGGTTAGCATATCGGTTAAAGGAGATACATGACAGCATAGGGTAACCAAAGAGATGGAATTCTAGGGATTAGAGGGATGTGAAGAAGATCATTACCAGGATATATGAAAGGTTGTTCAGACGGGATCAGATAAGGACACTGGAGAGCTTTGTTGGTGGGAGTCCGAGCATATGTCTAACAGGCTACCAACGTCCAGACAGAACTCCTGATGTTATTGCCGGACTACCTGGTACCCCTTGATTTGTTTGTATTTTCATTATTTGGATGTGTGAACTTTATCTGACTATAGCTTGTGCACACATAACGGTGTACAACCGTACATTTAATGAAAGGACCCTGTGGTACGCATCAGTGCCACAATCCTATAAAAGGAGCGAAAGCTTCTTACTTTTGAGTAAAACTTATCAAAACTTTCATTTTCAAAGTTTTGCTCAAAAGGACAAGTACTTCCCTTTATAATTTTCAAAACCTCAAAAGTTTATATCACCTGTTGAGGAGGAGTATTTGCGTAAAAACTTTGTTCACAAAATTGTTCTTCATGGTAATCTTCCCACAAAACTCGAAATGGACATATTCGATATCAAAAATTTCATCAAAAATAACATTTAATATGCCATTTTTGAAGGGGAGAAAAATTATGTGATAAGAAATATGTTGTGAATTGCTATTTAATCTTCGTGCTAAAAACTTAACCAATGAATTGACGAGACCTAAAATGTCATACATCGAAAAGATTAGTCTTACAAGACTTATCCGAGTAGACTGTACCATTCGAGAAACTCTTGATAGACATGAACTTTGACGGGTTTGACAACCCTTTCGAGGTTTGTCCACATCTTCAAGATAGTTATTAGAGCTAGTTGTTACCTAAAAGCTGATAATGCATCTCTTTAACTATTCAGCGTAATCGTGTCTCGCAAGGAATTGTCTATCTCGAGTCGATCAATTCAAAAGTGCACTCTCTTCTCTCACCGTGCATATTTCAGTCAAAACACTTAAAGCACGTGTGGAGGGGGAGTATTCCTGCAAAATACAAAACTCTCACAGTGGTACAAAATGTTTTTTACTCATAACCACTTTGAGAGATTTTCTTGAAAATGGTTTTATGGCAACATAGGTTAGTCATAGAGTTATAAGGTGACTAAGGTTAGGAATAACTGTCCTATGATCCGCCAAAGCCGGAGGGATGTACCCAAGGATACCACCAATAGTTAGAATTAGAAGTCCTTAGGTATGATTATAAAATGGAGAAAATGAGAATCAGAGAAAGAAGGAGTTAAAGAATTAAAAATAAAAGTAAAGAAAAGGGTGAAAACAAATAGCCCTCCAGATTATTCAACTTAAGGCAGACACCGGGTTCAATTCATATGCTACTGGTTGTCACTTGATGACACCGGTATTGAAGATTAAAGTCATCATGGACCCATTGACGCATGCACTAAACCTTCTTAGCCACTCAAGTTTCTCTCAACAAAAGCTTGTTTCATTCTCACAGGGAACCCTACGTAAACTATCGGCTTTCTCTTAGAGATTGCTGGTATTGAAAAAAGAGACCCTCTCCCTAGTCTCCACTCAGGAAAACCAAAGCGCACTATTGAGTCTAGAGCCACGAGATTCGTCAAAAGATCTCTTAGGTACACTTTACATTTCATCACTTGTCGTTCAATAATAAGGACGCAAGTGATATAATTCTAGAGTCCTACACAGATCTTAGCAATCTGTCGAGAACATTTATGAGAGGTTCACAACTGTGATCCTCAGTGATTGAATGGAAACTCCTGCCAGGGTCAACATCAAACAGCCCTGATAGCAAGTCACTTCGGTAACTGTAACATATTAGATTTCACAAATACACTAAACCATAACCATATGAGGCGTACAATGTGTTTAGAGAGAGAATGTTCTAGAGAGAGAAATGGAAGAGAATTGGGAACTTTAGTGAGAGAAAAACAAATCTTATTATGAGCTCCAACTCTCTACCTTGGGAGGTAGAGAGTACTTATAGTCATTACATAAAACACCACCTGACGGGCTGTGGATCAGGCATACAGTGGGTAAAGACCCGTCCCCTCCACGGTGCTACTAAACTAAATACTACTTAACATCAAATAACTACGACTACGAGCTTTCTAACGATTACATATACTTGAGGTGACCGACACTTTAACTACTGGATTTTCCAAATCCTAACAATCTCCCCCTAAGGGAGGTCACCTCAAAGACACATTAAAATTACATAGAATACAAACAGATATTACATTGAGATTGTTCTTAGATTCTTGTTCATGTTCTTTGTTCTGTAGCTCGTAGTCTTTGATTCTTCATTTTCGCATGTTTGGATAATCTGAGTGGAGGTCTTTAACTGATCCACGTGATACTTAAATTAGAGTCAGCCTTTGAGATCATCAGCCACATTAATATCTGACTCATCCTTTGTGGTGTTGGTATTATGTGATATTGTGACATTTGGACCGAGATGCTCACATTCTGGATCATGATATATTCTTATCAGAGTAGTGGAAGCTTTCGTTGATTCATGATATTGGCAGCAGCATATTAGAAGCATGGAGTGAAAATATCAGAGTCATTGATGCACTAATCATGATTTCTTTGGAACTGAATGTGTTGTGTGAGCATGCGGCTATGGATTGACCGCTTCATTCTGATCAGCTGCAAACGTCGGGGTGTACCTGCACAAGACAGTTAGCAATAAAGCGTATGAAAGTGTCTTTGATCACTTTCATTGAATTGAGGTACACGACCCACGGTTCCCCGTTGATCGTAGTAAATGCACTGTGATCGGTATAATTCAAGAATTTCCTTGACAGGGTTTCACAGCTGCTCTAGCTGTTCTCAAATCGGAACGTCTCAAAGAAGACAACACGGAGTGAGTAAACCAGCGAATTGAGATTCACTGATTGATTAAAAGATATTTGAAAAACAATCGTGTATTGCTCAATAGAAATTGTTTTCGAAATACAAAGAAGGTTTTAATGAAAATCAATTATCAATCAAAAACACCTTTTATTTTGAGAAATAAATACACAGTCGATGTGCAAAAGAAAAGAGTTTTTTAGCACAACGACCGGTTTTACAAAGGTATCCGTCAATCCATAACCTGAACCAGGATTGATTCAAAAGATTGAATCACCTCATTATTTCTGTTCAGTTGTCACATGGTTGATCTATTGGATAGATCTCACATGCCACCTACCAGGAGCTTGTTTGATGTTGGCTCCAGAAGGCTTTCCATCTTCATTGTGAACATGTATGCATATCACTCAGATGTTCTGGCAATACCACAAGGATAATACGTAGGACTCATAAGATATAATCTCTCTTTCCACATTATGTGAAACATAGAGTCTTCATTGAAAGTGTCCTAATGAGATTTATTGATGATCTCGTGGCTCTAGACTCAATTGTGCATATTTGGTTCCTATGCCGGAGACTAGGGAGAGGGTCTCCTTCTTCAATATCAACCATCTCTAATAGAGAGTCGATAGATTATGTTGGTTCCCCGTGAGAATGAAACAAGACCTTCTAAGAGAAACTTGAGTGGTTTGGAAAGTTGAAGTGCAGTGCGTCACTGGGTCCATGATGTCTTGTCTTTAATACCGATGTTACCTTGGTAATCACCAGTAGTATATGAATTGAACCCGGTTTCTACCCTAAGGTTGAATAGTTGGAGGGCTATTTGTTTTCACCCTTTTCTCATTCAGTTCTTTTTCATTCTTCAACCCCTTCAGTGCTTACCGAGACTTCATTACTAGAACCTTGTTGGGTTTATTCCAGTACTAGCTCAAACTCAGTCCGCACTCTTCCCATATCTCACTTTTCTCCTTTTTTCCATCATACCTAAGGACTTCTACACTATCTAGTGGATTGTCCCTGGGTAGATCCCTCCGGTTCTAGCGGATCATGGGAACTCAACCTAACCTTATCATCCTTATATCACCATGCATAAAGTAAATATGGTCGGTCTTTTGATATAGTTCTTCCGCCTTGAAACCAATTGAAAACCATTTGAAAATCAATCAAGATACTTGTGATATAGAATCAAAGCATTTTGTATCTTAATTGTTTTGATATTTTAGAAAGGCTCCCCCTCAACATATGCATAAAAATTCAGAATTTGTTTAGAACATGGAGGCAAGAGATCTTTGAAATCGTTAGATTAAGAATGAAAGGTCCAATCTTTTGATTAACATTTTCTAAAATGATCATCATCACTTCCCAATCAATTTGAGTAGATAAAACATTTTGAGGAAGGATGAGGTTTTCAAAATTTTTGCTCCCCCTTAATATGTGCCTCGAAGTTTGAAAGAGTTTTGCACTTATTAGAGGGAACCTGCACTTAGAGACAATTCAATCACGTTTCAATAATTTGAGGTTTAAAGTAGATGCTCCCCCTCAACATGTGCATGGAAAATTTGAAATCGGTTGTCACATGCGGGGAGGAAAACATGCTAAACACTTATGAAACCATTTATCGAATTATCAGTTTAAATCCAATTTAAATCACAAATTCTCCCCGATCACAATTATCAAATCATTTGAGATTTGTGATCTCTGTAGATTTAAATTGATTTTGAAAGCTTTTTTTTTAAGGAGAATTGTGACTTGATTGTGAAAACTTTTTAACTGATAAGGATTGGATTTTTAGACTTTAAACTCCATTGATTAAACATGCATAATTATCTTTTGAAAACATAATAATAACCAAGGTCTGGAACCAATTGTGTAACATAATGTAAAACATTTTGAGTAGACCTTACTCATTTAAGTGATAATTGTTTGAAAAGAACACTTTTTGATTTAATTGAAAAATCATTCTCCCCCTCAATCAATGACGAAAGTTGTTGATTGATGGATTGAGATTTTGACACTTGATAAGTTCTTTTGATTTTCAAAAATAGAGTTCGAAGTTTTTTCAAAACAATTGAGTTTTCATAAGATTGCAAATATTTTTCAGAGGAATCTTTAGAAGGAAAAATATTTGAAATTAAACATTTGTCTTATAAATGACAAACATTTGTTTTTAGAATCAGAGCATTAGGTTTGAAATATGAGATAAAGCATGGCTCGATTCTTTCTTTGAAAAATGGGTTACTGCCTGAAATGACAATAAACCATTGATTCATTTTCTCTCAATTTTTTTTGGACATTCGAACAATATCTAAAGTCCAGTGTCATTCTTTGAATGACAGCACAAAGACCGTAGATATATATTGAATCAAGAAAGATATGACAAAAAGACAATATTTTTAGAGATTTTCTGAAAGTTTTATATTTTTCTATTTGGTTTTTGTTGGTTTTATAATTTTGTATTTTGCTTTTATGAATAAATATATACAAAAGATGGATGAAGAAAGACCTTTACTCCTCGTCTTCCTCCTGAAGACGTTTGAGTGTTTCTGGTTGAAGGCTTTTAAGCCAAGTCGGAAGAATAAACTCAAAATGTTCTCTGGAAGAGCTTTGGTGAAGATGTCGCTAACTGTATTCTGACTTAACAAAATAGAGTTCTACCACACCGCTTTCCACTTGTTCCCCGATGAAATGATGTCAATGTCGATGTGCGTTTGCTCTTGAGTGTTGAACGTTGTTGCATGAGAGAGCAATAGCACTTTTATTATCACAAGCAGAGAGGGATTTTGTTGAATTCAAAGCCATAGTCAGATAATTAGGATCTCATCCATAGGATTTGAGCATAACAAGATGACATGGCTATGTATTCCCCTCAGAGAGGAAATAGAAGTACTCATTTGCTTCTTTGAAGACCAACTCACAAGCTTATCACCCAAGAACTGAGCACCTCCTGACATTTTCGTAGTATCTTGACATCCCGCGATGAAGATTCTGCGTTGGTGATACCGGTGTCCTTGGCTACCAAAGTCCCATATTGATGGTTCCTTGGACATACCGAAGACCCGCTTAACCGCTTCAAGGTGCTATTTAGTAGGCTTAGCCCATATCTAGCACACATGCACACAATGAACAAGATGTCTGGTCTGCTAGCTGTGAGGTACATCAGGGATCCAATCATACTACGATATTTCGTTTTATCTACCATGATCCCTGAGTGGTCCTCATCTAGTTTAGTACGTTCTATCATGGGGTGTCAACAGGTCAAAGAATCAAATCCAAATTTCTTTAAAATCTCATTTGCATATTTAGATTGATTTATAAAATGCCTCCTGGACTTTGTGAAATTTGTAATCCCAAGAAAAATGACATTTGTCCCATCATTGAAATTTGGAACCCATTTCATTTGAAAATCACATTTCATTGGGGTCGTGGGAAAAGATAATATCATCAACATAAATTTGAACATGAATTAAATGTTTACCTGACTTTCTGGTGAACAATGTCGATCAACTGGCCTGAATCCAGTGGATAGAAGAAACTTTGATAGCGTGTCATACCATGCCCTTGGATCTTGCTTTAAACCGTGAAAGAGCCTTCAAGATAGACGTGAGTAGGATGCTCGGATTCACAAAGCCTTTAAGTTGGTCGACGTATCGACTTCTTTAAGATCTCCATTAAGAAATGCAGCTCTTACATCCATTTGATAGACTACCATGTTCTTACTTTACAAGATGCCAAGAAGATTATGATTGCCTCGACACGTTGTGAGCAAATGATTCCTCAAAGTCAATACCCTCCTCTTGACGATATCCTTTAGCCACTAACCTAGCCTTATTTTTCAACACATCATTATGCTCATCAAGCTTCACTTTGGAGATCCACTTTAGAGCAATGATCATAGCACAGTCGAGCAGTACTAATTCCCATACATATAGTCGATCAAACTCATGAATTTCTTCTTGCATGGCATTAAACCAAATCTTCATTCATAGCAGTTTTAGTCTCTTTAGGTTTGATCTTGAGAGTACGGAGTTGAAGAAGCACCATAAGGCATGGGTGCAAGTTGTTTCCGTGTGGATACTTTGAAAGGTTTCCTGATGTTGTCCAATGGTGATCATGTGTCCATTTTCTAAGGTGTTCATGTGGTTGTTATGTGGAATGTGACTGGTAGGTGATGTCTCGATGAAGATGGTTGGATGATTCAGGGCAAATATGTTTTCAAATGGAGCATCTTCAGGAGTAGCAAAGGGATTAACTTCATCATTGATGCCAGAAACAATTCCATGATGTATATTTGTTGGAATCACTCCTAAACCTTATTCAAGTGTTAGTTACTCATATGTAATAGTTAGCTTATTATGGCCTTTATGTTTGTTATTAGCGTTAAGCTTATGTAGAAGGCCCATGAGCTTAGGCCCAAGCCCATAGGAGAGTAGGTGTTGCTAGCTCCTTGCCTATAAATACTTTGTAATAACCCTCACTTGAGAGTTGGTTGTTCAAGTTATTCTCTCTTTCACATACCTACGCCTAACCGTCTATAGTATATCGTATGTGTGTGAGTTTTACTTGTTCAATCGCCTCTCTATCTTTCATATAAGCTTGTGTGGTAAACCTTGTGACCTAACGGTGGTATCAATGCCAAATAGTTGGGTGAACACTTTGTTTGAAGTTTTGGTTTTGGGTTATACTGGCGTAAAGAGATAGCGTGTTCTTTGGTTCGCTTCAAAACTTGGTTTTACACTTTTAATCCAAGATTCTTGTACTTTCAACGTTTTAAGGTGTTAAAATACTTGTTTTTGGCAAACATTTTCAAACTTTATGCGTGGATCGTTGTTTTTGAGCTAGTTTTATTATGGGTATAGTTCTCGCATAAGCATTTTAAGAGCTTTGGATCATCAAGCTTCACACTTTTGTGTCTTTTGGTGTTATTGAAGCTATCTCATCACACAAAAACTGGTTTAGAAACAACTTTGAGCAAAATCAAATTTACGAGTAAACCTACGCGTAGTAAAACCCTAAAACTACGCGTAAGTATTTCCTTGGTTTGATCTTCATTTTCGTGGTTTATTCCGTGTTTTCTTACTTGGATAAGTCTGAAAATACGTCGACTTTGGATATCTTTTGCCCTGTGAAGTGTAAAAGATCACTTGAGATAAAACCCTAAAATTACGCATAAGCATAAAGCTTACGCGTAGAAATCCGCCATAAGATTTTTCTTCGCCTAAGCCTAGTCTTACGCATAAGATAATCCTCGCCTAACTTTCTCGCTAACTTTTGTCTCACATAACTTTAGGCGTCTTTCCTTACTTACTGCGTAAGCTAAATTCTACAGCGTAACTCTAATTTATTCTGGCGTAACTTTGGTGTTTTTACGCATAAGTGCTACTTGTCTATTGTGATTTCTATGCCTAAGGATACTTCATCAACAAAGGTTCATTCGACTACAAAGATCCATTTTACCAACACAAGTTTATCAACATGTCACAACCACCATACTCTAACTATTTCCCTTACACTTATCCTCAACGACAGCAACAACTAACTCCACAACATCAACAATGGAATCAACAACAAGCAATTTATCAACAACAATTTAACCAATATCATACTCCACAACTTCTTTGCAAATCCACAACCTCAAATGGTTCAACCACCACCAAGTCTTCAAGTTCAACCGTACACAAATGACTTCAATCAACATCCATCAAGGAACACTATGAAGGAACCCACTTGGTTTGCAAAGATGTTTGAAGCTTTAAGCAGCCAACAATCAATTCATGAGGGTGGATCACTTGATAGACCTCCAATGCTCACTCCAGGAAACTATGATCAATGGGTGATAAGGTTCTTTAGGTTTTGTGATCTAAAGAAGCCACATGGAAAGTTCTTAAAGCAGGTTATCTTGGAAGTTCCATTTGAGATGCCTCTTGTCATTGTACGGAAATCCAAATGCCATTCCACCAAGAGATGAACAAACGAACATTGCTCTTTATGCGGACTTGAATCCTCAAGAACTTCTACACTATGAAGCGGATGAGCTTGCAATGGAATATATCCTCTTAGGATTACCAAACCCAATTCTTCGTATTGTTGATGCTCAAAAAGAAAATGTGGGATCATATTAGATCTTCTTATGGAAGGATCGTACTCAATCGGAAGATTTGGAATCCAAAATTTACTTGGCTTATGAACACTTCATGATTGAACACGGAGAACACTAGAGTCCTATCATCACCGATTTTCAGACATCATCAATGATTTGGATAAACACAACATCATCATGCCAATAATTGCGGTGAATACTAAGTTCCTGAGTAGTCTTGGTCACGAATGGGAGAAGTATGTCATTTTTCTCCGTCAAGCGAAAACATGCATCAATCTACATATGGATTATTGTACGATTACTTGAAGCCTCATGAAAAGGAAGTTGATAGGGAAAGGATTCTCCGTGCTCAAATTGCTCCACCGACACATCCGGAAAATCAACAACTTGCCTTATATGCTAGTTATTCTCCTCAACCGCAACTCAACCAACGCTACAATCACACCACATGATCCTTTACAACCTCCATCTCAACAAACTCAATTGGTTCCATACAACAACAACAATGCTCAAGCTAATGAGGAATCGATCCGTTCGAAGCCTTTGCAAGGATTTGCTATGATTGCTAATGCCTTTAGCCGTTATACCAACAAATCCAACAACCGTATGTGTTCCTCATCTAATACAAAGGAATCAAGGCTGTTGTGAACAATGGGCGAGTTGAAGTTGAGAATCGTGGTTATGGTGCGTCGAGATGGGGGTGGTCAAGGGTTTAATCTTTGTGGGTAGGAATAACAATCGAGCTCCGATGGTGGAAGGAAATGCTCAGAATGGGTTGAATGGTCTTGATGCTACAAGCTGCAATGAGAAGGGACACTGGCTAATGCATGCCAAGGACTAGGGCGTGCTTATTTCAAAGAGGCTCTTCTTTTGGCTCTTAAGAATGAAGCTGGTGGAACTCTCATAGACAAAGACGAGCTTTATGGCAAATCTTGACTTCGTGATGATATGGAGGACTTGCGGGCCAATGCATTTGTTATGTTGATGGCTAATATGCATGAGTTACACATGAGTGACACAGGCCCGATGTATGACACCGATGGCTTGTCTCGGTACGAACAAACCATATTTATCTCGATCTCATATCTCGCCAACATCAGATCCGGCAAGGCTCGGAATGTTCAAAATGCGCCATCCACATCTCATTCCGGCGATTTTCAACTAGACCCCGTAGTTATATTTGACGATCAAGATGACCAACGGTTTCCCTTGATAATCAAATTGACTCCGTGGTTATGCTTGAGGATCTCAGTAATGATCATGTTGAGACTCACGTTGAACACGCCGAACTTTGCCTCATCAGTTTTGCTCGTTTAATACAAGACCAACAAACCATAGTGGAAAAATGTCATGCCATTAATCGGGACTTGAAATAAAAATGCCTTTGTTAACCAAGGATTTTGAATGTTTACAAAAGCAACTCAACTTTTCAAAACTCAAGAAAAAGCGTGAAAGGTTTTGGCGACCTTTGCCAAATCTTATCAAAGCGAAAAATATTTAGAAAGGCAAATCGTGATCTAGCGCTTAAGAATGCTTTGTTGTGCGAAATAGAACAAGCGAAACATGAACATAAAAGCAAATTAGCGCTCTCACCTTGGAAAATCAAAAAGCTAAAATTTGAGTTGTTAACTTGTCAAAAACAGTTCTCTGCATACAAAAAGCATTCAACGAAGCGAATAGATGATCATCTTGAAGAAATCATCGGCTTGCAAAACAAACTTAAAGAGTTTAAAGCTGTTGTTTACAAACATGGCGAGTCGGTCCGACCATTGAAAAGTTTACTCTAAAACCCAATCCAAATGGATATGGACCGAATCTTGCTGATTACAAACCTAAGCTTTCAACCAAATTATTCAAACCAAATCTGAAGTTTCGGTCGAGAATATAAAGTTGATAATTACATTATGAGTGTTGTTGAATATCATGTCAAGAGGAATTAGATCACGGAAGGCGAGTCGATCAAAATTAGAAAAAGTTGTTTACAACAAACCTTTTAACTATTCAAAAGCGGTCACTTTCGTCACACCAGCGGATTCTTCTAACACACCAAGGGTAATCATAAAAACACCCAAGTCTTCTAATGTTAATCCCCAACCAGATTATGCACAAACTTATGGTCCTTTACCTTCCATTAGTGAAGTAAACTCAAAACACGAAAATCATAAAATTCTGATATTTTGACATTTTCATGGCTGACCTCAAAACTTTACAACATGAGATAGAATATCATTCAGAAATCAAAGTTCAACATTTTCAATCGCCTCTGGCGCAAGAACAAGAGACATTTTCAGAAAAATCTTTTACCAAATGTTAAAAATTTGAAAAGATTGTGCATTGTCTTGGAAAGGACTTTCAA
>OU343225.1:203871513-204035593 GCA_910596185.1 Chrysanthemum makinoi | reverse complement strand
TAACAGTAACACAAGCTAAGGTTTTGAATTTCTAGTAAATCCTACGGCTAAAACTTTTGTTACGCGTGATTATGTGTTCTACGCATAAGCGTATGAACACACAATTATTGTGTGTGTGTTTGTGGTTAAATGGATAGTGTCAAAACGTTCCTAATACATAAATGATAACATTTTAACCATCAAAACCAACCCGAAACGAATTGATGATTTTTGAAAACTAGGGTTCTTGAGTCGAATTGGGTATTCTCAAAAGTGAAGTGTTTTGGTCAAAAAGATTGTTGGGTTATGTTCATATGTTGATGAATTAATGATTTCCAGGCCCTATAACTACCCAGAAACACTAATTTAATCAGAATTAGGAATTAGGGTTTAATGTTCTTGAGTTTGGGTATTTTTGATTCTCAACGAATTAGATGTTAAGACTTGGTCCATAAGCTCATACAACATCTTAGAACTACCAGAATTTGTTTGGTGCAAATCCCATGGTTAGAAATCATATGCGTAATTCTTAACCCTTAGAGTTTTGACCTACGCGTATGACTTTCTACGCATAACTGTTTAACAAATGCTCATGCCATGATTTGTTGTTAAAATGAATTTGTGTGTTAATATTGATGAGTTGATGAATTTATTTCAGGCGTTGCTACCCTTAATATTCATAATCAAGGTCATTTGAATGTCTACGCATAATGATTACCCTACGCGTAGTCAAGTTATGCGTAAGAATAATCCTACGCATAACTATTACGCGTAAGGTTCTACAATGGGACTACGCGTATCTTGTGAAGGATATGCGTGCGATGACCTCTACGCATAAGGTCTACTCTTACGAGTAAGCCTTGCGTAAGGTTTATACGCCTCGCGTAAGCTCTACGCATAAGGTCCCCTTTTCCTACGTAACATTTCTTCGCGTAAGTTAAGATCCTACGCATAAGCTTTCATCTCTGGCGTATGTCATTCTTTTACGCAACCTTGCCAACTCTACGCATATGTCTTGATTGACCTTCATTATGAATTGTTACGTGTACAAACTTGTTAATAAACTTATCATAACGTCACGAATCCAATAATGTCACTAATAAACTTAAACGTTTGATGTGTTGTGAACTATAAGTGATAACATAAACTTTAAAACTTAAAGTTAACTAACTCAAGAAAACATTTCATGACGCGTCATTGGACTATTGGACAAACAAGTGACTTAGGACTCGTAACAATCATTGACTCTGTACATTCAATAACTAGACAATAAGACCTTCCGTTGACTAACACTATGTCTTTCGATATGTTGGTTCTTTTGGCTAATGTTATTTCGAGATCACGACATGGTGAACAAATGAATGTGGATGCATCGAAGTTCTTACAATTCTTGATATCTTTCCGAGAGGGTTATCCAGAAAGATTGGAAAGAACAACCTTAGGGTTGACTTTGACACCCTCACATGCTCTGAATCTTCTTGTCTCATTGCGGTGGATATTATCGAATCATCCCTACCGAACATGCTCTCACACTCGCCACGTTCGGAGGTCTACATTCAACAATTCCGGGATTCTATGCGAGGATCACCGTCAAAGTGCGATGAATGTGACACTTAATCACAAACAAGTCACTATCACTCCTGCTAACTTACGGGCTGTTCTCATCATTCCTAACATCGCTCCAACCGACTTCTTTGCTACCCTCTTGAAGAGACACCCGAAATTCTTGATAGATATTGGTTATGATCAAGCTTCAAGAATCATTACTAAGCACTCTCACGTGGAGTGAAGAATATTCCTCAACCATGGAGAACACTCTACATGATCATCACCAAATCGGTCTCGGTCGTGATGGCTATGAGCATCCCAAGCTCATGGAGCGCAAATTTTCTAATCGTTGATCAACAAGAAGGACATTGAAATCGAAGCACCGATATGGGAGGACATGATGCTATTTCACAAGAAGCTTGGATCCAAGATTCCCTATGTCGATACACCAAACCTGTTGATCGAGAGAGCACTTGGACTTCATCCCCGACATCCCCATGAGGCTCAATGACCCGATAATCACGACATATTGGTGAACCCATATTATCTGTCGAGAATCAAAGAATCGTCAACAAAGAAACAGGTACGGTATTACACGATCACCTTCGACTACCGAAATCAAAAAGCTTGAAACATACAAAAGGTATCGGTTAGCCGTAAAAGAAGGCAAAGTTGGTCATATTGATGAAAAATCTTACGTACACCTACTCGGAGGACCGAAGAGGCGATCTTTGGAAGTGTCACAAGTACAGATATTTATAGGAAGCTTCCCCAAAGGAATCCTCCTCGTAAAAGGATTGTTCCCGTAAAGGAAGCTGAACCTATTCCCACCGAACCACAAAGAATGCTTGTGGACGAAAGCTCTAAAGGTACCGACACGATGAAGAGATTACCTACTCTGAAACTGCAAAGGATGACAATCCTTCAGTACCAAAACCTCCAAGTCCTCAAGCTGATAAAGAAAAAGGGAAGACTCTTGTACTTTACCTTATGATAAAAGCTCGGAGAGTGATGAAGAACCACCGGAAAATGTATACAAGAAGACGATCAAATTCCTTAGACACCAACACAAAGCTGAAGAATTTGCTAAAGACCAAATGGGTGGTCCATGAGGATCAAGTGGTGTCTTGCCACTCGAACCATCTCGATGCGGTTAATCAACCCGATAAAGGAGCTGGTGCCACCACTCTTGTGCAACAACAAAATCTTGTGGAGGAAACTATCGAATATGAGTTTGAGGAACCGGAAACCGAGAAGTCGAAAAGATAAAGATGTTGATTATGATACGTTTCTTCTAGATAGTCCTGCACGATCAAAGGAAGAAACTTCTGAACCTCCGAAAGATCCAGAGTCTCCTCATATCTCTTCATCATCGATTCGATCTTCTCCTCTTCACCACCACCATCAAAAGATCAACAAAATCATCATCCGTGATCGTGAAGAAGCCACCTCGATCTTGGATTTCTCACTCATGAAAGAATTGTGAAAGGCTGTCAAACAAGTCGAAAGAAAGACGTGCTCAACAAGAAGTTGAATTTCATTCTTTGATCACATACGGATCTGTATGACGAGAATGAAAAGATGCAAGGAGAAAGGAAGTTTGTTCGGGAATTCATGAAAAATCACCGTCAAGAGGAACTGAACGAAATGATCGAAGGCTACACGAAAAAGTACCTTCCGGAGTACGTTCCTAAAGTCACAAAGGAGTTGTTCACCAAACAACTTTATCCAAATCTTATGCAGATCGCCAAGCAAACTATTCGATCAACGTCCTTAACCGTCACAATCAATCCAACCGATCCGGTAGTTTTCTCAAATAATGAATTGGTGGCCAAGCTTGTAACAAAAATGTCGTTACGATCGACAATGTTCAATTGTGAAGAAGCAAAATTGTTTCAAGCATTCTTGGACTACCAACTTCAAGAAGCTTGTAGATTCGGTGAAAAGTCTAAAGCGTCCTAGAGGCGATGAAGACAAGGATAAGGATAAAGACTCGCACCTAAATGTCGGAGAGCGGTGAATCTTCTTTGATGCAACCTCCTCCCCAACGGCCTCTTGCTCAACAAAAATCTCCTCCTCGTTCTTCTCAAAACCTCGGGCGATTCGAGTTACCACCCCCGACTCAAAAGGTGATCACTTTGAGTATACGGGTGGTGGCGATGAAGAGGTCCTTGAGCCCCTACAACAACCCACCTCTCCCAAACAAGTTCGAAACCGAATCATCATCTAGGCCTTCGAAAAGAAGAAGAAGGGACGCCTCGAATCGGCGTCGTATCATGGCTAGATGACGATAAAACAGAGGAATTTGAATGGTTTGCTACTCTTGTTAACAACACTACCTACCGAAGAAGGTCAGATTTGGTAGACGGTTCTACATTGGAGCATGCTAAAATTCTGCAAGAAAAGTTCCATGTGAAGAAAATGACGAAATTTGAGTTGAAGCGAATCAAGAATGAAGCGTTTCAACTTCTAAAAGACGACTCGAAAGTGCCCTCGAGGTCGAATATCACCTTGAAAACATTGCTCGAGCTATGTCTAACAACATGGATTGGCTTAACCTGGAAGCAAACATTGACTTCACACACAGGGACAACCCTCCATACTACACAGATTGGACCAAACCTCTACCAACAATTGGCCAACCAGCTGAACCAAGGATTCCTTTCGGATATTTCTTCAACAAAGACTTGGATTTTCTTCTACACGGTGGCGATGATTCAAGAAAATACGCTACATCGATGACACTTCCATTCCCGGTTGTCTACTCAAATTTGCATAGCCATTGAGGAACGTGCCAATCACTTGTTCTCCAACACAGTGGAAGCATACGACCGAGATGCATAGTATGGGATTCATCACCGGCGACGTAAGCCGACGAATCTACTGGTGTGGTTGAAGTCTCAATATGCGTGTATAGTTCTAAGGATATAGTTTCCATCATACACGTTGACCTTTCGTCTAAGTGGGACTACACATTCCTAAAGAAGATCGTAGTCAAACGACAAGATGAACGGGACTATGCTTTCTCTGAAGGTGACTTTGAGAATTTGTCTCTCAATGACATCGAAGACATGTACCTTGCCAAAGTACAGGGTCGCTTGAGACAATTCTCAACCAAGTACAACGCGAATTTATCAAGTCACTTCTCATCTTCATAAGACGCATTGTCATCAAGGAAATTGTAGAAGATCTCCACCGTGTTGAATCTTATCGGACGCGTGTCAACTTCACTCCTCCAAAGCTTGATCTTCCCGATATCAACCAGCTATCTTAATATACACTCATCGGAAACCTTTCGGCGTTGTTTACCGTAGTGAACTTCAAAGAAACGGCTTAATTGCGTGTAGCGAACTCCACAAGTTCCGGGATCATACTTTGAAGCTGGTTAGGGATGGAATGGCATACAGGTTGAAGGATATACGCCTGAAAATTGGGTCTCCTAAGCGTGGAATTCTCGGAAAGGAGGGATGTGAGACGGATCATCACAATGATTGATGAAGCGGTTGTTTGAAGGGATCGATTGACGATTAGAGAGTTATGTCGGTGGTCGACCCGGGATTAACATAACCCTTTCCAACGCCTCTGCACACTCACTGGGAACATCACCGCACTTCCGGTACCCCTTGAATTGCTTCCTTCATATAATTTTGGATGTTTGATTGATTATGTTTATGGCTTGTGCACACATTACATTGTACAACCCGTACTTGTAAATAAAGGACCCGTGGTACACTTTTGCCACAATCCTTATAAAAGGAGTGAAAGCTTCTTACTTTTGAGTAAAACCTATCAAACCTTTCATTTTTCAAGGTTTTGCTCAAAAGAACAAGTACTTTCCCTTATGATTTTCAAAACCTCAACCGTTTATATCACTCGTTGAGGGGGAGTACTTGAATTAAAACTTTGTTCAAAAATTGTTCACAGTGGTCATTCTTCCCGCAACACTCGAAATGGTCATATTTATTCTCAACTTTTCAAAAATAACATCACATATGCCATTTTTGAGGGGGAGAAAATACGTGATAAGAAATATGTTGTGTAAATGCAAATGAATCATTGTGCTATAGACTTAACCCATGAATTGACGAGATCTTAACTGTTAGTAACTCGAAAAGACTTGTCCGGACGGGTAATAATTTCAAGCTAGTTCGCTAGTGATGTAAACGTGTCTCGCAAAGGACTTGTTTGAGTAGAATGTACCATTCAAGAAACTCTTAGTAGACATGAACTCTGACGGGTTTGACAACCTTTCGAGGATTGTCTACACCTTCAAGGTAGTTATTAGAGCCAGTTGTCACCTAAAAAGTGACAATGCAACTCTTTAACTATGCCGCGTAACCGTGTCTCGCGGGGGAATGTCTATCTTGAGTTAATCAATTCAAAAAGTGCTCGCTCTTTCCTCACTTTGTGCATCTTAACCGTTAAAACTCTTAAGCACATGTGGAGGGGGAGTATTTATGCAAAATCTTATCTCAAAAGTGGTACTAAAATGTTTTTCATTCACAAACACTTTGAGAGATTTTTCACAACAATGGTTTTAATGGCAACATAGGTTAGTCATGGAGTTATAAGGTGACTAAGGTTAGGAAAAACCGTCCTATGATCCTTGAGAGGAGGGATCTACAAGGACACCACAAATAGTTAGTATTTAGAAGTCCTTAGGTATGATTATAAAAAGGAGAAAATGAGAATTGGAGAAAGAAGGAGTTGAAGAATTAAAAAGAAATGCAAAGAAAAGGGTGAAAAGAAATAGCCCTTTAGATTATTCAACTTAGAGGCGGAACGGGTTCAATTCATATGCTCTTGGTTGTCACTTAGTGGCCGTATTGAAGATTAAAAGTCGTCATGGACCCGGTGACGCATGCACTAAACCTTCTTAACCACTCAAGTTTCTCTTAACAGAAGCTTGTTTCATTCTCACAGGGAACCTTACGTAAACTATTGGCTTTCTCTTAGAGATCGCTGGTATTGAAGAAGGAGACCCTCTCCCTAGTCTCCTCTCAGAAAAACAAAAACGCACTATTGAGTTTAGAGCCACGAGATTCATCAAAAGATCTCTTAGGTACACTTGACATTTCATCACTTGACATTCAACAATAAGAATTTCAGTGATACATTATCGAGTCCTTCACAGATCTTAGCAATCTGTCCAGAACATTTATGAGAGGTTCACATTTGTGATCCTCGGTGATTCAATGGAAACTCGCCGGTGGTCAACATCAAACGGCAGTCGCTTCGACAACTCCCCGTGGATTGCGCTTAGTGGTCTCAAATGGTCTACATTCGTGAGGTGATGCTTCGGTGTACCTCAGCGACTCATCTGAATCGTAGGTGTACTTCGGTACATCGTGTTATCTCACTTGTAGGACTCCGATTCAGGGACGGCCTTTGTAAGAATTAGAGTTGTGTTTTCACACTATGCTGTTAACACTCTTGAATTTCAAACTTGTAAGTGCCGGAATCCGCTTATTACTAACCGTTTAAATGCTTTCTTCTTATGGAAGCTCTGGAGCGGAATGATCGTGCAGATTCTTCTCATGCTCACGCCAACATCATCACTAATCGAAGTTCTATCCAAAAGCAACACAACGGTCGAATGATTCTTCGTCGAATACAGAGAATCTACAAAGTTAAAGACTTAAAGAACTTCATCGATCTTGAATTCCAACGTCAAAAGAGCGTGTGAGCATGTTGAAGAATGGCGTGGAGACACGTAGAAAATAAGCACTGAAGGCATTTGATGCGCTGATAACAACATACTATCACTTTCATCACAAAGAACAAAGATCAAAGAACAAAGTTAAAGATGGCGCCAAAGCATAAGCTGTTCATAGTAAACTATCTCTCTACACTGGGGAGATTGTTCAAATCAAGGCAATTCTTCTCACAAGAAAGAAGATTGTCAGACGACGTCAAAGCTACTATTACATCAACTCCTTCACACGCGTTTTCATCACCAACACTTGAGTGTTTGTTACTCATATGTAATAACACTTGAGGGGGAGATTGTTGGAATCACTCCTAAACCTTATTCAAGTGTTAGTTACTCATATGTAATAGTTAGCTTATTATGGCCTTTATGTTTGTTATTAGCCTTAAGCTTATGTAGAAGGCCCATGAGCTTAGGCCCAAGCCCATAGGAGAAAGGGAAGGAGTAGGAGTGTTGCCCTAGCTCCTTGCCTGTAAATACTTTGTAATAACCCTCACTTGAGGGTTGGTTGTTCAAGTTATTCTCTCTTTCACATACCTACGCCTAACCGTCTATAGTATATCGTATGTGTGTGTGAGTTTTACTTGTTCAATCGCCTTATCTCTTTCTTATAAGCTTGTGTGGTAAACCTTGTGACCTAACAATATTATATGATTGATGATTTGTTGATGAGACAGAGTGATCAGCAGCAGGCGCTTCCTGACTTAATGATATTGAGACTGAAGGATTGACTACATTCACAGGGATAGATGCAGCCTCTGTTGATGAAATTGACATTTCATCAGTATTTGGTTCATAGTCTTCATCAAACATTGGATCAAACAATTTCTTTAAATCATCTTCTGATGGAGGTACATATGGAGTTGCTGGAAATGAGTTTGGTACAAGTGATGAACCAATGGGACTGTTTTGAAGTGCGGGTCCAGAACTGGGTTGTCCAGGAACCATTGGACCGGTCAGCTCATCGAACGTAACGTGAATTGTTTCCATGATATTTCGAGTTCCCTTGTTGTAGATTCGGTGACCCTTCTTGTTTGGTGCATAACCAACAAAAACTCCAATATCTGCCTTTGCTCTTTATTTACCTAAGTCTTGACCGTCATTCGTTGGATAGGACAAAGCTCCAAACACACGAAGGTAGAAGAGATCAGGTTTTTGTTTATGAACAAGTTCATATGGAGTTTTTCCATGAGAGGTGTGTATAAGGGAACGATTTTGGGTGTAGCAGGCAGTGGCAATGGCTTCCACCCATAGAAACATTGGAACCTTTGAATAAATTAGCATTGTTCTTGCGGCTTCCACAAGAGTTCGATTTAGTCTTTCAACTACACCGTTCCGTTGAGGAGTTCGTGGAACACTTCTTTGATGACTGATTCCAACACTTTCATAAAACTGAATTAAGTCTTTGTTAACAAACTCTATGCCATTGTCTGTTTGAACAATCTACATTTGTATTGTTGAGTCGAACCTGAAGTTGTTTGATTAGTTTGATGATGACATCTGGAGTTTCATCCTTTGTCCTCAAAAAGTTTACCCAAGTAAATCGAGAGTAGTCATCAACAACTACTAGAATGTATTTCTTCCCATTTATAGTTTGCACTCTCATTGGTCCGCATGCATCCATATGAAGGGTATGAAGAACTTCCATTACTGAATTTGTGGGTTTTGGTTTGTGGGCATATTTCTTGCTTTTACCCAATTGGCAAGCTGAACAAAGATGATATTTTTCATATTTTAATCTGGGTAAGCCTCTGACAAGATCCTTTTTGGAAAGGTTATTAATGGTGCCGAAGTTCAAGTGATTGAGACGACGATGCCATAACCATGACTTTGTTTTGGAAGCCTTTGACAAAAGGCAGATTGGAGAAGACTTCATCATGTCTTCGATAGAGATGGTGTATAGGTTAGAACCTCGAGTACCTCTTAATAATTCCACACCATCAAGTTGTCTAACGAAGCAAGTATGTTTTCTAAAGGCCACCTCTAGATCGGAATCACGGAATTGACCAACAGAGAACAAATTATGACCAAGACCTTCCACATAATATACCCTTGAGATTACACTTTTACCAACTACATAATCACCATAACCCATAATTGCTCCAAAATGGTCGTTCCCGAATCTAACAGTCCCGATGAATTTACTCACGTAGTTCATGAGCCGCGCGGTCTCCGTCATATGCTTGGAAGCCTGAGTCCAAGTACCACAAAACGATTTGACGATCTGCAGCTTGAACACGCACAAGAATGGATAATGGATAATTGGGATCCCCATGCAAGAATGGGTTCCACTTGGTTAGTAACAGTGATTGGAACACCCACATCAGAAATAGAAACACCTATATCAGAACTAGAAGCAATGGAATCATTAGGAATAGATGCAATGTTGGTGTCTATATTTAACCTATTCAAAGTATGTTCACTTCTTAAAGGAATAGTTCTACCAGTAGGCATCCATTTTCTAGTGGGCATTGTCTTAGTAGTTTGAGGGCAAAACTGATTGACCTTATGGCCAAAAGGTATCCATTGATAACCTATCTTACAAAATGTTCTTCCTGTGGGTTTCTACTGTTTTCTAACTTTCTTAAGCTTTTGCCTTTTAGCCTTCTTTGCATGATTTTTTGCATTAACAATCTTAACGGGCATTTGACACATTAGACAAACCATTCACCCCATAATCATGATTAGCAACAAAATTCAAATGACATCATTACATGGTTTGCAAATAGTATCGAATTGAATTAATTACGATGCCTATGGCTAATACTAGAATCAACACGATTCATTTTATTCAACTCAAACTTAAAGTTCCTAGGTTGGTCTTCTACTCTCTTCCAATGCACATTCTTAGCTTGCGAGGTCCTATCTTGCTTGGTATTGCCTGGAGGCTTTGACCCGCTTGCTTTAATGTCACTGATTACTCCTATAGAGGGAATTATGGGAACATTAGTTGGTTGATTTACTTTTTGCATTCCTGAACTAGATGTGCAAGGGTCTGTACTACTAGAAGGCACATTGGTGTTCACTTTCTTGAAACTGGGCATAGAATGGTTTGTATGCTTGGCACTAGGCATAGAACAAGGCATCCCCGCTTTGCCTTTTGCACCTAAGGATTTAGGACATGTTGCAATTACACATTCTAGCAACTCTTGAGATCGTTTGGCTTGAATGCAAGCAAACCTAATTTCTCTATCAAGAGGTTTATTAATGAAGTCCTCTTCAACAATCTCACGGAGACATTCTAGATTATCTTTAAGGAGAGCATAATAGTCATGAAATGCAGATTCATTATTCCTAAGATGAGGAGGAATGTATTTAACAGTCACAATATATTTGCAGTCTGAGGATGACTTTGATGCAATATTCTTATTAAAAACAAGTGACAGTTTCCCATTTTCCTGACTCCTCAGATTCTCAATTTCCTTTTGTAAAGACGTTATTTTTTTGTTGTTTTGGTCACGAGTGACTTTCATTGAATCATATAACTCTTTAAAGTGTCGTTTAAACTTTTCATTTTCTTCTAGAAAACTTTCGTTTTCCTTTTGTAAGGCATTAACTAAGTTTTGAAGATGAAAAGTTTGAGAGTGCTGAGAATCTAAAGGAGGAGGCATTTGGGATCCAGTCACATTGTTCTTTTCACCCTTTAATTGAGAGATTTGGGCTTTCAACTTTCTTATCGTGTTACAATGAGCTCGAATTTGTTCATCACGTTTGCTCATTTCAAAGACTGCATCAAATTCAGGAACATCCAAGGATGTCTTGATATTTGAGGTTTTAACATTTTCTTTAGATGTTGATATTTTAATTGCAAATCAAAATGTTCAACTTCTAGTTTAGAAAGATGCTTTACCAAATTATCGTGATCATCCCGATCAATTTTCTCATTAAGTTTTGAATTAATCTTTTCAAGCTCAATGACACGATCATGGGAGACTTTCAGAGCAACAGATAATTCATGAAATTGAGAAGCATTAATGGAATAATTGTAGCGATGTAAAACACATCTTGAGTAATACATTCAGAAATAAGAGTCTCATTCAATGTATGCAAGTTCTTCCTCTCAATCTCATTATATTTTAATGCTCACTCATAGTCACTAACCTCAACTATCATTGCATCAAATTCCTTTTCCATTTATTTAATATCTAAATCCATCCCCTTTTTAAGACTCTCAAATTGATTTTTTAGTTGTTTAAAGAAAGGCATGACCTCAGTTAAATAGCATTCTTTAGTTTGCATAAAACCCCTTTCCCTTCGTTATCCCATGGGTGTGATCCTTTTCTTACAAGTTTTCTCAAAATCAACAAATAATTGAAAGATAACATATTGAGTGATTAAGGTCTTGCTTTTAGTGGCAATAGTTCTAGGAACTAAATGCATTAGTTTATTTGGAGGATACACGATTCTTTGAAGGCATTTTCCTAAGGGGAGGGTTCTTTACAACAAGATTCTCTGCTTTTTGCTTTTCCATATCTTTCTTCCAAAAATTGTTCGGGGTTAATTGAGTTTGAGGCTTAAACATGTTAAGGGAAATCCAATTTTCCTAAGTGTAATCATGAGGTTTGATGGTTATGTTTTTCTCTTTACATATAGGGTTGTTGAGTTTTTTTATTCATTTTTCCTAGTGACCTCATCGATTTTTTATCTTCCTCGCACTCAACATAACTAGGTTTCTGTCTAGGCTTAAGGATTTCATTACCATCATAAATTACCTTATGAGCAGTTCTAGCCTTTTTAGTGACCTCTGGATTTGGTTCCTCAACAAGGGAATTACTATGCTTATCACTCAAAACTCGTGCTTAGTATCAAGTGAGCTCGAATGGTATTTCCTTGTATGTATAATCTATTTTCAAGCTTGTTTTTCAAAGTTTTTAGATTGGAAAATCATTCAAAAGTTTTGATTCCTTAGCATTGAATTCTTGCTTAAGCAATTTAACATTTTCTTGAAGTTCTTGTTTTGCTTAGCAGTTTTAGAAAGGTTTTCTTGTAAGGAGTTTAACTCTTGTTTTAAGACTTCTTCTCTAAAGTTACTTTTTCTAATAATTGTACGCATTTGGTTATCCATCTCCTGCTCACGGGTGGTTAATTCAAACTTAGCTCGTTGTTCATAAATAGCAACACGTTCTTTATAGGCATTGAGTTAAGAGATAACAGAATCATCGGGGCACATGCAAAGTGTATTCATAAAAAGATAGTCATCATTGATTGCAGAAGATGCATCACTTGGTACTACCTCACTTTCACTTTGTTTCACATATTGATCATATGGGACAACATTGATATTACCCATATTTTCAATATCTGACTCAATAGTTTGAGTTGATTGTACTTTGTCATGCATCTTTTGCACATCAGCATCATCATATAGTTTTAATACCTCAGAGATGAGTTTGTCTTTGGATGGACCAGCTTGTGGTGATGAAGATACTTTAGGAGAGACCATTGGAGAAATGCTAGCCATGAAAATGGTTTGTGCAGGAGGTTCATCATCAACGTCAGAGTCGTATGCATCACAATCAGCGACTTGAAAGGCATTCTGATGATTTGTGGTCTATCTCCTGAATTGGCTGCTCATCCACATCTGCATCATATGTCTTAGCATTTCCTCAGAAGAAACAACAACTCCTCTTCATCCAAAGCTGCACCATTATCTTGAGCTTGCACAAGCAATATCTTATCCCTGAAGTATTCGATTCGAGGGCGTTTTGGCGATGTGCAGTTCCTTGCAATATGTCCCTCACCACCACGGTTGTAACACTTGATGGGCTTTGCTTGTCTCTGATTACCATTCCTTCCCTATACGATTTGCCACATATCCTCTACCACTCCACCTCTTCTTTGTTCGTACCGCCTTTCTTGAACGGTGCACCATAACCTTCCCATCTCGGCGGTGGCTTGATTGTGTGGATTTGATGCGGTTCGAGGTTGTTGTTGGTGTGTGGAGAGAGTTCATGTTTTGACTAATCATGAGAGCCGTTGATTAATGAAGTTTCCACGGTGCATCGACATCAACTTGTTTGAACATTGGATCATGAATGAGTTTGTGATTACCATTACCCATGGGTATAACTTGTGAGGCTTTGGTGGTAATCCCAACATTGGTGTAAAAGGCAGTGGAATCATTTGATGAACTTGTTTCTCCTGGATTTGTTTTAAATTGTTCAAGAATCCTCTTTTCAAACATGGCATGTCTCTCATTCTGAAGAAGGAAGGCATAGAGTTGCTCATAGTTTGTATTCTTCAATCCTTTGGTTAGCTTCACATAGGTGACAAACTTGTGCCATTCGGGATTCATGTTGTTCACAAACTTTGAGTTCAAATGAATGTTTGGCATAGTCATTCCGATGTTCCTCATGTCATTAACAAGCTTGTGGAATCTCACGTAATACTCATAGACACTCTCATCTGGTTTCATCTTGAAGTGCTCAAATTCATCATAGACTTGTGATTCTCTGTCTTCCATAGTTAATTCAGAACCAGAAAGAAGCATCTTGACATTATCCCACACCGCCTTGGCTTCGGTGTTGTGATTGATAAGCTTGTAGATATCTTTTGGAAGACCTTGAAGTATGATGTTAGAAGCCCTGATATCAGCATCGAATCTCTTTTTCTCCTTATCATTGAGTTGATCATACATCTTTGGTCTGTCTAATCCATAGATCATAGTTCCATCTGCAGCAGTATCAATTAAGTCTCTTGTAGTCTCAATTTGATAAGGTCCTTCATCGATTGACTTGAGAATGTTGACTTCGTTTTCTTTTCCCAAACAGTACAATCGGATTCGTTGAGCCCATGAGTCATAATCAGTTATGTCAAGCATAGGTGGACAAGTATCTGATCCTGCTGGTTGAACTTCCTCAGCTACAGAAGAAACAATAGTAGGAACGAAGTTCTACGGGATTTTACTATTCTTTGATTAAACCGGGAAATTGATTCTTTCACGGGATTTTACAAAACCAAAAGAACAACCGTAAGAATGTAGCACGAAGAAGTAACAAGTCTCAATAGACAAGTAGTTAAACACTCAACTCGCTTAGTTATCAACACGCTAAACAACCAACTCGCTCAAAGAAACAAGTAGCTTAAGGAATCAACTCGCTAAATAGCCAAGTCGCATTAGTATCAACTCGCAACACAATCAACTCGCTTAATGACATAAGTCGGTAAATAGCCAACCTGCTTTAGTATCAACTCGAACACAATCAACTCGCAATGAAGCAAGTCGCTTAAGAATCAACTCGCAATAGCAAGTCGCAAAACAGACACAACTCGCTTTACCACCAAGTCGCTTAAAAGCTTAACTCGCTTAGCTATACAACTCGCTTAATAGCAAAGTCTCTTTAGAACTCAAGTCGCTTAAAGGTCAACTCGCTAAATAACCAAGTCGCATATACCAACTCGCATCCAAGAAGCAACTTCAAGAAACAACTATCCGAGACTCAACTCGCTTTGTACAATGTTCAAAAATAACCACTTAATCAATCAAAAACAACCAAACCACAATGATTTAATCCTTCCAATTCAAAACATAAACACATATGATGATCCTAAACACAAAAGTACAAGCAAAATTCAAACTTTAACACTAGAATTTGTCCAAATGATTCAAGCTCACCTAAACACTTAATACCCCAAAAACTTATGAAATCCACCAAAACAAAGAGCATGAAAGATGAGTGATCAAACCATGGCTCTGATACCATTTGTAACATATTGGATTTCACAAATACACTAAACCATAACCATATGAGGCGTACAATGTGTTTAGAGAGAGAAAGTTCGAGAGAGAGAAATGGAAGAGAGTTGGGAACTTTAGTGAGAGAAAGAAAAATCTTATTATGAGCTCCAACTCTCTTCCTTGGGAGGTAGAGAGTATTTATAGTCATTACATAAAACGCCACCTGACGGGCTGTGGATCAAGCATACAGTGGGTAAAGACCCGTCCGTCCTCCACGGTGCTACTAAACTAAATACTATTTAACATAAAATAACTACGACTACGAGCTTTCTAACGATTACATATACTTGAGGTGACCGACACTTTAACTACTGGATTTTCCAAATCCTAACAGTAACTCCTTGTGGCTTACGCTTAGTGTTGTCTGTTAGGATCGAATATTTATGTTGTTTGATGATTCGGGTGGTCTTGGATGATGGAAATACATGTTAGCCATTTAGAGGGAGAAAGATAAGAGATGGGTGTTTTCTAGAGAGAGAAATAACAAAATAGAAAGAAAAGCACCACCCTTCCCTTAGAGGGAAGGGTATTTATAGTTACAAACTAAATGACCTCCTGACGGCCTGTGGATCAGATATACAGTGGGTAAAGACCCGTCCTTCCTCCACGGTGTTACACTACACTAAACTAAACAAATAACTAACTAATAAAAAAAAAATAATGATATGTCTACGAGCTAACTTGTGCTAGTCTATAGTTGGGGTGACCGACACTTCACTATGGAATTTCCAATTCCTAACAATCTCCTCTTAAGGGAGGTCACCCCATGTTTTACATTTCGAATACTAGCATTCTATTTTATCTTCAGTCTTGAGCTCGTAGACTTTAATTCTTCAATATCTGCATTAGCAGTGATTTTTCAAAGTCCGACTGCTTTGTACTTTAAGTGGAGGTCTTTGAACTGATCCATATCTTTGAAGATCTTCGAGCTTTCTTTGAGATCATCAGCCACAGTAAATCTCTGGATTACCCTTTATTGTGTTGCCATCATGTGATGTTGTGACTTTTGGACCGACATGCTCATACTTTCAGGATCATGACATCTTTCCATCAGAGTAGCGGAAGCTTTATTGGTTCATGATATTTGCTTGCAGCCAGAAAGCGAATCATAGTACAAAAATATCAGAGTCAGGTTATGTAGATATGCACTAGTCATGATTTCTTCAATTAAGTGTGGATGCTGTGAGCATGCGGCGTTGGATTGACTTCTCAATTCTGATCAGCTTCAACCGTCCAAATGTACCTGCAAACAACAGTTAGCAATAAAACACACGAAAGTGTCTTTGATCACTTTCGTTGAATTGAGGTACACGGACCACGATTCCCCGATGATCAATACAAGTAATGCCTGTGATCAGGTATAATACCGAAGAATCTCCTTGACAGGGTTTCGCAGCTGTTCTAGCTGTTCTCAAACCGAAACGTTTCAAAGAAGACAACACGGAGTGAGTGAACCAGCGAATTGAGATTCACTGATTGATGAAAAATTGATTTGAAAACAATCGTGTATTGCTTAGAAAAAAGAGTTTTGCAATAAGACGAAGGTTTTATGAGAAAGATCAATTTTCAATCAGAAATACTTTTTTATTTGAAAATAGTACACATTCGATGTGCTTGAGAAAACAAGAGATTCGCACATCGAACGATTTTTCCAAAAGTATTTTTTCAATGAAAGATACTTTTTGAATTTGAAAATGAATACACATTTGATGTGCTAGAGAAAAGAAGATTTGCACATTGAACGGTTTTTCCAAAAGTATTCGTCAATTCATTTCCTGGACCAAGGTTGATTCAAGAGTGAATCGCCCCATTGTTTCTATCCAGATATCACAAGCTTGATCTATTAGATAGATTTCACATGTCACCCACCAAGAGCTTGTTTGATGTTGGCTCTAGAAGGATTTCCATCTTCATTGTGAATACTTTTACATATCACTCGGATGTTCTGGCAATACCACAAGGATAATGCGTAGGACTCTCAATATATACTTACTTTCCACATTGAGTGAAACATCAAGTCTTCATTAATTTTGTGTCCTAAAGAGATATTGTGGATGATCTCTTAGCTCTAGACTCAATCATGCATTTTTGGTTCATATGTCAGAGACTAGGGAGAGGGTCTCCTTCTTCAATATCAATGATCTCTAAGAGAAAGTCGATAGATTATATAGGTTCCCCGTGAGAATGAAACAAGTCCTTTTTAGAGGAACTTGAGTAGCATTGGAAGTTTAGTGCAGTGCGTCAATGGGTCCATGACGTCTTGTCTTCAATACCAGTGTTACCTTGGTAAACACCAGTAGCATATGTATTGAACCCGGTTTCTGCCCTAAGGTTGAATTAATGGAGGGCTATTTCTTTTCACCCGTTTTCACATTCAATTCTTTTTCATTCTTCAACCCCTTCAGTGCTTACCGAGACTTCATTACTAGAACCTTGTTGGGTTTATTCCAGTTCTAGCTCTATCTCAGTCCGCACTCTTCCCATTTATCACTTTTCTCCTTTTTTCATCATTCCTAAGGACTTCCACACTATCTAGTGGATTGCCATTGGGTAGATCCCTCCGGCTCTGGCGGGATCGTGGGAACGAATACCTAACCTAACCATCCTTATAACACCATGCATAAAGTAAATTGGTCGGTCTTTTGGTATTGTTCTTTCCTTCTTGAAACCAATTGAAAAATCATTTGGAAAATCAATCAAGGTACTTGTGATATAGAATCAAAGCATTTTGTACCTTAATTGTTTCGATCATTTAGAAATGCTCCCCCTCAACATGTGAATATGATTTTGAAATTGTTTGGCACATGGAGGCAAGAGTTTTTTGAAATAATTTCTTGATCACAATTTCCATAGAAAAAGCCATTTGAGTTTTTTTGGTAAATTCTCCCCCTTAATATGTGCGTAGGATATTTTAAATCATTTTATCACATAGAGGAAAGAGTTCTTTTGAAGTACATCCACGATCACAACAACCATTAAGAAACCATTTGCTCCCCCTTAATATGTGAATCGATAAACGAAAGAGTTTAGCACATATTAGAGAGAACTTGCACTTTGAATCAAAACGACCATCATTTATCATATTTCATAATTAAATCACAAGTTCTCCCCCGATCAAAAATATCAAACCCCTTGAGATTTTGGATCCAAAGTGATTTAATATGGTTTAGATAACATGGGAGAAAATGTGCCTGATTTAAAAGCTCTTCTGGTTTATGGTTAAATTCTCCTCCACAATCATGTGCATTATGTATTTGAATTCGAGTGGCACATGAAGGAAGGAGGGCTTTTGAAACAATTACCCTTTAAAACCGATTTGAGATTTAAATCACGATCTCTCCCCCGATCAAAAATTTCAAACCAATTGAGATTTTGGATCCCAATTCATTTAAATTATTTAGAAAATTTTAGGGGAAAGAGGTGACCTGATTTACTTTTGAAAGATGACTGATATGGACCAATTTAAGACATTAAAGATTGTTAGTGTCAGGTATGATAATTTTTAAGAGATCTTTAAGTAAAATAAAACAATTTCACAAAAAAACAAGAACAGAAAAAATTTCATTTTGTAAGATCTTTGAGTTTTAAAGAAAATCATACCATGACATAACATTAAATCGTTAGATCACCACTTTGTTTTTGTACAAACGAACCTTTTATGAAGAAATATCGTTTGAAAATATTTTATTTTAAATCACTCTCCCCCTCAATCGATGACCGTAGTCGATGATTGAGTGACTTAAGTTTTCATAAAATGAAGTCCGGTGATTTTTAAAATTAATTCCAATTTATTTTCAAAACCGATATTTCTCCATTTTTCAAAACAATATTATTCAAAAATTGTTTAAAAATGGTATCATCACAATAATCCTGCACAAAGATACGCTCGGTGGTTAAGCTGCTTCTGTTGTTGCTGTAAGGCTCGAAGAAAAACAATACGTTGCATATTTTCATGCCAACTCTCCAAAGAGGTCAAATTAAGCTCCTTTATTCATTTGATGATGAAGAAAACCATCTGTTGATGCAGTGAGACCTCTTACATTGCATTTTTTTATGCCAACTCTCCATAGAAGTCAAATTAAGCTTCGTTTCTTCATATGTCAACCCAAGATATAGTTACCCTTTCCTTTCGGAATCCAATCATAAATTGTGGGATCCGGATCGGGAACATTATTATAATCCATGATATCTACATACGTTAGTAGACATACAAACATATATATGGTGGTCGACAATGCCCAAACATCAATCGACTAATAAAAGTCAATTCAACATATCAATCAGTTCATATAAGGTATGGGATTTATGTGTTCATCAAACTCTAATCATCTAATCCTAACAATCATATCCTAGGCACCTAGTCCTTCAACGTAGGTTAACATGTTTTACATTTAAGTATATAGGATAATTAGATTAGTCCGATAGATGATATAAATTTGAAAACATTCTCCCCCTCAATCAATGACTCATTTTATAAAAAGTTTTAACCATGCGGAAGTCATTGATTGGGTTTTGAAAATTGTTGAAAACTTGATTCTGATTGATTTTCAAGTGACCCATTTACCACCATTTTGTTAAAACAAGCATTTTTCTGAAGAATTTCAGAAGGAAAATTATTTGAGTAGGAACAGCAGTCCTTCGACATACTTTCCTCATTTTGTTTTAGGATAAGTGCACGAAATATTTGAAAATTGGTTTAGCGCAACACTTTCCTTTCTTGAAGAACGGGTTGCTATCTAAAATAATAGCAAACCATGGTTTTAAGCACGGGTTGATCTGAAATAACTACAAGCCATTTGATTTGTGACATGTTTTGAAAATAAATATTTACACCTTCTACTCGAACTTCATCTATGGTCCCGTGCCATTGTTGAATGACATTTCTAAGACCGCATATGTTATCGATACCAGAAGACATATCTTTAGAAAACAATATTTTTGGTCTTTTTCAAATTTTCTAATTTTTATGGGTTTTTGTTGGTTTTTATATTTTTCTATTTTGATTTTGTTGGTTTTATATTTTTGCATTTTGCTTTTTGATAAATATTTACAAAGATAGAGTAGATGATATAGTTTAAGAAGATGATGATACGAGTACCGAGATAAGGATATCGAGCAGTACATCGTAGAAGATAGAATTCGTCATCTCTTAAACTTCCACCACCAAAGTTTTCGATGCTCCAGAATAGAAGATAGAACATGAGCCTTTGAGAAAGAGATACTTTGGCTGCTTCCCCCCAAACCGAAAATCCATTAGATGAGCAGATTCGAAGCTCTATTTCAAGCTTGGCTTAGCCAGGTGCACAGAGAAGCACACCATTATCATAAATCCCACTGCTCCTTTTAAGGACGATAATTGAGATTCTTCGTTCAGGGTTATATCATCAACAAGAACAGCAACGTATCATCCCACTCTTTAAATTTCTTCTCATATTTCATTACCACTGAAGTCTGAAGCGATGCATCCCCAAAAAGTTTTCAAGAGACCAATTCCCCCAAGTAGATGAATTGATGCAGTCAGTCTCTTAGACTAGAGCTCACAAACCCGAATACACATACCGAAGACAAAGAAACTTATACCATCGAAGTAGCAGATTAAGTCCAATAGCCAAAGAATAACCCCGAAGTATACTTTTCTCTCCCCTAAAGAAAGTGTATGAAGCTCAAGAACCCGAAGTACCTGAATGCCCAAAGAGAGAATAACCGTTAACATTGAAGAAGCGGGTCGAATCATGATTATCTCTGCGGATGTCAACTCGAATAAGTGATTATATATCTGAATCACCGATTAAGAACTCAAGTGAAACAAGCGAGCATCCCCAATGTACACAATCTCTCTCCCATGATGATTGCGATAGCATCGAAATCATCACACACTTGTGTACCTCTTTTATCACCAGAAACTAACTCTTCTATCTCTTCCCCCACATAGTTGGAATAAGAACACTAAACGCCATGAGTCAAACCTTGAGTTTCTCTGCGGTAATGACATATGTCTTCTCGGGATTTTTTCAATCACTTAGAAGTATTAAGCTCATCAAGTTTACTCGCGTTTAGATGCATAGCTCCTTCCCCCTGCTGGTTTTGATACTTCAGAATCAGCAACACATTGTAAGCCCATATATTTGAAATCTTTTGAGAAGAACACTTTTAATCTTTGTGAGAATCAACTTGCTGAAGAATGTGAGCAAGTCTAATTGGGGATTGAATCTGGCTTTAGACTCTCCCTCAATTAGTGCTCTCCCTTAAACCAAAAATCTTTTAATAAATGCCCAGAATAAGAAGAAGTCTTTTGATAATCAAATCCAACTCGTCTTTTAGTCTTCTAACATACAGCAGAAAATGTAGAACCGACTGTAGACTCGACCTTCTTCTAGATTTTCCATTTGGGGAATAGAAAGTTAACATCTTCATCTCACCAAATGCATTCCCGTTAACTTACAAATAGCAAATCCCCTTAACTCAAATCCCTCCCAATCAAACAAGAACAGAAAGATGTTCATTAAGTAAATCAGCCCCGCAACTGGAAGCACTTTGTCATTAATCAAATCAGCCCATGTGAAGATGTCAACCAACGGCACTTAAAAGAAACTCCATGTAGAAATGACCCGATAAGAAGAAGCTCGGTTCTTACATGAGTTTGGAGCCGTTTGACCATTTATTCTCTAATATCAATCAACATGCAGTAGTTTCACACTTCTTCTCCCCCTAAAGAATTGCATACAGAGATGCCATTATTGATTAAACAAGTGATTATCATCTAAATGTATTCTATTCACACTTCTCCCCCGCAAAATTAGCACATGATGTCGCCATCGTCATTATAGTTGAGCAAGTGGAATGAGATTAGTACTGATAGTTTGGTTCACTTGATAATTGTACGCGCGTGGAAAAAGTATGAAGCATGTTGATGAGAATGGTCATAATAAGAAGATTTCTCTTCTTCAGAAGATAATGCGCACTGAAGCGTACACATTTCTTTTCTTTAGAGTATGAGGCTTGAACTGTTGTGTTCAAACGTCATAATCTCTCTCTTTTCAACCTCTCTTGGAAAACTTGTAATCAACCCCATTATCATTCAGTAGGCTCTTTGTCGTGACAACTGATGGATAAAATCAAATATGATGAAATTGACCCTGAAGTGAATTAACCCGAACTCGTGACTTAAACTTGCACATATGTAACAAAGAGCGGTGCCGATACTTCATCCTCCATTGAATCTCTAAGTACTCTATACTCTTCATCCAACCAACCATCAAGTATTAGACGTACATCACCTCTTGAAAATCCACAATTTAATGTGACAGTGAGCACTACAACGTAACTCCTTAAAGTGATAATTATTTTGTGGTGGTAAGAGCCTAATTTCCCCAAGTGGTAAAAGAAAAGGAAAAAGTCACCCAACAATAACTAGATTTCCAAGTCTTCGTTTTTGATAATAAGCTCGAACAAGGATCTTGAAGAATCTTCATCCAACCATCCCCGATACCTTCAGATACTAAGTACACTCGCCCGTGATATTTCACTTCAACCTTAAATAGATAATACTGAATTAACCCCGTTGTCACATCTTCTGGTTAAAAGCTCAAATCTAGCCTCCTTTGACGTTTTAAGTGAACTCTGATAATGGTTTCCATCCAGACCACGGTTAAAGGCACATAACCCCGTAAAACCATGTAATAACCAAAATGCCATGACGAAAATCCAAACACACATCCAATTCATGAAGTACACCCTTTTATCCCTTCTTCGAATTAGAAACCGTAGCACCAAAGATCAGAAAAGATCCCGAAATACACTTTCCTATCTCCAGAATGGTTCCATCATCACGGGATTTTACAATTCTATGATCTAAACTGAGAAATAGTTTCTTTCGCGGGATTTTACAAAACCAAGAATAAACCGTAAGATAGATCCAGAAATGCACTTTACTTAAACCGGGATGCTTCCATTGTCACGGGATTTTACAAGTCTATGATTTAAACTGAGAAATAGATTCTTTCGCGGGATTTTACAAAAGGGTTTATAGACAGATAGGTTACCTAATTTTTCAACTTTATTCGCCTAAGTTACAAAACTTTTTTTGTGTGCAAATAGGGTATTGGACTACACGGATTTGATATTCAGGTTACTGAATTTGTAAAATGAGACATTTAGGTTACTTAACTTTCCTAAAACAATGCATTTGAGTTACTTAACTTACCTAAAAAAATGCATTTGGGTTACTTTGATTACACTAAAAAATGAAAGTTGAATGCTTAACTAAAGTTCAGTAACCTAAGTGAACAAAATGAAAGTTTGGTAACTTAGGCGAACAAAGTGGGAAAGTTGGGTAACCTGTCTGATATAAAACCCTTTACAAAAAATCAAGACAAAACCGTAAAGAATGTAGCTTGAATGTGTTATGACAAGTTTGGTTTCAGAGAATATATGTTTTAGGGGAACATGCAGCGTTTCATCAACGGTTATTTTACATCATCAACAATTCTTTACTCATATGTAGACAACTTCACAAGCCATACTAAGTCAAGTAGTATAAAATACTTCCCCCTAGAGGTTGTCCGCAAACCACAATACACGTTTCTCCCCCATGATGGTTTCGAACTTTCGGAAGCATCATAACGTGTACGACCATTAGCACGAGAAGTTCTTGTCATAAGCAAGCATCTTGAAAGATCATGATTAGCGTTGAGGATTTTTAAAGATTTTGCTTAGACTGTGAAGTATCATAGACATGTTGTAGCATCGAGTAACCCATGAGAATTGCTGATAACATCTCAACCATTAAACACTTTGGTAAACACACCATTCACATATTTTGACGGCTATAGCAATGACCACTAGGAGAAATAGACCCAATATGCCACACTTGAACATGACGTAAAATTCCTCAGATTTGTTACTTAAGCTTGCACTAATCCTTGTGAAGAAGATACGGTGTATCCCATGTACAAAACCTCTTGACGTATCCTCAACAACGTGAGACACCGAAGTGATAGTTACGTTGTGGGTTAAGCGAGAAAGAATCACAAACGTAACTAAATAGCCAAATCTTTATCACACTCTATAACTTCCAAAAGAAGTCATCTTCGCGGAAGGATAGAAAAAAAGAAGATGAAATAAGTAAACGCGCTCGGAGAACTTCACATCAATTCCAAATAAGAAATACCAAATACAATCAACCCCGAAGTCAACTTTGTTCAATCATTAATTCAAGCCGCAACACAGTACCCTTCATGAAAATGTAGAAACCAAAGTATCAAGCCTCATCACAACAAGTCTCAACATCTCACCACATCTCATCATCAAATTGCACGTCTTAAGTCGCATCATCAAATTGCATAATCATCAAATCTCTTCAACACATCTCAGAAAAACCAAATCTCACATATTTCAAGTCTCACATAAGCACAAAATTCATTTCGACCATATACATCTTCATGTTAACACAAGGCCCGATCCAAATATTGACATATATGAGAGCCTTATTTTTAAACACAAATCCAACAATTTTAGAGATTCTCACTTGAATATACTTGACGTTTGAAAATATTCAGGTCTCATCACACTTGATCTACACATGAGATTCACACTTGAATCACACATAAAATTCATAACATGCCTTAAAAAATCCCATATCCAACTACACAACCTATTGTTATAACAGGTTCAAATGGACAAGTGGTTAAGTTAGTGAGGCCCGTCCAAGTCCACTATCACGAATACCCGGTCCAATCCAATAAACAAACCCGATTATGGTCCACCTATTCACACAATGATTGTAACAAAGCCCATAACCGAATACACATATACCCTAATTGCACGGGTATAAAAGACCAAGCAAAATCTCACGCATTACCCTAATTAATCTCAAACAAACCCTAAAATCATTTTGTGCGCCTCTATCTCAGAAAAATACTCCACCAACCCTAATCTAAAGTACTCTCACACCTGTTTTCATTCCGCCCCTATCTCCAAATTAATCTCACAACTCTTCCACATATCACGAATCCAAATTAGTCTCTTCCCCTATTTATTTTCGTGATAAATGATTGAATATTATAGGCTTGAGACGAGGACATAATCTGCCACAGGGATGGTATGAGCGTTTTGTAACTGCCATTAGGAATGGTTTGATGATCTTTTAGCTGCCACAGGGATGGCTTGATGATTCAAGGTAGGTTTCAGGTTCAATATGGCTTAAGACACGGGTAAGATGTTCTCAATGAAAGTAATTTATGTTTTTGTGTCATAAGTCAAACGAATCAAAGACTTGGTTTTGACATAGTTGTTAAAATTACTTCATTATTTTCGTACATTAAAAAAAACTTTTGGATCTATGACGAATAATCTTTGTGATGGTATGGATCTGAAAAGGTCATCGACACATCTTTATCCCACAACAATTCTGAGATCTTCCAATACCTTACAATCGAAGTTAAAAAAAAATTTCGAAACAAAGTTAATGCTTTTAAGATCAGTGATGTTGAAACTCAGTCGTATATACAAACCTTCAAGGTTTTAATGTGTCTTAGTGATACCATGAAGAAAAGAGCTGAGATCTTTGTTCCATTTTTTTTTTCATAACCATTACGAACGACATAAAGAATGAAACCAGATCTTGTATTGTTCTTATTGTGGATTCGAACAGTGAAAGAAGTATTACTCCTTATATAGATCGATGATGTGTTTATCTCTTTCGTTTTTGAGTCTTTAGACTAATTTTTGAGTACCAAAATAGATAGTACTGAGATCTAGTATATGTGTCTTGAAAGTTTGATGTCAAGTCGCTTCCCTTATGTGACAAGTCGCTTCCCTTATGTGACAAGTCACTTGCTTTAGACCAATGACAATAGACAAATGACAAGTCGCTTTTGACCAATGTTAAGTCTCTTTTGACTAATATCAAGTCGCTTCTAGTATTTGAGACAGACAAACCGCCTTTAATATAACAAATTGCTTCCATTAGTGACCATTGAATCTGGACATTATATTGGACAAGTCACTTTTGACTTTTTGACCATACAATAAATCTGGACGACAATGACCAACCTCTATGAAGAACTTGACAGAAAACCGCATATAAGAACTGCATATGCAAACTCAAAAACTAAAAACTGCATATGATTAAAAACTAGTGTAAAACCATATCTCAATCATAAAATAGACCACGTTCATAAAACTGACCATATCTCAAACAGTTTCAAACAAATTCAGACAACAGATTCAACACTAGCTTAGCCATCATTAAAAAACTGCATAAAACCCGTATCAAACAGTATGTGAATCAAGTAACAACCAAACTCCACTATGTTTCCAAAATTGTACGACTAAAATTACATCAAACCGCATCCAAACCCGCACCATAAAACCAAATGAATCATCAATAACAACAAAACCTAGGCTCTGATACCAATTGTTAGGATCGAATATTTATGTTGTTTGATGATTCGGGTGGTCTTGGATGATGGAAATACATGTTAGCCATTTAGAGAGAGAAAGATAAGAGATGGGTGTTTTCTAGAGAGAGAAATAACAAAATGGAAAAGGTTAGATTATGAGAAAAGCACCACCCTTCCCTTAGAGGGAAGGGTATTTATAGTTACAAACTAAATGACCTCCTGACGGCCTATGGATCAGGTATACAGTGGGTAAAGACCCGTCCTTCCTCCACGGTGTTACACTACACTAAACTAAACTAATAACTAACTAATAAACTGATAAATAACGATATGTCTATGAGCTAACTTGTGCTAGTCTATAGTTGGGGTGACCGACACTTCAGTATGGAATTTCCAATTCCTAACATTGTCTCAAATGGTCTACAGTCGTGGGATGACGCTTCGGTATATCTCAGCGACTCACCTGAACCGTAGATGTACTTCGGTATTGTTGGATCGATGTACTCTAATCAAACTAACTTAAATAGCTTGTTAAGGTTTAATAACCTCGGATAAATCCTAAGTTACTAACAGAGAAACACTGAGTAATCTTTATTAAGTACGCGGAATTTACTTAACAAATCTAAGAAGAATAACTTTTATTATTAACTCTAAATCAGCTTATTATGCAGATACTTCAACAACTCTAAGAATATCGAACTTCTCTAAAACTCTAAATAACTTGTAAGCAATCGTAAACTCTAAGACTTATGAACTCGTACCTCTAATGCCAATCTAGGGGTCCTTTTATAGGCTCAAGGATATCCCTAGTCGGTTTACAATTTGTATCCTTGTACAAAAAGTAATCTAATAAAAAATATTCTAGAATTACAAGAATTTCTATAAACGAATATAACAGTTCTTTGTTCTTGCAGTACTTTGACTTCAATCAGAAGTACTTTGACTTTATCTTTAGCAAGACTTTGACTCTTTGACTTTTTCCATACTTTGTAGTTTACAAGACTTTATCTTTCTCAGATACTTTATCAATCTTCAGCACTTCATATCCCAACAATCCTCCCCTAACTTGAATTCTACTAGATTGACTTCAAGTTCCTTTGTGAATATATCTTTAACAGCTCCATCTTTAAAGAAAGATTATGTCTTAGTCTTTGTAGTTTCTGTGCTTGTCAAAGTATCTTTAGAATTATTCTTTTACAGCATCATCCAGCAAGCTCCATCTTTTCAGCAACACAACAACATATGACAATTTGTACATTAATTCAGTTTAAGTTGCAAGCTATTCTCATCACTTCCAGGTGTGTTAACTCCTGTGAGAGGTGAATCATTGAAAATTTAATGGATTTAGATCTCTTTACCAAAGCCATTAACTCTCGAGTAGCCAAATGTTTTGGTGTGTAAGACCATGGTACATTGATAACCATATGATTTTTAGCAAATCACCAACTATCAACAGATTTGAGTTGTCTTTACCAAAAGCTGTACCCTTCTAGACTAGTTAGTTCTTTCATCATGGTGAACTAATTACCATATAATGGTTTTTCCACAGCCTTTACCACAAGCCATTTTCTTGTAGGCTAGCCAACTCTTCACATTAACTGATATGGTGAGTTGATTACCATACAACTTATTAGCAAGTTGTTAACTAAAAACGGATTTGTCATATCTTTACAAGAGCTGTTTGCTCATGGATTAGCCAATCCTTTTGTAACCATGGTGGATTGATAACCTATTGATGTTACCATCTCAAAAACCATTTATTTTATTCAACCTTTGTTCCAAAATATTTGTTACTTAACAAAAGGTTTCTTTCAAAAATCACTTAACTGGTTAAAAAGCTGCAAGCAATACTTTGATAAAAGTATCTGTTTGATCGCAGTACTTTGAATAAAGTATCTTGATTTATCAAAAATAATTTATTCAAATAAGATTCATACCGGTTATTCATCCTCATCGCAATAGTAGTCCAGGTTGATAAACAGATTGATGACCATGCAAGCAATTTCATTATCCTCTTCAACTTCCATTCCATGCTCTATCATCCTCCTTATAAGATCTACTGTAAGAGGATATCTTCTATTTGCAAACATGTGAATCATTGTACCATTTTCCAGCTCTAGAACATGAACTCCAGATTCTTCAAAGAATCTCCAGCACACAATTTCCCAATTCTCTTGATCCTTCCAAATGTCATCAGTGCTTTGCTCTTCAGTTTCCCATATAGTTGTGAGATCTCCAAGCAGAACTAAACCAATTCATTCTAATGGATTTTGTTCAAAGTAACTTCGTATCACATGATATAAATAGAATAAATCTACTCTACCTATGATGTGCAGTAAATCCTATAACCTATTGAACACTCTGAAGCTTTCATCTTCTCTATGAAACATCAGATAACATCCATCTCTGGATTCCACAACTTCAAAAGCAATAATTTGAGATTTGTTCATCTTCATATCAGCATCTTCCTTAGAATACTCAAAATCTACTATCCTTAGATAATTTCTTAGTTCATCGCTAGTCTCAGATCTTAGCTCAACTTTTTCTTTCTTTGAGAACTGAACATCTTTAACTTTAGTTTTTCTTTTTCTTTTTAAACTTTTCTTTCTCTTTTCTTCTTTCCAAGTAGCTTCATCTCTAAAATCTTTGATGCTTTCAACATTTTTCTTATAAGCTTCTCTAGCAGCATCATACAATCATTTCATCTCAAAATAATTAAACTTCTGCAATCCTTTATACCCTTGACTTTTAAGATAAGCCATCATTGCATTTATGTCCTTAGCTTTATTTGGCCTTCTTGGTAGAAATCTAACAGGAATAGGTGACTCTAATGGTTCATCACCTTCAAGATTCAATTCCTCTTGCAACTTCTTAGTCGCTTCTCTACTCTTAGCTTCTTCTTCCTTTATCTTCTATCTTTAGCATTTAATTCCTCTTGAAGCTTTCTAGCTGCTTGTTCATTCAAAGCTTCTTAGGCTCTTATCTCTGCTAAAGTTAGTTTCTTCTTCTTTATTTCCACCAAAACACCTTTTCCTTTATCCTTAGGATCAATAGCAAGTTGAGAAACTCTTGATTGTTCCTCTTCTTGCACTCCTGGAATATTAACACCACCCCTTGGTTGTGATAAACTTTGCAACATTACAAAGAATGGTTTCATCATCACCGGTAGTATGAATAGGTTTGGGTGTATCTTCTTCTTCTTGTATATCAGCTTGAAGGACCAACAACTTCTTCATGTACAGTTGTTGAAGGACTAGCTTCCTCTTCAAAGTCCAACAACCTTGGAGTTAACAATTCTTGCTTGTAGGATCCTTGTTGTTGAAAAGCAGTACTTTGATCTTCAGTACCTTGATCATCAGTACTTTGAACTGGAATGTTGGGAATTATGTGAAGTATGAATCATGCTGATATTACTGCCGATGGATTCTGCTGAAGTGTAGCTGGATTCTCACAAGACATGATTATGTGAAGTTATATTAGTCGTAGTTTGTTTCTGCATGAAATAGTGTTCCGTATATTCTAGAATTAGTTAGGATATACATGAGCTTTATTAGGAAGTGATTTCGTATATCTTATTTAGTTTCATAGTTATACGTTTCTTAGAAAAGAAGTTAGGGTTCCTTGTCTATAAAAGGAACACAATAGAATGTATTATGTACGTGATTAATCAATTTATTTAATATAACGATCCATAGAGGATCAAAGAGTTCTTAGTTATCTGTGTTTTATACTTGTATTTATATTCCGCTAAAGAATACAAGTTGTAGAGATTTTCTTTTAGTTTATTTGTGATTACACAAGTTTATACTAACGATCTACTAAGCTCAAGATCTATCTAGGTCTTACATTTTCAACAAGTGGTATCGAGCCTCGTGAGAGTCTCTCTACGATACTAAGGACGAGTTTTTCTAAACACCCATACAACCAAAACAAAACTCATCATGCCTGGTTCAGACGTTGATGTTGAACTCACCAACAACCAAAACTCCACCCATCAGCAACAACTAAGTCTCTCTAATAGCAATGCTAAGTTTCCTTACCTGAAAAGGAAAGAGTATGATCTTTGGGCGATGAAGATGCAAAGCTGGATCTCCAACATTGATTGGAATCTATGGGAGATAGTGCTGAAGGAAAATAGTTTGAAGAAAACTCAGATGCTTTGGAACGATGACTTATGTTCCTCCCAAAGCTGTGAAGAGTTACTAGCGGTTCAGAGAGAAACCAAGGTTAAAACCATTCTTCTTCAAGCTATTCCCGAGGATCACTTGAGTGATTTTCACTTCATGCAAGATGCCAAGGACATATGGTTAGCAATTAAGGCTAAGTTCGGTGGGAATAAGGAGTCTAGGAGAATGAGAAAGTCCATGCTTAGACAACAGTTTCAAGACTTTCAAATCAATGAAGAGGAAGGAATTCATAAGGGCTATGACAAGTTTCACAAGATTTTAAGTCATTAAATCACCAGGCAAAGCCGATAATGATGATCTGTAATTCTAAGTTCTTGAGGTCTTTACCTCAATCCTGGCTACAAGTGAGCATTGCTTTAAAATCAAAAGGTGGTTTGGATATGCTCACTTTTGATGAGTCAGATAACAAACTTAAAGCTCTTGAACATGATGTAAGAAGTCCTTATAGATCATCATCAACTGCCAGTCACACAGCATTCGTTGGAGCTTCTACCCCTAAGATGAGTCATGGTCCAAGTCCAACTTACTCATCATCATCTTACACTACCACTCCATCAAGTTCTCAATCTGGAGGTATAATAGAAGATGTGCTTGGATCCTTCTTTGTCGATTATGATCCTCGCCAGAACGGCCTATGAGGTTTTAGATCGTGGATCCACCGGAGATGGAAGAGATGAAGCTGAAGTGGCGGTGGCTATGCGTCCATGGATATCAAGAATTTTGAGCGCAAAGTGGCAAGGTTTGGCTTCCAAGGAAGAGATCCAGCGAGGTTTGACAAAAGGAAGGTCAAGTGCTTCACATGTCAAAAGATGGGTCACTTCTCCAGAGAGTGCAAAGATAGGAAAGCTGGTGATGAGAATAGATACTCTACTTATCGCAGAATCGAGGGAGTCGGAACTTCAAAGGGATCAGCAGCTTTGGTCACTCTTGACAGCAATGTAGACTGGAAGCATCATGAGCAGGATAATGATGGTCCCGATAATGTTGGTTTGATTGCAAGCTGTACTTCAGAGGATAGGCATGATCAGATTGCCTTGATGGGCATCTCTCATGTACAAAACTGTTTGTTTGGTTGTAGTGAGCGTTATAATGAACTCAAAGAAGCTTATGATATTTTGAAACCTAAATATAATGAATGCTTTGTAGAAGTGGAAGCTTATAAACAGGCTTTAAAAACACTAGAAAGACAAAAAGTTTGGTTTTAGAAGAATCAAATAGCTTATGATGAGAAAATAAGTGTGTTAGAAAGAGATCTTACTAATGCTAAAAATGAGTTAAAATATTCTGAGAAGTTATGAGCAGATGTAGTGTCGAAAATCTAGAGTGAAGGTGAAACTAGATGAGGAAATTGCTAGGCATAATGAATGGTTGTTAAATGCTAATAAGTTAGCTAGTCACATCTATGCTAGTCAAACTCCAAATACTTCTATAGGATTAGGCTTTAAGAAGTATGTAGGGTTAGAAGCTAGGGATGACACACGCAAATCTACACCAGCAGGCCTAGCTAATTTTGTGAAAGAAGGTGCTCTACATGCTGTACGTGGACCTATTAGAGGTGAGCACATGCCCATTGACCTTTCCATTTCTGTTGACTTTGATGGATCACATCATCTCTATGGAAAAAAGTCAAATGACTTGCTGACCTCGATACTTCTTCTAATGAGTTTGTCTCTTGTGTTAACAGTGACAAGTCCTCCGAGCAAGGGTCTACAGAGTGTGATTCAAATGATAAGTCTGACCTTCCCAAATCTTCACCCCGCCGCACCCAAGACTACCAATAAGCATGTCGAGTTTGCCAAGGAATCCTCTTCCAAGACAGTTGCCTCTGAAGACTTGCCTTTTAATTCTTTGCATAATAATACTGTTAAAACAATTCTTTTCATGGTTTTGGTTTGAATACTTCTGCTTGTAATAGAACATCTTTTGGTTTGAATAAATCTTCTAAACAGAAGACATGTTTTGTGTGTAGAAGTAAATTTCATTTAATTAAGGATTGTGATTTTCGTGAGCAAAGGATGGATAGGTGTGGAGATTCTAGGACATCTAGACCAATGTGGACCAATGTTAATGCTATACCACCTTATGTTCCACAAGCAACTTATACTAATTCTCATTTTCATTGGAGAAGACCAGTTGCAAGACCATATGTACAACCAACAAGTTCATATTTTAAGAATGGTCATTGGCCTGGATATGTTGAATCTATGACTGATGGGAAAGGGAACTGGGATACTGCTATCAAGTCCTCAGCAGGTTGTTCTTGGAATAAAAGGGATCTAAATTTCAATGGAAACCCAAGAACAATAGTGGATCCTATACATCTGCATGGCATAATTCATATGATCCATAAGGCGGTTCAAGTCAATGACTTGAGCCTCCATAGTGTACTAATATTTTGTATATTTTTGTTGTTGTAGAATCATCCTCTTAAGCATAAAGATGTTGGCATTGTTGATAGTGGTTGTTCAAGAAGTAAGTCAGGAAACAGGGATATGATGCATAACTTTGTATCAATTGAAGGAGGAGGCAATGTAACCTTTGGAGGAAGTGATGGTAGGATTACCTGGGAAAGGGACCATCAAAACACCTCAACTGGACTTTGAGAATGTATACTATGTCAAGGAACTCCAACACTTCAACTTGTTCTCAGTCTCACAAATTTGTGACACCAAGAACAAATTACTCTTCACAGAGGATGAATGTCTTGTGCTGTCTAAAGAATTCAAACTCCCAGAAGACACTTCAATTCTGCTAAAAGTTCCTCGGCATCACAATCTTTATACATTCAACTTAACTGATGTTAAACCAGAAGGTGATTTAACTTGTTTGGTGGCTAAAGCATCCTTGGATGAGTCTACCAAATGGCATAGGAGAATGGCCCATGTCAACTTCAAGACCATAAACAAGCTCTCTAAACTGGGTCTTGTTGAAGGTCTTCCTTCCAAAGTCTTCACAAATGATCATAACTGTGTTGCATGCAACAAGGTAAAGCAACACAGAGCCTCATACAAAGTTGTTACTGCTGTGAGCATTATTTCAACCTCTTCGCTTGCTTCATATGGATCTATTTGGTCCAACTCAAGTTAGAAGCATTGATCAAAAGTATTTTTGTCTGCAGTTAACACCGATGGATATAGCAGATTTTGTTGGGTATTCTTTCTAAGGACCAAAGATGAAACATCTCCATTGCTGAAAGAGTTCATTACCCTTATTGAGAATCAGTTGAACAAAAAGGTTAAAGGAATTTGGTGTGATAATGGGACAGAGTTCAAGAATGCTATACTTATAGAAATCTGTAGGTCTAAAGGAATAAAAAGGGACTATAGCACTCCAAGAACCCCACAACAAAATGGGGTGGCAGAAAGAAAAAATAGGACCTTAATAGAAGCTGCAAGATCAATGCCTGTGCAGACTCTAAGCTACCCACCATGTTTTGGACAAGCTGTTGGCTGACTTGTTATGTCTTGAATAGAGTGTCCATTACTAGACCACACTTCAAAAAACCATATGAACTTCTCTATGGGAAAGTTCCTGCTATTCATTACCTTAAACCTTTTGGATGTCAAGTGACCATTCTGAATACAAGTGATCCATTGGGCAAATTTGATGAAAAAACTGATGATGATTATATTGTGGGATATTCTGCTCATAGTAAGGCGCAGAGTTTACAATTTATCTGCCAAGAAGATTGAGGAGACATTGAACCTGAGGTTTCTAGAAGATAAGCCTAATGTTCAAGGACAGGGTCATGTTTGGTCTTTTGACCTTGATTACTTAACCGATTATTTGGGTTATTCTAGACATATGGCTAATCAAAATGCAAGTACCCAAGAGTCTCCAACTACCAAAGCAGTATACTATGGATGCCGATTCGACAGTGAGTTTGAAGATGATGAACAACCCATTGTAGTGCCTTCTTTCTCCCCTAACAATTTTACAGGTGACACTTCCAAAGTTACTTCTGATGAGAGTGAAGACAAGTCCAATTATGCAGAGGATCTTGCTAGGCTGAAGAAACAAGAGTATGCAGCTAATCTAGATGCTAAGAGGAATGCTGAGGAGAATGCAAGTGAAACATTAAGTGGAAACATCAATTCTACTGAACGTGATCCGGTTTCTCCTATCATCACCAATTCTGAAGGCTATCTTTGCTTTCTACTCCCATTTCTACTAGAGTGTCCACAGACTTTGGAGATCCTTATACTCATTTTCCAAGACCCTCAGATCTTGTTAATCATCAACCCAAAGCTGGAGTCTTCACCTCACCTTCTTATGACACTGATTTTGAACCTACTGTGACTAATCTTGATTCTTCCATTGAAGTCAACACCACTGCTACAAAAAGGATTCACAATACTCATCCACAGTCCAATATTATTGGTAATCCTAATGCACCTGTTAGAACAAGGGGTACCGTGGCAAGTTCTAAATATGGTCAAGTGGCTTTTATCTCTTATGTCTCAAATCAGCAAAGAGACAATCACACAGACTATGAACATTGTCTGCTTGCTTGTTTTCTTTCTCAAGTGGAACCAACCAAAGTGTTACTCGTGCTCTTTAAGATTCAAGTTGGCTTGAAGCAATGCAGAAGAGATGCAACAATTTCAAAATCCGCAAGTTTGGATATTGGTACCACTACCTGATGGCAAGTATGCAATTGGGACTAAATGGATTCTGAAGAATAATAGAGATGCAAGGGGTGTTGTAATTAAAAACAAAGCAAGATTGGTTGCTCAGGGTTATAGAAAAGAGTAGGGGATTGATTATGATGAAGTGTTTGCACCTGTGGCAAGAGTTGAGGCCATACGGATTTTCTTGGCTTATGCATCCTATATGGGTTTTATGGTATATCAGATGGATGTTAAAGGAGCCTTCCTGTATGGTGAAATAGAAGAGGAGGTTTATGTCACTCAACCTAAAGGATTTGAAGACCCCGATCATCCTACTCATGTTTACAAGGTTGTCAAAGCTCTCTATGGACTACATCAAGCACCACGAGCTTGGTATGCTAGGCTTTCATCATTTCTGCTGAAGCATGGATATCGAAGAGGTGCTATTGATAAAACACTTTTCCTGAAGAAGAATTCCACAGATATTATTCTTGTGCAAGTGTATGTGGATGACATTATTTTTGGATCCACAAAGGAAGCTTGGTGCAGGGAGTTTAAGGAGCTTATGAAGGGAGAGTTTTAGATGAGTGCCATGGGAGAAATGACTTTCTTTTTGGGTCTTCAAGTTCAGCAGAAACCTGATGGTATCTTTATCGGTCAGGACAAATATGTGAGGGACATCTTGAAGAAGTTTGGAATAGAGAGTGTAAGGACCACTACACCTTTGAAGCTCCAAAGTCAAAACCAACATGAAGTAGATCCACCGGTGAATGTACATCTCTACAGATCTATGATTGGTTCTTTGATGTATTTAACGTACTTCAAGGCCGATATTACTTTTGGTGTGAGTGTTTGTTCTCGACATCAAGTTACTCCACTTACTTCTCATCTCAATGCTGTTAAGAAGATCTTTAAGTACCTCAAAGGCCAACCTCATTTAGGCCTTTGGTACCCAAAAGAATCTCCATTTAAGCCGGAAGCGTATAGTGATAGTGACTATGCTGGTGCAAATCTGGATAGGAGGTCCACCATTGGAGGTTGCCAATTCCTTTGAAAGAGATTGATTTCTTGGCAATGCAAGAAACAGACTATTGTGGCTACCTCATCTACTGAAGCGAGTACGTTGTCTGCCGCAAATTGTGGGACAGTTCTTTGGATACAAAGTCAATTGTTGGATTATGGGTATAACTTCATGAACACAACAATTTTTATTGATAATCAAAGTACCATATGCATTGTTAAAAATCCAAATTTTCACAGTCGAACGAACATATTAAAATCGGCACCACTTTATAAGAGATGAATATGACAAACATTTGATAAAAGTGGTTAAAATTCACACTGATGATAATGTGGCACATTTGTTAACAAAGCTTTTGATGGACCAAGGTTTCAACACCTTGTGGTCCATATTGGTATGCTTAACCCTTAACGCAATGTTTAAGGGAGGCATAGGTCTCGGGAGGCATATGCCTCGTGGGAGGATTTTTTATACTTTGCATTTTCTTATGTAAATTTTTGTGTATACTTTTTGATTCTGTTATCTAACACTAACCATCTAATGTAATCTTAGTTTGTTATTCTTTGTTGGTTTGTGTGTTTCTCTGTGTTTATTTTGTTTTGCAGATTGGTTATTCAAGTTGGAATTTACCATGGTTGTTATTTTGGAATATGGTCAAGAAATCTCTAAAGCTTGTTTCTATGAATTCAAAGTGTCAAGTGAGCTATTTGTTTCCACGAAGACAATGTAATGAAGTTACAAAGTTCATTCAAGAGAAGTACTAAAGCAAATTGTTCATTCATTCATTCGAGAAATGCTTTTTACTTTACAGAGTACAATCAACATCAAAAGCAACTACAAGGAAAGAGCTTTACATGATCTACTAATCCAAATCTAGTTCATATCATCTATTCCAACATCTAACAGTCGTTGGATATGCATGATTGCTCACATCTTTCACACTAGATGTTGGATATGCATTTATCGGGACTTGCATAACCACCCATTCCTTCTATCTTGATGGCTGGATATGCATGACCGGTACGATGAAGATGCTAAGGATCATAATGGGAAGGATGGATTGATGAAAACGATGATGATGAAGATGACCACATATGTCCTGTGTGCTTCATCCTGCGATTTCACCAAAAGCAATCCTTCCACCTTCCTTAACCCCTTCCTTTATACGATATGTGATGATGCACCATGATATGAAGCAAGAAGTGCTAGAACCACCTCTCTATCCTTAGGGAGTGGCGGATTTCTGGCACGTGGCCTTTGTTGAGGTTGTGGTGCTGGAGGTTGGGAGTAAGATGTTCTCTCCTTATAGGAGTCATCGAATCATCAGCGATTCACTTGGATTCACTACACTATCATCTTCTGAAGAAGGGAGAAAGGGTGATTTTCCTGATCGTGCATATGGTTGAGGAAAGTAATGAAGCCATGGGTTTGAATCATCACTTGATGATGATGATGAGGATGATGTTGTGAGATCCATGATCTCGTGTTTAGTACTCATGGTTGATTGTGGTTAATTTTGGAGCATTGATGAAATTAGGGTTTGTGATGATATTTGGGGGTTTTGGATGAAGAGTTATGTGTGCATTGGGATTGTTTTATAGACAGTTTCAAGACTTCATGAGACTTAATGCGTGTGGGTGAAACAAGAAAATATATTTACTGAAGCTTCTTGAATATGTGATCTATTTCGGATTAGTATTCTTCAGAATGGCTAGTGTTTCTACCGAAGTTGAAAGTTACATTGGGTAAAAGTAGAAGTACTCGTCAGCACTGGTCAACACTTGACCAAAATTGGGAAACTACTACTTATTCTCTATTCGCATATCTTCGTCTCAAATTAAAAGTTTCCCTCATTACCCACATTCAAAACACTTTCACTTGTGTGAATCTTAACCCTAAATTACGATTTTTCTCATGGTGCTTCAATTCAAGCATGATCATAATAAAGTCGCTTTTCTGGGAACAGCTAAGGGTGATGAGTTGTATAGACCAATGGTAGAATTCTTACAGAGGTCCAAGATTCATTATGCTTTAACACATTCTCCGAATGTAATTTATGAATCGTTGGTTACTCAATTTTGGGCCACTGCTACCAAACGAGTGATACAGAGATTGTTGCAATGATTGACGGAACAGAGCATGTGGTGACACAGGAGCTAATAAGAAGACAACTTCATTTGGATGATGAGAATGGGGTTTCTCATTCTAATGCGGTGGATATTCTTGTTGGACTAAGAGCTATTGGATATCAGGGTGTAAGGACTGATATGTGGTTGAAGAATCAATTATGTCCTATGTGGAGGTTTTTGGTTCACACCTTGCTTCAGTGTTTGAGCAATAAATCTGGAGGATGGGATCAATTTTCTACACAGATGGGATGTGGTATTGTTTGTCTTTCTCAGGGTTTGACTTATAATTTCTCTAAGTATATTTTTGATAATATGGTTGAAAATATAGATAAGAAAAAGCATAAGTTTTTGATGTACCCTAGGTTTCTTCAGATAATTTTAGACATTACCACACAAGCCCAAGACTTTTATCCCATAGGAGCTTTAACTGCTAAACTATTTGCTTCCATGAGAACTAAGTATGAGGGGGCACATTATCCTTTGCTAGCGGCTATGTTGCCTCAAAGCAATGAGGCTGCTGAAGAAGGGAATGTTGTTGGTTCTCCACCTTCTACTATCGTTGTCTGCTGATGGGAATCCATCGGTGACAATAGATGAAGGCCCTTCTAATGTCAGCTGAAGCACATCTTGTTACTCCTGAACGACCTTTGTCCACTCCTTCACCTAGACCTAGTCCACCACCTACACAGGTTCCTCATGATGAGGTTCAGACTGACTTTAATAGGCTGCCTACTCCTAGTCTTGTTCGAGATCCAATTGATGATAATGTTCCATTCATTGAGCATGTTGATGTTTCTTCTGAAAGGCCTAATGATGCTCCCATTCCCACAGAGCAATCTGCTGGTGGAGCTGAGGACCCTATTACATTTACATCTTTATATGCTTTAGTGAACATGTATGGAACTGAGGTTACTGATCTCAAGAAAGAGCTTGCAGAAACTAAAACTAAGCTTGGTGGTGAGATTGTTGAATTGAAAAGAAAGGTTAAGGATTTGGAGGAACAAATGGGTCAGAGAAGAAAAAGGAGATTGGATGTTTCTTCTGATGAGGAGACCATGGATCAGTTTCAGTCTCTTGATCTGTTGGCTAATGTGGCTCAAGAATCTAATATTTCTACACCGAAGGTTGGTACATCTGTACAGCAAAAGGAGCCAATTTTGTTTACTAGACGAAGGAGAAAGCCATCTGTGCATAAGGATACATTGCAAAGGGCAGATATTTCAACTCTTGAAGGACATGCTGTTCGATACTTCTTTGATGGACATTCTGGTGCAGTGTTCAAGCTACCAATGTGCTATCTCAACCTACTTCTATACCTTTCACGATACTTGAAGTGTTTCTTGTGGGAGGAAATTTAATTTGAATCCGAAGTAGATGTATTTTCAACACTGTTGAAGATTTATCTCACCATGTTTCTTCGAAGTACATCCGGACGAATCTTGAAGTTCCTTTTACGGATACTCCTTCACCGATGCTATTTTTGAATCTTCTGATAAAGGGAAAGGAGTAATGGTTGATACTGAGCTTGGTCCAGATCTGGTAAGTGAACAGGAAAGGTTAGCATAACAGAGGATGTTAGATGAATGTGCTAATTTGAAGAAAAGTGCTGAATTGGCTCAACAGATTGAAGTTGAGTCTATTTCTAAATTGCCTCGAGAGACAAAAAGAATTAGATGAAATGGCTACTCGGATGCACGATGAACACTGGATGTTTACACTCAGCAAGCTATTTCTAATCCTTCACTTGCTCGAGTATTTTGGGAGCGATTTTAATAGTGCCGATTTTGTGGCTCAAATGATGGCTCTTGGACAACAAAAGAAGAAAGAAGCTATGGCCAAAAGGAAAGCTATTCAAACTCAAAAGAACATGACTAAGAAAATGAGAGCACAATCTGCTGCTCCAACAAAAGATTATATGAGGAAAGTAGTGAAATATCAGAGTTGCTCTCTCTATAAATCTGGTATGACTATGAAGCAGGTTAAGGCTTTACCTGATGCTAAGTTAATCAGTCATTATAATAAGATTATGAAGTTTACTTCATCTAGTCCTGATTCTGCATCTAGTTTGAAAAGAATTGCTGATGCTTCAGATGCTCCTAAATCCAAAAGACCAAGGATAGTTGAAATTGTAGATTCTTTTGAGGCTCATGTTTCAAAGTCAAGTACTTCTGTTGTTGCTTCTGAAGTATCTACTGCAGCTATTCCTTCAGTTGCTCAAGTTCAATCAGTTGAACCTTATGTTGCTTCATCTGGATTATCATCTTCTAAGTAGTTCTACAGTTGCTTCTATTGACAAAGATGGAAAAGATTTGAGTTGTCAAGCTGAAATACAGCCTAAAGCTAAAAAGGCCGAAGGTGAGAAGATGTATGTCTTACGTGGTGTTGTTCAAATGCAGAATGATTCTATTTCTTCCACACATATTAAAGATGTTTCTGAAGAACCTATACCATCTTTAGACATTTATCTACCAGGTAGGAGGAAGAAAATAATGGCTAGAAAACGATCGGTTCTTTCGAGATCTATAAAATCCGTTGAGACACATACATCTAAGGTTAAGGAATCTTCAAGGGCTGATTCTTTGGATCTCAAAGCTGCTGAATCAACATTTATTAAAGAGGGATCTTCGATGTTTTTCCGAAGGATCTCATGATGTTTTGGTTAATTGGTCATTGCAAAAGGATGAACTTAATGTGATTCATCGTTTGGATCAAACGATCATGGAATTTAACTTTTTGAAGGAGATCTTGCATCTAGTGGACAGGCGATTTGGTTACGCTATATAACCTTGTTAATAAGTATTACCATTCTAATGCACCAAAGGGTTCTGGTTTATATTTATTGGGTGATCTTCATGTTTTGTTTGATTCAATATCTCCCAATGGTAAAGGATACTTTATTTGGAAGAACTCCCACTTATGGCAGGTTACATCTTGGAGATTTTATCCTCTGCCTCGTGTGCATGTGGTTGAGACGAAGGGTGGTATTACGGTTTGCATGTTTGCTGAGAGGACTTATCCATTATCTGTGAAGCTTATGGAAAGAATGCTTATCCAGAAGTTGGAAGTTCCTCCGGATCCGGTTGGCAATGATCTTTTGCATGTTGAACAATGTGTCGGTGTTATTAAGACTCAGCTTATGACACATAGAAGTTCATCTTGATTCCGGTAATTTGTATGGTTTGTAATTTTTGTTTCTTTGTTTTCTTCTTAGTTAAAAAAAAAAAAAAAAACTATGTATATGTTTTGTTTTTACTAACTTTTATTGCAAGTTTGTTGTCTATTATTGTTGGTTATTAACTCACCAGATATACATTCTGTATGTCAAAGAGTTGGCTAGTCCAAAGGGTACAGCTTTGGTAAAGACACATCAAATCTGTTGATAGCTGTAATGGTTTGCTCAAAATCATAAGGTTTGCAACCACCCATGCTTAATTGCTGAGTGTTGTATGGTCATCAATTAACCATGATTTATTCCTTTTTGGAATCCAAGAATTGACTAGCCCACATGTATATGGCTTGTGGTAAAGGCAGTGGAATACCATATTTGGTAATCAGTTCACCAATTTTAAGAATTGACTAGTCCTGAGCAAACGACTACAGGTAAAGACATTTCAAATCCGTTCATGGTTGCCGATTTGCTAATAAATCAGATGGTTATCAGTGTACCATAGTTTACGAACTTAAACATTTGGCTACTCCAGTAGTGATGGCTATTGGTAAAGAGACATCAAATCCATTATTTTCAATGATTCACCTCTCACAGGAGTTAACACACCTAGATGTGATGAGAATAGTTTGTAACTTATATGTTTTGATGTACATGTTGTCATTTGTTGCTGCAAAGATATGGCGTTTCAGAGTTTATTCATCAAAGAGATGTTTTTGTTTTGATTCTTTGCTGATGATGTTCGAGTACAATCCTCTAGTGCTGCAAGGTTAAAGATCTATCAAGAAACTGGAACTTAACCACGTCAAATTCCAGTTTAGGGGAGGATTGTTGGGAATTATGTGAAGTATGAATCATGCTGATATTACTGCCGATGGATTCTGCTGAAGTGTAGTTGGATTCTGCTGAAGACATGATTATGCTGAAGTTATATTAGTCGTAGTTTGTTTCTGCGGAAATATTGTTCCATATATTCTAGAATTAGTTAGGATATACATGAGCTTTATTAGGAAGTGATTGTGTATATCTTATTTAGTTTCATAGTTATACGTTTCTTAGAAAAGAAGTTAGGGTTCCTTGTCTATAAAAGGAACACAATAGAATGTATTATGTACGTGATTAATCAATTTATTTAATATAACGATCCATAGAGGATCAAAGAGTTCTTAGTTATCTGTGTTTTATACTTGTATTTATATTCCGCTAAAGAATACAAGTTGTAGAGATTTTATTTTAGTTTGTTTGTGATTACACAAGGGATACTAACGATCTACGAAGCTCAAGATCTATCTAGGTCTTACAGTTTTCAACATGGAACATCAATAACTTGTTCCTCAGTTTCTTGAATAATCTGTTCTTCAGTCTTTCATGTTCTTCAGTACTTTCAGGTTCATTCTCCTTAACAACATCTTCTTTCAAATTCTCTTCTTCTAAATTCCTCCCCAATTGGGCAGAAGATTGTTGGTGAACCTTTTGACGTTTTTTCTTTTTAAACTGCCTTTGTTCCTTCTTTTTAGATTTTACCCATAGACGAAATTCTTGAACCAATGGCCACACAAAATTCTTTAGCCTTCTAAACTTGTGCTTCAATTTCTTAATCTGTTTAACTTGAACCTCAGTAGTGTTTTTCACCTTAACTAACTCCTTTGTCAAAACATAATTATCCAATGTCATTTCTTCAGGGGGTATAGTATGTGAATCATCTCCTTGAATTGGTGAATGTTCCTCTGGTTGAGAATCAGGAACAGATCTTTGTGGAGATGGAGAAGGTGAAACTACAACATCTTCTTGAACTTCAGTACTTGGGGAAGCAGTACCTTGAGATGCAGTACCTTCTGGAGATGCAACACTTTGAGATGCAGTACTTGCAGATGCAGTACCTTCACTAGCTTCTTCTTCTTCAGCATCAGCTCTAACAGCTTGAACAACTTCCATCATAGAAGTAGTTAAGGGAGTATCCCTTCTAGTGAACATATCACTCTTCCTAGCCATAAAGGTGAAAAATTTGGCTTGTTGAACCACAACAGGTAAAAGATTTGTTGGCTTAGGAATATCTGAAAGTTGTTTATTGAGGAATACTTGAACAAACCTTGGATACATCAGCCATTTTGAACCATGAGTGATGTGGGAAAGCATACCATCAAGAATGAGCCTTGAAAAATTAGAAACACGATCTGTAGCCAAGCCCACAATAGCAGATGCTATGTTAGATCCAAATTGCTCCTATGAAGTACTTTTAGCACTAATACAATGAAGCAACACATGCACTAAAACTTCCATTGAGGACAAAATAGTTGTTTCCTGAATGTTTGTTCGGTTAAAGACCCTTCATAACCAATGTGTCCAAAAGTATCCCAAATCAACTGCTTGTCAAAACGAATAGCCCCGTCTGCATCATTAAACAATAAATCTTCTCGAATAGAGGCTTCAGTAATCTTCACAGTTCTTCCAGCGACTGTAGCTCTAATATAAAATTCATCATTCTCCATATTATCCCTAGCAGTAGTCCAAAATTCTTGAATCCAAGGTTCAATTATATCCGGCTCCACTAAAAGAGCATAACTGAGTGGTGAACCAGCAACATAATCGATTATATCATAAAAAACCACATTAGTTTCAGTTTTGTCTAAATTAGCCACCATATTGTGCTTTGAAACTGTAGGACGATTCGCCATAGATGATTGTATAATCACACTAAAAGAGATGACGAATAATATAGGTGAACGTGAGAGAAATATGCAAGAGATTCTAAAGTATCAATATGAGAGGGAAAATCGGAGAGTAGTTATTTATAGGTGAGATATAAAAAATCTCATCCATAAATACCAAAGTTACCGTTAGTAATAATTACCCCTCAATATTACCGTTGGAACAGTACTTTCAATAAGACAAACAGTACTTCCACGTATGCAGTACTTTCCCAAGCAGTACTTTCCAAACAGTACTTTCATAGAAAAACAGTACTTTTCCAAATTCCTCTGTATAACATAAATATCCTCCCCTCAAGCAATGCATAGGACTATACTAACACTAAATAGTCCTCCCCTTAAATGTAGCTTAGTAGTTGATCATGCCAATACTCACCACCAAGTGAGTAAATCTTGAAACATCAAATCCTTTGGTGAGTAAATCAGCTACATTATCATCTGTATGCACCTTGACAACATTAATGAGCCTATGCTCATAACAATCTCTGATAAAGTGATGCCTAATCTGTATGTGCTTGGTCTTGGAATGATAAACTAGATTCTTCACAATACAAATAGTACTCTCATTATCAATATTGATAGGAGTATTTTTGAAATTAAACCCATAATCCAATAGTTGATTCTGCATCCACAAAACTTGTCCACAACAACTTGCAGCGGCTACATATTCTGCTTCAGTTGATGATGTTGCTGCAATTGTTTGCTTTTTACACTGCCATGAAACTAATCTTCTTCCAAGATATTGGCATCCACCTGTAGTTGATCTTCTATCATAGTTGTCACCTGCATAATCACTATCCGAGAAAGCTTCCAAGTGGAAAGGTGAATCCCTTGGATACCACAACCCCAATTTAGGTTGTTGTTTCAAATAACAGAAAATTCTCTTTACTGCATTCATGTGAGAAATCTTTGGTGAGACTTGATATCTTGCACATAAACAAACTGCAAACATGATATCAGGCCTTGATGCTGTAAGATACATAAGACAACCAATCAGTGATCTGTATAACTTGACTTCAACTGGTTGTCCATCTTCATCCTTGCCCAATGAGTTAATTGATTTAATAGGTGTAGTAACAGGCTTCATGTCATCAAAATTGAACTTCTTAAGTATGTCAGTAACATACTTGTCTTGACTTATGAAAATTCCTTCCCTTGACTGCTTAACTTGAAGTCCCAAAAAGAAAGTTAACTCACCCATTGAACTCATTTGAAATTCATTCTGCATCAGCTTCTCAAACTCCTTCATCATAATCAACTCCTTCTTCTTGTCTGTAGCCTTGTGCAACTAGCCTTGCCTTGTTCTTGATGACATTACCTCTTTCATCTCTCTTGACTCTGAAAACCCATCTGGTTCCAATAACTCTTTTCCCATCTGGAAGATCAAATAATACCCATACTTCTTGAAGTTTAAATTGAAGAAGTTCTTCCTGCATAGCTTCAACCCAACTCTCTTTGGTTAATGCTTGAGCAATATTTTTGGGTTCCTCTTGAGAGATAAAACAAGTAAACAAACATGTTTGATGGTCCTTATGATTCAACCTGTTTTGTTTATTCACAAAGCTAAGTAAAGCATTATGAGGTTTAGTAAAACTCTTAGCTCTGTGTCTAGTCATTACTCCAGAAGTGGAAGGACCAATGATTTGATCAGTAGGATGATTCTTATGAATTCTTAAACTGGGAGACTGTGCAACTCCATAAGTATCATCTAAATTAGTAAAATCAGCATCTTCATTGGAATCTGAGAAAATTCCTTTATCTTCAAATTCATCATTAGTTTCCTCTAATCCAGGCATGGTAGGATCATCCAAATCATCTAAAGTACTGGTAACTGGTGCAGCAGTACTTTGTTCAAAAGTACTGTCGAAAGTACTATGAGAGTACTCTGCAAACTTGTTCTTCTTCTTTGCCTCTTCATAAGCTCTTCGCTGTTCATCAGTGTAAGAATGTGCTAAAACATCTTGAAGAAGCAACTGATTAAGTTCTTCTTGAATAGATTGATCCTCAGCAGACAATGAGGATTTTGGTTCATCAGTACTTTGTTTTGAAGCATCAGTACTTTGCGTTGAAGCATCAGTACTTTGCTTTGGACTAACAGGATCTTCATCAGGTACAACATCAGGTCTAAGATGAACTCCATAAACAACATATTGTAAGTATTCTCCATCATGCACAGGTTGATTTTCTTCTCTAACAGGTACATAGTTCATGGAAGGAGTTAAAACTTCAAGATCAAACATCCAATCAGGACCTTTACCTTTCTCATTATCTTGATCTTCTAAAAACTCAACATGAAGACAATCTTGAACTTTCTTAGTGACTCGGTTGTACACTCTAAAGCCCTTGCTGTTGGTACAATAACCCAATAAATATCCTTCTTCTGACTTGCCATCAAACTTTCCTAGATTATCAATTGTGTTTAAAATAGTAAGAGGGCATCCAAAAGGCTTCATAAAACGAATGTTGGGTTTGTTGCCCATTAGCAACTCATAAGGTGTCTTCATTTGTGGCTTAGTAACAGATACTCTGTTAAGTACATAGCAGGCAGTACTTACAGCTTCAGGCTAGAATTTAATAGGTAGTTGTGAATCTGCTAACATTTTTCTGGCTGCTTCAATCAAAGTCCTATTCTTTCTCTCTGCAACACCATTCTGCTGTGGTGTTCTTGCAATGCTGAACTCCCTTTTGATTCCTTTGTTTGCACAAAATTCATCCATAAGCTTGTTCTTGAATTCAGTTCCATTATCACATCTAATACCTCTAACCTTGAGTCTCAATTGGTTTTCAAGTGCTATTATGAGAGTCTGAATAGCATCAAAAGTATCATCTTTAAATCCCAAGAAAAATACCCAACTGAATCTACTGCAATCATCGGTTACAACTAAGCAGTACTTTTTCTTGTTTAAACTTGCCATAGAGACAGGTCCAAACAAATCCATATGTAATAGCTCCAATGGTTCTCTAATAGTCCTCTCATCAAGCTTCTTGCATGAAGCTTTGTGTTGTTTACCCTTCTTACATGCCAAACATGAGTGATCATTCTTGTAAGTCTTTGAAGGTAAACCTCTAACTAACTTGCCTTTGACCAGTTTGTTGTTATTCTTGAAATTTACATGGCCCAATCTTCTATGCCATTGATGTGCCTCTTCAGATGTTGCTTTTGCCACTAAACATGTGGCTCTTCCATAGGAATGGAGACTCTTCATGTCTAAACACATCATTTGTTCTTGGTACTCTAAGAACTACCAAGTTGTCATCAACAGGCTTGAATTCAGGAGAGAGAATGAGACATTCTGTGTCAGTGAATAACACAGGATGCTTTTTATCACAGATTTGATAAACTGATAATAAGTTGAACTTGAGCTCCTTCACATATCTAACATTCTCAAAATCTATACGCCCTGCTTTGATAGTTCCATTGCCAGTAATCCTTCCTCCATTAGGATCATTCCCAAAAGAAACTCTTCCTCCACTAATACATCTAAAATCAGACAGGATCTCTTTGTCTCCTGTCATACTTCCAGAGCAACCACTATCTACAATCAGATGAGCTTTAAGCTCCTCTTCGGGTTGCCACGCACAAAGATAAAAGAGTTAGTGACTTTTAGGAACCCAAGCCATTACTGACTTGTGTTCCCCTTGTGGAGTTACAAACTCAAATTCTTTGAGTATGTAATTTCCACTGTCTTTCAAAACATGATCTAGAATTATCTTTTGATTTTTAGCATGTGGATTTTCAAAACTTTCTGGATTTTCAGAACAATTCTCTTTTACAAGTTCATTCTCTTTTTCTTGTATCACAAAAACATCTGATTCACTTTTTGTTGAAAGTATTGTTTGTCCCTCAGCAGTACTTTCTCTCTTAACCCATTCGGTTTTAAAACTTGGTTCTTGTGATCTAGATCCCCTATGTGAATTGTAGTACCTTCTAGGTTGATAGTAATGAGATCTCCTAGGGTTCCTATTCTAATGAGTGTGATCAGTACCTTGTTTTGACTGAGCAATACTTTGAGAAAGTACTGGCCTTGGCTTAGCAGTACTTTGGAAAGTACTGTAGGATACTGAAGGTTTTGAAAAAGGTCTTCTCTGGTGTGGGTACCTATGATCTGGTGAAAAATTGCTGTGATTGACCCTATTTGTATTATTCCAGACTGGTTTGGTCTCTCTAGGTTTCTGGTTGGCAGACCTGTTCTTTGGGAATTTTCTAAGATATTCTGAGTGATGTTGACAATCCTTGATTAAATGTCACACCCCCAAATTACCTGTTTTGCAGCGGAATGGAATTCCTGGGGATGTGACAGATTGGCATCAGAGCTTCAGTTATAGAGAACTAGGTTGCATCATTGACCCTAGACTATAACTACATCATTATAGCATCTCATCATTTAATCATAAGTGCATACTCACTTTACATGCGGTTTATACGTACATTTTTCGAGTTATTTACTTTCATTTCAAATCGATTGTCACATAGATGCCTTTAAATACCCATCCCATTATCATTTCCTCCTACTCCAATGTGGAGAATGCTTTGTCATTCCTTATCACAATTTTAATATCAGCTGATTCATCACCGATAACGTCGTATGCCAAGATAAACCTTTAAGTAGGGCGAAGTCACTCTCACTCCTTTGTTTCACCACTAACATGTTGAGTTACACGTTATTCACACATTAAGTCACTAGACCATCATACATTTGAAGCACTTACGACACCTCATAACCCATCTTTTGGGAACCCGTCGATTATTTTGAAAACTAACCTCAAACTTATCACCTCACATCACATCTCTTTAGAGCGCTTATTCTTAACATAGGACTTTGCTACGCCTCACCTTTCCTTTTATCTTGATGAGTTATGGCACCGAAGAAAGCTACACCAGAAATGACACCAGCTGCTATCCAAAGGTATATAGAGGATAGTATAGCCGAGGCACTAAGGGAAGAACGAGCAACGGTAGCTGCTGCTGCTGAGGCCACGGCTGCTGCTGAAGCTGCTAGACTTGCTACTGCTACAGGAGCTGCAGGAGGATCTGGGGTTCGAAATTGTACATACAAGGACTTTAAGAACTGTGATCCTACAAAGTTCAAAGGCACGGAAGGAGCCACTTCTATGGTTCGATGGTTTTAGAACATAGAGTCTGTGTTTCTTCTATGCAATTGCCCAGATGACTACAAGGTGAAGTTTGCCACTGGTACACTCTTAGATGGCGCAATGTCATGGTGGAATTCGTATGCGCAGCCTATTGGTATCGAAAATGCATACAAGCTCACGTGGGATCAATTCAAGAGGTTGTTGACAAAGAAGTAGTATCCACGCACGGAGGTGAAGAAATTAGAAACGGAATGTTATGAGTTAGTGACTGTTGGTTATGACATCGAGACCTACATTAGGAGGTTTCAAGAATTTGCTGCACTATGTCCATCAATGGTTTCGGACAATGAGAAACTACTGGAAAATTTCATTGGAGGACTTCCATAATGTATTCAAGGAGATGTAACTTCTTCCGATCCACAAACAATTGAAGAAACTATTAGGATAACTCAAAAACTCATGGCTCAAGTCGTGAAAGGGGAAAACATTATCAACAATAACCGTAACAATAACCACAACAACCAAACTAGCAACAACAAAAGGAAATGGGAAAATGACCAGGGAGGTTATGATAACGACAACCAAAACTGTAACACTAATCAACATCAACAACAGAATAGTGGGCAAGAAACCGCAATGGTTTATGTTGCTGCATCAATAGAAGGCAGAGGTTATGCTGGAAACTACCCACTATGTAATCGATGTAAGTATCATCACTCGGGTCTTTGCCCTGTTAAGTGCTACAAGTGTCAAAAACTAGGACACCATGCCAGGAATTGTAGAGGCAAGCCCATAGTTACATGTTACGAATGCGGGGAGCAAGGACACTATCGGAATCAATGTCCTCAAAACCAAGGTCAACAAGTTGAAGGTGCTTTTGGGAATGCATACATGTTAGAAGGAGGAGAAGCTCGTCATGGTCTCAACAGTGCGGAAGACTGAAGAAGTTCGGAAACTAACAGTCTCATTTTCCTTATGTACTATGTCGTACTAAGTTTATGTCTTCCATCGTATTCGGATCTTATGAATTAAGATGTACTACTTTTGATAAACCACTCGTTGTAAAATATTCTCATTAAGTGTACTTTCTTTTCCTTCTGATTCGTTATCACTTACAAGGTTTAGATCTCTGTAAACATCGAGAGTTATAACAACTAAACCGAACGTCACATTATCGTTCCTTAATTATACATAGCCTAGCAAACTATGTCTAATTCTCGGAGGATATCGTTCCTTAATTATACATAGCCTAGCTAACTATGTCTAATTCTGGAGGGGTCATGTTATGTTGGGAGCAGTTATTTATAAGTCTTAGTGCAAGCAGGGTTTTCACATATTCATAAAAGTCAAAGTTTTATTCATCGGAGACATTCACCCAATATTTTCTTTACAATGATGTTTTGTACGCTCTAAATCATCGATAACCATAACGACATCTCTTCATGTCTTCTTTCCTCGTTATTCATCACAAACTCAAAAGTTCGATAGACTAACACGAACTGAATTCAGGGACTGAATTCCTTTTTGGTTGGGCAAATGTGACAACTCGTATTTTCAGGTCATATTTCAAAACATTACTCATGCTTCATCATTTATCATTTATCGTAAACTAGATTTACGAGTATTAAATTCACGTAACCGTAATGGTTTAGCTGTAAATTCATGAACATTTCATCAAGGACATTTCATATAGACTAGGTTTAGTCTACATATCATTAGCATCATTATCATCATATTAGTTCATGCATGGTTTTGCATTTTTCATAAAACGTTTATTTTCCTATTAAATAAACGCTATCGAGTAATCATTTATTTTGAATATTTGATCCAACACTTCCAAAAATATTTCTAATATATTTTTATACTCATTTTAAGACTATAAAAATTATATTATTATTTTACCCGATGTTTTCAATTTATTTCGTATATAAATTGTTATATTTATATTATTACGACGGTTTTCGTATATGCAACTCGATAAATATTTATTTCACTCAACTCATGTAAGAAATGTATTTTTATAATTTTTATGACTTCAATATATTTTATCTTGACCCGTTAAAAGTTATTTTTATCTAACGCTATCCTAAATACTCAAATGTGTATACAATTTACCACATGTCTTCAAGTAACTTACATTAAATTACACTTATACATAAATAAATAAATAAATAAAATCTTAGGATGACAAATACCCCCCTTGGCCGACTTAGGGGGAGGGGTGAGTCATGTGTTTCACTAAATATCTTCTAAGTCAACATATTATACTTTCATTTTACACAATCACTTCATTATTCACAAAGATCAAAAACATATCTCTTTCTCTTCCTCTTGCAAACCGGCCAACCATGGAGACCAAGAAGGGATCATCATAAATTTTTCTAATCAAGATTTTAACACTCTAGTCTCACTCTTTATTAAGGTTTTGCAATAAAAACCTTGGGTGATTAGGAAAATCCATTGTCCATAAACCTCATCAAGTTACTAGTAAGCATCCATATTCATCATCATATTTCATATTCATTGTTATATTCATTTCATCATATTTGAGAAAACATGCAAGTCTCATGGATGTTTATACCACTTTTTCATTGATTTTAAGAGTTATATATATTTATGTCATCCTATAATTATTCCTTGTTATTAATCACTCTTGGTGATGTCTAGGAACCCATGACACCCTAAGAAGGTGTATGGTAGGATTAGAATAGCTTCGGAGTTGTTTTGAATTGGTTAGAATAGGTTTTGCGCGTGAAAAACTCATTTCGACAAGTTTAACTTAGGGTCTGTCCTTATTTTGAAATTCTGGAATTTTCGACAGTAAGCAAAATATTTTGGGCTAGATATTTGGAAAATATACTTTAAAACGAAAACGTGGCCGCTTGAACTGGTTAAAACGGAGCTATAACGAAAAAGTTATGCTATTTTTGAAGTTTGACGACGAAAACTATTTATTCCAGAAAATTCAGCAAGCTGTCTCGACTTTTTACGAGTTAAAAATGAGTCTTAAGCGTTGTTAAATGTGTCGACTTATCAAAAATATATTAGTATATGTTATCACGATTCCGTGGATATAAAGAACGTAGAAAATGGACTTATAACGACTAAGTTATTCACATTTTAAACAAGTTGCCGTAATTTTTAGTACAAGTATAACATATATATTTTCTAATAGACAAGTATAACGGCCACCAAGGACCATGTTGAGGGTCGTTTTTAACAATGACGAAGAACTTTTTATAAAGTGATGTCTTCTAGTAAAAGTAAGTTCGCCAAGCATATTTTCCAAAATGTCAAACTATTTGTCAAGCGGAGTTGTAACGAGTAAAATACGGTCACTTAAATTTTGCCGAAAACCATCCTTAAACAATATTTTGTACACAAGTACCATACTTTACCTATATTTTTCTCAGTGATCGAGACTTCTAGGATGAAAACTTAAAAGCTAAAACTTTGAGATAATGATACAAGCTTCCCAAAACCGTTGAGTTCGTTTCTTAACACTCGACGTACACTATTTTACGACTAGCTTTTCAAGGTCGTTTAGTCACTTTCATGAAAATTTTCGACGACATTATTTACGACGAAAAGTTATAACTTCATAATAAATCACTAAATGATTATCGTCGGATATCATTTCAACGTAAAAACATATGGAGTAGTTTAAAAATGGACAAGACGTTAAGAGATTATTTCTCGACGAGAAATATTATTTTCAAAAATTCATAAGTGGTATAGATATCATCCGAATTGCATTTGTAACATTACATCATAACTTATTATGTATCATATCATTCATAATAGGTCAATTTTAGAGATTCACGCTACATTTCAGTGTATCCACTTTTGTCATTATAATCATTGCAACAGGTGAGTTCCATAGCCCCATTTTCAATTGTTTTAATGCTTTTATTAAACTCTTTGGGGGAGATACATGCTCATCAACTTTTATGACATTCATGATTATTTGCAACTATATGTTTATCTGAATTGAATGTTTAGTCATATTCTATATCATAAATCATTGAGCTAAAGGTCTTGGGATAATCATTGAGCTAAAGGTCTTGGGATAATCATTGAGCTAAAGGTCTTGGGATAATTATTGAGCTAAAGGTCTTCAGATAATTATTGAGCTAAAGGTCTTGGGATAATCATTGTGCTAAATGTCTTGGGATAATCATTGAACTAAATGTCTTGGTATAATCATGAACTAAAGGTCTTGGAATTATTTGAAACAACACTCATATGTGTTATATCAATTGAATATTGTTAGATTAAGTAATGTACTGTTATGTGAATTCATTTGACATCATGCATTTGAACATAAACTATACATATTTTGGCAATGGGTTGTAAACACACAGGTTGCAAGTTTCGTATGGGCGGAACTTGGAACTGAGTGTATTTGCAATGCCTTTGCTGCATAAATGATTTTGAAAGGCTTTACATTTCAACTCAAACTCTATGAACTCACTCAACCTTTGTGTTGACACTTTTTAGCATGTTTTATCTCAGGTATCTAAGGCATTCACTTCATGACATCCATATGGACATATCATAGAGTCGCGGAGACGACGCGTCTCACATGGGTTTTATATACTTTGAAACATCGTTTGGCTTGTAACAAACTTATTTTCGCACAATTTGATTTTCATTTGGGACCTACACTTTGTAAACTCTGATTATTTTATTAAATCAAACGATGTATTTTCCAAACGACACTTTAGGTCGTTCAATATATCTGTAACTATGATGCTATGACAGTCAATCCCTAGGAATTCCATTCCGCTGCAAAACAGGTAATTTAGGGGTGTGACAGATTGGTCTCACATCCCCAGGAATTCCATTCCGCTGCAAAATAGGTAATTTGGGGGTGTGACATTAAATGAGTAGGACTAAAACACACAAAACACAATTTCCCATACTCCCAAAGTGACTTCTTCTATGTCTATGACCAAAACTATTTTGCCTTCTAGGTGAATGATTAAACTTGTTTTGACCAAAGTTATCCCAAAAAGGTTTAGCAGTACTGTTTTGAAAAGGGTTTTCTGAAGGTACTGCTTGTGGAGCAGTACTTTGAGTTGAAGGTACTGCTTGACTTTGAACATTATTTTCAACAGTTTCTTTGGGGTTTTCAGACCTAGATTGACCAAGTAGCTTTTTCCTAAACTCTAGACTGTCTACTCCAAAACGAGAGACATCAGGCCTAGGGGGTTGATGACTTCCAGTGGGATGGGGAACTGCATGATAACCATTATCTTTCTTATACTCAGGAGGTGGTTCACTAATTGAATCCTCATTACTAGATGTGTCTACATAATTAATGAGTTCATCATCACTAGTGGTTATATCCTCTAGGTCATCATCAGTTTGATTCTCTTCTATGTTATCAAAGTCCATTCCAAAACCTAAGCCTGTTTTAATGTAAGCTCTTCTCTGTTTTTGAACATAAGTAACATGTGACAGACCAGACTCACCCCAAGCAGCAAACTTAGCTAACAAATCATCTCTTTCTTTAGTAAGTTTCTCTATTTCAGAAATTTTACAGTTTAATTTCCATTCACTTAGTTTTAACCGATAATCCTGTTGTGCATATTTTTCAGCCCAAGCTACTTCATTATTTTCATGTGTTAAGATTTTGGCTTCCATAGATTATAAGGTTATTTGATAACCCCTACCTCGACCTAGCCCTAACACAATTATCTCTTTCAATTACATAACGCCAAGTAATTTTGATAAAATCATGACAATTTGAGCATACCTCAGAGATAGGAGGTGAACTTGGTGAAGTAGCCACCATTGAAAGTTGAACAGGATCAGCTTCACTTTCCATGCTCCAATCAAATTCTCCTAGACAATCTCGGATTCCAAATCAAAGCATGTTCGGTTCCTCATCAAAAGTGCTCGGTCCAATTCTTCCATCGACTCTTCACTACTTCTTCCACTGCTACCATACAAGAAGTCACTGGTTCATCATCAAACTCTTCACTCCGGTCAACTTCTGATAACTTCTCTTGAGCAACCAAAGCCTTTGTTTCAATAATTGGAATTTCTTTGAGCTCAAGCTTTGGTTTCTCAGATGTCCTGTTTGCTTGGTACTTAGCAAACCTGCACTCCCTTGCAAAGTGTCCAGTCTTTTGACAGTTGAAGCATTCAATTTTGGATTTGTCAAAAGTTATTCCCTGTTTTTGTTTGAAATCAATGCTTTTTCCTGTCTTCTTCATATACTTTTTGATCCTAGCAGTGATCATAGCAACTTGCCACCTGATATCAATTTCTTCAAGTGCATTTTCTTCAATCTGTGCTAGATCTTCTTCATAAGTGACAGGTAAACTAGCTTTCTGTGCAAAGAAGGAGCACACAACTTCATCTGAGTGCATAGTAGTAGTTGGTGGGGCTTGCTGAGTGTCACACCCCCAAAATATCGCAGCGGAACGATAGTGTCATTGGGGTATAACGTCATAGCACAAAGTATGGATACAGAAAACGACCTCTATAATGAGACGTTTTGAAAAGTTTACCATTCGATTTCAAATGTCAAAGATTACACAACAAGAAATCATAAAGTTTGATAATACACAAAGAGTTTACAAAACATGTCGAATGGTAACTGTTAAAAGCACAAGACTCCAATGTATGCCATGCGACCCAAAAGCTCCATGAAATGCTATCACCTTAAAACCTGAGATAAACATGCTAAATAGTGTCAACACAAAGGTTGGTGAGTTCGTAGAGTTTGTTGAAAATGATTTGAAAAAAGTCTATAAGAAATGTTGATGCAAAGGCCTCGTAAATCCACTCGGTTCCAAGTTCGCCCATACAAAACTTGCAACCTGTGTGTTTACAATCCATTGCCAAAATATGGAATTGTCAATCTTGTTTGTAAGTAGGACATAGGTGCATACGATATATACATAAACTTAATGCAAAGAATCACAGCCAACTGAACCTCACGACGAAGTCTAACTTGTTTGTTGTTGTTGCCTTGAATAACTTGAATAACAGATTATATTCACCCCTGGTCGCGTCATCAAGGACCCAAGGGTGGGGGCGTCAGCCCGATAGTACTATCAATACCTCTCTGCCGGCTCCCGCAGGAGTTAACCAGTTGCTAAAGTTTGTATGTTGATGCATAATTGAATACTTGTTTAGCACATTAAGGCACATATCGCAATAAACACACAATGTCCAAAGTGTATAAGAAGTATAGTGTAACACAATTGTATAAATGGTTTGAGTATTCGCAAGAGTAAAACAAGTATAACCCAATCAAGTATAAAACGCAATCAAGTCTAAAGTATGAGTAAAGTTGTTTGGCAAAAGAGTTTAAATATTTGTATAAATAAGCATACATCTCGCCCCAAATAGTTTGTAAGAATTTAAACGAGTAAAAGCGGGGTATGAACTCACAGTAGTATGTCAAAGTTTAGAATATTTGTGAAAGTAAATGAAAATAGTTTGAGCATGTATCTCCCCCAAAAGTAATTGAAAATGTATAAAAGTAGGGACTATGAAACTCACAGTAGTATGTAAAAGTTTAAAGTACTTGTGAAAGTAAGTGAAAATAGTTTGAGCATGTATCTCCCCCAAAACAGTCATGAAAGCAAGTAAAAGTAGGGGCTACGAACTCACCTGGTGTGATTGATATGCTAACAAAATGAAATGCACGAAAGTGAGGCCCGAAACTATCCGCGACCTAAAATGAATGTTATGACTTGAGTTATGATATGTTGTCGTGAATGCATGATTTTGAAAACGTATCACCCAATATGCTACTTGAAAACTAGTTATATAAAAATATTGTTACTTGAATGTGTGACGGTTTCTTGTCAAAAATAATCACTTTTGAGTTAATGGTGAAAATGTAGTTAAAACTATGTAACGGTTTTAGTAATTGAAAAATCAGTTTACGTCGGACTTAACGTAATGTATACATAGGAAAACTAACTCGTTTTTTTTTAACGTCCATTTCCCCCGAAACGTCCGTTTAGGCCCTCAAAAACCTTGATTAAAATTCTGACAGCTTACTAAAGCTGTGAATAGTGTTTTCAGCACGTTTTGACTCAAAGTTCGGTTAACCATAACTCACTCGTTTTAAGTCCGTTTTTTCAAGTTCTTTATATCCACTCGAAGGTAATGAAGAGTACTAATATATTTTTAAACTTCGGAGACTTCACAGAAATTTTAAGGCCACTGTTTGGGTCAGTTAAAATTCGGACTGCATGTACAATTCTTCCGGAAAATGGTAGTTTTTAATTCGTAACTTGGAAACCACGTATATTTCTCGTTATAACTCCGTTTTAGTCCGTTCAAAAGGCCACGTTCATAACTAAAAATCTAGTTTCTAAAACTTTAATAAAACTTATAAAAATGACTAACTTTTCGGAAAAATTATTAATTTCGACAGCGCTTCCGCGCTTATTTTTAAAATTACCATTTTTCTACTTGTTTAACCACAACTTCACCACAAAAATCCCTTAATCTACTCATCACCAATCCTACTAGTAAAACAACTTCATTTGATCATACCCAAAATAAATATTCATTATGAGGCTAAAAATATATATATACAAACTTAAATAAACATGTATAAAATTTATGTAATCATTTCCTCCAAAAATCACAACTAGACTTTGATGATCCATTTTTCAAACTTATCATTTTTATAAACTTCTAACTAGTACATACTTGTTATAAAAATTAATAGGACACATATGGGTGATAACATTTGATAAACATGAATAAAAACTACAACTTGAGCAAAAATGATCATATGGGCTTCATGAAATGTATGAAAAATATATATGAAAAAGTAAGAGATGAAGTTTTATGCTTACAAATGCTTGATGAGGTTTAGTGAACCAAGGATTATCCTAAACACCCTAGGTTTTTATTTCAAAACCTAAACAAAGAGTGTTACTAGATTGTTAAAAGCTTGACTTGAAGATTTTGATGAACTCCTTCTTGGTATAAAGATGGTGGCCGGTTTTGGTGTGAAGAAGAAGAGAGGAATTTTTGATCTTGACTTTGCTTGTATTATTGAAGTGTATGTGTATGAGTTGGAGTGTGAATATATATAAGTAAGAAAAATCTTGCAAATCTTTTTAGGTGGATCATGTAATTAATACAACATATATATATACATATATTATTATTAGTATGTAAATGTATAAATGTAAGTGTAAGTAAATGTAAGTTACTTGAATGGAAGTAGTAATTTGTAGTATTGTTGAGTAATATTAGTAAGTTGTATACACATTTGAATATTTAAGGTAACGTTAGATAAAATAAATTTCACGGGTCAAGATAAAATATATTTTGGTCATAAAAAATTATAAAAATACATTTCTTGCAAAACTTGAGTGAAATAATAATATTCGTGTAGTTTTTAAGAAAACCGTCGTAATAATATAAATTTAACAATTTACATACAAAAATGAATTTTAAAACACGAGGTAACTCAAAATATAGTTTTTATAACTAAATGTAAGTATAAAAATGTATCGGGATCATTTTGGAAGTATCGGATCAAATGTTCAAAAATAATGTTTACGTGATAATGTTTATTTAATAAGAAAATAACGTTTAATGAAAATGCAAAACCATGTACGAATCGTTATGAAATGCTGAATGTGAAATATGAGAAATGACCGGAAATTGCGAATTGTGACATTCTTCCCATGTCAAAGGAATCACGTCCCCGTGATTCGATTAATGATACTATGGCCCAAAACGCGACAAGGGTTCTAAAAGTTTATGCTCGTGTATGATTTAAATGATTATGCCAATGCTCATGCATATGTCGTGACTATATCCCATTCTAAAGACATGCTCCCTTATGATTAGGCTCGATGAGGCAGGCTTTCCCATTCTCGAGCAAAATTTCCAAAAGACTTTTAGGTAACCGATTTTTGCTTAATCCCACAACTCATCAAACAAGAACTGTCATACGATTAGGCTAAATCGGTTTAGGTAACAACTTGTTTCTAGCTCGATCTTTGCAACTCATCAAACAAGAACTGTCACGCGGATCAAACTGGAAACAAGTGGTTTGAAGAAAATCTTTTGAAAATTTGGCTCGATTACGGAATTGCTTACTCATATGAGACTACTACTCCCTTCATTGCATGATTCTTCCTGAATTAGACATAGGTGATCAGGCTATGTATAATTTAGGAGTAACTATGCAATGCTTGGACTAATCGACTCATATGATGTTTGGTGTTGAGTCATAAGTTCGCATGTATAAAGAATATGCACTTATAATGATATGATGAGATGCTATGATGATGTGGTTATAGTCTAGGGTCAATGATGCAACCTAGTTCTCTATAACCAACGCTCGATACCAATGTCACACCCCCAAAATATCGCAGCTGAACGATAGTGTCATTGGGGTATAACGTCATAGCACAAAGTATGGATACAGAAAACGACCTCTATAATGAGACGTTTTGAAAAGTTTACCATTCGATTTCAAATGTCAAAGATTACACAACAAGAAATCATAAAGTTTGATAATACACAAAGAGTTTACAAAACATGTCGAATGGTAACTGTTAAAAGCACAAGACTCCAATGTATGCCATGCGACCCAAAAGCTCCATGAAATGCTATCACCTTAAAACCTGAGATAAACATGCTAAAAGTGTCAACACAAAGGTTGGTGAGTTCGTAGAGTTTGTTGAAAATGATTTGAAAAAAAGTCTATAAGAAATGTTGATGCAGCAAAGGCCTCGTAAATCCACTCAGTTCCAAGTTCCGCCCATACAAAACTTGCAACCTGTGTGTTTACAATCCATTGCCAAAATATGGAATTGTCAATCTTGTTTGTAAGTAGGACATAGGTGCATACGATATATACATAAACTTAATGCAAAGAATCACAGCCAACTGAACCTCACGACGAAGTCTAACTTGTTTGTTGTTGTTGCCTTGAATAACTTGAATAACAGATTATATTCACCCCTGGTCGCGTCATCAAGGACCCAAGGGTGGGGGCGTCAGCCCGATAGTACTATCAATAACTCTCTGCCGGCTCCGCAGAGTTAACCAGTTGCTAAAGTTTGTATGTTGATGCATAATTGAATACTTGTTTAGCACATTAAGGCACATATCGCAATAAACACACAATGTCCAAAGTGTATAAGAAGTATAGTGTAACACAATTGTATAAATGGTTTGAGTATTCGCAAGAGTAAAACAAGTATAACCCAATCAAGTATAAAACGCAATCAAGTCTAAAGTATGAGTAAAGTTGTTTGGCAAAAGAGTTTAAATATTTGTATAAATAAGCATACATCTCGCCCCAAATAGTTTGTAAGAATTTAAACGAGTAAAAGCGGGGTATGAACTCACAGGAGTATGTCAAAGTTTAGAATATTTGTGAAAGTAAATGAAAATAGTTTGAGCATGTATCTCCCCCAAAAGTAATTGAAAATGTATAAAAGTAGGGACTATGAAACTCACAGTAGTATGTAAAAGTTTAAAGTACTTGTGAAAGTAAGTGAAAATAGTTTGAGCATGTATCTCCCCCAAAACAGTCATGAAAGCAAGTAAAAGTAGAGGCTACGAACTCACCTGTGTGATTGATATGCTAACAAAATGAAATGCACGAAAGTGAGGCCCGAAACTATCCGCGACCTAAAATGAATGTTATGACTTGAGTTATGATATGTTGTCGTGAATGCATGATTTTGAAAACGTATCACCCAATATGCTACTTGAAAACTAGTTATATAAAAATATTGTTACTTGAATGTGTGACGGTTTCTTGTCAAAAATAATCACTTTTGAGTTAATGGTGAAAATGTAGTTAAAACTATGTAACGGTTTTAGTAATTGAAAAATCAGTTTACGTCGGACTTAACGTAATGTATACATAGGAAAACTAACTCGTTTTTTTTTAACGTCCATTTCCCCCGAAACGTCCGTTTAGGCCCTCAAAACCTTGATTAAAATCCGACAGCTTACTAAAGCTGTGAATAGTGTTTTCAGACGCTTTTGACTCAAAGTTCTGTTAACCATAACTCACTCGTTTTAAGTCCGTTTTTCAAGTTCTTTATATCCACTCGAAGGTAATGAAGAGTACTAATATATTTTTAAACTTCGGAGACTTCACAGAAATTTTAAGGCCACTGTTTGGGTCAGTTAAAATTCGGACTGCATGTACAATTTTCCGGAAAATGGTAGTTTTTAATTCGTAACTTGGAAACCACGTATATTTCTCGTTATAACTCCGTTTTAGTCCGTTCAAAAGGCCACGTTCATAACTAAAAATCTAGTTTCTAAAACTTTAATAAAACTTATAACAATGACTAACTTTTCGAAAAATTATAAATTTCGACAGCTTCGCTTATTTTAAAATTACCATTTTTCTACTTGTTTAACCACAACTTCACCACAAAAATCCCTTAATCTACTCATCACCAATCCTACTAGTAAAACAACTTCATTTGATCATACCCAAAATAAATATTCATTATGAGGCTAAAAATATATATATACAAACTTAAATAAACATGTATAAAATTTATGTAATCATTTCCTCCAAAAATCACAACTAGACTTTGATGATCCATTTTTCAAACTTATCATTTTTATAAACTTCTAACTAGTACATACTTGTTATAAAAATTAATAGGACACATATGGGTGATAACATTTGATAAACATGAATAAAAACTACAACTTGAGCAAAAATGATCATATGGACTTCATGAAATGTATGAAAAATATATATGAAAAAGTAAGAGATGAAGTTTTATGCTTACAAATGCTTGATGAGGTTTAGTGAACCAAGGATTATCCTAAACACCCTAGGTTTTTATTTCAAAACCTAAACAAAGAGTGTTACTAGATTGTTAAAAGCTTGACTTGAAGATTTTGATGAACTCCTTCTTGGTATAAAGATGGTGGCCGGTTTTGGTGTGAAGAAGAAGAGAGGAATTTTTGATCTTGACTTTGCTTGTATTATTGAAGTGTATGTGTATGAGTTGGAGTGTGAATATATATAAGTAAGAAAAATCTTGCAAATCTTTTTAGGTGGATCATGTAATTAATACAACATATATATATACATATATTATTATTAGTATGTAAATGTATAAATGTAAGTGTAAGTAAATGTAAGTTACTTGAATGGAAGTAGTAATTTGTAGTATTGTTGAGTAATATTAGTAAGTTGTATACACATTTGAATATTTAAGGTAACGTTAGATAAAATAAATTTCACGGGTCAAGATAAAATATATTTTGGTCATAAAAAAATTATAAAAATACATTTCTTGCAAAACTTGAGTGAAATAATAATATTCGTGTAGTTTTTAAGAAAACCGTCGTAATAATATAAATTTAACAATTTACATACAAAAATGAATTTTAAAACACGAGGTAACTCAAAATATAGTTTTTATAACTAAATGTAAGTATAAAAATGTATCGGGATCATTTTGGAAGTATCGGATCAAATGTTCAAAAATAATGTTTACGCGATAATGTTTATTTAATAAGAAAATAACGTTTAATGAAAAATGCAAAACCATGTACGAATCGTTATGAAATGCTGAATGTGAAATATGAGAAATGACCGGAAATTGCGAATTGTGACACTGAGCATATGGGGGGGGGGTGTAAACAGCAGTACTTTGAGCAACAGTACTTTGAGGAGAAGCAGTACCTTTGGTGGAAGTACTGCTCTTCTTTTCAAATGACAGAAAAACAATACTGTGTGATTTGGAACTGGTTTGGCCATTCATCTCATGCTCATACACCTTCAGATGATTGTAGAGATCATTAAAGTCCATGACATCCAAACGTGGTTGTCCTCTGATCATTCTAGCAATCACATGCCATGTAGATGGCAAACTCCTTAGAAACTTCAGATTAGCATCTTCAACTGATACTTCTGCCTTGTATAACTCGAACATGTTGAGGAGATTTTGAAACCTATCATATGCAGCATCAAGACTCTCTCTTTCACCAACTATGAAAGTTTCAAACTGTTGCTTCAGCAGATTTCTATGCATCTTCTTAGAAGCTTCATTCCCTCCAAATCTGGTCTTGAGAGCAGCCCAGAGCTGCTTAGCATCTTTAGCATCATGAAATTTGAGAAGATGACCATCTGGAATGGCAGACAAGAGAATGTTGAGTGCCTTCTCTTGATTCCTTAAGGTTGCTGCTGGTAAGACTGCCATAGGTGCTTTGGGTTGTCCAGGAACATCAATAGGTTCTGGAACTTCTTCATTACCATTAACAATTACATTCCATAAAGCATGGTCTGTAATGGCAATGTACTGCCTCATCTTCATACACCATAGATCATATTCACCTTTCTTTATGACAGGAATCCTCATTTAGGTGATGGAAGGTGGTGGAACAGAATCGGTTGACATCTTTAGGTTTTGTTGTAGTAGGGTTTCTTCTTAGTCAGAGTTTCCACACAAGCTCTGATACCACTTGTTGGATCGATGTACTCTAACCAAACTAACTTAAATAGCTTGTTAAGGTTTAATAACCTCGGATAAATCCTAAGTTACTAACAGAGAAACACTGAGTAATCTTTATTAAGTACGCGGAATTTACTTAACAAATCTAAGAAGAATAACTTTTATTATTAACTCTAAATCTGCTTATTATGCAGATACTTCAACAACACTAAGAATATCGAACTTCTCTAAAACTCTAAATAACTTGTAAGCAATCGTAAACTCTAAGACTTATGAACTCGTACCTCTAATGCCAATCTAGGGGTCCTTTTATAGGCTCAAGGATATCCCTAGTTGGTTTACAATTTGTATCCTTGTACGACAAGTAATATAATAAAGAATATTCTAGAATTACAAGACTTTCTATAAACGAATATAACAGTTCTTTGTTCTTGCAGTACTTTGACTTCAATCAGCAGTACTTTGACTTTATCTTTAGCAGTACTTTGACTCTTTGACTTTTTCCAGTACTTTGTAGTTTACAGTACTTTATCTTTCTGCAGTACTTTATCAATCTTCAGCACTTCATATCCCAACAGGTATATCGTGTTAGCCTTCTTGAGGGCATCCGGTTTAGGAACAGCCTTTGCTAGAATTAGAGACGTGTTTTCACATTATGTTGTTGACACTCTTGAAGTTCGAACTTGTAAGTGCTGGAAATCCCGCTAAGGAGATTCCTTCAAGAATCGAGTCCTAAATATGTGGGTCATTACTTGAACTTGTTCAATGTAATGCCAACTGTCCCTCAAAGGATTCAGACGGCTGTTTCGCCTGACCAAGGTGAATGAAATCAAGACATTCATCAGTAGAACAATTGTAGTAGTCAATTCTTTATGAAAAGATTACGATGATCAATTGGTGTTCGTGACTGCAGGAGATGCCTGCTGATGGATGCTCGCGGGAGGAAGAGATCGTGCTGATTCTCCACATGCTCATACCAACAACATCACAAAAGAAGTTCTCTCAAAATCAAAGGCAACACAAAGTCATAATGATTCTTCATCAAATCAAAGAATCTACAAAGTTATAAAGACTCGAGAACTACTTTAGATATGGAATTCACTGTCAAATGAGTGTGTGAGCATGTTGGAGAAAGACGTGGAGACACTGGAGCAACGAAGCTAACCTGTAGCTGACAACAACATACTATCACAACCACCACAAAGAACAAAGAATTAAAGAACAAAGAAATCAAAGACGTCAAAGCAGAATACTTCAAAAGAAAACAAGATCCCTACACTGGGGAGATTGTTCGAATCAAGGCACTTCTTCACACAAGAAAGAAGAATATCAGAAGACATCAAAGCTTCTATTACATCTGCACCAACAACGTTTCAAGTTACTTAAGTCATCAATTACTAACACTTAGGGGGCGATTGTTGGAATCACTCCTAAACCATTTCTCAAGTGTTAGTAATCAATATGTAATAGTTAGCTTAATTAAGGCTTTTATGTTAGTAATTAAGGCTAGGCTCATGTAGAAAGCCCATGAGCCTATGCAAAAGCCCAAAAAGGAAAGGAAGGGAATATATGTGTTGCCCTAGCTCCTTTCCCCTATAAATAGTCTTGTAAACTCCCATTTGGGAGTTGGTTGTTCACTTCACTAATAAACCTACGCCTAAACTCTTCATATATTCGTGTGTGTGTTTGTGATTTGTTCAACCGATCACTTCTTCATCTCTATTTCTTATAATGATGCTTGTGTTGCATAAATGGGAACCTAACAATGGTGCATCAGAAAACGCCATTTAGGAGTAAAGAGACTTTTCTAGAAAGTAAAAGAGCCATCACTAGGATATCCAATATTTTGAAGTCCATTGAAAAGCTCATCATTTGATAGTATAGTAGTTCCTGAGGCATCAGCCAATTGAAGATAACTTCTGACCGATTCCTTAGTAACTGAATATTTCAACGTATCAATGGTTGCTTTTAAAGCAATAGTTCCATCATCAAGAGTTATGACAGTTGCTTGTGCCAAAACTGCTTGATGGCAAAGATAAAAATAATTGGATTATGTGTAAGTGCATACCAAATATGAGATCCCTTCAAGAAATCCAAAATTTTCTCGAAACTTGTGCTTTCAGTTGGTTTCTTGAGGAAGCCCACTTGGTTGTGCTTGTCACTAAACTTGAATTGAGCCATGAAAGTTGTGAATTTCAAGTACTGGTAGTGCGGCGCAAGATATGGTTAATCATGGTGAAACAGACTTTATCGAGAGAAAAGATTTGAACTTTTAAAGATGTTAGAGAAAGTAAATAATGGATAAATATAGATTTTATTAAAAAAAAGTATCCATATATATACTTCTTAACGCCTAATAGTAGGTAACGGTAATTTTTATATAGTAAAAAAGGATTTTCCCTCGACCAGCACTAACAATAATATTTTTGCACTACCAGACTTAAAATAGTCAACCAGACCTAAGTGTGACATCACCAGTTTTAACTTTGGTAGATATTGCATTTCCCTAAAAAATTAGTCTAAAACCAAGAGAAATACAATATGCAGGTCTAAAAAACAAAATTAACTCAAAACCACCAGAATTAATCCATAAATGTTAGGATTTAGTAAATTCAGTTATTAAAGTGTCGGTCACCTCAAGTGTATGTAATCATTAGAAAGCTCGTAGTCGTAGTTATTATAAGTTAAGTAGTAATTAGTTTAGTATCACCGTGGAGGACGGACGGGTCTTTACCCACTGTATGCCTGATCAACAGCTCGTTGGTGGCGATTTGTGTAAGACTATAAATAATCTCTACCTCCGCAGGTAGAGAGTTGGAGCTCATAATAAGATTTTCACTTTCTCACACTAAGTTCCTAAACCTCAAACTCTTTCTCTCTCTAAACCCTAATAGTACGCCTTGTGTGAACATGGTTTGATGTGTTTGTGAAATCCAATGTGTAACAATTGGTATCAAGAGCCATGGTTTGATCATCTCTCTTACTTATCCTTGGATTTCTAGTGGTTTTATATGGTTTTTGGGTTTGAAAAAGTTTAGTGGTTTTTGCATCATTTGCATCATTTCTTGTGTTAAAGTTTGAATTTTGAGTGTACTTTTGTGTTTAGAATCATTGTAAGTGCTTGGGTTTTGATTTGGAAAGCTTGAATCACTGTGGTTGAGCTTGTTTTGGATTGAAAAGTGTGGTTTAAAGTTTTTCAAGTTAGCGACTTGAGTCTCGGAGTGATTTTCTTCGTAGCGACTTGCTTTAGTAATTTCCAGCGAGTTGTAGTTTAAGTTGTAGCAACTTGATCTTAGCGACTTGTCTATTGAGACAAGCTGACAAACAGTACAAGTTAGTGGAGGTTCGACTTCGGCTAGCGACTTGGTTGGTATAGCGAATTGTCTTTATTATTTCTAGCGACTTGTCATTATTGTTCTTAGCGAGTTGCTCTTTAGCGACTTGTCTGCTTAGCGATTTGGTCAAGTAGCGACTTGTGTTCAGCGACTTGATTCTTAGCGACTTGGATACTTAGGGAGTTGTTCTTTAGCGACTTGTCTACTTAGCGATTTGGTGATTTAGCAACTTGTGGTCAGCGACTTGGCTCTTAGCGACTTGGTACCTAGCAACTTGGTTCAAGAGTTATAGCGACTTGGTTAATATTTGTCTCTAATACGGTTTTCTCTTGATTTAGTAAAATCCCATGAAAGAATCTATTTCCCGGTTTAATCATAGAGTTATAAAATCCCGTGAAATCTGTAAACATGTCTACCAACTTACCTACAATCATCTCTCTGTAGTGAGGACGTTCAAGAAGCTGGTTCAGACACTCGTCCACCCATGCTTGACAGAACTGACTATGATTCATGGGCTCAACGAATTAGGTTGTATTGTCTGGGAAAGGAAAATGGAGTCAATATTCTCAAGTCAATTGATGAAGGACCTTATTAGATTAAGACTACAAGAGACATAATTGATACTGCTGCAGATGGAACAATGATCTTTGGATTGGATAGACCAAAGACGTATGATGAGCTCCGTGATAAGGAGAAAAAGAGATTCGATACTGATATCAGGGCTTCAAACATTATACTTCAAGGTCTTCCAAAAGATATCTACAAACTTATCAATCACAACACTGAAGCCAAGGCTGTTTGGGATAATGTCAAGATGCTTCTTTCGGGTTCTGAATTAACTAAGGAAGAAAGAGAATCACAACTGTATGATGAATTTGAGCACTTTAAGATGAAACCAGAAGAATGTGTCTATGAATATTACGTGAGATTCCACAAGCTGGTGAATGATATGAGGAATATCAAAATGACCATGCCAAATATTCAGCTGAACTCAAAGTTTGTGAACAACATGAATCCCAAATGGCACAAATTTGTCATCTCTGTGAAGCTAACCAAAGGATTAAAGAACACCAACTATGAGCAACTGTGTGCCTTCCTTCTTCAGAATGAAAGACATGCTATGTTTGAACGAAGGATTATTGAACAGTTCAAATCTAAGCAGGGAGAAACTAGTTCGTCAAATGACTCTACAGCCTTTTACACCAATGTTGGAATTACCACCAAAGCCTCACAAGTCATACCCACGGGTGATGGTAATTACAAGCTCATCCCTGATCCAGCATATAAGCCTCCTGACTCAAAAACACTCATGGAAAACTTCATTAATCAACTATCTCTCATGGTTAGTCAAAATATGAACTCCCGCCCACACACCAACAATAATCTCGAACATCCAATCCACACAATCAAGCTACTGTCAGAGATGGTAAGGTTGTGGTGCAGAATGTGCAAGGAAGATGATATGAACAAGGGATGGTTGGAGTAGGTTATGGTAATGTTGGAGTAGGTGGAGGATATGTGGCAAATCAGAATCGTGGAAGAAATGCCAATCAAGGGCAAGCAAAGCCAATCAAATGCTACAACTGTGGTGGTGAGGGACATATTGCGAGGAACTGCACATCTCCAAAACATCCACAGAATGCAGAACACTTCAGAGACAAGATGTTGCTTGTGCAAGCTCAGGACAATGGAGCAGCTCTGGATGAAGAGGAGTTGTTGTTTCTTGCTGAATGGAATGCTAAGACCTATGATGCAGATGTAGATGAGTAGCCAATTCAGGAAATAGATCGCAATCATCAAAATGCCTTTCAAGTTGCAGACTGTGTTGCATTTGACTCTGATGTCGATGATGAACCTACTGCCCAGACAATCTTCATGGCTAGTATCTCACCTATGGTCTCTCCAAAGGTCTCATCACCACAACAGGCTGGTCCATCCAAAGAATCAATCATCTCAGAGGTTTTAAAACTATACGATGAGGTTGATGAGCAAAAGATACATAACGAAGTACAATCTCTTGATACTTATGATTCAGATATTGATAATGTGGGTAATAGTAATATTGTCCCATATGATCAATATGTGACACAAAGTGAAAGTGAGATTGTACCAAGTGATGTATCTTCTGCAGTCAATACTGACTATGTTTTTGATGAATACACTGCATGTGCCCCTGATGATTCTGTTACATCTGAACTGAATGCCTATAAAGAACAAGTTGCTATTTATGAACAACGTGCTAAGTTTGAGTTAACTACCCGTGAGCAGGAAATGGATGACCAAATGCGTACAATTATTAGAAAAAGTAATTTTAGAGAAGAAGTGTTAAAACAAGAGTTAAACTCCTTACAAGAAAAGCTTTCTAAAACTGTTAAGCAAAAGCAAGAGCTTCAAGATAATGTTAAAATGCTTAAACAAGAATTTAACGCTAAGGAATCAAAACTTTTGAATGACTTTTCTAATCTAAAAACTTTGAAAAACAAGCTTGAAAATAAGTTGTACGTACAAGGGAACACCATTCAGACTGCTCACATGGTCACTAAGCATAGAGTCTTAAGCGATAAGCATAGTATTCCCATTATAAAGGATCCCAATCCTGAGTATGGTAAGAAAGCAAGAGAAGCTCAGAAGGTAATCTATGATGGCAATGAGATTCTTAAGCCTAGGCAATCACCATCATGTATAGGAAACACGGAAGAGGATAGAAAATTAGATGATGCATCTAGGGAGAAAATGGATAAGAAGCTTAACGATCCTGCGTGTAAAGAGAATAACATAACGATCAAACCCCATGATTACACTAAGGAAAACTGGATCTCCCTGAACAAGTTTAAGGCTCAAACTCTATTAACCCCAGAACAAGTTTTTTGGAAAAAGGACATTGATAAACAAAAAGGTAATGTACTTGTTGAAACGAACACTCCCTTAAGGAAAATGCCTGTAGCTACTGTGTATCCTCCAAATACACCAACGCACTTAGTTCCTAGAACTATTGCCACTAATAGCAAGACCTTAATCAGCTTGTATGTTTATCAACTATTCGTTGATTTTGAGAAGACATGTAAGAAGAGAATCACACCAACTGGGATAACTGAAGGGGAAAGGGGTTTTGAGCAAACTAAAGAATGTTATTTAACTGAAGTCATGCCTTTCTTTAAACAATTAAAAGGTCAATTTGAGAGTTTTAAGAAGGGGATAGATTCAGATATTAAAGAAATGGAAAAGGAATTTGATGCTATGATAGTTGAAGTCAATGACTATGAGCGTGAATTAAAATGCAATGAGATTGAGAGGAAGAACTTGCATACCTTGTATGAGAATCTGATCACTGAATGTATCACTCAAGATGTGTTTTACACTGCCACGAATTGTTCAATTAATGCATCTCAATTTCATGAATTATCTGTTGCTCTGAAAGTCTCCCATGATCGTGTCATTGAGCTTGAAAAAACTAACTCTAAATTGCATGAGAAAATTGAACAGGATGATCATGATAAACTGGTGAAACATTATTCTAAACTGGAAGTTGAGCATCTAGCTTTACAATTAAAATATCAACATCTAAAAGAAAATGTTAAAACCTCAAATATCAAGACATCCTTGGATGCTCCTGAATTTGATGCAGTTTTTGAAATAAGCAAACGTGATGAACAGATTCGAGCTCATTGTAACACGATCAGAAAATTGAGAACCCAAATTTCACAATTAAAGTGTGAAAAGAACAACGTGACTGGCTCCCAAAGGCCTCCTCCTTTAGATTCTCAGTATTCTCAAACGTTTCATCTTCAAAACTTGGTTAATATTTTACAAAAAGAAAATGAGAGTTTTCTAGAAGAAAATGAAAAGGTTAAACGACACTTTAAAGATTTATATGATTTAATGAAAGTCACTCGTGACAAGAACAACAAAAAAATAACATCTTAACAAAAGGAAATTGAGAATCTGAGGAGTCAGGAAAAAGGGAAATTGCCACTTATCTTTAATGAGAATGTTGCATCAAAGTCATCTGCAGACTACAAATATACTGTGACTGTTAAATACATTCCTCCTCATCTTAGAAATAATGAACTTGTGTTTCATAACTATTTTGCTCACCTTAAGGATAGTCTAGAATGTCTCCGTGAGATTGTACAATTGGATTTCATAAATAAGCCACTTGATAGAGAGATTATGTTTCTTGCATTCAGGCCAAATGATCACAAGAGCTGCTAGAATGTTTAAGAGCAACATGTCCTAAATCCTTAGGTGCACAAGATAAAGCTGTGATGCCTTGTTCTATGCCTAGTGCCAATTATGCAACCCATTCTATGCCCAGTAATAAGAAAGTGAACTCTAAAGTGCCTACAAGTAGTTCTGATCCATGCACGTCTAGTTCAGGAATGCAAAAAGTAGCCCAACCAACTAATGTTCCCATAATTCCCTCTACAGGAGTAATCAGTGACATAAAAGCAAGCGGGTCAAAGCCTCCAGGCAATACAAAGCAAGATAGGACCTCACAAGCTAAGAATGTGCATTGGAAGAGAGTAGAAGACCACCCTAGGAACACTAAGTTTGAGTTGAATAAAATGAATCGTGTTGATTCTAGTATTAGCTATAAGCATACTGTAATTAATTCGAGTTATGCTACTATCTACAAACCTTGTAATGATGACTGTTTGATTTCTGTTAATGATCATGAATGTGGTATGAATGTTTTGCTTGATGATGTTAAATGCCCTGTTAAAGTTGTTAATGCAAAAAATAAAGCTAAGAAGGCTAGAAAGCAATAGAGGAAGAATGTTAGAAAACATTGGAAACCCACAGGAAGGAAATTTAGTAACATAGGTTATCAGTAGATACCTACTGGCCGCAAATTCAGTCTTAATGAGATGTGCACTAAATTATCTAGATAAATGCCCATTAGGAAATGGATGCCTACTGGTAGAACTATTCCCTTAAGAAGTGAACATACTTTGAATAGGTCTAATACGGACACTAGCACTGCATCTATCCCTGATGATTCCATTGTTTCTACTTCTGATGTGGGTGTTCCAATCAATGTTACTAACCAAATGGAACCTATTCTTGCATAGGGATCCCAATTATCCAGTTATCCATTCTTGTCTGTGTTCAACTGCAGATCGTTCAAATCGTTATGTGGTACCTGGACTCAGACTGTTCCAAGCATATGACTGGAGACCAGTCGCGGCTCATGAACTTCGTGAGTAAATTCATCGAGACTGTTAGATTCAGAAACGATCATTTTGGTGCAATTATGGGTTATGGAGACTATGTTGTTGGTAAAAGTGTAATCTCCAAGGTATATTATGTTGAAGGTCTTGGTCATAACTTGTTCTCTGTTGGTCAATTCTGTGATTCCGACCTAGAAGTGGCTTTTAGAAAACATACTTGTTTCGTTAGAGAACTTGATGGTGTGGAATTGTTAAGAGGAACTCGTTGTTCAAATCTATACACCATCTCTATCGAAGACATGATGAAGTCTTCTTCAATCTGCTTGTTGTCAAAGGCTTCGAAAACAAAGTCATGGTTATGGCATCGTCGTCTCAATCACTTGAACTTCGACACCATTAACAATCTTTCCAGAAAGGACCTTGTAAGAGGCGTACCAAGATAAAAGTATGAAAAGGATCATCTTTGTTCAGCATGCCAATTGCGAAAAAGCAAGAAATATGCCCAAAAACCAAAATCCACAAATTCTGTTATAGAAGTTCTACATACCATTCACATGGATTTATGTGGACCGATGAGAGTGCAAACTATTAATGGCAAGAAATATGTGTTAGTTGTGGTTGATGACTACTCCCGATTCACTTGGGTTAAGTTCTTGAGAACAAAGGATGAAGCTCTAGATGTCATCATTAAACTTATTAAACAGCTGCTGGTTCGGCTTAACAAGACTGTCAGAATCGTCCAAACTGACAATGGAACTGAGTTTGTTAATAGAGAAGTCAGTGAATTTTATGAAAGTATTGGAATCAGTCCTCAAAGAAGTGTTCCACGAACTCCTCAACAGAACGGTGTAGTTGAAAGACAAAATCGAACTATTGTGGAAGCCGCAAGAACAATGCTGATTTACTCAAAGGTTCCAACATTTCTAAGGGGTTGAAGCCATTGCCACTGCATGCTACACTCAAAATCGGTCCCTAATTCACACAACTCATGGAAAAACTCCGTATGAACTTGTCCACAATCGAAAACCTGATCTATCATACCTTCGTGTGTTTGGTGCATTATGTTACCCAACTAATGAGGGTCAAGATTTAGGCAAATTGAAAGCTAAAGCGGACATTGGAGTATTTTTAGGATATGCACCAAACAGAAAAGGATACCGAATCTACAACAAGAGAACTCTAAATATCATGGAAACAATTCACATTACGTTTGATGAGCTGACCGGTCAAATGGCTCCTGGACAATCCAGTTCTGGACCCGCATTTTCTAAATAGTCCCATTAGTTCTTCTCTTGTACCAAACTCCTCACCGGCAACTCCATATGTACCTCCTTCAGAAGATGAATTGAAGAAACTGTTTGATCCAATGTTTGATGAACACTATGTGCCAATTGCTAATGATCTGTCAAATCCATCAACAAAGGCTACTCCTATACCTGTCAATGAAGTTAACCCTTCAGTTTCTATGTCACTAAGTCAAGAAGCGCCTTCTGCTGATCACTCGGTCTCATCATCAATGCCTCAATCATCTAGTGTACACAATTGAAATGTTGTTGCAGTTATAGATGATGAAAATCCTTTTGCTCCTCCAGAAGATGAACCCTTTGAAAACATATTTGCTCCTGAATCATCATCTGAATAATCTTCATCAGGAGAAATCGACTCTGCTACTTCTATTCCTCAACAACAACCACATGAACACCTTAGAAAATGGACACATGATGACCCATTGGAAAACATTATTGGAAACCTATCTCGTCCAATATCCACTCGTCGACAACTTGCAACCGATGCCTTATGGTGCTTCTTCAACTCTGTACTCTCTAAGATCGAACCAAAAGATGTTAAAACTGCGATGAATGAAGACAGCTCGTTCAATGCCATGCAAGAAGAAATTCATGAGTTTGATCTACTAGATGTATGGGAATTAGTACCTGCTTCTAACTGTGCTATGATCATTGCCCTAAAGTGGATCTTCAAAGTAAAACTTGATGAGCATGGTGATGTTTTAAAGAACAAGGCTCGATTGGTTGCAAAAGGATATCTTCAAGAGGAGGGTTGTTAGGATTTAGTAAATCCAGTCATTAAAGAGTCGTTCACCTCAAGTATATGTAATCGTTAAGAAGCTCGTAGTCGTAGATTATTTAATGTTAAGTAGTATTTAGTTATGTAACACCGTGGAGGACGGACGGGTCTTTACCCACTGTATGCCTGATCCACAGCCCGTAGGTGGCGATTTGTGTAAGACTGTAAATACTCTCTACCTCCCAAGGTAGAGAGTTGGAGCTCATAATAATACTTTCATTTTCTCTCACTAAGTTCCCAAAACCTCTAACTCTTTCTCTCTCTAAAACTCCATAGTATACGCCTCTTTGATCTTTGGTTTAGTGTGTTTATGAAATCCAATATGTAACAATTGGTATCAAGAGCCATGGTTTGATCATCTCTCTTACATATCCTTGGATTTCTAGTGGTTTTAGATGGTTTTTGAGTTTGAAAAATTTTAGTGGTTTTTGCATCATTTGGATCATTTTTAGTGTTAAAGTTTGAATTTTGGGTGTACTTTTGTGTTTAGAATCATTGTAAGTGCTTGGGTTTTGATTTGGTAAGCTTGAATCACTGTGGTTGAGCTTGTTTTGGATTGAAAAGTTTTCTTTTAAAGTCTTTCTTGCTAGCGACTTAGTTCTCGTTGTGTTTTTCTTTGTAGCGACTTGCTTCAGTAAAAGTTAGCGAGTTACAGTGTTAGTTGTTAGCGACTTGAGCCTAGCGACTTGTCTATTGAGACAAGCCGACAAATAGTACAAGTTAGTGGATTCTCCACTACGTCTAGCGACTTGGTGAGGTTAGCGACTTGCTTCAGAAATTGTTAACGAGTTGTAGTGTAAATTGTTAACGACTTGATACTAGCGACTTGAATCTTAGCGAGTTGTTCTTTAGCAACTTAACTGTGTCTAGCGACTTGGTGCTTAGTGATTTGTTTTCGTAATTCCTAGCGACTTGGTGTTAGCAACTTGGACCTTAGCAAGTTGCTCTTTAGCGACTTGACTGTGTAGCGACTAGGTGCTTTAGCGACTTGTGTCCAGCGACTTGGGTCTTAGCGACTTGGGCTTAGCGACTTGGTTCAAGAATTCTTAGTGACTTGGTTGATTTTTGTTTGTAATACGGTTTTCTCTTGATTTAGTAAAATCCCGTGAAAGAATCTATTTCCCGGTTTAATCATAGAGTTATAAAATCCCGTATAATCTGTTAACATGTCTACCAACGTACCTACAATCATCTCCACTGTTGTCGAGGATGTTCAGCGGTTCTGATACTGTCCACCCATGCTTGACATAACAGACTACGACTCTTGGGCTCAACGAATCAGATTGTACTGTCTTGGAAAGGAAAATGAGGTCAACATTCTCAAATCTATTGATGAAGGACCATATCAGATTTAGACTACAGGAGACATAATTGACACTGCAGCAGATGTAACAATGATCTGTGGAATGGACAGACCAAAGATGTATGATGAGCTCAGTGATAAGGAGAAAAAGATATTCGATGATGATATCAGGGCTTCAAACATCATACTCGTGGTCTTCCAAAAGACATCTACAAGCTGATCAATCACAACACTGAAGCCAAGGCAGTTTGGGATAATGTCATTATGCTTCTCTCAGGTTCTGAATTAACCAAGGAAGACAAAGAATCACAACTGTATGATGAGTTTAAGCACTTCAAGATGAAACCAGATGAGAGTTTCTATGAGTACTACGTGAGATTCCATAAGCTTGTGAATGACATGAGGAACATCAAAATGACCATGCCAAACATTCAGCTGAACTCAAAGTTTGTGAACAACATGAATCCCAAATGGCACAAGTTTGTCACCTCTGTGAAGCTAACCAAAGGATTGAAGAACACCAACTATGAGCAACTGTATGCCTTCCTTCTCCAGAACGAGAGACATGCTATGTTTGAGAAAAGGATTCTAGACCAGTTCAAAACCAACCAGGAGAAACAAGTACCTCAAATGACTCAACGCCTTTTACACAAATGTTGGTATTACTACCAAAGCTTCTCAAGTCATTCCCATGGATGATGGTAATTACAAACTCATAACTGATCCAAAGATATAAGCCTCCCCAAACACATTCATGGAAAACTTCATCAATCAACTGTCTCTCATGGTCAGTCAAAACATGAACTCTCTTCCACACACCAACAATAACCTCTGAACAGCATCCAATCCACACAATCAAGCAACTGTTAGAGATGGGAAGGTTATGGTGCAACCAGTTCAAGAAAGGCAGTATGAACAGGGAAGAGGAGGAGTTGGTAGAGGATATGTGGTAAATCAGAATCGGGGAAGGAATGGGAATCAAGGTCAAGCAAAGCCAATTAAGTGCCTACTCGCTGTGAGGACATATTTCTAGGAACCGCACATCTCCAAAACGTCCACAGAATGCGAATACTTCAGACAAGATGCCGCTTGTGCAAGCTCAGGATAATTGAGCAGTTTGGATGAAGAGGAGTTGTTGTTCCTTGCTGAGGGAAATGCCCGAACCTATGATGCTGATGTTAATGAACAGCCAATTCAGGAGATAGGTCATAATCATCAAAATGCATTTCAAGTAGCAGACTGTGATGCATTTGACTCTGATGTCGATGATGAACCTACTGCCCAAACAATCTTCATAGCTAGCATTTCTCCAATGGTCTCTCCAAAGGTCCCCTCACCACAAAAAGCTGGTCCATCCAAAGAATCAATCATATCAGAGGTATTAAAACTATATGATGATGTTGATCAGCAAAAGAAACATGATAAGGTTCAATCGCAGGAAACCAGTGACTCAGATATTGCTAATATGGGCAATGATCATACTGTCCCATATGATCAATATGTGACCCAATGTCAAAGTGCGATTGAACCAAGTGATGTATCTAATGCAGTCAATGATGACTATATCTTTGATGAATACACTGCATGTGCCCCTGATGATTCTGTTACCTCTGAACTGAATGTCTATAAAGAACAAGTTGCTATTTATGAACAACGTGCTAAGTTTGAGTTAACCACCCGTGAGAAGGAAATGGATGACCAAATGCGTACAATTATTAGAAAAAGTAATTTTAGAGAAGAAGTATTAAAACAAGAGTTAAACTCCTTACAAGAAAAGCTTTCTAAAATTGCTAAGCAAAAACAAGAACTTCAAGAAAATGTTAAAATACTTAAGCAAGAATTCAATGCTAAGGAATCAAAAATTTTGAATGATTTTTCCAATCTAAAAACTTTGAAAAACAAGCTTGAAAATAAGTTGTACGTACAAGGGAATACCATTCAGACTGTTCACTTGATCACTAAGCATAGAGTCTTAAGCCATAAGCATAGCATTCCCCTTGTTTAGGAACCAAATCCAGAGGTCATTAAAAAGGCTAGAGCTGCTAATAAGGTACTTTATGATGGTAATTAAATCCTTAAGCCTAGGCGAGAAACCTAGTTCTTGCGCTGAGTGCGAGGAAGATAAGAAATCAGATGAAGTCACTAGGGAGAAAATGAATAAGAAGCTAGGAGATCCTGAGTGTAAAATGAATAAGATAACGATAAAACCCCATGATTACACTAAGGAAAATTGGATATCCTTAAACAAGTTTAAGCCTCAGACTCTATTAACTCCTGAACAAGTGTTCTGGAAAAAGGAAATGGTTATGCAAAAAGCTGAAAACCTTGTTGAAAAGAATCCCCCTTGTAGGAAATTGCCTCAAGCAACTGTGTATCCTCCTAACACACCAATGCACTTAGTTCCTAGATCTATTGCCACTAATAGAAAGACCTTAATCAGCCTGTATGTTGTTTATCAGCTGTTTTTTGATTTTGAGAAAACGTGTAAGAAGAGAATCACACCTACAGGGATAACTGAGGGGGAAAGGGGTTTTGAGCAAACTAAACAATGTTATTTAACTGAGGTCAAGCATTTCTTTAAACAATTAAAAGGTCAATTTGAGATTCTTCAAAAAGGGATAAATTCAGATATTAAAGAAATGGAAAAGGAATTTGATGCAATGATAGTGGAGGTCAATGATTATGAACAGGAACTCATATATAATGAAGTTGAAAGGAAGAACTTGCACATCTTAAATGAGAATTTGATTTCAAGTTTTGTTGCTCAAGATGTGTTTTATACTGTTACTAAGCACTCTATTACTGCTTCTCGATTTCATGAATTATCTATTGCATTGAAAGTTTCCCATGATCGTGTCATTGAGCTTGAAAACCAAAACTCATAACTAAATGAGAAAATTGATCAGGATGATCACGATAATTTGGTAAAACATCTTTCTAAACTAGAAGTTGAACATTTTAATTTACAACTAAAATATCAACATCTTAAAGAAAATGTCAAAACCTCAAATATCAAGACATACTCAGATGTTCCAGAAGTTTGATGCGTTTTTCGACATAAACAAACGCGGACGAACAGATTCAAGCTCATTGTACACGATAAGAAAGTTGAAAGCCACAAATCTCTTAATTAAAGGGTGAAAAGAACAATGTGACTTGATCCCAAATGCCTCCTCCTTTAGATTCTCAGTATTCTCAAACTTTTCATCTTCAAAACTTAGTTAATGCTTTACAAAAGGAAAACGAGAATTTTCTAGAAGAAAATGAAAAAGTTAAACGACACTTTAAAGAGTTATATGATTCAACGAAAGTCACTCGTGACAAAAACAATGAAAAAATAACGTCTTTACAAAAAGAAATTGAGAATCTGAGGAGTTAGGAAAAAGGAAACGCCACTTGTTTTTAATGAGAATGTTGCATCAAAGTCATCCTCGTGTAAAAATATAAATGTGGCTGTCATAAATACATTCCTCCTCATCTTAGGAATAATGAACCTATGTTTCATAACTATTGTGCTCACCTTAAGGATAGTCTAGAATGTCTCCGTGAGATTGTGGAAGAGGATTTCATTAATAAACCTTTTGATAGAGAAATTAGGTTTGCTTGCATTCAGGCCAAACGATCTCAAGAGCTGCTAGAATGTTTAATGGCAACATGTCCTAAATCCTTATTTGCGAAAGGTAAAGCTGTGATGCCTTGTTCTATGCCTAGTGCCAAGCATACAAACCATTCTATGCCCAGTTTTAAGAAAGTGAACACTAATGTGCCTTCAAGTAGTTCAGATCCTTGCACGTCTAGTTCAGAATGCAAAAAGTAGATCAACCAACTAATGTTCCCATAATTCCCTCTATAGGAGTAATCATTGACATAAAAGCAAGCGGGTCAAAGCCTCCAGGCAATACCAAGGAAGATAGGACCTCGCAAGCTAAGAATATGCATTGGAAGAGAGTAGAAGATCACCATATGAATATTAAGTTTGAGTTGAATAAAACGAATCGTGTTGATTCTAGTATTAGCTATAAGCGTGCTATAATTAATTCGAATTCTGCTACTATTCAAAACCATGTAATGATCGCTTGATTTCATTTACTAATCATGAATGTGGTGTGAATGTTTTGTCTAATGCTGTCAAATGCCCCGATAAAAGTTAATGTTAAAATTCAAGCTAAGAAGGCTAAAAGGCAAAGGCGAAAGAAAGTTAGAAAACAGTAGAAACCCACAAGAAAGAAATTTAGTAATATAGGTTATCAATGGATACCTACTGGCCGTAAGATTAATGAGCTTTGCCCTAAAGTTACTAAATCAATGCCCACTAGAAAATAGATGCCTACTTGGTAGAACTATTCCCTTAAGAAGCTAACATACTTTGAATAGGTCAAATACGGACACTAGCATCGCGATCTATTTCTAATGAGTCCATTGTTTCTACCTCTGATGTGGGTGTTCCAATCACTGTTACTAACCAAATGGAACCCATTCTTGCATGGGATCTCAATTATCCAGTTATCCATTCTTGTCTATGTTCAACTGCAGATCGTTCAAATCGTTTTATGGTACTTGGACTCAGGCTGTTCCAAGCATATGACTGGAGATCGCTCGTGGCTCATGAACTTCGTGAGTAAATTCATCGGGACTGTTAGATTCGGGAACGACCATTTTGGAGCAATTATGGGTTATGGTGACTATGTCGTTGGCAAAAGTGTAATCTCCAGGGTATATTATGTCGAAGGTCTTGGTCATAACTTGTTTTCTGTTGGTCAATTATGTCATTCTAATCTAGAAGTGGCATTTAGAAAACATACTTGTTTCGTTAGAGAACTCGATGGTGTGGAACTATTAAGAGGAACCCGTGGTTCAAATCTATACACCATCTCTATCGAAAACATGATGAAGTCCTCTCCAATCTGCTTGTTGTCAAAGGCTTTTAAAACAAAGTCATGGTTATGGCATCATCGTCTCAATCACTTGAACTTCGGCACCATGAATAACCCTGCCCAGAAGGACCTTGTTGAGGCTTACCTGATTAAAATATGAAAAAGATCATCTTTGCTCAAATTTTGCCAATTGGGAAAAAGCACGAAATATGCCCACAAACCAAAACCCACAAACTCAATAATGGAAGTTCTTCATACCCTTCATATGGATCTGTGTGGACCAATGAGAGTGCAAACGATAAATGGGAAGAAATACATTCTAGTCATTGTTGATGACTACTCTCGATTTACTTTGGTAAAGTTTTTGAGGACAAAGGATGAAACTCCAGATGTCATCATCAAACTTATCAAACAGCTTCAGGTTCGACTCAACAATACCGTTAGAATTGTTCGAACAGACTGTTAGGATTTAGTAAATCCAGGTATTAAAGTGTCGGTCACCTCAAGTATTTGTAATCGTCAGAAAGCTCGTAGTCATAGTTATTTAATGTTAAGTAGTATTTAGTTAAGTAATACCGTGGAGGACGGACGGTCTTTACCCATGTATGCCCTGATCCACGGTACCGTTAGGTGGCTTTGTGTTAAGACTATAAATACTCTCTACCTCCCAAGGTAGAGAGTTGGAGCTCATAATAAGATTTTTCTTTCTCTCACTAAAGTTCCCAAATCTCTAACTTTCTCTCTCTAGAAGATCATCTTATATGCCTACTTGTGTTTGTTTTATGATGTGTATGTTAAATCCAATATGTTACAAATGGTATCAAGAGCCATGGTTAGATCATCTCTTACATATCCTTGGATTTCTAGTGGTTTTAGATGGTTTTTGAGGTTGAAAAAGTTTAGTGGTTTTTGCATCATTTGGATCATTTCTAGTGTTAAAGCTTGGATTTTGATTGTACTTTTGTGTTTAGGATAATCATAAGTGTTTAGGTTTTGATTTGGTAGGCTTGAATCATCGTGGTTGGCTTGTTTTGGATTGAAAAGTGGTGTTTTTGAGATTTTCTTGCTAGCGACTTGAGTCACGGATTTTTATTCTTGGTAGCGACTTGCTTTGTAAGTTTGTAGCGAGTTGTAGTTGAAGTGGTAGCGATTTAAGCTTAGCGACTTGTCTGTTGAGACAAGCTGACAAACAGTACACTTAGTGGATTCTCCACTACGGGTAGCGACTTGGTGAAGGTAGCGATTTGCTTTCAATTTTGTTAGCGACTTGTACTTAAGTTTTCTTAGCGACTTGGTGTTAGCGACTTGAACCTTAGCGAGTTGCTGTTTAGCGACTTGACGACTTAGCGACTTGGTGCTTAGCGACTTGCTATCAAAATTTGTAGCGACTTGGTGCTTAGCGACTTGTTGTCATAATTCTCAGCGACTTGGTGTTAGCGACTTGGATCTTAGCTAGTTGTTAATTTAGCAACTTGACTGTGTCTTAGCGACTTGGCATTATAGCGACTTGATTTCAGAATACTTAGCAACTTGGTGCTTAGCGACTTGGTTCAAGGTTTCTTAGCAACTTGGTTAAACTTTTGGTTGTAATACGGTTTTCTATTGATTTAGTAAAATCCCGTGAAAGAATCTATTTCTCGGTTTAATCATAGAGTTTTAAAATCCCGTGTAATCTGTTAACATGTCTACCAACGTACCTACAATCATCTCCATTGTTGCCGAGGATGTTCAAGCGTTCGATACTGCGTCCACCAATGCTTGACAGAATCGACTACGACTCTTGGGTACAACGAATCATATTGTCTTGTCTTGGAAAGGAAAATGGAGTCAACATTCTCAAGTCTATTGATGAAGGACCTATCGATTGAGACTACAAGAGACTTAATTGATACAGATGCAGATGGAACAATGATCTATGGAATAGATAGACCAAAGACGTATGATGAGCTCAATGATAAGGAGGAAAAGAGGTTCGATCGATTAGTGCCTCAAACAACATACTACAGGGTCTTCCAAAAGACATCTACAAGTTGATCAATCACAACACCGAAGCCAAGGCAGTTTGGGATAATGTCAAGATGCTTCTCTCGGGTTCGAATTAACCAAGGAAGACAGAGAATCACAACTGTATGATGAGTTTGAGCACTTCAAGATGAAGCCTGATGAGAGTGTCTATGAGTACTACGTGAGATTTCATAAGCTTGTAAATGACATGAGGAACATCAAAATGACCATGCCAAACATTCAGCTGAACTCAAGTTTGTGAACAACATGAATCCCGAATGGCACAAGTTTGTCACCTCCGTGAAGCTAACCAAAGGATTGAAGGACACAAACTATGAGCAACTATATGCCTTCCTTCTTCCGAATGAGAGACATGCTATGTTTGAAAAAAGGATTCTTGAGCAGTTCAAATCTAAGCAGGGAGAAACAAGTTCATCAAATGACTCAACTGCCTTCTACACCAATATTGGTATTACAACCAAAGCATCTCAAGTCATACCCACGGGTAATGGTAATCACAAACTCATTCATCCGAGGTTCAAGCAAAGGCGATGTCGATGCAGTCATGGGACACTTCATTAATCAACGGCTCTTATGGTTAAACAAAACGACCCTCACCCACATACCAACAGTCTTCACACTAACAATGAGATCGAATCGCATCCAATCTTCACAATCATGCTCGTTGTCGAGATGGAAAGATTATGAGACAACCACTTCAAGAAAGGCAGTATGATCAGGGAAGAGGAGGAGTTGGTAGAGGATATGGGGTCAATCAGAATAGGGAAGGATTGGGAATCAAGGTCAAGCAAAGCCAATCAAATGCTACAAGCTGGGTGGTGAGGGACATATTGCAAGGAAATGTACATCTCCAAAACGTCCTCAGAATGCAGAATACTTCAGAGACAAGATTTTGCTTGTGCAAGCTCAGGACAACGGAGCAACTTTGGATGAAGAGGAGTTGTTGTTTCTTTCTGAAGGGAATGCTAAGACATATGATGCTGATGTAGATGAGCAGCCGATTCAGGGGTATGGGTCAGAACAATCCAAATGCATTTCAAGTAGCTGATTGTGATGCTTATGATTCGGATGTGGATGATGAACCAACTGCCAAGTTAATCTTCATGGCTAGCATCTCTCCCATGGTCTCTCCTAAGGTTCCTTCACCACAACATTTGGTCCATCCAAAGAATCAATCATCTCGAGGTATTAAAACATACGATAAGGTTGATGAGCAAAAGATACATAATGAAGTACAATCTCTTGAAACTTATGATTCGGATGTTGAAAATATAGGAAATAGTAATATTGTCCCATATGATCAACATGTGGCTCAAAGTGAAAGTGAGATTGTAGCAAGTGATGTATCTTACGCAATCAATAATGATTGTGTTTTGATGAATACACTACATGTGCCCCGATGATTCTCGCTACCTCTGAACTCAATGCCTATAAAGAACAAGTTGCTATCTATGAACAACGTGCTAAGTTTGAGTTAACTACCCGTGAGCAGGAAATGGATGACCAAATGCGTGCAATAATTAGAAAAAGTAATTTTAGAGAAGAAGTATTAAAACAAGAGTTAAACTCCGTACAAGAAAAGATTTCTAAAACTGCTAAGCAAAAACAAGAACTTCAAGAAAATGTTAAAATGCTTAAGCAAGAATTTAGGGCTAAAGAATCAAAACTTTTGAATGATTTTTCTAATCTAAAAACTTTGAAAAACAAGCTTGAAAATAAGTTGTGCGTACAAGGAAATACCATTCAGACTGCTCACATGATCACTAAGCATAGAGTTCTAAGTGACAAACATAGTGTTGCCTTAGTTGATGAACCAAACCACGAGGCTTGTAAAAAGGCTAGAGAAGCTCATAAGGTCGTATGATGGTAATGAGATCCTTAAGCCTAGGCAGAAACCTAGTTGCTTGTGAGAACACCGAGGAAGATAGGCATTAGAAGAAGTCACTAGAATGAAGTTGGATGAAAAACTTAAGAGCCCTTTGTGCATAGAAAAGAAAATCAGCTATAAAACACCCAATAATGCTAAGGACAATTGGATTGCCTTTAACAAGTTTAGACCTCAAACAGTGACCCCGGAACAAGTGTTCTAGAAAAAGGATATGGACATGAAAAAAGCTGATGATTTTGTTGCATAGAACCCCCCATGTAGAAGAATGCCTCCCGCCATCGTTTATCCCCCAATAACCAATGCATTTAGTCCCTAGATCTATTCCCACTAAGAGCAAGACCTTAATCAGTCAATATGTCATTTATCAACTATTTGCTGATTTTGAGAAAACCTGTAAGAAAAGGAGCACACCCACTGGGATTATCTGAAGGGAAAGGGTTTTGAACAAACTAAAGAATGCTATTTAACTGAGGTCATGCCTTTCTTTAAACAAATAAAAGGTCAATTTGAAAGTCTTCAAAATGGGATAAAATTGGATATTAAAGAAATGGAAAAGGAATTTGATGCAATGATAGTTGAGGTTAGTGACTATGAGCGAGAATTAAAATATAATGAGATTGAGAGGAAGAACTTGCATACCTTGAATGAGAATCTGATTTCTGAATGTATTACTCAAGATGTGTTTTACACTGCTACGAATTGTTCAATTAATGCTTCTCAATTTCATGAATTATCTATTGCTTTGAAAGTCTCCCATGATCGTGTCATTGAGCTTGAAAAAACTAACTCTAAACTGCATGATAAAGTTGAACAGGATGATCATGATAACCTGGTAAAACAGTTTTCTAAATTGGAAGTTGAGCATCTTGCTTTGCAATTAAAATATCAACATCTTAAAGAAAATGTTAAAACCTCAAATATCAAGACATCCTTGGATGTTCCTGAATTTGATGCTGTTTTTGAAATTAGCAAACGTGATGAACAGATTCGAGCTCATTGTAACACGAGAAAGTTGAAAGCCCAAATCTCTCAATTAAAGGGTGAAAAGAACAATGTGACTGGATCCCAAATGCCTCCTCCTTTAGATTCTCAGGATTCTCAAACTTTTCATCTTCAAAACTTAGTTAATGCCTTACAAAAGGAAAACGAGAGTTTTCTAGAAGAAAATGAAAAGGTTAAACGACACTTTAAAGAGTTATATGATTCAATGAAAGTCACTCGTGACCAAAACAACGAAAAAATAACGTCTTTACAAAAGGAAATTGAGAATCTGAGGATTCAGGAAAATGGGAAAGCGCCACTTGTTTTAATGAGAATGTTGCATCAAAGTCATCCTCGGGATCGCAAATACATTGATTAAATACATTCCTCCTCATCTTAGGAATAATGAAACTGTGTTTCATGACTATTGTGCTCACCTTAAGGATAGTCTAGAATGTCTCCGTGAGATTGTTGAAGAGGATTTCATTAATAAACCTCTTGATAGAGAAATTAGGTTTGCTTGCATTCAGGCCAAACGATTTCAAGAGCTGCTAGAATGTGTAATTGCAACATGTCCTAAATCCTTAGGTGCAAAAGGCAAAGGTGTGATGCCTTGTTCTATGCCTAGTGCCAAGCATACAAACCATTCTATGCCCAATGTCAAGAAAGTGAACACTAATGTGCCTTCAAGTAGTTCAGATCCCTGCACATCTAGTTTAGGAATGCAAAAAGTAGATCAACCAACTAATGTTCCCATAATTCCCTCTACATGAGTAATCAATGACATTAAAGCAAGCGGGTCAAAGCCTCCAGGCAATACCAAGCAAGATAGGACCTCGCAAGCTAAGAGTGTGCATTGGAAGAGTGTAGAAGATCACCCTAGGAATATTAAGTTTGAGTTGAATAAAAGGAATCGTGTTGATTCTAGTATTAGCTATAAGCGTCTTGTAATTAATTCAATTCGCTACTATTCACAAACCATGTAATGATGATTGTTTGAATTCTGTTACTAATCATGAATGTGGTGTGAATGATTTGATGAATGCCATTAAATGCCCTGTTAAAACTATTAATGAAAAAATTCAAGCTAAGAAGGCTAAACGGCAAAGGCGAAAGAAAGTTAGAAAATAGTGGAAACCCACAGGAAGGAAATTTAGTAATATAGGTTATCAATGGATACCTATTGGGCTTAAGGTTAATGAGTTGTGCCCTAAAAATGCTAAGCCAATGCCCACTAGAAAATGGATGCCTCTTGGTAGAACTATTCCCTTAAGAAGTGAACATACTTTGAATAGGTCAAATATGAACACTAGCACTGCATCTATTTCTAATGATTCCATTGTTTCTACTTCTGATGTGGGTGTTCCAATCACATTTACTAACCAAGTGGAACCCATTCTTGCATGGGGATCCCAATTGTCCACTTATCCATTCTTGTGCGTGTTCAACTGCATCGCTTCAAATCGTTACGTGGTACCTGGACTCAGTGTTCCAAGCATATGGTGAGACTTGTCGAGGTTCATGAACTTCGTGAGTAAATTCATTAGAACAGTGAGATTCGGAAATGATCATTTTGGTGATATTATGGGTTATGGAGATTACGTGGTTGGAGATAGTGTGATTTCCAGGGTATATTATATTGAAGGACTTGGACATAATCTATTTTCTGTTGGGATTTTGTGACTCGACTTAGAAGTGGCCTTGAGAAAACATACTTGCTTTGTTAGAGAACTTGATGGTGTGGAACTTCTCAGAGGAACTCGTGGTTCAAACCTATACACCATCTCTATCGAAGACATGATAAAAGCTTCACCCATCGCTCTTGTCAAAGGCTTCTAAAACTAAGTCATGGCTATGGCACCATCGTCTCAATCACTTGAACTTTGGTACCATGAACAATCTTTCGAGAAAGGACTTAGTAAGAGGACTACCTAGACTTAAGTATGAAAAGGATCATCTTTGTTCAAAGATGTCAATTGGGAAAAAGCAAGAAGTATGCCCACAAACCCAAACCTACAAATTCAGTTATGGAAGTTCTTCATACCATTCACATGGATTTATATGGACCCATGAGAGTGCAAACGATTAATGGGAAGAAATATGTGTTAGTTGTGGTTGATGACTACTCCCGATTCACTTGGGTTAAGTTTTTGAGGACAAAGGATGAAACTCTAGATGTCATCATCAAACTTATCAAACAACTGCAGGTCGACTTAACAAAATGGTTAGAATCGTCCGATCAAAAAATGGAACGAAGTTTGTTAATAAAGAACTCAATGAATTTTATGAAAGTATTGGAATCAGTCCTCAAAGAAGTGTTACACGAACTCCTCAACGAAGCGGTGTAGTTGAAAGACTAAATCGAACTCTTGTGGAAGCCGCAAGAACAATGCTGATTTACTCAAAGGTTCCAATGTTTCAATGGGCTGAAGCTATGGCCACTGCATGCTACACTCAAAATCGATCCCTAATCCACACATCTCATGGAAAGACTCCATATGAACTTGTCCATAATCGAAAACCTGATCTATCATACCTTCGTGTGTTTGGTGCTTTATGTTATCCAACTAATGACGGTCAAGATTTAGGTAAACTAAAAGCTAAAGCGGATATTGGAGTATTTGTAGGGTATGCACCAAACAGAAAAGGTTACCGAATCTACAACAAGAGAACCCGAAATATCATGGAAACAATTCACGTTACGTTCGATGAGCTGACCGGTCAAATGGCTCTGGACAATCCTAGTTCTGGACCCGCACTTCAAAACAGTCCCATTGGTTCATCCCTTGTACCTAATTCCTCTCCAGCAACTCCATATGTACCTCCATCTGAAGATGATTTGAAGAAATTGTTTGATCCAATGTTTGATGAACATTATGAGCCAAATGCCAATGATCTGTCAATTCCATCAACAGAGGTTACTTCTATCCTGTCAATGAAGTTAACCCTTCGGTTTTAATGTCATTAAGTCAAGAAGCGCTGCTGCACCTGGATCAAAAATCCTTCAATCATCAAGTGTACATCATGGAATTTTTCGCACCCGGATGAAGTTAATCCCTTTGCTACTCAAGATGCTCCATTTGAAAACATATTTGCTCTGAATCATCATAAGAACCATCTTCATCGGGGAGATATCGACTCTGCTACTTGGTTCCACAACAACAACCACATGAACACCTCAGAAAATGGACACATGATCATCCATTAGACAACATCATTTGAAACCCCTCTCGTCCGGTATCACACGGAAACAACTTGCAACCGATGCCTTATGGTGCTTCTTCAACTCCGTACTCTCTAAGATCGAACCAAAAGATGTTAAAACCGCCATGAATGAAGATAGCTGGTTCTATGCCATGCAAGAAGAAATTCATGAGTTTGATCGACTTGATGTATGGGAATTAGTACCTGCTCTAGATTGTGCTATGATCATTACTCTAAAATGGATCTTCAAAGTGAAACTTGATGAGCATGGTGATGTTTTAAAGAACAAGGCTCGATTGGTTGCAAAAGGATACCGTCAAGAGGAGGTATTGACTTTGACGAATCATTTGCTCCTGTTGCTCGTATTGAGGCAATCAGAATCTTCTTGGCTAATGCTGCTAGCAAGAATATGGTTGTATATCAGATGGATGTGAAAACGCCTTTCTGAATGGAGAATTGAAAGAGGTGGTTTACGTCGGCCAACCGAGAGGGTTTTGTGAATCCAGAGCATCCTACTCATGTCTATCGCCTGAAAAAGGCCCTTTACGGTTTGAAGCAAGCTCCTAGAGCATGGTATGATACTCTGTCAAAGTTTCTTCTAATCCGGATTCAGCAAAGGAGCGATTGATCCGACATTGTTCACCGAGAAAGTCGGGCAAACATTTAATTCATGTTCAAATATATGTTGATGATATTATCTTTGCCTCGACTGACCCCAATGAGTGTGACCGTTTTCAAATGAAATGGGTTCTAAATTTCAAATGTCAATGATGGGACAAATGTCATTTTTCTTGGGATTACAAATTTCACAAAGTCCCAGAGGCATTTTTATTAATCAATCTAAATATGCAAATGAGATTTTAAAGAAATTTGGATTTGATTCTTGTGACCTGTTGACACTCCCATGATTGAGCGTACTAAACTGGATGAGGACCACTCAGGGATCATGGTAGACCAAATGAAATATCGTAGTATGATTGGATCCCCGATGTACCTCACAGCTAGTAGACCAGACATCTTGTTCATTTGTTTGCATGTGTGCTAGATACCGGGCTAAGCCTACCAAAAAGCACCTTGAAGCGGTTAAACGGGTCTTTCGGTATCTCCAAGGACCATCAATATGGGACTTTGGTACCGAAGGAAACTAGTATGTCACTAACGCCTATGCAGATGCCTGATCATGCAGATGTCAAGATACACGCGTCGGCACGGAGGTGCTCATTTTTGGGTGATAAGCTTGTGAGGTGGTCTTCAAAGAAGCAAATGAGTACTTCTATTTCCTCTACAGAGGCTGAATACATAGCCATGTCATCTTGTTGTGCTCAAATCCTATGGATGAGATCCCAATTATCGAACTATGGCTTTGAATTCAACAAAATCCCTTTATCTTGTGATAATAAAAGTGCTATTGCTCTCTCATGCAACAACGTTCAACACTCAAGAGCAAAGAACATCGACATTCGACATCATTTCATCAGGGAGCAAGTTGAAAACGGTTTGGTGGAACTATACTTTGTGAGGACTGAATACCATTTAGCAGACATCTTCACCAAAGCTCTTCCTAGAGAACGTTTTGAGTTTATCCTTCCACGACTTGGTCTTAAGAGCCTACAACCGGAAACACTCAAACGTCTTCAAGAGGAAGAAGAGGAGTAAAAGGTTTTTCCTTCATCTATCTCTTGTAAATATCTATTCGAAAAACAAAATACAAAATTACAAAACCTTCAAAAAAACAAATAAAAAAATAGAAAATTTTCAAAAAATCCAAAAATATTGTCTTTTTGTCATGTTTTCCTCGATTCGATAATATCTACGGTCTTTGTGATGTCATTCAAAGAATGACACGGGACTTTAGATGTTATTCGAATGTTAAAAAAAAATAAATAAAAAATAAATAAATAAATAAATAAATTGAGGAAAAGAAATTTTTTTAAGAAAGTAAAACCATGGTTTATTGTCATTTCAGACAGTAACCCGCTCTTCAATGAAAGAACAGAGCCATGCTTTATCTTGGTTTTTCAAATCTCTTGCTCTGATTCTATAAACAATAACTTACTATCTAATGAAAACTAATTGCTTTGAAAAATAACTAAGACTCTATTTTTGAAAATCATCTGGACTTAACATTTGTCAAAAACATCTATCTCTCAATCAACAACTTATGTCATTGATTGAGGGGGAGAATGATTTCAATTATATCAAAAGGTTATTTGTCATACAATTGTTTTCAAAAGATAATCATGCATGCATAATCAATGGAGTTTAAAGTCTCAAAATCCGATCCTTATCAGTTAAAACTGTTAATACAAATAAGCCGTAAAAACGTTTATTTATATTTTACGATCTTCTAATGTTTTGTCGATAACAAACGTAAAATCATTTTAACGAAACAAATAGAATACGTAAATAGTTTGAGCTAATAGTTTCTAACATATTCATATTTTCACATAAAACAAGTATAAGTGATTTTATGGTTTAGTAATACATATGTACAACAACTAGTGTTTACATATTTGGGTACAATATACACATAACTAGTATGTAGTATATTGGGTAATATAAATGGGTAGAAACTTAAGTATCACAACCTATTGGGCAAATACATTGAATGTAGTTTGGTATAACCCAAAGCCCATAACCCATGGATCTTGACCCATAACCCATTGCATGACATCATGCTTATATCATACATGGATAATATCCATAACCCATGGATCAACCCATACCCAAGTGACTAAGTGCATTGCACTCAAAGATACATTGTATCTAGCCAATGATCCATGGTTCAACCCATGACCCATGACCTATAACCAAAATACCATTGGGCAAAGAGGAGCGTTCCACGGATCCCTAGCTTTGTACTAGCCGAATCCCAAGTGAAAGGGATCCGTGGGATCCGGGGAACAGTAGGATTTTTTCTCTATAAATAGTGACCCATTTCTTCATTATTGATCATCCCTTTCTAACACACTTTCCCCCCTGAGTTAAGTCTCACTAACCTTAGATCCAAGAGATCTATGTTTATAGTTTTGTTTTTGTATGATCTTTTAGGTTCCTCTTAAAGGCAAGATCACCACCTTTGAAGTCAAGCAAGCTCAAGTCCATGAGTTGCCATGCTTCCTCATCATCAAGGCTACTGAAGTCTTCTTGTTGATGATTCCTTTCTTTCCTCAAAGAAGTGTAGTGTTGAAGACATTAGTGAAAGATTTCTCAAGTGTCAAGACGAAGATATTAGTGAAGGGTATCTATCGTCTATAGCATAAGCACGTGCAGTAGGTGCTTAGAAGTCAAGACAAAGAAGCATTAGTGAAAGGTGCTTAGAAGTCAAGACAAAGAAGCATTAGTGAAAGGTGCTTAGAAGTGAAGACACAAGACATTAGTGAAAGGTGTCTTGTAGATCTAGTCAAAGGCATTAATGAAAGGTGCCTTAGATGTACATTCGATATGGTGTGTTTCGATGTACAAGATAGACTAGTATTAGATCCAAGGATATTGATATCCTTGATGATGTTGTAAAGGAGTAGATCTCCTTTGGGATTAGTCGTTGGTGTAGTATGGTAGTAGTTCCTCCATTGCAATGGAACTAGGTGCTTAGCCTAGTATCTAATAAAGGGTAGACGACGTTGTGAAGGTGTAGTTCACCTTGGAGTGAAAGAACTAGGTACTTAGCCTAGTACCTTATAAAGGGTAGGCGACGTTGTGTAGGTGTGGTTCACCTTGGAGTGAAAGAACTCGGTGGTTAGCCTAGCACCGCAAAAAGGGTAGGCGACGTTGTGAAGGCTTCTCCGCCATAAGGAGATTGGTGTAGTGATTACGAACTCTCGAGTAGGTGACTCGGGGAGTGGAGTAGGGCAAGGAAGGTGTCCTTGTAGCCGAACCACTATAAGTACTCGTGTTGTGGTTTTGTGCTTCTTACTCTTATCTTTTCATTACTTACCTTTATATGCTTGTTTATCAACATCCAACACACACATCCAAATAGATTGTCATAAGTCAATCTAAATAGATTAAAAGGAAGTTTTAATTGGCAAAACTATTCAACCCCCCTTCTAGTTTTCCACAATTGGTATCAGAGCTTCGTTACCAAGTTTCTTGAAGTATATTTTACTTTAAAAACTTGAAACGATCCATGGTTAATTGAAAACTACAAAGAAGGTTTTTCATAAAAGCAAACACCATGTCCTTCAAAACTATATGTTTGGATGTTGAGTTGATAACAACATTTTTTATTTACTTTTTCATTTAATTGTACTAATCTTCTTTGTCATGTCTATTAGTCAAAGCTCATACCCACCAAGCTTTAGGAGTCGCTTGGTAACAAGAATACCTTCCTTAAGAAGGTATCTTAAACGCAAAGGAGCGAGAATCGTCTAAGTGACATTTGCTATGTCATTTGTAAAGACATTCCTAAGTGCGCTAGAGGTATGATTTTCTTTTTACTTTGCTTGATAATTAAGTATACCTATTTAGGTATTTATATGATTATCTTTTATGCTTATACATGTTTTACATGAAGCTTCATTAGGAAACCCTTTTCTAACGTACGTGTTATGTTTCTCGTCTATAGTCATAGTATATAAAACTTATGTTTTATTTCTTTTAATCCAATAATAAAACAAAACACGCATTTCAAAAATTCCTCCTTCCTTATTAATAACCCCACCGTCGGCCACTCTACCAAACCCTCACTTTTTCAAATTCTCCAAATTCAAAAAATTTCCTTTCATTCAAAAATTTTCATTTTCCTCCTCATTCCATCTCAACCGAAACCAAGAAAGATCTGCCATCAACATGGTTTACATCGCACTCGTGCTCATCGCTCTAACGCTCATTGCACTTGTGTTCCCTATGATGAAGTTCACATATGGAGACATTTACTTTGTGTTGTTAATCTACATTGGGATCATATACCCAATCCTTTGTATCATCCTTAGTATTGAAATGCAATATTATTAATAATCTAGTTTATCTAGGTTACTTTTATCATAATGTGTTTGTCACTTACTCTGATTTATATGTTTTATATTCTTTCGTGATACATTAGAAGTCATGTATGCATGCTAAAAGAAAATGTAGGATAAAACATATTTCGTGGTATAAAAACTGTAAAACCTATGTTTTTATAAAATATGTTTTCATTACTGAGATCCACGGATCCGGAAGATATACTAGCCGGATCCTTTTGTAAAAGAACCGTGGGATCCGCCCTACTGGAAAACAATTTTCATGCATGATTAAAACCAATATCTTTCTAAATGTAATAATCCACTAGAAAGTCAAAACCTTGAGTAAGTTAAAGTGTTAAATACCATTGTTAATAAAAATCTAGTAAAACATTAGATTATCATAGGTTGACCACAAACATCTCCTTTTATTAACTTATCATTTTTATAGGTTCAACTATGACGCATGAATATGAGTTTGATTTTTTACTTACTAGCGTCTACACTCGAACATCTCTCGAACCCAACACACCTGGCAATCATGTCCGTGGGTTCAATAATCTCGAAAAGCGTCACTTCCACGAAGGACGTATTGTAGACACCTTCTACAATTGAAGAAGGTATCAATACCTCCTTCCGAGCCATAGGACTAGAATGTCTTCTTGAAATCAACGAGAAGATATGTCCAAGGTTCATAATGGAATTCTTCCGTCAAGTCGAACTCATTCGTAACGAGGATCGCTCTCTATCTCTTTGGTTTTATATCAAAACCAAAAGTTCACTCTAACCCTTGGGCATTTTGCTCACATCCTCCGGAATCCAAATCATGGACAATGTGCCTTCACCGAAGATTGGTCTCTTGATTCTCTCTTCAACTTTCGTGAAGAAAATAGTCCATATTGTTCACACATACCCTCTCCGAAGATTTAAATCGCATAATATGCAAACCTCGACCATATTACTCCGATCCAAACATTATCTTTACAAGGGATATCCGAGAAGAGTACAAGCCTCTTGCACTCATCCTACGTGAAAATGTTTGGAGTCTTAGGGAAATCGAGAAATTCTTCCCGCTTGTTGTGCTCACATGTTGTATTGTTTGCTAACACAACAACCATACAATATCGCCTACTTCTTCAAGGCTTAATTGCAAATCTTCAAGGCTCCAAGAATAATCCCTTATGGAATGTTCTTGACACGCCTCTATCATAATGTTATGCACTTCCATCCTCAAATTCAAAGTCCGTTGTAATGCATTTTGTGAACAAGATGATGGAACCGCTAAACATATCTCTCATGAAGACTTTCTTCATTCTTGATTCCACCAACACTCATCAATCACATAATGATCCTCCTAGCGAAAACACTCAAGGAAACTAATAGTATTCCAAAATAGGATCAAATCTCTTGTACTCATGCTTTATCAATGTAATCCAATTTCCTTCATGAAATAAAACATTTTACATTTGATATCTTAGTATGAGAACTCTTTTTAGACTATCCTTGAGATATAATGCATTATCAAGATCATTGCATACCTTTAGTAAAGGTCTGCTGAAAGAGATGGACGGATCCCAAAGATTGTGTTAGACGGATCCCTACACTTAGGGAACCGTGGGATCCGGCAAATAGAAAATACAATTGCAAGCATTATATTTCAAACATATTCTTAGAACACCTCACACTAAGCTAAACATAGTGTCTTAAGGAAAATTAAGTCCTTATCAAGATAGGTTGATCTTTCCTACTCATACATAACTCACCTAGATCACACTCTAAGACGCTTGTAGATCTACCGTTTCGTTTTTAATCCATTACTCTTCCGCTCTCAAACTCACACTTCATTTTTTACTTAATCCCTCAATTTTAGTCTTAGAAATCTTTTGATTATGGCAAAATTGATCATAAATCATCCTTACCTCAAAATTGATCAAAGGTGATCAAACTCTAGTTTTTCCCATCTCAAAGCTGCTAGGATATCTTCCAAAACACTATCCTAAGTCACAACCTGATCTCTAGGATCATTTAGCTTCAATTGACACACCAAATCTTTAGTGTCATCCTTGCTCATCCATTGGCACTCTTGAAAGTCCCAAATCCTTCCATAAAAGACAATCATTAGCTACATCACTCATTACCTTCAAGTACTTAAGCACCCCTTCATTTAAAACACTTAGGAGAACTGAAACACTCAAGATATTATAGGTCTTAGATATTAGAAACATCATTTCCACTCTTTCATAGCTGCTAAGAGCCGGATCCCTAGGATTAGCCTAGACGGATCCCTCAGAGGAGGGAACCGTGGGATCCGGATGACAGCTTATGTCAAATCTTGCTAAAACAATCATTTCAACTCATCTTCCTAACTCAAACACTCCATCACATCTTTAATGAGTTCCTAGATCAAAGCAACCTCTGAAGTTGACTCTTGTACATGTTAATCATCACATTCCAATGAATCTTAGTGGCTTAAGGCTTAAATGCACTTGCCAAATCTCTTGGTTTATAAACCACCTTGTTAGGACCTTCATAGTCATCACTCTCATCCTAACTTTCAGCTCTTACAACCTCTTGAAATCATCTCATCATGAGGAAAACCCCAAGTAGTAACTTATCCACCAAAGAACCACCCATGAAAAAGGCTCGTGTTATACACGAAATCTCTTCAACCGAATCATCTCCGATCAAGTCAACAAATGATAGGATCCTTCCTCATCCAATCAAACCAATTCCTAAAAGGATAGTACCCACAAAACTACCAATGCCAAACACCACCATACCTCCTAGGCCAAACAATATCATCTCCACTAAACCATCACCATTAGTTCCTAGAGCTATTTCATTTACATCCCCACTATCATCACCACACCTCTACAATTTAGAGGACTTGCCTCCTAGGCCATCTCATCCGCTTTCGCCAACAACATTCTCCTCATTAGGAGGAATAATGGTTCAAAATCAAGGTGTTGAGTCAACACTTGCTCCGGCTTCCTTTTCACCGCTTCCATCATATAATCCCATTTGGATTATGAAAAATCATCAAAGTCAACCACCCGACCATATGGAAGTTGACACTTCTTTACCACCACCATCATTCTTGGTTGAGTCATTCTCAAATGCACCTCCACCAATCCCTCCATCGTTTGAAGCTCCACAAGCCGCTTCACTTGATCCTTCGCATCAAGCCATTTCATTTCTTCCACCACCACTACCTAGCCATGACAAAGATTGCTATCATTGTCAACATGTTGAAAGTTTGATACATGAAGTACGATAAGACCAACGTTTCATGTTCTATCATCTCCTCAAACGTTTCGACGAGATTAAACCTAAACAAAACTCGAGCTAGAAGATTTTAGTGGTATCCTAGCATCAAGCGATAGTTGGTTTAGAAATTCATAGTCATGTATTTTCTTATTTTCTTATTTTTTAGAGTCATGTATATCATAACTCTAGTTTTATTAAATGGAATTACATGCTACTTGTTATTTTGTTGAGCATATGATTACTTTGTATTCATATCTTAATTTTGTGATAACCTTACTTGTTATATCACCTTGGTATGTAATTAAACACTAATACGGATCCTCGAATTGCCTAGACGGATCCCTACTAGGAGGGAACCGTGGGATCCGTGAGACAGAAAGCTTTCTTTCTACTAACTTGAATCACATTTGCAGGAAATTGTGAATTATACTTGCTTTCTAACCTTTGTTTTGTAGTTATTCAATTTATAAATGAAGACTTTGACATCCTAAAGATAGGGGGAGCTTTATGTCAAAACAATACATTGCAAATTACTTGCAATACTAGGTTTACATTTTGTGACATCCCCTTGCAAAATTGCAATCATCAAGGGGGAGCACATTCGTCTCTTAGACGAAATCCTTTGCAAACTTATTTGCAAATAAACTAGATTAGTATCACTTACTTGACGCCCTTACATAGGGATGGACTCGTCAAGGAGGAGTAAAGACGAGATCCTTTCCCGTTACTTGCTCTCTATTTCTTTTTACTTTTATTTCTTTCACATGTTTTCTCTTAAAAACGATGTGTTGCTTTCCTTCAAACACTTTTTGTTTCGACAAAAAGGGGGAGAAGAAAGTAAAAACTAACTTTTACGAATTTTAGCTTTTCCTTAAAATAATTTTATGTTTTGTCATCAATAAAAAGGGGGAGATTGTTAATACAAATAAGCCGTAAAAACGTTTATTTATATTTTACGATCTTCTAATGTTTTGTCGATAACAAACGTAAAATCATTTTAACGAAACAAATAGAATACGTAAATAGTTTGAGCAAATAGTTTCTAACATATTAACATTTTCACATAAAACAAGTATAAGTGATTTTATGGTTTAGTAATACATATGTACAACAACTAGTGTTTACATATTTGGGTAAAATATACACATAACTAGTATGTAGTATATTGGGTAATATAAATGGGTAGAAACTTAAGTATCACAACCCATTGGGCAAATATATTGAATGTAGTTGGGTATAACCCAAAGCCCATAACCCATGGATCTTGACCCATAACCCATTGCATGACATCATGCTTATATCATACATGGATAATATCCATAACCCATGGATCAACCCATACCCAAGTGACTAAGTGCATTGCACTCAAAGATACATTGTATCTAGCCAATGATCCATGGTTCAACCCATGACCCATAACCAAAATACCCTTGGGCAAAGAGGAACATTCTATGGATCCCTAGCTTTGTGTTAGCCGGATCCCAAGTGAAAGGGATCCGTGGGATCTGGGGAACAGTAGGATTTTTTCTCTATAAATTGTGAGCCATTTCTTCATTATTGATCATCCCTTTCTAACACACTTTCCCCCTGAGTTAAGTCTCACTAACCTTAGATCCAAGAGATCTATGTTTGTAGTTTTGTTTTTGTGTGATCTTTTAGGTTCCTCTTAAAGGCAAGATCACCACCTTTGAAGTCAAGCAAGCTCAAGTCCATGAGTTGCCATGCTTCCTCATCATCAAGGCTACTGAAGTCTTCTTATTGATGATTCCTTTCTTTCCTCAAACAAGTGTAGTGTTGAAGACATTAGTGGAAGATGTCTCAAGTGTCAAGACGAAGATATTAGTGAAGGGTATCTATCGTATATAGCATAAGCACGTGTGGTAGGTGCTTAGAAGTCAAGACAAAGAAGCATTAGTGAAAGGTGCTTAGAAGTCAAGACAAAGAAGCATTAGTGAAAGGTGCGTAGAAGTGAAGACACAAGACATTAGTGAAAGGTGTCTTGTAGATCTAGTCAATGGCATTAGTGAAAGGTGCCTTAGATGTACATTCGATATGGTGTGTTTCGATGTACAAGATAGACTAGTATTAGATCCAAGGATATTGATATCATTGATGATGTTGTAAAGGAATAGATCTCCTTTGGGATTAGTCGTTGGTGTAGTGTGGTAGTAGTTCCTCCATTGCAATGGAACTAGGTGCTTAGCCTAGTACCTAATAAAGGGTAGGAGACGTTATGAAGGTGTAGTTCACCTTGGAGTGAAAGAACTAGGTGCTTAGCCTAGTACCTAATAAAGGGTAGGCGACGTTGTGAAGGTGTAGTTCACCTTGGAGTGAAAGAACTAGGTACTTAGCCTAGTACCTTATAAAGGGTAGGTCGATGTTGTGTAGGTGTGGTTCACCTTGGAGTGAAAGAACCCGGTGGTTATCCTAGCACCGGAAAAAGGATAGGCGACGTTGTGAAGGCTTCTCCGCCATAAGGAGATTGGTGTAGTGATTACGAACTCTCGAGTAGGTGACTCGGGGAGTGGAGTAGGGAGAGGAAGGTGTCCTTGTAGCAGAACCACTATAAATACTCGTGTTGTGGTTTTGTGCTTCTTACTCTTATCTTTTCATTACTTACCTTTATATGCTTGTTTATCAACATCCAACACACACATCCAAATAGATTGTCATAAGTCAATCTAAATAGATTAAAAGGAAGTTTTAATTGGCAAAACTATTCAACCCCCCCCCCCTTCTAGTTTTCCACAAAAATGTTTTCATAATCAAGTCACAATTCCTCTTAAAAGCTTTCAAAATCAATTTAAATCTTCAAAGATCACAAATCTCAATTTGATAATTGTGATCGGGGGAGAATTTGTGATTTAAATTGGATTTAATCTGATAATTCGGCAAATGGTTTTATAAGTATGTACAAGCTTTCCTTAACACATGTGCCAAACGATTTCAAATTTTCCATGCACATGTTGAGGGGGAGCGTCTCTCTTAAACCACAAAAATTTGAAACGTGATCAATTTATTTCAATGTGCAGTCTTTTCCTAATATGTGCAAAACATTTTCAAATATCGATGCATATATTGAGGGGGAGCAACTATTTTGAAAACCACATTTTTATATAACTACTCTTAGATGTAAGCCAACCCCTCAAAGATGAAAATAATTTCTATTACAAAATGATGCTTGATGCAAATGTTGAGTGGGAGCTCTATTTCCAAAAAAATATATATATATATCAAAAACAATTCAGATACAAAATACTTTGATAATATATCACAAGTATCTGGATTGACTTTCAAATGGTTTTCAATTGGTTCCAATGGCAGATGAACAATACCAAATAGACCGACCAAATTTACTTTATGTATGGTGATATAAGGTTGATAAGGTTAGGTATTTGTTCCCATGATCCGCCAGAACCGGAGGGATCTACCCAGGGACAATCCACTAGATAGTGTAGAAGTCCTTAGGTTTGATGAAAAAAGGAGAAAAGTGGGATATGGGAAGAGTGCCGACTGAGACAGAGCTAGTACTGGAATAAACCCAACAAGGTTCTAGTTATGAAGTCTCGTAAGCACTGAACGGGTTGAAGAATGAAAAAGAAATGGAATGAGAAAAGGATGAAAATAAATAACCCTCCAATAATTCAACCTTAGGGCAGTAACCGGGTTCAATACATATGCTACTAGTAGTTACCAAGGTAACGCCGGTATTGAAGACAAGACGTCATGGACCCAGTGACGCACTGCACTACAATTTCCCAAACCACTCAAGTTCCTTTTAAAAGGACTTGTTTCATTCTCACGGGGAACCGACATAATCTATCGACTTTCTCTTAGAGATAGTTGGTATTGAAGAAGGAGGCCCTCTCCCTAGTCTCCGGCATAGGAACCAAATATGCACAATTGAGTCTAGAGCCACGAGATCATCAATAAATCTCATTAGGACACTTTCAATGAAGACTCTCTGTTTCACACAATGTGGAAAGAGAGATTATATCTTATGAGTTCTTCGCAGTATCCTTGTGTTATTTCCGAACATCCGAGTGATATGCATACATATTCACCATGAAGATGGAAAGCCTTCCGAGGCAACATCAAACAAGCTCCTCGTGGGTGGCATGTGAGATCTATCCAATAGATCAACCATGTGACAACTGAATAAAAACAATGGGGCGATTCAATCTTTTGAATCAATCCTGGTTCAGGTTATGGATTGACGGATACCTTTGAAAAACCGGTCGTTGTGCTTAAAAACTCTTTTCTTTAGCACATCGACTGTGTACAAATATTTCAAAAATAAAAGGTGTTTATGATTGATAATTGATTTTCATTAAAACATTCGTTGTATTGCAAAAACAATTTCTATTGAGCGATACACGATTGTTTCTCAAATCTCTTTCTATCAATCAGTGAATCTTAATTCAGTGGTTCACTCACTCCGTGTTGTCTTCTTTGAGACGTTCTGGTTTGAGAACAGCTAGAGCAGCTGCGAAACCCTGTCAAGGAAATTCTTCAGAATTTTACCTGATCACAGGCTGTACTTGTACTGATCAACGGGGAACCGTGGGCCGTATACCTCAATTCAAAGAAAGTGATCAAAGACACTTTCGTACGCTTTATTGGTAACTGTTTTATGTTGGTACACCCCGACGCTTTGCAAAATACCGATCGAATGGAGCGGTCAATTCCTAGTCGCATGCTCACACAACACATTCATATCTAAAGAAATCATGATTAGTGCATCAATGACTCGGATATTTTCACTCCATGCTTCGCTACTGCTGCCAATATCATGAATCAACGAAATCTTCTGCTATTCTGATGAAAATACATCATGATCCAGAATGTGAGCATGTCGGTCCAAAAGTCATAACATCACATAATATCAACACCACAAAGGATGAGTCAGAGATTTAATGTGGCTGATGATCTCAAAGCTCGCTCAAAACTCAGTATCACGTGGATCACTTAAAGACCTCCACTCAGATTATCCAAACATGCATAAATGAAGAATCAAAGACTACGAGCTACAGAACAAAGAACACGAACAAGAATCCAAGAACAATCTCAATGTAATATCTGTATGTATTCTATGTAATTTGAGGTGACCTCCCTTAGGGGAGATTGTTAGGATTTAGTAAATCCAGGTATTAAAGTGTCGGTCACCTCAAGTATTTGAAATCGTTAGAAAGCTCGTAGTCATAGCTATTTAATGTTAAGTAGTATTTAGTTAAGTAATACCGTGGAGGACGGACGGGTCTTTACCCACTGTATGCCTGATCCACAGCCCGTTAGGTGGCGCTTTGTGTTAAGACTATAAATACTCTCTACCTCCCAAGGTAGAGAGTTGGAGCTCATAATAAGATTTTTCTTTCTCTCATTAAACTTCCCAAATCTCTAACTTTCTCTCTCTAGAAGATCATCTTATACGCCTACTTGTGTTTGTGTTATGATGTGTATGTGAAATCCAATATGTTACACAGACAATGGCACAGAGTTTGTTAACAAAGACTTAATTCAGTTTTATGAAAGTGTCGGGATCAGTCATCAAAGAAGTGTTCCATGAACTCCTCAACAGAACGGTGTAGTTGAAAGACGAAATCGAACTCTTGTGGAAGCCGCAAGAACAACGCTAATTTATTCAAAGGTTCCAATGTTTCTATGGGCTGAAGCCATTGCCACTGCTTGCTACACCCAAAATCGTTCCCTTATACATACCTCTAATGGAAAAACTCCATATGAACTTGTCCATAAACGAAAACCTGGTCTCTCCTACCTTCGTGTGTTTGGTGCTTTGTGCTAACCAACGAATGACGGTCAAGATTTAGGTAAATTAAGAGCTAAGGCGGACATTGGAGTTTTGTAGGTTATGCATCTAACAAGAAGGGTTACCGAATCTACAACAAAAGAACTCGAGATATCATGGAAACTACTCACGCCACGTTCGATGAGCTGTCCGGGAAAATGGCTCCGGACAATCCAGCCTGGACCCGCATCTCAACCTTCATCAAGTAGTCCTATCAGTTCTACTCATGTTTCTAATCCCTCTCCAAAGAACTCCTTATGTACCTCCATCAAAAGATAATTTAAAGAAATTTTTTGATCCAATGTTTGATGAACACTATGAACCAAATGCTAATGAAATGTCAATTCCATCAACAGAGGCTGCTCATATGCCTGTCAATGAAGTCAACCCTTCGCCAATATCATTAAGTCAAGAAGCTTTGCCGATCACCTGTCTCATCAACAAATCATCAATCATCGAATGTACATCATGGAATTGTTTCTGGCACCCATGACGAAGTTAATCCCTTTGCTACTCCCCAAGATGCTCCATTTGAAAACATATTTGCTCCTGAATCATCATCAGAACCATCTTTATCAAGAGATATCGATTCTCGCTTTGTCGCCTCAACAACAACCACATGAACACATTAGAAAGTGGACACATGATCATCCATTGGATAACATCATTGGAAACCCTTCTCGTCCAGTATCTACACTGAAACAACTTGCAACCGATGCCTTATGGTGCTTCTTCAACTCAGTACTCTCTAAGGTCGAACCAAAAGATGTTAAAACTGCCATGAATGAAAACAGCTGGTTCAATGCCATGCAAGAAGAAATTCATGAGTTTGATCGACTAGATGTGTGGGAATTAGTACCTGCTCCAGATTGTGCTATGATCATTGCTCTAAAGTGGATCTTCAAAGTGAAACTTGATGAGCATGGTGATGTTTTAAAGAACAAGGCTCGATTGGTTGCAAAAGGATGTCGTCAAGAGGAGGGTATTGACTTTGAAGAATCATTTGATTCTGTTGCTCGTATCGAGGCAATCAGAATCTTTTTGGCTAATGCTACAAGTAAGAACATGGTAGTCTATCAGATGGATGTCAAGACGGCTTTTCTTAACGGAGATCTTAAAGAAGTCGTATACGTCAGCCAACCAGAAGGCTTTGTGAATCCAGAGCATCCAACTCATGTCTATCGTTTGAAGAAGGCTCTTTACGGTTTGAAGCAAGCTCCAAGGGCATGGTATCATACGCTATCAAAGTTTCTTCTATCTACTGGATTCAAAGAAAGGAGCAGTTGATCCTACATTGTTCACCAGAAAGTCAGGCAAACATTTAATTCACGTTCAAATATATGTTGATGATATTATTTTTCCCTCGGCTGACCCCAATGAATGTGATCACTTTTCAAATGAAATGGGTTCCAAATTTCAAATGTCAACGATGGGACAAATGTCATTTTTCTTGGGATTACAGATTTCACAAAGTCCCGGAGGCATTTTTATAAATCAATCTAAATATGCAAATGAGATTTTAAAGAAATTTGGATTTGATTCTAGTGACCCTGTTGACGCTCCCAAGATAGAGCGTACTAAACTGGATGAGGAGCACTCAGGGATCATGGTAGACCAAACGAAATATCGTAGTATGATCGGATCCCTAATGTACCTCACAGCCAGTAGAACAGACATTTTGTTCGCTGTTTGCATGTGTGCTAGATATTAGGCTAAGCCTACCAAAAAGCACCTTGAAGCGGTTAAACGGGTCTTTCGGGATCTCCAAGGAACCATCAATATGGGACTTTGGTACCCGAAGGACACCGGTATGTCACTAATACCTATGCAGATGCCGATCATGCAGATGTCAAGATACACGCCGAGTACGCCCTGAGGTGCTCGGCTTGGGTGATAAGCTTGTGAGCTGGTCTTCAAAGAAGCAAATGAGTACTTCTATTTCCTCTACAGAGGCTGAATACATAGCCATGTCATCTTGTTGTGCTCAAATCCTATGGATGAGATCCCAATTATCTGACTATGGCTTTGAATTCAACAAAATCCCTCTGGACTGTGATAATAAAAGTGCTATTGCTCTCTCATGCAACAACATTCAACACTCAAGACCAAAACACATCGACATTCGACATCATTTCATCAGGGAGCAAGTAGAAAACGGTGTCGTAGAACTTTATTTTGTGAGGACTAAATACCAGTTAGCAGACATCTTCACCAAAGCTCTTCCTAGAGAACGTTTTGAGTTTATCCTCCCACGACTTGGTCTAAAGAGTCTTCATCCATATCTTGTAAATATTTATTCGAAAAGCAAAATACAAAATTTCAAAACCTTCAAAAAGTAAATAGAAAATTATAAAACTTTCAAGAAATCCATAAAAATCTGAAAAATCTTGAAAAATTTCAAAAAATATTGTCATTTTGTCATGTTTTTCTCGATTCAAAAATATCTACGGTCTTTGTGTTGTCATTCAAAGAATGACACGGGACTTTAGATATTGTTCGAATGTGAAACTATGGTTTATTGTCGTTTCAGGCAATAACCCGTTTTTCAAAGAAAGAACAGAGCCATGCTTTATCTTGTTTTTCAAATCACATGCTCTGATTCTTTAAAACAATTACTTACCATCTAATGAAAAATAATTGCTTTGTTAAATAACTCGAACTCTATTTTTGAAAATCATTTGGACTTAACTTTTGTCAAAATATCTATCTCTCAATCAACAACTTATGTCATTGATTGAGGGGGAGAATGATTTAAATTAAATCAAAAGGTTGTTCGACATTCAATTGTTTTTCAAAAAGATAATCATGCATGTTTAATCAATGGAGTGTAAAGTCTCAAAATCTGATCCTTATTAGTTAAAATGTTCTCATAATCAAGTCACAATTCTCCTCGAAAGCTTCCGCTACTCTGATGAGAATATATCAACATCACATAATACCAACACCACATTGGAAGAGACTGAGATTTATGATAGCTGATGATCTCAAAGCTGGCTCAAAACTCATTATCACGTGGATCAGTTAAAGACCTCCACTTAGATTAACCAAACATGCAAAAATGAAGAATCAATGACTACGAGCTGCAGAGCAAAGAACTTTAACAAGAATCTAGGAACAATCTTATTGTAATATCTGTTTGTATTCAATGTATTTTTGAGAGTCATTAAAGAGTCGGTCACCTCAATTATATGTAATCGTTAGAAAGCTCGTAGTCGTAGATTATTTAATGTTAAGTAGTATTTAGTTCTGTGACACCGTGGAGGATGGACGGGTCTTTACCCATTGTATGCCTGATCCACAGCCCGTAGGTGGCGATTTGTGTAAGACTATAAATACTCTCTACCTCCCAAGGTAGAGAGTTGGAGCTCATAATAATACTTTCATTTTCTCTCACTAAGTTCCCAAAACCTCTAACTCTTTCTCTCTCTAAAACTCCATAGTATACGCCTCTTTGATCTTTGGTTTAGTGTGTTTATGAAATCCAATATGTAACAAGGGTATTGACTTTGAAGAATCATTTGCTCCAGTTGCACGCATCTAGGCAATCAGAATCTTCCTAGCTAATGCTGCAAGTAAGAATATGGTAGTCTAACAGATGGATGTGAAGACGGCTTTTCATAACGGATATCTTAAAGAAGTCGTATACGTCGGCCAACCGGAAGGCTTTGTGAATCCTGAGCATCCTACTCATGTCTATCGCTTGAAGAAGGCTCTTTACGGCTTGAACCAAGCTCAAATAGCATGGTATGATACGCTATCAAAGTTTCTTCTATCCACTGGATTCAGCAAATGAGCAGTTGATCCAACATTGTTCACTAGAAAGTCAGGCAAACATTTAATCCATGTTCAAATCTATGTTGATGATATTATTTTTGCCTCGACTGACCCCAATGAATGTGACCGTTTTTCAAATGAAATGGGTTCCAAATTTCAAATGTCAATGGTGGGACAAATGTCATTTTTCTTGGGATTACAAATTTCACAAAGTCTCGAAGGCATTTTTATAAATCAATCTAAATATGCAAATGAGATTTTAAAGAAATTTGGATTTGATTCTAGTGACCCTGTTGACGCTCCCAAGATAGAGCGTACTAAACTGGATGAGGAGCACTCAGGGATCATGGTAGACCAAACGAAATATCGTAGTATGATCGGATCCCTAATGTACCTCACAGCCAAGAGACCGACATTTTGTTCGTTGTTTGCATGTGTGCTAGATATCAGGCTAAGCCTACCAAAAAGCACCTTGAAGCGGTTAACGGGTCTTTCAGTATCTCCAAGGAACCATCAATATGGGACTTTGGTACCCGAAGGACACCGGTATGTCACTAACAGCCTATGTTGATGCTGATCATGCAGGATGTCAAGATACACGCCAAAGTACGTCCGAGGTGCTCAGTTCGGGTGATAAGCTTGTGAGCTGGTCTTCAAAGAAGCAAATGAGTACTTCTATTTCCTCTACAGAGGCTGAATACATAGCCATGTCATCTTGTTGTGCTCAAATCCTATGGATGAGATCCCAATTATCTGACTATGGCTTTGAATTCAACAAAATCCCTCTGTACTGTGATAACAAAAGTGCTATTGCTCTCTCATGCAACAACTTTCAACACTTAAGAGCAAAGCACATCGACATTCGACATCATTTCATCAGGGAGCATGTGGAGAACGGTGTGGTGGAACTCTATTTTGTGAGGACTGAATACCAATTAGCAGACATCTTCACCAAAGCTCTTCCTAGAGAACGTTTTGAGTTCATCCTTCCACGACTTGGTCTAAAGAGTCTACAAACGAAAACACTCAAACGTCTTCAAGGGGAAGACGAGGAGTAAAGGTCTTTCTTCATCCGTCTCTTGTAAATATTTATTCGAAAAGCAAAATAAAAAATTTCAAAACATTCAAAAAGCAAATAGAAAAAATATAAATCTTTCAAAAATCCATAAAAAATTTGAAAATCTTGAAAAATTTCAAAAAATATTGTCATTTTGTCATATTTTTCTCGATTCGATAATATCTACGGTCTTTTTGCTGTCATTCAAAGAATGACACGGGTCTTTAGATGTTGTTCGTATGCTTAAAAAAAATTGGGAGAAAGTAAAACAATAGTTTATTGTCATTTCAGACAGTAACCCGTTTTTCAAAGAAAAGAACAGAGCCATGCTTTATCTTAAATCTTCAAACCTTATGCCCTGATTCTAAAAGCAAATGTTTGTCGATAAAAGGACAAATGTTTCCTTTCAAATATTTTTCCTTCAAATGATTCTTCTGAAAAATATTTGTCATCTAATGAAAACAAAATTGCTTTGAAAATACTTCGGACTCTACTTTTGAAAATCATCCGGACTTTTCATTTGTCAAAATCTATATCCTTCAATCAACAACATATGTCATTATTTGAGGGGGAGAATGATTTCTATCAAAAAGAGTGTTTTTCAAACAATTAGCACGTAATCGAGAAAGGTCTACTCTTGAATAATCAAAAAGAACAATGTTTTACAATATTGTATACATTTGATTCAAGACTTTTGTTATAATTATGTTTTCAAAAGATACTCAAGCATGTTTAATATTTGGAGTTTAAAAGTCTCGAATTTGATCCTTATCGGTTAAATGTTTCTTATAATCTAGTCACATCTCCCCTCAAAAGCTTTCAAAATCAATTTAAATCTACAGAGATCACAAATCTCAAATGATTTGAAAATTGTGATCGGGGGAGAATTTGTGATTTTAATTGGATTTAAACTGATAATTCGATAAATGGTTTCATAAGTGTTTTGCAAGCTTTCCTCCCCACATGTGCCAAACGATTTCAAATTTTCCATGCACATGTTGAGGGGGAGCATCTTTTTGAACCACAAAGAATTGAAACGTGATTGATTTGCCTCTAAGTGCAGGTTCCTTCTAATATGTGCAAAACTCTTTCAAACCTCGAGGCACATATTGAGCGGGAGCATATTTATGACAACCTCATCCTTCCCCAATATGCTTTATCTACTTGATTTGATCAGGGAAGTGATGTTGATATCTTTTAGAAAACTAGAAGGGTACCCGCGCAATGCGGCGGCAGGTACCCGATGACTATTTTTATAGCGAACAAATGCTTTCCATGTGACCTTTTAAGCACAGTAAGACGACCGCCATCTTCTTTTTTTATGTTCTTTTTGACAATAAATTTACAGATATCAAGAATTTCATTTAGCCCGTGCCCGTTCGAGCTCGAGACCGTTCGGGCTCAAGCCCATTTGGCCCTTTGCATGTTCGAGATTGAATATTTGTATAATGTGCTTTATTATTTGTATTAGTGACATTTAACGCAGGAATTGTGTTTAATTTTGTTGTACAATATGATTGATAATTTGTAGTTCTTATGTAAGGAGTGTTTTAACAACTGTATTAATTATATTTATTGGCCAGTAAATTAATTGACTATATTAAATAATATTAATGAGGTGTTTTGTTTTTTATTATGTGAATTAAAGTGGTGTACACTATGCTTCTTGTCTTGTACGTCTGAATTATGTGCATTGAATAATGTGATGTATTGAATTTTAAGTCTTCCTCTTATAGTAAGTGTGTAGGCTTATTTTTTTAAGACTTCCTTATAAAGAAAGTCCCAAACACTTTATATAGTAGTATAGATGGTAATCAAAGAAGTTAATTCTTCCTCTTGCCTCCGTGTGCCAAAACGATTTCAAATACATGATGCACATGTTGAGGGGGAGCTCTGTTTCTAAAAATATCAAAAACAATTCAGGTACAAAATGCTTTGATAATATATCTCAAGTATCTGGATAGATTTTCAAATGGTTTTCAATTGGTTCCAATGGCAGATGAACAATACCAAATAGACAGACCAAATTTACTTTATGCATGGTGATATAAGGATGATAAGGTTAGATATTTGTTCCCATGATCCGCCAGAACTGGAGGGATCTACCCAGGAACAATCCACCAGTTAGTGTAGAATGTCACAATTCTCAATTTCCGGTCATTTCTCACATTTACTATTTCATCGTTTATCGTAAACTAGGTTTACAAGTATCAAATTCGCGTAACCTTAACGGTTTAGCTGCGAATTCATGAGCAATCATCAAGGACATTTCATATAGACTAGGTTTAGTCTACATTTCATTAGCATCATTGTCATCATATTAGTTCATGCATGATTTTGCATTTTACATTAAACGAGTCATTTTTATATTAAATAAACGCTATCGCGTAATTAATTATTTTGAACAATTGATCCGATACTTCCAAAAATTATCCCAATATAATTTTATACTCATATTAAGTTTATAAAAATAATATTATGAGTTTACCCAGTGTTTTAAATTTATTTTGTATATAAATTGTTATATTTATATAATTATGACGGTTTTCTTAAATACTACACGATAATTATTATTTCACTCAAATCTTTCAAGAAATGTATTTTTATAATTTTTATGACCTCAATATATTTTATCTTGACCCGTTAAAATTTATTTTTATCTAACGCTACCCTAAATACTCAAATGTGTATACAAGTTACTAACTATTTTTACATAACCTTACATCTACTTATACTTACACATTTAAAAAAAATATATATATATGTGTTAACTAACTACAATCACACCCTTGCCGACAACAAGGGTGAGTCACTCACAATTTGCAAAATATCTTTCACATTATATGATATTATACACTAATACAACTCATACAACATAATACTTGCAAAGTGAAAGATCAAAAGGCATTCTCTTCCTCTCTTCTCAACAAAACCGGCCAACCATGGGGATCAAGTGGAATTCACCAAAAATTTTCTAGACAAGTTATTTACACTCTAGTTACACTCTTGATTAAGGTTGTGAAATAAAAACCTTGGGTGTTTAGGATTAATCCTTTGTTCATAAACCTCATCAAGTTAACTAGTAAGCATCTCATATTCATTTTCATATTTCATATATACTTTATGTTCATTTCATCATATTTGAGAAAAACATGCAAGTCTTATGGATGTTTATACCACTTTTTCATTGTTTTTAAGAGTTATATATATTTATGTCATCCTATAATTACCCCTTGAAACATATCACTTTTGGTGATGTCTAGGAACCCATGACACCCTAAGAAGGTGTATGGTAGGATTAGAATAGCTTCGGAGTTGTTTTGAATTGGTTAGAATAGGTTTTGCGCGTGAAAAACTCTTTTCGACAAGTCTAATTAAGGGTCTGATCAAAATTATGAAATCTGGAATTTTCGACAGTGGATAAAATTTTTTTGGCTAGACATTTGGAAAATACACTTTAAAACGAAAACTTGGTCGCTTGAACGGATTAAAACGGAGTTATAACGAAGAAGTTATGAATTTTTGAAGTTTGACGACGAAAACTAATAATTTCAGAAATTTCAGCATGTAAATGTCACTCTTTACGAGTCAAAAATGAGGCTTGAGCATTATGAAATGTGTCGACTTATCAAAAATATATTAGTATACTTTAATACGAATCTAAGGATGTAGAAAACATAGAAAACGGACTTGTAACGATTAAATTATACACGTTTACACAAAGTTGCCGTAACTTTATTATATAAGAAAAACTAATATATTTCTATTAGGCAAACCTTACGGCAACAAGTGACCATGTTGAGGGTCGTTTTTAACAAGGATGTAGTACTTTTTATAACATGATGTCTTCTAGTAAAAGTAAGTTCGCCTAGCATATTTTCCAAAATGTCCAACCTTTCGTCAAGCGGAGTTGTAACGAATAAAATACGGTCACTTAAACTTTGTCGGAAATCACCCTAAAACGATATTTTGGACGCAAGTACCATACTTTACCTATATTTTCCTCCATGATCGAGACCTCTAGGATGAAAACTTAAATGCTAAAACTTTGAGATAATGATACAACTTCCCAAAATCGTTGAGTTTGTTTCCTGACACTCGACGTGCACCATTTTATGACTAGCTTTTCGAGGCCGTATATTCACTTTCATGAAATTGTCAAATGACATTAGTTTACGACGAAAAATTTTAATTTCATAATAAGTCACAAAACGATTATCGTAGGATGTTGATTCAACGTATATACTTGTAAATTATTTTATAAACATGACGAGATGTCATAAACATATATTTCGACGATAAATTCTATTTTCAAAAACGTACAAGTGGTATAGATTACATATGGATTTGCATGCACGACATTGTTTCATGACTTATATTAGAGCACATCATTCATTTTAGGTCGCGGATTGTTTCCGAGCCTCACTTTCGTGCACTTCATTTTGTTAGCATATCAATCATACCCGGTGAGTTCATACCCCGCTTTTACTCGTTTAAATTCTTACAAACTCTTTGGGGAGATCCATGCTTAAATACTTGTTTTACTCTTGTGAATACTCAAACCATTTATACAATTGTGTTACACTATACTTCTTATACTCTTTGGACATTATGTGTGGTTTATTGCGATATGTGCCTTAATGTGCTAAACTTGTTTCAAATTATGCTTCAACATACATACTTTAGCAACTGGTTAACTCCTGTGGGAGCCGGCGGAGAGGTATTGATAGTACTATCGGGCTGACGCCCCCACCCTTGTGTCCCTGATGACTTGACCTGGGGTAAATATAATCTGTTATTCAATGAGACACAACAAACAATGTAGACTTGTCAAGAGGTTCAGTTAACTATGATTCTTTGCATTAAGTACTTGTATATATCGTATGCACATATGCCCTACTTACAAACAAGATTGACAATTCTATTTTAGGCAATGGGTTGTGAACACATAGGTTATGAGTTTTGTATGGGCGGAACTCGGAACTGAATAGATTTACAATGCCTTTGCTGCATAAACATTCTTTAAAGACTTTTTCAAATCATTTTCAACAAACTTATGAACTCGCCACCTTTGTGTTGACACTTTTTAGCATGTTTATCTCAGGTCGTAAGGCGATAGTATTTCATGGAGCTTTTGGGTCACATGGCATACATTGGAGTCTTGTGTTTTTATCAATTACCATTCGACATGTTTTGTAACCCTTTATGTATTATCAAACTTTGGGATCTCATGTTTTGTAAACTTTAACTTATTTAATCGAATGGTAAACTTTTCAAAACGTCTCATTTTAGAGGTTGTTTTCTATATCCATGCTTTGTGCTATGACATCATACCCCAATGACACTATCGTTCCGCTGCGATATTTTGGGGGTGTGACATAGAAGTTCTTAGGTATTATGAAAAAAGGAGAAAAATGAGAATAAGGGAAGAGTGCGGACTGAGACAGAGCTAGTACTAGAATAAACCCAACAAGGTTTTAGTTATGAAGTCTCGGTAAGCACTGAAAGGGTTGAAGAACGAAAAAGAATTAGATAAGAAAAGGGTGTAAATAAATAGCCCTCCAATAATTCAACCTTAGGGCAGAAACCGGGTTAAATTCATATGCTACTGGTGGTTACCAAGGTAACACTGGTATTGAAGACAAGACATCATGGACCCAGTGACGCACTGTACTAAACTTCCCAAGCTACTCAAGTTCCTCTTAAAAGGGCTTGTTTCATTCTCACGGGGAACCTACATAATCTATCGACTTTCTCTTAAAGATTGTTGATATTGAAGAAGGAGCCCTCTCCCTAGTCTCCGGCATAGGAACCAAATGTGCACTATTGAGTCTAGAGCCACGAGATCATCAAATAAATCTCATTAGGACACTGTCTATGAAGGCTCTCTGTTTCACACAATGTGGAAAGAGATATTATATCTTATGAGTCCTACGCATTATCCTTGTGGTATTGCTAGGACATCTGAGTGATATGCAATCATATTCACAATGAAGATGGAAAGCCTTCTGGAGCCAACATCAAACAAGCTCCTGGTGGGTGGCATGTGAGATCTATCCAATAGATCAACCATGTGACAACTGAACAGAAACAATGTGGCAATTCATAATTAAGAATCAATCCTGGTTCAGGTTATGGATTGACGGATACCTTTGAAAAAACCGGTCGTTGTGCTTAAAAATCTTTTCTCTAGCACATCGACTGTATATTAATGTTTCAAAAATTAAAAGGTGTTTATGATTGATAATTGATTTTTCTTAAAACCTTCGTTGTATTGCAAAAACACTTTATTGAGCAGTACACGATTGTTTTTCAAATCTCTTTTCATCAATCAGTGAATCTCAAATTCGCTGGTTCACTCACTCCGTGTTGTCTTCTTTGAGACGTTCCGGTTTGAGAACGGCTAGAGCAGCTGCGAAACCCTGTCAAGGAAATTTTTCGGAATTATACCTGATCACAGGCAGTACTTGTACTGATCAACGGGGAGCCGTAGACCGTGTACGTCAATTCAACGAAAGTGATCAAAGACACTTTTGTGCATTTTATTGCTAACTGTTGTATGCAGGTACACCCGTCGTTTGTAGCTGATCAGAATGGAGAGATCAATCCATAACCGCATGCTCACACAACACATTCATTTCTAAAGAAATCATGATGAAGTGCATCAACAACTCTGATATTTTCACTCCATGCTTCTGCTACGCCGCTGCAAATATCATGAATCAACTAAAGCTTCCGCTACTCTGATAAGAAGAAATCATGATCAGGAATGTGAGCATGTCGGTCCAAAATATCACAACATCACATAATACCAACACTACAAAGGAAGAGTCAGAGATTTATGGTAGCTGATGATCTCAAAGCTGGCTCAAAACTCATTATCACGTGGATCAGTTAAAGACCTCCACTTGGATTATCCAAACATGCAAAAATGAAGAATCAAAGACTACGAGCCACTGAGCAAAGAACAGGAACAAGAATCCAAGAACAATCTTAATGTAATATCTGTTTGTATTCAATGTAATTTGAGGTGACCTCCCTTAGGGGGAGATTGTTAAGATTTAGTAAATCAAGTTATTAAAGTGTCGGTCACCTCAAGTGTATGTAATCATTAGAAAGCTCGTAGTCATAGTTATTATAAGTTAAGTAGTAATTAGTTTAGTAACACCGTGGAGGACGGACGGGTCTTTACCCACTGTATGCCTGATCCACAGCCCGTTGGTGGCGAGTGTAAGACTATAAATACTCTCTACCTCCCAAGGTAGAGAGTTGGAGCTCATAATAAGATTTTCACTTTCTCTCACTAAGTTCCCAAACCTCTAACTCTTTCTCTCTCTAAAACCTAATAGTATACGCCTTGTGTGAACATGGTTTGATGTGTTTGTGAAATCCAATGTGTAACAATAAAGAAACCAAAGAAAATTATTCAAGCACACCAAAGGTATTGTAGCAAACACATAAATCAAAAGATGTCCACAAAGCCACCAAATCAGACCAACATACAATTGTTCATAATACTTTCATAAAAATTTAACTATGCATAGGTTAGCCTATGTTGCCTCCAAAGGTAACAAAAACTCCTTGGAATTCCTTAAACTCCTCCTAGTGATCCTTGTTACAATTCATATGTCCAGAACATCCACTGTCAAAGATTCCTCTATCTCCCATGTTCAAATAAGGATGTTTCTGCACAGAAAAAAGAAATTAGTTTTTCTTGGGGATCAAGGCCTGTAGAGGCTTAGGTATGCCTAGTAGACCTTTAGTTTTTTCAGCATTAAAAGAAACTGGTCCACTATTATACTTGAAGTTTGGTCTGGTCTGTCTCTAAGTATAACCTGCCAAGGGCTTAACAGCAGTCCCCCAATTACCCCTTGCAGCATAAGATTGAAACATTTGAGCTACATTTTGAGACATGGGTCTTCTCACATGTGAGTGAGAACCATAATGAAGTCTTTGATTGAACTGGTTCACCTGTGGTTTTCTAAACTTGGGACTGGGTGATGGACTGGTTGGTTATGATTTAACATTCAAATACCCAGAATTAACTTTAGCTTGGCCAGGCTTAACATGACCAGTATTAACTCTAAACATATTATCATTATTAAAATTTTGCCTACCAGTACTAACTTGAACACCAGTACCCACCCTTGGTCTAACAGAATTAACATAAGTACTACCAGTATTAACGGATACTGTCTAGTAACAAACTTATTAGCATGGTTAATCATGTTCACATTATTACACACTGGCTTAACAGAAATATTTTCAATGTGCACAGCCATTTTCTTTCTTAACTCAGCCTCCCTAGCTATTCTTTTCTCATGATAGTCACAGTCTCTAATCAAATGGCTTAGGCTTCCACATACAAAACAAATCTTCTTTGTAAAAGAGTACCCATCCCCAAACTCTCTTTGAATTAACCCATTCCAGTCTTTTCTTTCAATCTTAGGTGTCTCAATTTTAGTCTGTTGCCTAGGAGTTTGGACACAACTAGGTTTAATTGTTTCTGGTTTAGACACAAAAATGACAGGCTCAGTTTGTTTTGGCACAAAAGTTTTACTATTTAAAACTGGTTTAGAGATCCTTATAGGCTCAGAATTAGGTTCTAGAAAACATTCAGAGATACTACTAGTGGGTCCTTCACTGTCATTAGATTGAAAGTGTTAGGAATTAGAAAAATCCATAGTGAAGAGTCGGTCATCCCAAATATTATCTAGCATAAGTTAGCTCGTAGACTTGTCGTTATTTACGTTATTTAGTTGTTTATTGTTTAGTTAGTAGCGTAGAATAGTTTAGTGTAACACCGTGGAGGAAGGACGGGTCTTTACCTACCGTATACCTGATCCACAGGCCGTCAGGAGGTCGTATTATCTGTAACTATAATACCCCTTCCATCCTTGGAAGGGGTGGTGCTTCTCAATCTAACATTTGATAATTTACAAAGCAAGTCTCTAAGTAGAACACCCTCTCACTCTTTCTCTCTCTAAAACATGGCTTTCTTGTATCACCACCATCCAAGGCTACCCGAATCATCAAACACAATAATATTACGATCCTACAAATGGTACCAGAGCCCAGGTTGTTGTGTTGTGTTGATTTGTTGTGGTTTTTGAATCATGATTAAAACTGTTTTTGTTCACTTTTATGGTCGGAAAATTTTGTTTCCGTTTATTTATGTGGTATAACAGTTTTTACATGTTTGTATTCTCTTATTGGTCACAAGTCACGTGTCTATCCTGTTTATGCCTGTTTTGTGTCATCCATATGTCCAAACAGCAGCATCTTTTTGACTTGGTACCAATTCTGTGAATTATATTTTTGTGGTCATCTGGTCATTTTATCATGTGGTCAAACCATCTATTTTCGTGGTCAAATGGGTCAAAAAGGATACATTTTTATGCAATTTTTCTGGGTTAATATGAATATGGTCGGAATTTGGTCGGAAAACTCATCGGAAAAAGTCAAATTTCAAGTTAGCGACTTGTCTAAGTGTCCAGATTCATTGTACCTTATTTATAGCGACTTGGTGTAGTGAGTTGAGTCAAAAATCTGCCTAGCGACTTGTCTTTACAAGTCGTAGCGAGTTGTGATAACAATATCTAGTAGCGACTTGTCACTATTTAAGGTCTAGCGACTTATGTTTATAAGTTAGCGGTTTGTAAAGAAAACTTTAGCAACTTGTTATTAGGCTATTGTAGCGACTTGAGTATGATAAGTAAAAGATGTAGCAACTTGACTCAGGACTACGGTTAATGAACAGAAAGGAAGAAGAAGAAGATCTAAATTTGACCTCAACCACATGACCAACAAATACCAAATACCAATCAATTAATCACACGACTTCAGGTCCAATAACCATCATCAGTCCTTGTCCAAACCCATCATGAACGAGCAGAAAGTGAAACCCATATCAAAATAAACATGAAAACGTTCTCAAATAAAGTCTACGAGCTAAAAATAAAATCATACCATGACATAACATTATATCTTTAGATCACCACTTTATTTCGTACAAACCGGACTTTTATGAAGAAATATCGTTTGAAAATACTTTATTTTAAATCACTCTCCCCCTCAATCGATGATTGTAGTCGTTGATTGAGTGACTTAAGTTTTGATAAAATGAAGTCCGGTGATTTTCAAAATTAAGTCCAATTAATTTTCAAAACAATATTTTCCACTTTCAAAACAATTTATTCAAATTTTTCAAAATTGTTTAAAAATGGTATCCTGCACAAAGATACGTTAGGTGGTTGAGAAGCTTATGTTGTTGTTGTAGGGCTTGGAAGAAAAACCGTCTGCTGATGCAGTGAGACTTCATACGTTGCATTTTAATGCCAACTGAGGTCAAATTAAGCTCCGTTTCTTCATTTGCTGATGAAGAAAACCATCTGCTGATGCAGTGAGACCTCTTACGTTGCATTTTTCCATGCCAACTCTCCATAGAAGTCCAATTAAGCTCCGTTTCTTCATTTGTCAACCCAAGATATAGTTACCCTTTCCTTTCGGCATCCAATCATATTCAATTTTGGGATCCGGATCAGGAACATTCTTATATACCAATATACCTGCATAAGTTAGTGAACACACATACAGATATATGGTGGTCGACATCACCCAAACAACAATCGACTAATAAAAGTCAATTCAACATATCAATTAGATCATAAAAGGTATGGGAATAATGTGTTCATCAATCTATAATCATCTAATCCTAACAATCATATCCTAGGCACCTAGTCCTTCAACGTAGGTTAACATGATTTTTAATTAAGCATATAGGATAATTAAGAAAGCCCGTTAGATGATATAGATTTGAAAACATTCTCCCCCTCAATCAATGACTCATTTTTTTGAAAAGTTTAAAAGCGCTGAAGTCATTGATTGAGTTTTCAATTTTTTTCGATAACTCTGAATTAGATTGATTTTCAAGCAACTCATTTACCACCATTTTTGAAAAACAAAAAATATTTTCCTGAAGAATTTTAGACGGAAAAACATTTGTGTAGGAACAGCAGTCCTTTGACATACTTTCCTTAATTAGTTTTAGGATAAGTGCACGAAATATTTGAAAATTGGTTTAGCGTAGCACTTTCCTTTCTTGAAGAGCGGGTTGCTATCTGAAATAATAGCAAGCCATGTTTTAAGCACGGGTTATAGTCTGAAGTAACAGAAAGCCATAGTTTAAGCACGGGTTACAGTCTGAAGTAACGGTAAGCCATAATTTGAAGCCCGGGTTACAGTCTGAATTAACTGTAAGCCATATTTTGAGACATGTTTTGGAAAAAAATATTTACACCTCCTGCTCGAACTTCATCTATGGTCCCGTGCCATTATTGAATGACATTTCTAAGACCACAGATGTTATCGATACCAGAAAACATGTCTTTAGAAAACATGTTTTTGTTATTTTTAAATTTTCTGATTTTTATGGGTTTTTGAAATTTTCTATTTTTCTATTTTCTTTTTGTTGGTTTTATATTTTTGTATTTTGTTTTTGATAAATATTTACAATGATAGAGAAGATGATATAATTTAAGAAGATGATGATACGAGTACCGAGATAATGATATCGAGCAGCACGTCGTAGAAGATAGAATTCGTCATCTCTTAAACTTCCACCACCAAAGCTTCCAAGACTCCAGAATAGAAGATAGAACATGAGCCTTTGAGAAAAAGAGACTTTGGAAGCTTCCCCCCAAACCGAAAATCCATTAGATGAGCAGATTCGAAGCTCTATTTCAAGCTTGCCTTAGCCAGGTGCACAGAGAAGCACACCATTGTCATAAATCCCACTGCTCCTTTTAAGAACGATAATCGAGATTCTCCGTTCGCGGTAATATCATCCAATAGAAGAACATCAACGTATCATCCCACATATGAATAACTCTTCTCAAATTCCTTTTCCACTGAATTCTGAAGTGTTCCATTCCAAAAGGTGTCAAGAGAACACTTCCCCTAAGTAGATGAATTGATGCAGTCAGTCTCTTAGACTAGAGCTCACAAACCCGAATAAACATAGACCCGAAGACAGAGAAACTTATACCATCGAAGTAGCAGATTAAGTCCAATTTTCAAAGAATAACCCCGATGTATACTTTTCTCTCCCCCTGAAGAAAGTGTATGAAGCTCAAGAACCTGAAGTACTCGAATGCCCAAAGAGAGAATAACCGATAACATTGAAGAAGCAGGCCGAGTCACTGATTATCTCTGCGGATGACAATCTCTGCGGATTTCCACTCCGGAATAAGTGATTATATCTCTGAATCACTGATTAAGCCTTCAAGTGAGACAACTGAGCGCCCCCAATGTACACAATTCTCTCTCCCCTGATGATTGCGATAACATCGAAATCATCACACACTTGTGTACCTCTTTTTATCTTCAGAAACTTTCTCTTACATCACTTCCCCCACGTCGTTGGAATAATAACACTAAAAGCCTCGATGAGTAAAACCTTGAGTTTCTCTGCGGTCATGACCTTTGTCTTCCCGGGATATCTTCAACCACTTAGAAGAATTAAGTTCATCAAGTTTACTCGCTTTGTGTTTAGATGTGTGTCTCCTTCCCCCTTGCTGGTTTTGATACTTTAGAATCAGCAACTCATTGTAAGCCCATAAACTCGAAATCTTTTGAGAAGAATACCATTAGCACAAATATATCTGTAAGAATCAACTTGCTGAAGAATATGAGAAAGTCTAATTGGGGATTAAATCTGACTTTTCACTCTCCCCCAATTAGTGCTCTCCCCTAAACCGACAATCTGTTAGATAACAGCCCAGATTAAGAAGAAGTCTTTAGATTGTTAAATGCAACTCGTCTTTAGTCTTCTAACATGTAGCAGAAAATGTAGAACCGACTGTAGACTCGACCTTCTTCAAGATTGTTTGAATGGGGAAATAGACAGTTAACATCTTCTTCACACCAAAGGCATTCCCGTTAACTTGTAAATAGCAAATCCCCTTAATTAAAGTCCCTCCCAATCAAACAAGAACAGAAGGATGTTCATCAAAGAAATCAACCCAACAACTAGAAGCACTTTGTCATTTAATCATATCAGCCCATGTGAAGATGTCAACCAACGACTCTTAGTAGAAAACTCCATGTGAAGATGACCTGATAAGAAGAAGCTCGGTTCTTACATGAGTTTGGAGCCGTTTGACCATTTATTCTCAGAAATCAATCAACCATGCAGTAAATTCACACATCTTCTCTCCCTCAAGAATTGCATACGGAGTTGCCATTCTTGATTGAGTAAGTGAATATCTTAAACAGATGTAGTCTATTCACACTTCTTCCCCGCAAAATTAGCACATGATGTCGCCATCGTCATTATAGTTGAGCAAGTGGAATAAGAAAACAATCAACAGTAGCCCGGTTCACTTGATAATTGAAAGCGCAAGGAAAAAGCATGAAGCATGTTGATGAGAATGGTCATAATTGAGAATATTTCTCTTCTTCAGAAGATAAAGCGCACTGAAGCGTACACTTTTCTTTTCTTTGAGGTACGAGGCTTGAACTGATGTGAACAGACGTCATAATCTCTCTCTTTTCAGCTCTCTTGGCAAAACTTGTAATCAACCTCATTATCATTTAGTAGGCTCTTTTTTTACAGCTGATGGAGAAAACCCAATATGATGAATTTGACCCTGAAATAAAACAACCCGAACTTGTAACTTAAACTTGCACATATGTAACAAAGAGCGGTGCCGAGACTTCATCCTCTATTGAATCTCTAAGTACTCTATAATCTTCAACCAACCAACCATCAAGTATAAGACGTACATTACCTCTTGAAAATCCACAATTGAATGTGACACTGAGCACTACAGCGTAACTCCTTAAAGTGATAGTTATTTTGAGGTGATAAAAGCCCAATTCCCCCAAGTGGTAAAATAAAAGGTAAAAGTCACCCAACAATAACTAGATTTCCAAGTCTTCGTTTTTGATAATAAGCTTGAACAAGGATCATAAAGAATCTTCATATAACCATCCCCGATACCTTCAGATACTAAGTACACTCGCCCGTGATATTTCACTTCAACCTTAAATAGATAATACTGAATTAACCCCGTTGTCACATCTTCTGTTTAAAAGCTCAAATCTAGCCTCCTTTGACGTTTTAAGTGAACTCTGATAATGGTTTCCATCCCAACCATGGTTAAAGGCACATAACCCCGTAAAACCATGTAATAACCAAACTGCCATGACGAAAATCCAAACACACATCCAATTCATGAAGTACACCATTTTATCCCTTCTTCGAAGTAGAAATCGTAGCACAAGCATCAGAAAAGATCCCGAAATACACTTTCCTATCTCCAGAATGGTTCCATCATCACGGGATTTTACAATTCTATGATCTAAACCGAGAAATAGTTTCTTTCACGGGATTTTACAAAACCAAGAATACACCGCAAGATAGATCCGGAAATGCACATTACTTTTACCAGGATGTTTCCATTGTTACGGGATTTTACAAGTCTATGATTTAAACCGAGAAATAAATTCTTTCGCGGGATTTTACAAAATCAAGACAAAAAAACCATTTTACTTAAAACTCAAAGATCTTTCAAAATGAAATTTTTTCTGTTCTTGTTTGATTGTGAAATTGTTTTATTTTACTTAAAGACCTCTTAAAAACTATCATACCTGACACTAACAATCTTTAATGTATTAAATTGATCCGTATCAATCATTTTTCAAAATTAAATGTTGCCACGTCTTTCCCCAAAACTTTCTAAATGATTTAAATCAATCAGGATCCAAAATCTAAATTGGTTTGAAATTTTTGATCGGGGGAGAGTTCGTGATTTAAATCTCAAATTGGTGTTAAAGGGTGTTTCTTTCAAAGCACTCCTTCCTTCATGTGTCAAACAATTTTGAAAAACATAATGCACATGATTGTGGAGGAGCATTTAACCAAAAACCAGAAGAATATTTAAACAAGGCCACATATTCTCCTATGTTTTTCAAACCTTATTAAATCACTTGGGATCCAAAATCTCAAAGGGTTTGATATTTTTGATCGGGGGAGAATTTGTGATTTAATAATGAAATTTGATAAAAGGTGATCATTTTGATTCAGATGTGCATGCTGCTCTCCCATATGTGCTAAACACTTTCGAATCTCGAAGCATATATTGAGGGGGAGCATTTCAAAAAGAAATAAACTTTCAAGGTACAAAGATTTCGATGTTTTAACATAAAGTACCTTGATTGATTTTCTAAATGGTTTCTTAATCGCTTTTGTGATCGTGGATGTGCTTCAAAAGAACTCTTTCCTCTATGTGATAAAATGATTTCAAATATCCTATGCACATATTGAGGGGGAGAATTTACCAAAGAAAATCAAATGACTTTTTCCATGGAAATTGTGATCAATAATTTATTTCAAAAGAACTCTTGCCTCCATGTGCTAAACAATTTGTAAAATCATATGCACATGTTGAGGGGGAGCATTTCTAAATGATCAAAACAATTAAGGTACAAAATGCTTTGATTTCGTATCACAAGTACCTTGATTGATTTTCCAAATGATTTTTCAATTGGTTTTATGGAAGAATGAACTGTACCAAAAGACCGACCATTTTACTTTATGCATGGAGTTATAAGGATGGTAAGGTTAGGTATTAGTTCCCACGATCCGCCAGAACCGGAGGGATCTACCCAGGGACAATCCACTAGATAGTGTAGAGTCCTTAGGTATATTGAAAAAAGGAGAAAAGTGAGATACGGGAAGACTGCAGACTGAGACAGAGCTAGTACTGGAATAAACCCAACAAGGTTCTAGTTATGAAGTCTCGGTAAGTAGTGAAGGGGTTGAAGAATGAAAAATAAATTAATGTGAAAAGGGTGAAAAGAAATAGCCCTCCAATAATTCAACCTTAGGGAAGAAACCGGGTTCAATACATATGCTACTGGTGGTTACCAAGGTAACACCGGTATTGAAGACAAGACGTCATGGACCCAGTGACGCACTGCACTACAACTTCCCAAGATACTCAAGTTCCTCTTAAAAGGGCTTGTTTCATTCTCACGGGGAACTGACATAATCTATCGACTTTCTCTTAGAGATAGTTGATATTGAAGAAGGAGACCCTCTCCCTAGTCTCTGGCACAGGAACCAAATGTGCACAATTGAGTCTAGAGCCACGAGATCATCAAATAAATCTCTTTAGGACACTATCAATGAAGACTTTATGTTTCATACAATGTGGAAAGAGAGATTATATCTTAAGAGTCCTACGCATTATCCTTGTGGTATTGCCAGAACATCTGAGTGATATGCAAACATATTCACGATGAAGATGGAAAGCCTTCTAGAGCCAACATCAAACAAGCTCTTGGTAGGTGACATGTGATATCTTTTCTAAAGATCAAACTTGTGACAACTGGATAGAAACGATGGGGCGATTCACTCTTGAATCAACCTTGGTCCAGGAAATGAATTGACGAATACTTTTGGAAAAACCGTTCGATGTGCAAATGTCTTCTTTTCTCTAGCACATCGAATGTGTATTCATTTTCAAATTCAAAAAGTATCTCTGATTGAAAAAATACTTTTGGAAAAACCGTTCGATGTGCAAATCTCTTCTTTTCTCTAGCACGTCGAATGTGTACTCTTTTCAAATATAAAAAGTATTTATGATTGAAAATTGATCTTTCTCATAAAACCTTCGTCGTAATGCAAAACTCTTTCTTCTAAGCAATACGTGATTGTTTTCAAATCAATTTTTCATCAATCAGTGAATCTCAATTCGCTGGGTCACTCACTCCTTGTTGTCTTCTTTGAGACGTTCTGGTTTGAGAACAGCTAGAGCAGCTGCGAAACCCTGTCAAGGAGATTCTTTGGAATTCTACCTGATCACAGGCAGTACTTGTATTGATCAACGGGGAACAGTGGGTCGTGTACCTCAATTCAACGAAAGTGATCAAAGACACTTTCATGCGCTTTATTGCTAACTGTCGTATGCAGGTACACCCCGACTATTGCAGCTGATCAGAATTGAGGAGTCAATCCAAAGCCGCATGCTCACAGCATCCACACTTAATTGAAGAAATCATGACTTGTGCATATCTACAGAACCTGGCTCTGATATTTTTATATTATGATTCCGCTACGCTGCTGCAAATATCATGGGCCAGTAAAGCTTCCGCTACTCTGATGAAAAGATGTCATGATCTTGAAGTGTGAGCATGTCGGTCCAAAAGTCACAACATCACATGATGGCAACATTACAAAGGGTGATCCAGAGATTTACTGTGGCCGATGATCTCAATGAAAGCTCGAAGATCATCAAAGATGTGGATCAGTTAAAGACCTCCACTCAAAGTACAAAACTATGCGGACTTTAAAGAATCGCTACTAATGCACAAAGATTGCGGAACTTGAAGAATTGAAGTCTACTAGCTCGAGAACTAAAGACAAAGAAAGAACGCTAGGATGCAAAATGTATTTCATGGGGTGACCTCCCTTAGGGGGAGATTGTTAGGAATTACAAAATTCTATAGTGAAGAGTCGGTCATCCCATATATTATCTAGCATAAGTTAGCTCGTAGACTTGTCGTTATTTACATTATTTAGTTGTTTATTGTTTAGTTAGTAGCGTAGAATAGTTTAGTGTAACACCGTGGAGGAAGGACGGGTCTTTACCCACTGTATACCTGATCCACAGGCCGTCAGGAGGTCGTATTGTCTGTAACTATAAATACCCCTTCCATCCTTGGAAGGGGTGGTGCTTCTCAATCTAACATTTGATAATTTACAAAGCAAGTCTCTAAGTAGAACACCCTCTCACTCTTTCTCTCTCTAAAACATGGCTTTCTTGTATCACCACCATCCAAGGCCACCCTAATCATCAAACACAATAATATTACGATCCTACAGAAAGGAAGAGTACTCACTGGTCTTATCTTCTGAGACACTGCTTTCAGAACTTTTCTCACAGAATCCTTTACTGTCATTGGATTGACAGTTAGTAAATTCAATGGAGTAGTCTTGAAAAGCAAGAGTCTCAGGGTTTTTCCATTTGCTATAATCGAATAAGGACTCATTATATTATTTTTCAGGTTTAGGAGTATAATCATCATTAATTGGCGGTGGAACTCCCTTGTTGTGGCCAGTTTTAGCAAATGTATGATATATATAGGTTTACCTTCAAAGTCACTTTTTGAATTAACAAAAACATTTTCTATCACCTCTTCCTCATATCCTAAAACCTCCTTATCTGACTTTTTCCCATACCATAAACCAATTTTACTTGTTGAGCTCATTCCTGAATTTACTAGTTTCCACAGATTTTTATTACTAGTTTGCCATGAGTCAACTATCTTTTGTAACTCTTCTTTATCTTTAACTGCCTTCATTCAAATTCTTCTATATTTTCTAAGCTTCTCATCTTTTTCAAATATTTCATTACCTTAGAAAGTAAGCTTTTCATTAAGAGATGCATTCTGTTTTTGAAGAGTATTTACTTGTTTTTCTAATATTTTAACACCACTTTCATAAGCAAGTAATTTAACTTCTTGATCACCCAATTGACTCATCTGTTCATCACAAAGAGACTGCAGTTTATTGTATGAATCAGTGCAACTTTTTTAGCATAAAGTTACCTCACTGCTGGAGCTTATGGCCATGAGAGCATGATTGACTTATGTCCCCTCAGTAAGATGCTCTCCCTAGTTAATCACACCAGCTTCCAAAGTTAGTAGCCCTGTCTGATTCTTGTCTTCCTTCTCAGCATGCCTAAGATAGAAGGAATCTCTTTTCTTTTCTTCATTGACTTCCTTTACTGTACATTCCTTAGCAAAGTGACCCCATTCTTGACACCTATAGCACTTCAGCTTTTACTTGTCAAATCCTACTGGTCTCTTTCCATCAAAGCGCACTTGCCTACCTGTCTTCTTGAATAATTTCTTGATCCTTAAGTCAATCATAGCACACTGCAAGTTGATATCCATCTCCTCATCTTCAATCTGATCCAAGTCTTCATTTAGAATGTCTTCAGATTGATTAGAAAACACTGAGTAGATGATCTTATCAGCAAAACCAGCAGCCTCATCCTTTTCCTTTACACCAGTAGAAACTGTATAGCTACCAGAACTAAAACCACTACTAGACTTAACTCTAGTTTTAGTGTTCTTGCCTTGAGAAACTGATGTGCTACGATGGTGCAAGTTTTTAAAATTTATAAACACGATTTAACCGTCTAACCTATTAACACATACGAGCAAGTATACTCGTCCGTAATAGCAAAGTTTGGTAAGTCGAGATCGTCCCAAGGGATTTTGTGTTTGAAATTGATTTGTTTGAAAAGATTCCAACAAGAAAGCTTGTCAAGGCTTCCTCAAATAATTATGTTCTAGTGAAATTCAATAATAAGAAATATATATACTTGTGTGTAGTCTATAATCAATCATAAATAGTATTCATGAAGGTTTGGTGTATACTCTTAATATGATGCACAAATCATAAGCAAATGATTCCCCAACCATGGTATATGTTTGTAAAAATCATTCTAAGAACAAAAACATTTAGGTAATCCTTTCGGTCCTTATCCCAATGATTATCCTATAGAAATTCCATTTGTTTGCAACATGTTCTTATTAAATTTGTTCTTACGAATCTTTCGACCCTTTCGTGATGAAAATGTTCCTAGTCTCGTTTTAATAAGCAAACATGGTGGTTGTCAATCACCATATCCCCATACTAGTTTGTCACTTCACTTTTTGGAATAAAACATCAGAGAAATCCTTTCGGTCCTTTTTCTTAAAACATGTTTTATCAACAAATCAAACCAAGACTAGTATTTTTCCAACAAACTCATTTAAACAAGATCATATATACAAGCATTATATTTTTTAGAACACTAATATGATTAACTACATCCCAACACACAAGTATATCCCAAAACTACTCCATGATAATAATAATAACTAAACACAAATCATAACAAAGTAATTCCAACAATTCAAGAGAATAGAATTCCATAACAAAGTTCATAGAATACCTAAACTTTTGTGATTACAAGAATTAGAATTCGTGGATTGTAGCAACCACGCGCCTCCAATCACCTAGATTCACCGTACAACTCCAAACTACCAAAACTATGGATGAGAATTGTTCCCTCCTTGCTCCTGGACATTTTTCAGTAAGAACTAAGCTTTTGGGCTGAATAATATGGTTGGTATTAGTTTAGGTGTAAACTAATACAATTTTGGTTGTGTCACACCTAGTAAACTAGGACTAGGTTCATTATATAGCCAAATGTGCTTGCTCAACTGTCCAAAAACCTTCCCAACAAATAAATATCAAGAAATGATCGGACTCCAATGATTATAGGGAGTTAAGGCAACAATAAATGCAACTTTGTGTAACTGCAGCACGAGAAACCGGATCGGTTTTGACTTCAACTGGATCGGTTGCATTTTGACCCAACGCCCAGCCGGATCCGGTTACGGGTTATGACCGATCGGCTGGGTTTATGCTGTTTTGACTTTTTGTTGACTTTTCGCCTATACGCTTTATTCTTTGCTCTTGCTGATGATTTCGAAGGCAAAAATTGATCTTTCCTTGCTGTAGATACTTAGAAATCATTGAGCTTCCCAATCATTGAATCCAAAAGCTTCCTAGCTCGACTTCCTTCCTCGAAAATCTTCCAAATGTGCATAAAAACTTCATTTCTTCATTATTCGTGATACCTGGCTACATATACATACACAATACGCATCTTTGCACTTTTGCAACAGTTATGAGTAAATATAGCCGATTATCATGCGCAAAACTAACAATAACGCTACTAAAAACATGTTCATTTTAGGCGCTATCAAATTCCCCCACACTTAAGCTCTACTCGCCCTCGAGTAGATCTAACATTTGCAAAGATTGATTTCAATGGTCTTGACACCATGGTTCCGAAAATGTAACAATTATCTCAAAAGAGATAATCATTGTTTTGCTTATAATATGTGAAAACTTTTAAAAATGAACCAAACACTTTAGATAACATAACTAGAACACCTCACCAATGATTTTTAAGAATTCACTCAACACTCATATATTGGTGGGTATATGTAAATCACTCAATGCCTAGTCATGATCAATGCTTTTTACCATAAGCTTGTACAAGTATCAAAACAAAGAAAATAAATATATCAAAGAGGGCTTTTATTCGGGTTATGTTAGGTCACTAGATTTACGACACAAGCTTAATAGAAAGATAGAGAGGCGATTGAACAAGAAATCAAACACAAACACACGGTATAAAGACATGGTTATGCGTAGAGTGTAGTGAAAGAAATAACTTGAACAACCAACCTTCAAATGAAGGTTTAAAAGGGGTATTTATAGGAGGGAAACTAGGGCAACACTCCTAGTTCCCATCCTTTCCTTAATGGACATGGGCCTAAGCTCATGGGCCTTCTACATAAGCTTAAGGCTAATAACAAACATAAAGGCCATAATTAAGCTACCTATTACATATTAATTACTAACACTTGATTATGGTTTAGGAGTGATTACAACAATCTCCCCCTCAAGTGTTGGTGATGAAAAACGGTGAAGGCGTTGATGTAATAGTAGCTTTGACGTCTTCTGACATTCTTCTTTCTTGTGAGAAGAATTGCCTTGATTCAAACCATCTCCCCAGTGTAGCGAGATAGTTTTCTTTGAACAGTTATGCTTTGACGTCATCTTTAACTTTGTTCTTTGATCTTTGTTCTTTATGATGAAAGTGATAGTATGTTGTTATCTGCATCAAGTCTGCCTCAGGTCTGGTTCGCTGCTTCAGTGTCTCCACGTATTTCTCCAACATGCTCACACATTCTTTAACGTTGGATTACGGTACTGATGAAGTTCTTTTAAGTCTTTAACTTTGTAGATTCTTTGATTTGACGAAGAATCATTCTGAATTTTGTGTTGCTTTAAGATAGAACTTCTTTGATGATGTTGTTGGTGTGAACATGTGGAGAATCTGCACGATCATTCCGCTCCAGAGCTTCCATAAGAAGTAAACATAAAACGGTTAGTAATAAGCGGATTCCGGCACTTACAAGTTTGAACTTCGAGAGTGTTGACAGCATAGTGTGAAAACACAACTCTAATTCTTACAAAGGTCGTTCCTGAATCGGAGTCCCACAAGTGAGATAACACGATGTACCGAAGTACACCTACGATTCAGATGAGTCGCTGAGGTACACCGAAGCATCACTTCACGATCAGACCGTTTGAGACCACTAAGCGCAATCCACGGGAATTGCCGTTTAAGCGACCTGCCGTGGTGTTTGATGTTGACCCTGGAAGGAGTTTCCATTCAATCACTGAGGATCACAAATGTGAATCTCTCATAAATGTTCTCGACAGATTGCTAAGATCTGTGAAGGACTCGATAAAGTACCACTGAAATTCTTATTGTTGAATGTCAAGTGATGAAATGTCAAGTGTACCTAAGAGATCTTTTGATGAATCTCGTGGCTCTAGACTCAATAGTGCATTTTGGTTTTCTTGAGCGGAGACTAGGGAGAGGGTCTCCTTCTTCAATACCAGCAATCTTTAAGAGAAAGCCGATAGTTTACGTAGGGTTCCCTGTGAGAATGAAACAAGCTTCTGTTGAGAGAAACTTGAGTGGTTAAGAAGGTTTAGTGCATGCGTCACTGGGTCCATGACGACTTTTAATCTTCAATACCGATGTCATCTAGTGACAACCAGTAGCATATGAATTGAACCCGTGTCTGCCCTAAGTTGAATAATCTGGAGGGCTATTTCTTTTCACCCTTTTCTTTGCATTTCTTTTTAATTCTTCAACTCCTTCTTTCTCCGATTCTCATTTTCTCCTTTTTACATTCATACCTAAGGACTTCTAAATACTAACTATTTGTGGTGTCCTTGGGTAGATCCCTCCGGCTCTGGCGGATCATAGGACGGTTATTCCTAACCTTAGTCACCTTATAACTCCATGACTAACCTATGTTGCCATAAAACCATTTACTTGAAAAATCTCGCTCAGTGTTTATGAATAAAAACATTTTTGAACCACTGTTGAGATGAGATTTTGCATAAATACTCCCCCTCCACATGTGCTTAAGATTTTTAACGGTTAAATGCACAGTAAGGAAAGAGCGCGCACATTTTGAATTGATCAACTCAAGATAGACATTCCCCCGCGAGACACGGTTACGTGGCATAGTTAAAGAGTTGCATTGTCAGCTTTTAGGTGACAACTAGCTCTAATAACTACCTTGAAGGTGTAGACAATCCTCGAAAGGTTGTCAAACCCGTCAGAGTTCATGTCTACCAAGAGTTTCTCGAATGGTACATTCTACTCGGACAAGTCCTTTGCGAGACACGTTTACATCACTAGCGAACTAGCTTGAAATTATTACCCATCCCGGACAAGTCTTTTCGAGTTACTGAGAGTTAAGATCTCGTCAATTCTTGGGTTAAAGTCTTTTCACACGAGAGTTCATATAGCAAAACACAACTTATTTCTTATCACGTATTTTCTCCCCCTAAAAAATGGCATATAAAATGTTATTTTTGAAAAGTTGAGAATAAATATGACCATTTCGAGTGTTGCTGGAAGAATGACCACTGTGAACAATTTGTGAACAAAGTTTTAAGTCAAGTACTCCCCCTCAACAAGTGATATAAACGGTTGAGGTTTTGAAAATCATAAGGGAAAGTACTTGTTCTTTTGAGCAAAACCTTGAAAAGTGAAACGTTTGATAGGTTTTACTCAAAAGTAAGAAGCTTTCGCTCCTTTTATAAGGATTGTGGCACTGAAGCGTACCACAGGGTCCTTTATTTACAAGTACGGGTTGTACACTGTAATGTGTGCACAAGCCATAGACATAATAAATCATACATCCAAATTTATAATGAACGAAGCAGTTCAAGGGGTACCAGGTAGTCCAGAGATGTCGCCAGGAGTGTGAATCGGGCGTTGAAAGCCGGTGATGTTAATCTTGGGTCGACCACCAACATAGCTTTCCAATCTTCTGAACTGATCCCTTCTATACAACTGTTCATCAATCATTGTGATGATCCTCTTCACATCCTGTTAGGATATAGAAATTCCAGGTATTAAAGAGTCGGTCACCTCAAGTATATGTAATCGTTAGAAAGCTCGTAGTCACAATACTTTTATGTTAAAGTAGTATTTAGTTTAGTAACACCGTGGAGGACGGACGGGTCTTTACCCACTGTATGCCTGATCCACAGCCCGTTGTGTGGCGTTTTATTGTAAGACTATAAATACTCTCTACCTTCCAAGGTTGAGAGTTGGAGCTCATAATAAGAATTTTCTTTCTCTCACTAAAGTTCCCTAAACCTCTAACTTTCTCTCTCTAGAATTCCACTTATACGCCTACTTTGTGTTATGGTTTGATGTGTATGTGAAATCCAATAACCTACAATTGGTATCAAGAGCCAAGGTTAGATCATATCTTACACATCTTTGGATTTCTAGTGGTTTTTAGGTGGTTTTTGAGTTTGAAAAAGTTTAGTGGTTTTTGCATCATTTGGTTGAGTTCTTGTGTTAAAGCTTGGATTTTGTTAGTACTTTTGTGTTTAGAATCATCACAAGTGTTTAGGTTTTCATTTTGTAAGCTTGAATCGTCTTGGTTGGGTTGTTTTTGGATTGAAAAGTGGTGTTTGTGAAGTTTTCTAGCTAGCGACTTGATCTACGGATAGCTTTTCTTGCTAGCGACTTGCTTTACATTTTGGTAGCGAGTTGCAGTTTGTGGAGTTAGCAACTTAGGCCTAGCGACTTGCCTAGTGAGACAATCCGACAAACAGTACAAGTAGTGGAATCTCCACTACGGGTAGCGACTTGGTGGAAGTTAGCGACTTGTACTTTATATTGTTAGCGACTTGGTGTTAGCGAGTTGGTACCTAGCGAGTTGCTATTTAGCGACTTGAATATTTAGCGACTTGGTGCTTAGCGAATTGCTGCCAAAATTTTGTTAGCGACTTGGATTGTAGCGAGTTGTTACATAACGACTTGGAACTTTAGCGACTTAGCACTTAGCGACTTGGTTCACAATTTTCCTAGCGACTTGAGTGATTTCCTTTAAATACGGTTTTCTCTTGATTCAGTAAAATCCTGTGAAAGAATCTATTTCCCGGTTTAATCATAGAGTGATAAAATCTCGTTTAACTTGTCATCATGTCTACCAACGTTCCTACAATCATCTCCACTGTTGCCGAGGATGTTCAAGCAGCTGGTTCAGACACTCGTCCACCCATGCTTGACAGAACCGACTATGACTCTTGGGCTCAACGAATCAGATTGTACTGTCTTGGAAAAGAAAATGGGGGTAACATTCTCAAATCCACTGATGAAGGACCTTACCGAGTTGAAACTACTAGGGATATACTTGATACTGCTGAAGATGGAACTTTGATTTACGGAATGGACAGTCCAAAGATGTATGATGAGCTTGACGATAAGGAGAAAAAGAGATTCGATGCAGATATCCGAGCTTCCAACATTATACTGCAAGGTCTACCAAAGGACATCTACAAGCTTATCAATCACAACACCGAGGCAAAAGTTGTATAGGATAATGTCAAGATGCTTCTTTATGGTTCTGAGCTAACTGTTGAAGACCGAGAATCACAGCTGTATGATGAATTTGAGCACTTCAAGATGAAACCAAATGAAAGTGTCTATGAGTACTATGTAAGATTTCATAAGCTGGTGAATGACATGAGGAACATCAGAATGACTATGCCTAACATTCAGCTGAACTCAAAATTTGTAAACAACATGAATCCCGAATGGCACAAATTTGTTACTTCTGTGAAGCTCACTAAAGGATTGAAGAATACTAACTATGAGCAGCTCTATGCCTTCCTTCTTCAGAATGAGAGACATGCCATGTTTGAAAAGAGGATTCTTGAACAATTCAAAACAAATCCAGGAGAGACAAGCTCATCAAATGATTCAACTGCCTTCTACTCAAACATTGGGATTACCACTAAAGCTTCACAAGTTATACCCATGGGTGATGGAACTCACAAACTCATTCCCGATCAAATGTTCAAACAAGCCGACATCGATGCACACATGGGTAACTTCATTAATCAACTGGCTCTCCTGATTAGTCAAAACATGAGTTCTCTCGTACAAACCAACAACCACCTCAGAACAGCTTCTAACCCACACAATCAATCTACTGTCAGAGATGGGAAAATTGTTGTGCAACCAGTTCAGGAAAGACAGTATGATCAAGGAAGAGGAGGAGCTGGTAGAGGTTATGTTGGTAATCAGAATCGAGGAAGAAATGGAAATCAAGGTCAAACTAAGCCGATCAAATGCTATAACTGTGGTGGTGAGGGACACATTGCAAGGAAGTGCACATCTCCAAAACGTCCACAGAATGCTGATTACTTCAGAGATAAGATGCTGCTTGTACAAGCTCAGGATAATGGTGCTGCGTTGGATGAAGAGGAGTAATTGTTTCTTGCCGAGGGCAATGCCAAGATGATGAGTGTGTAAATACTCATCATTTTTAGTCAAATCTGAACTGCAAAACGTCTAAAAATGTTCAGAAATGCATCAAAATACTGAAAATATTCCAAAAATGCATTTTATATGTTTCAGATGCAAAATGTTCAAAAACAAATGAAAAATGAGCAAAGTTTGCATAATTGGCAGTTTCAGTCCCCCAAGTTTCAAAAGTTGTCAAAAATAGTCCCTGAGCCATAATTTCAAAAGTAAAATCACCAAAGGTCCTTTTAAAATCACAAGTTGTCAAATTTAGTCCTTTGGTGAAAAATATAAAAAGTTTGAGAAAATTACAAGTTTAGTCCTTCAACTTTGAATTTTGGCAGAAATGGCCCCTGGAAAATTGCAAGTGGCAATTTTGGTCCTTATACTTTTTGAGAGTGTCACTTTTGGTCCCTTGAAACAAGTTTGATGAATTGGCAGTTTAAGTCCCTTGATTTTCAGATTTTACAACAATGGTCCCTAAGTTATTAACCCTTTTACACCTTTATGGACCTTGATACCCAAGTGACCCCCTGTCACAATACATTTTGGACCCCCTGTCACTAACCCCTTTTGACCCACCCACGTTTTATTAATAAAACCAAACCACCCTTGGCGCCTAATTCCTTTTCTTCTCCACTTGTCTCTGCAAACTCCTGCTACACACAACCAAACCTCACCTTATCTCTTCCCTTGTCCCCCCTCCAAACACTACATCCAAGTAACATTTATTACCTCCCCTTTCCCACACTCAATCTCACACAACTGTTAAAACTCCATTTCCCGCCAAAACCACTCAATGGCCAAGATCAACTCTAAACCATCCAAAGGTCAAAAATGGAAGTGGGATTTGCAGAGAGAGAGAGAAAAAGCAACTTGGAGCTATAAAAGAGAAGAAAGAAGCAGTTTCAAGGGAGTAGTTAGTTTTACAATTTTTTCTTAATGTCGTTTTTAACTTAGTGTTTTAGTTTTAAGTTCTAATGTTGTAATCTCATCTTTTATGTAACACAATTAAGCTACTTTATCTTTGTAATCAGTTTTAATAATCAATTTCAAGGTTTGGTAAAAGTTCATGTTTTACGTTTACTGTTGAATGTTGCAGTCTCAATTTCAGACATTTAAGCTTTAAATAGCTTCTTTCTAAATTCCTATAAGCTTAAATAAGCTCTATATAGCTTGTGATAAGCTTACATTACAATTTTAAGCAAGTTTGTTCCAAAGTCAACAATAGTCAAACTTCATCAATTCTCAAAAAGTCAAACTGATTTTGGTTAAAAAATGGTTACTTGTGTTAGGAGGTTGAGTTTAATGTTAATTTGTTCATCTCAATTATGTGTCAGTAAACTTTTATCAAAGTTTGTAGTATAGCTTATCTTTGAACTTTGTAAAAGGGGTGTTTGGTTTAAGCTTATTTGAGGTCGAAAAAACTGTTTTCACCCACTTTGACTCTCAAAGTCAAAGTGGTTTAAGGTTCAAGCAAGTTTTTAAAGTTGAGTTTAGCCTAGTTTACAATGTTTGCAAAGTTTGGTTTATAAAAAAGCTCATTCTGTTTCTGTCTTCTGTCACCAAAACAGCAGCCATAGCTGCTGTTTGAACACCTTTTTCACGGCTTATTTTTGGTCCAAACCTTGTCCAACTAGCTTTTCTCACATCCCAACATACCCATCTTTACATAGCTTTAGCTTATTTTCTCTTAGGATAGCTTTAGGTTAGTTAAAAATTGCACTCAAATCTGTCCCAAACCACTTCAGTAACTGCATCAGCAGCCCTGCTCCACTTTTGCATTTTTGTTTTGCTCTGTAACTGCTTCATTACTAGTCCTTATTTGCTGAATATTGGTACACATGTTCTCTGGTTGGAGGTGTTGAGATTCCCACTGTTGGTTTTCCCTTTAGCTTATCTGATAAGCAGTTAGAATAGCTAAAACAGTAGGGTCATATCACAGTTGTGCTTATTATGGCAGTTAGCTTTATCATTGGTAATCAGTGTTTTAGGTGTTAGGAGTAGGTGCTATTATTTGAGTTAGAGTAGTTTTAGCATACATTAGCTTATTTGATCAGTTGGTGTACTCTGGTGCTTATTTGCTTATTTTCATAATGCTTATTTAGGATTATTTGCACTACAGCTTCAGATTCTACCACATAGGCCCTAGTTCTTATATTTTTCTCTGCTTTAGAATAATATTTTAGATTTTCCCTGAAATTTTCATAATTTTTAGTTACTGTTTGGTATTTTTCTTAATTAAATTTAGTTTTTAATCATTTTTAATTAGCTTTAATTGCATTTAATTGATAAAAAGTTCCAAAAATTAATTTTTCAATTTTAATAGTTTAAGATAAATATAAAAAGCATAAAAAACATTTTTCCATATTTTTTTCCTTTTATTTGGTATTTTTCACTATTTAAATTAGATTAAAATAGATTTAAATTCCTAGAAAATAGAAAATAATCAAAAATACAAAAATAGTTTTGAAAATTCTAGTTTGATATTTTAGACTTTTCCATTTCATAATTTTATTTTTCTAGCTTTATTTCCTTATTTCTTGTATTTTAATTAATTATTTAATAGTTAAAAATAGTTTTTAATTAATAATAATTAATTGATTAGTTATAAAAATAATTTTCTTTTTCTAATAATTTTCTTATATAATTAGGATTGTAAAAATGTATTTTCTATATCCGTAGGTATTTTCCTTCTTTATTTTCACTTTTTATTTTGTACGTTAACGTAGTTTTTTTATTTAAACGTACGTTTTAGGTTTTAAACGTTCATCACTTTAAATATAGTGATAGCGTTTATTTAATATCTTTTATCTTTTTAATTTTCTTAATTTGTATTTAAGTCGCTTTATTTTATAACCTTTTTCAGTAGTGTAATTATCTTATCCTAATCCTTTCTGATCACTATCATTAGTGATCATTCTATCGTCTGATCAAGTGTTTTACACACCATTGAGTCTCCTTGGGACATAACGACCCGGGAATTCACTGTATTCTCTGATCTTCATTGCATTTGTGTCTGAACTGTTTTAAGCCTGTTACGGCTGGTCATTCACAAGTGGCCAGTTTGTGTGATTTAGCTTGACTGTTTGGCACGCAATCAAATTTTGGCGCCGCTGCCGGGGAGGCTTTAGCGTGTGTTTAGCCTTTTTCAGACCCATTCTTGCACATACCCCATCATTTGTAAAAAGTTTTTTGTAAAGTTAAAAAAAAAAAAAAAAAAAAATCCAAAAATATCCATCTTTTATCCTCTAATCTGTTTAATTCTTCATTCCTTTATCCTCTAATCTGTTTAATTCTCATTTCCTTATCCTCTATAACCGTTTAATTCTTCATCTCTTATCCCTCTTATCTGTTTAATTCTCTATGTCATGGTATTTGACATGTTCCTGGTGTGGAGGTCCATGTAACGGTGGAAATTGTCATGATGTACCAATGTGGGTTTCGGAGACAAATTTGTCGGTAATCCCGATCCCATTTCAAATGAAACACCCGATTTTTCCTACCTACCTCCACAACCCCAATACGAATCCTACTCATGCGAGTATTGTGGGAATGATTCTCATTCCGGTTTTGATTGTCCACCACAGGCCCCGCTTGTCTATGAGCCGGAACCGTGTTACAATCAGAACTTTGGTGAAAGTTATTTTCCCAATTATCTCTGTTGTGAGAATTGCGGGGTCCTCATGAGACTTTTGACTGTCAACCGATGAATCAAAATTTTCAAAATTCCAATTCTCCCGGTTTTGACAATTTCCAACCCCGACAGTATTCCATCAGTCATCAGACTTCCGAGCCTTCACATCATTTCAATGATTACGAGGAGTGTAATCTTCCTCAAAGTTCTGAAAAAATACGCATTCGAAGAAAGCGCAAATGAAAAGAATGGTGTGTAAGCTTCAGCAGATGAATATAAGAATCAGATATGATGACGATGATGATGAGGATAGTATTCAAATGAAGGAATATTATGAGAACGACGAGGAGAGTGTTACTCAATTGAACGATCTTATTTCTCAACTCCCTCAGTCTATTGCTATCACACCTATCTTACCTATAAATGCTTCCAAAGACTCTCTCATAATGGGGGGCGAGCCTCTTAGCACTATTCCAGAAATGGAATCGTCTAGTGTTGAGAGCCTTGTCCCAATCCCAAGTGAGTTCGAGGTTATCTCCGGTAATATGTGTGATGAGCCTCTTAATGGTGATTCTTTTCCTCCTCTTGACATTCCATATGATCATGTCGAGATGTTCTCCGATTCTGACAACGATTGTATTTCGTTTGACGATTCTTTATCCTATGGAGACATCGATTATGTCGAGGAGCTACCTTCTGAGCTAGTTAGCTTAGAAGATGTGAGAGATTCTGATGATCTTGAAATTAAGGATGAGGTACTTCGTGAACAATTGTTCAATATAAATCTCTTCGTTTCTAAGATCGAATCATTTTGTGCTAAGTCAGCTTCATCTCCTATCCCCGTTGTGGATAGTGATTCTACATTGGACAAGCCCGAGCTTGAGGCTTTTTCCAATGATTCTTTTCATGAAGAGTTCTCCGGTGAACTCTCTCATGACATATCTCCTCCGGAATATGATCATTTCTATTTTGATCTTGAGGATGATATTGGCATGGAGGAAGGTGTGCTCTATCATAAGAGTTTGCTTATTGATGATACTACCTTCACCCTTCCTCCAGATATGTCTACATTTGAGGATGACGAATGGATCCTAATTGTTATAAACATCTTCCTTCCATTCCTCACTTATGATGTGTCTTCCTCTCTTCTTCACTCCTTCGGGAGTGAGGACACTATCTTTGACCCCGGCATTTTCATTTATCATTTTTGAGCCGGTTCTATGTATATCTCATCGGTGTGGAACTTTCACGTGCTTCAAATGTTGTCCAAACATCTTGAATGAAAGTCCGATGGAGATTGTTTCTTCCACTTGCTTCCCCATGAACCAATTAATTCGGGGTCGAGTCAAGCTAGCGACTCGGTAATCAAAAACAGTAGCACGCCATATGGGTTTTCACCCATATTTCTGACTTCTTTCTATTTTCTACCACCCTAGTGTGGGGGGGTTGCCCCACATGTTGTATGAAAAAAAAAAAAAAAAAAAAAAAAAAATTCTTCTAAATAATGGCCGTAGTATTTCCCTTTTACGTTCTTTGTTTCGGCATAACCGCCGGTACTTTGAATATTGAGGGCAATATTCATTTCTAAGTGTGGGGGGGAATTCTCACGAATTTTATCATATATATTACCCAATTCCCCCGTTTTTGGCCAAAATTTTTTTGGAGTAAGTGTTTTACACTTTCTCATTTGGTTATCAGTCCGCCATGTCTGTAAGACAAAAGGATTGGCTAATCCAGGAGCAAACGGCTCTTGGTAAAGATTTCTCAAATCCGTTTATATGGCTTGCAATTTGCCCAAAATTGTATGGTATTCAGCTCACCATATCCTAAAAAGTGAAGAGTTGGCTAGCCCGCAAGATTATGGCTTGTGGTAAAGGCAGTGGAAAAACCATAATTGGTAATCAGCTCACCAAAGATAATTCTGATAATTTATCTAAGAGTTGGCTAGTCCAGGAGGGTACGGCTTCTGGTAAAGACAAATCAAATCCGTTGAAAGCTGGTGGTTTGCTCAAAATCACATGGTTATCGGTGTACCATAGTTCTTACTTGAACTAAAACATTTGGCTACTCCAGAAGTAATGGCTTCTGGTAAAGAGATCAAAACCATTAAGTTTTTCTCAAAAGATTGCTAGGGACTAGCAATAGTTTAGTGTGGGGGATTGATGAGTGTGTAAATACTCATCATTTTTAATCAAATCTGAACTGCAAAACGTCTAAAAATGCTCAGAAATGCATCAAAATACTGAAAATATTCCAAAAATGCATTTTATATGTTTCAGATGCAAAATGTTCAAAAACAAATGAAAAATGAGCAAAGTTTGCATAATTGGCAGTTTCAGTCCCCCAAGTTTCAAAAGTTGTCAAAAATAGTCCCTGAGCCATAATTTCAAAAGTAAAAATAACCAAAGGTCCTTTTAAAATCACAAGTTGTCAAATTTAGTCCTTTGGTGAAAAATATAAAAAGTTTGAGAAAATTACAAGTTTAGTCCTTCAACTTTGAATTTTGGCAGAAATGGCCCCTGGAAAATTGCAAGTGGCAATTTTGGTCCTTATACGTTTTGAGAGTGTCACTTTTGGTCCCTTGAAACAAGTTTGATGAATTGGCAGTTTAAGTCCCTTGATTTTCAGATTTTACAACAATGGTCCCTAAGTTATTAACCCTTTTACACCTTTATGGACCTTGATACCCAAGTGACCCCCTGTCACAATACATTTTGGACCCCCTGTCACTAACCCCTTTTGACCCACCCACGTTTTATTAATAAAACCAAACCACCCTTGCGCTTTAATTCCTTTTCTTCTCCACTTGTCTCTGCAAACTCCTGCTACACACAACCAAACCTCACCTTATCTCTTCCCTTGTCCCCCCTCCAAACACTACATCCAAGTAACATTTATTACCTCCCCTTTCCCACACTCAATCTCACACAACTGTTAAAACTCCATTTCCCGCCAAAACCACTCAATGGCCAAGATCAACTCTAAACCATCCAAAGGTCAAAAATGGAAGTGGGATTTGCAGAGAGAGAGAGAAAAAGCAACTTGGAGCTATAAAAGAGAAGAAAGAAGCAGTTTCAAGGGAGTAGTTAGTTTTACAATTTTTTCTTAATGTCGTTTTTAACTTAGTGTTTTAGTTTTAAGTTCTAATGTTGTAATCTCATCTTTTATGTTACACAATTAAGCTACTTTATCTTTGTAATCAGTTTTAATAATCAATTTCAAGGTTTGGTAAAAGTTCATGTTTTACGTTTACTGTTGAATGTTGCAGTCTCAATTTCAGACATTTAAGCTTTAAATAGCTTCTTTCTAAATTCCTATAAGCTTAAATAAGCTCTATATAGCTTGTGATAAGCTTACATTACAATTTTAAGCAAGTTTGTTCCAAAGTCAACAATAGTCAAACTTCATCAATTCTCAAAAAGTCAAACTGATTTTGGTTAAAAAAAATGGTTACTTGTGTTAGGAGGTTGAGTTTAATGTTAATTTGTTCATCTCAATTATGTGTCAGTAAACTTTTATCAAAGTTTGTAGTATAGCTTATCTTTGAACTTTGTAAAAGGGGTGTTTGGTTTAAGCTTATTTGAGGTCGAAAAAACTGTTTTCACCCACTTTGACTCTCAAAGTCAAAGTGGTTTAAGGTTCAAGCAAGTTTTTAAAGTTGAGTTTAGCCTAGTTTACAATGTTTGCAAAGTTTGGTTTATAAAAAAGCTCATTCTGTTTCTGTCTTCTGTCACCAAAACAGCAGCTATAGCTGATGTTTGAACACCTTTTTCACGGCTTATTTTTGGTCCAAACCTTGTCCAACTAGCTTTTCTCACATCCCAACATACCCATCTTTACATAGCTTTAGCTTATTTGCTCTTAGGATAGCTTTAGGTTAGTTAAAAATTGCACTCAAATCTGTCCCAAACCACTTCAGTAACTGCATCAGCAGCCCTGCTCCACTTTTGCATTTTTGTTTTGCTCTGTAACTGCTTCATTACTAGTCCTTATTTGCTGAATATTGGTACACATGTTCTCTGGTTGGAGGTGTTGAGATTCCCACTGTTGGTTTTCCTTTAGCTTATCGATAAGCAGTTAGAATAGCTAAAACAGTAGGGTCATATCACAGTTGTGCTTATTATGGCAGTTAGCTTTATCATTGGTAATCAGTGTTTTAGGTGTTAGGAGTAGGTGCTATTAGTTGAGTTAGAGTAGTTTTAGCATACATTAGCTTATTTGATCAGTTGGTGTACTCTGGTGCTTATTTGCTTATTTTCATAATGCTTATTTAGGATTATTTGCACTACAGCTTCAGATTCTACCACATAGGCCCTAGTTCTTATATTTTTCTCTGCTTTAGAATAATATTTTAGATTTTCCCTGAAATTTTCATAATTTTTAGTTACTGTTTGGTATTTTTCTTAATTAAATTTAGTTTTTAATCATTTTTAATTAGCTTTAATTGCATTTAATTGATAAAAAGTTCCAAAAATTAATTTTTCAATTTTAATAGTTTAAGATAAATATAAAAAGCATAAAAAACATTTTTCCATATTTTTTTCCTTTTATTTGGTATTTTTCACTATTTAAATTAGATTAAAATAGATTTAAATTCCTAGAAAATAGAAAAATAATCAGAAAAATACAAAAATAGTTTTGAAAATTCTAGTTTGATATTTTAGACTTTTCCATTTCATAATTTTATTTTTCTAGCTTTATTTCCTTATTTCTTGTATTTTAATTAATTATTTAATAGTTAAAAATAGTTTTTAATTAATAATAATTAATTGATTAGTTATAAAAATAATTTTCTTTTTCTAATAATTTTCTTATATAATTAGGATTGTAAAAATGTATTTTCTATATCCGTAGGTATTTTCCTTCTTTATTTTCACTTTTTATTTTGTACGTTAACGTAGTTTTTTTTATTTAAACGTACGTTTTAGGTTTTAAACGTTCATCACTTTAAATATAGTGATAGCGTTTATTTAATATCTTTTATCTTTTAATTTTCTTAATTTGTATTTAAGTCGCTTTATTTTATAACCTTTTTCAGTAGTGTAATTATCTTATCCTAATCCTTTCTGATCACTATCATTAGTGATCATTCTATCGTCTGATCAAGTGTTTTACACACCATTGAGTCTCCTTGGGACATAACGACCCGGGAATTCACTGTATTCTCTGATCTTCATTGCATTTGTGTCTGAACTGTTTTAAGCCTGTTACGGCTGGTCATTCACAAGTGGCCAGTTTGTGTGATTTAGCTTGACTGTTTGGCACGCAATCACAAGACCTATGATGCAGATGTGGATGAGCAGCCAATTCAGGAGATAGGTCACAATCATCAGAACGCCTTTCAAGTCGCTGATTGTGACGCATACGACTCTGATGTGGATGATGAACCTACTGCACACATAATTTTTATGGCTAGCATTTCTCCAATGGTTTCTCCAAAGGTCTCTTCTTCACCACAAGTTGGCCCATCCAAAGAAAAACTCATCTCAGAGGTATTAAAACTATACGATGATGCTGATGTACAAAAGATGTGTCACACCCCCAAATTACCTGTTTTGCAGCGGAATGGAATTCCTGGGGATTGACTGTCATAGCATCAATTCGGATGATATCTATACCACTTATGAATTTTTGAAAATAATATTTCTCGTCAAGAAATAATCTTTTAACGTCTTGACCATTTTTAAATTACTCCACATGTATTTACGTTGAAATGATATCCGAAGATAATCATTTAGTGATTTATTATGAAATTATAACTTTTCGTCGTAAAATAATGTCATTGAAAATTTTCATGAAAGTGACTAAACGGCCTCGAAAAGATAGTCGTAAAATGGTGTACGTCGAGTGTTAAGAAACGAACTCAACGGTTTTGGGAAGCTTGTATCATTATCTCAAAGTTTTAGCATTTAAGTTTTCATCCTAGAGGTCTCGATCATAGAGAAAAATGTAGGTAAAGTATGGTACTTGTGTCCAAAATATTGTTTAAGGATGGTTTTCTGCAAAAATTTAAGTGACCGTATCTTATTCGTTACAACTCCGCTTGACAAATGGTTTGACATTTTGGAAAATAGGCTAGGCAAACTTACTTTTACTAGAAGACATCATGTTATAAAAAGTATTACATCCGTGTTAAAAACGACCCTCAACATGGTCCTTTGTTGACGTAAAGTTTGTCTAATAGAAATATACTAATTTTTCTTATATAATAAAGTTACGGCAACTTGTTTAAAATGGGAATAACTTAGTCGTTATAAGTCCGTTTTCTACGTTCTTTATATCCACGTAATCGTGATAACATATACTAATATATTTTTGATAAGTCGGCACATTTAACAACGCTTAAGACTCATTTTTGACTCGTAAAAAGTCGAGACAGCATGCTGAATTTTCTGGAATTAATAGTTTTCGTCGTCAAACTTTAAAATAGCATAACTTTTTCGTTATAGCTCCGTTTTAACCCTTTCAAGCAGCCACGTTTTCGTTTTAAAATATATTTTCCAAATATCTAGCCCAAAATATTTTGCTTACTGTCGAAAATTCCAGAATTTCAAAATAAGGACAGACCCTTAATTAGACTTGTCGAAATGAGTTTTTCACGTGCAAAACCTATTCTAACCAATTCAAAACAACTCCGAAGCTATTCTAATCCTACCACACACCTTCTTAGGGTGTCATGGGTTCCTAGACATCACCAAAAGTGATATATAACAAGGAGTAATTATAGGATGACATATATATATATATATATATATATATATATATATATATATATATATATATATATATATATATATATATATATATATATATATATATATATATATATATATATAACTCTTAAAATCAATGAAAAAGTGGTATAAACATCCATGAGACTTGCATGTTTTCTCCAATATGATGAAATGAATATAACCATGAATATGAAATATGATGATGAATATGGATGCTTACTAGTTACTTGATGAGGTTTATGAGCAAAGGTTTTTCCTAATCACCCAAGGTTTTTATTTCACAACCTTAATCAAGAGTGAACCTAGAGTGGATAAAGCTTGACTTGAAAAATATTTTGTGAACTCCTTCTTTGTCCTTGTGGTTCCCGGTTCTTGCAAGAGGAGAGGAAGAAAGGTTTGATGTTTTACACTTTGCAAGTAGAGTTGTATGTGTAGTAAACTTTATGTATAATATGATATATAAGAGTAGATCTTTTGCAAATATAAATGACTCACTCCCCCTTGTGTCGACAAGGGGGTTTAGTCATCCCTTTAATTTATTTATTTTTTTATAATGTATATAGAAGTATAATGTAAAGTTTAATTGAAGATATGTGGTAAGTTGTATACACGTTTGAGTATTTAGTGTAGCGTTAGATAAAAATAAATTTTAACAGGTCAAGATAAAATATATTGTGGTCATAAAAATTATAAAAATACATCTCTTTTAAGAATTGAGTGAAATAATAATGATCGTGTAGTTTTTACGAAAATCGTCGTAATTATATAAATATAACAATTTATATACGAAATAAATTGAAAACATCGGGTAAATTAATAATATAATTTTTATAGTCTTAAAATGAGTATAAAAATATATTAAGAATATTTTTGGAAGTGTCGGATAAAATGTTTCAAAATAATGTTTACGCGATAGCGTTTATTTAATAGGAAAATAAACGTTTAATGAAAAATGCAAAACCATGCATAAATTGATATGAAATGATGTTACTAATGATATGTAGACTAAACCTAGTCTATATGAAATGTCCTTGATGATATGTTCATGAATTCGCAGCTAAACCATTAAGGTTACGCGAATTTGATACTCGTAAACATAGTTTACGATCAATGATGAAATAGTGAAACTTTTAAAGTTTGTAAAATGACCTGAAAATACGAGTTGTCACATTCGCCCAACCAAAAAGGAATTCAGTCCCTGAATTCAGTTCGTGTTAGTCTATCGAATTTTTGAGTTTGTGATGAATAACGAGGAGAGAAGACATGAAGAGATGTCGTTATGGTTATCGATGATTTAGAGCGTACAAAACATCATAGTAAAGAAAATATTGGATGAATCTCCCATGACTAACACTTTGACTTTTATGAATATGTGAAAACCCTGCTTGCACTAAGACTTATAAATAACTGCTCCCAACATAACATGATCCTTCCAGAATTATACATAGTTAGCTAGGCTATGTATAATTAAGGAACGATATCCCTCCAGAATTAGACATAGTTAGCTAGGCTATGTATAATTAAGGAACGATAATGTGATGTTCGGTTTAGTTGTTATAACTCTCGATGTTTACAGAGATCTAAACCTTGTAAGTGATAACGAATCAGAAGGAAAAGAAAGTACGCTTAATGAGAATATTTTACAACGAGTGGTTTATCAAAAGTAGTACATCTTAAGTCATAAGATCCGAATACGATGGAAGACATAAACTTAGTACGACATAGTACATAAGGAAAATTAAGACTGTTAGTTTCCGAACTTCTTCAGTCTTCCGCATTGTTGAGACCATGACGAGCTTCTCCTCCTTCTAATATGTATGCATTCCCATGAGCACCTTCAACTTGTTGACCTTGGTTTTGAGGACATTGATTCCGATAGTGTCCTTGCTCCCCGCATTCGTAACATGTAACTATGGTCTTGCCTCTACAATTCCTGGCATGGTGTCCTAGTTTTTGACACTTGTAGCACTTAACAGGGCAAAGACCCGAGTGAAGATACTTACATCGATTGCATTGGGTAGGTTCCGGCATAACCTCGCCTTCAATTGATGCGCAACATAAACCATTGCAGTTTCTTGCCCTCTATTCTGTTGTTGATGATGATTAGTGTTACAGTTTTGGTTGTCGTTATCATAACCTCCCTGGTCATTTTCCCATTTTCTTTTGTTGTTGCTAGTTTGGTTGTTGTGGTTGTTGTTACGGTTATTGTTGATAATGTTTTCCCCTTTCACGACTTGAGCCATGAGTTTTTGAGTTATCCTGATAGTTTCTTCAATTGTTTGTGGATCGGAAGAAGTTACATCTCCTTGAATACATTGTGGAAGTCCTCCAATGAAATTTTCCAGTAGTTTCTCATTGTCCGAAACCATTGATGGACATAGTACAACCAATTCTTGAAACCTCCTAATGTAGTTCTCGATGTCATAACCAACAGTCACTAACTCATAAAATTCCGTTTCTAATTTCTTCACCTCCATGCGTGGACAATACTTCTTTGTCAACAACCTCTTGAATTGATCCCACGTGAGGTTGTAAGCATTTTCGATGCCAATAGGTTGCGCATACGAATTCCACCATGATATTGCGCCATCTAAGAGTGTACCGGTGGCAAACTTCACCTTGTAGTCATCTGGGCAATTGCATAGAAGAAACACAGACTCCATCTTCTCAAACCATCAAACCATAGCAGGTGGCTCCTTCGTGCCTTTGAACTTTGTGGGATCACAGTTCTTAAAGTCCTTGTATGTACAATTTCGAACTCCGGATCCTCCTGCAGCTCCTGTAGCAGCAGCAAGTCTAGCAGCTTCAAAGCGGCCGTGGCCTCAGTAGCAGCATCTACCGTTGCTCGTTCTTTCCTTAGTGCCTCGGCTATACTATCCTCTATATACCTTTGGATAGCATCTGGTGTCATTTCTGGTGCGCTTTCTTGGTGCCATAACTCTTCAAAATAAGAGGAAAGGTGAGACGTAGCAAAGTCCTATGTCAAGAATAAGCGCTCTAAAGAGATGTGATGTGAGGTGATAAGTTTGAGGTTACTTTTCAAAATAATCGACGGGTTCCCAAAAGATGGGTTATGAGGTGTCGTAAGTGCTTCAAATGTATGATAGTTTAGTGACTTAATGTATGAATAACGTGTAACTCGACATGTTAGTGGTGGAACAAAGGAATGAGAGTGACTTTGCCCTACTTAAAGGTTTATCTCGGCATTCGACGTTATCGGTGATGAATCAGCTGATATTAAAATTGTGATAAGGAATGACAAGGCATCCTCCACGTTGGAGTAGGAGGAAATCATAATGGGATGGGTATTTAAAGGCATCTATGTGACAATCGATTTGAAATGAAAGTAAATAACTCGAAAAATGTACGCATAAACCGCATGTAAAGTGAACATGCGCTTATGATGAAATGATAAGATGCTATGATGATGTAGTTATAGTCTAGGGTCAATGATGCAACCTAGTTCTCTATAACTGAAGCTCTGATACCAATCTGTCACACCCCCAAATTACTTGTTTTGCAGCGGAATGGAATTCCTGGGGATTGACTGTCATAGCATCACAGTTACAGATATATTGAACGACCTAAAGTGTCGTTTGGAAAACACATCGTTTGATTTAATAAAATAATCAGAGTTTACAAAGTATAGGTCCCAAATGAAAATTAACTTGTGCGGAAATAAGTTTGTTACAATCCAAACGATGTTTTAAAATGCATAAATCCCATGTGTGACGCGTCGTCACCACGACTCTATGATAAGTCCACATGCATGCCGTGAAGTGAATGCCTTAGATACCTGAGATAAAACATGCTAAAAAGTGTCAACACAAAGGTTGAGTGAGTTCATAGAGTTTGTGTTGAAATGTAAAGCCTTTCAAAATCGTTAATGCAGCAAAGGCATTGTAAATCCACTCAGTTCCAAGTTCCGCCCATACAAAACTTGCAACCTGTGTGTTTACAACCCATTGCCAAAATGTGTATAGTTTATGTTTAAATGCATGATGTCAAATGAATTCACATAACAGTACATTACTTAATCTATCAATATTCAATTGATATAACACATATGAGTGTTGTTTCAAATAATTCCAAGACCATTAGTTCATAATTATACCAAGACATTTAGCTCAATGATAATCCCAAAACATTTAGCTTAATGATAATCACAAGACATTTAGCTCAATGATAATCCCAAGACATTTAGCTCAATGATAATCCCAAGACATTTAGCTCAATGATTTATGATATAGAATATGACTAAACATTCAGTTCAGATAAACATATAGTTGCAAATAATCATGAATGTCATAAAAGTTGATGAGCATGTATCTCCCCCAAAAGTAGTATAAAAACAATTGAAAATGGGGCTATGGAACTCACCTGTTGCAATGATTATGATGACAAAAGTAGATACACCGAAATGTAGCGTGAATCTCTAAACTTGACCTATTATGAATGATATTATATGTAATAAGTCATGATGTAATGCTATGCATGCAATTCGGATGATATCTATACCACTTATGAATTTTTGAAAATAATATTTCTCGTCGAGAAATAATCTTTTAACGTCTTGACCATTTTTAAATTACTCCACATGTATTTACGTTGAAATGATATCCGACGATAATCATTTAGTGATTTATTATGAAATTATAACTTTTCGTCGTAAAATAATGTCATTGAAAATTTTCATGAAAGTGACTAAACGGCCTCGAAAAGCTAGTCGTAAAATGGTGTACGTAGAGTGTTAAGAAACGAACTCAACGGTTTTGGGAAGCTTGTATCATTATCTCAAAGTTTTAGCATTTAAGTTTTCATCCTAGAGGTCTCGATCATAGAGAAAAATGTAGGTAAAGTATGGTACTTTTGTCCAAAATATCGTTTAAGGATGGTTTTAAACAAAATTTAAGTGACCGTATCTTATTCGTTACAACTCCACTTTACAAATGGTTTGACATTTTGGAAAATAGGCTAGGCAAACTTACTTTTACTAGAAGACATCATGTTATAAAAAGTATTACATCCGTGTTAAAAACGACCCTCAACATGGTCCTTTGTTGACGTAAAGTTTGTCTAATAGAAATATACTAATTTTTCTTATATAATAAAGTTACGGCAACTTGTTTAAAATGGGAATAACTTAGTCGTTATAAGTCCGTTTTCTACGTTCTTTATATCCACGGAATCGTGATAACATATACTAATATATTTTTGATAAGTCGGCACATTTAACAACGCTTAAGACTCATTTTTGACTCGTAAAAAGTCGAGACAGCATGCTGAATTTTCTGGAATTAATAGTTTTCGTCGTCAAACTTCAAAATAGCATAACGTTTTCGTTATAGCTCCGTTTTAACCCGTTCAAGCGGCCACGTTTTCGTTTTAAAATATATTTTCCAAATATCTAGCCCAAAATATTTTGCTTACTGTCGAAAATTCCAGAATTTCAAAATAAGGACAGACCCTTAATTAGACTTGTCGAAATGAGTTTTTCACGCGCAAAACCTATTCTAACCAATTCAAAACAACTCCGAAGCTATTCTAATCCTACCATACATCTTCTTAGGGTGTCATGGGTTCCTAGACATCACCAAAAGTGATATATAACAAGGAGTAATTATAGGATGACATATATATATAACTCTTAAAATCAATGAAAAAGTGGTATAAACATCCATGAGACTTGCATGTTTTCTCCAATATGATGAAATGAATATAACCATGAATATGAAATATGATGATGAATATGGATGCTTACTAGTTACTTGATGAGGTTTATGAGCAAAGGTTTTTCCTAATCACCCAAGGTTTTTATTTCACAACCTTAATCAAGAGTGAACCTAGAGTGGATAAAGCTTAACTTGAAAAATATTTTGTGAACTCCTTCTTTGTCCTTGTGGTTGCCGGTTCTTGCAAGAGGAGAGGAAGAAAGGTTTGATGTTTTACACTTTGCAAGTAGAGTTGTATGTGTAGTAAACTTTATGTATAATATGATATATAAGAGTAGATCTTTTGCAAATATAAATGACTCACTCCCCCTTGTGTCGACAAGGGGGTTTAGTCATCCCTTTAATTTTATTTTATTTTTTATAATGTATATAGAAGTATAATGTAAAGTTTAATTGAAGATATGTGGTAAGTTGTATACACGTTTGAGTATTTAGGGTAGCGTTAGATAAAAATAAATTTTAACAGGTCAAGATAAAATATATTGTGGTCATAAAAATTATAAAAATATATTTCTTGCAAGAATTGAGTGAAATAATAATTATCGTGTAGTTTTTACGAAAACCGTCGTAATTATATAAATATAACAATTTATATACGAAATAAATTGAAAACATCGGGTAAATTAATAATATAATTTTTATAGTCTTAAAATGAGTATAAAAATATATTAAGAATATTTTTGGAAGTGTCGGATAAAATGTTTCAAAATAATGTTTACTCGATAGCGTTTATTTAATAGGAAAATAAACGTTTAATGAAAAATGCAAAACCATGCATAAATTGATATGAAATGATGTTACTAATGATGTGTAGACTAAACCTAGTCTATATGAAATGTCCTTGATGATATGTTCATGAATTCGCAGCTAAACCATTAAGGTTACGCGAATTTAATACTCGTAAAAATAGTTTACGATAAATGATGAAATAGTGAAACTTTTAAAGTTTGTAAAATGACCTGAAAATACGAGTTGTCACAAGATGCATGACAAAGTACAATCAACTGAAACTATTGAATCAAATATTGAAAACATGGGTAATATCAATGTTGTCCCATATGATCAATATGTGAAACAAAGTGAAAGTGAAATTGTATCAAGTGATGCATCTTCTGCAGTCAACAATGACCATGTTTTTTATGAATACACTGCATGTGCCCCTGATGATCTGTTATCTCTGCTTAATGCCTATAAAGAACGTGTTGCTATTTATGAACAACGTGCAAAATTTGAGTTGACCACCCGTGAGCAGGAAATGGATGACCAAATGCGTACAACTATTAGAAAAGTAGGTTTAGAGAAGAAGTATTAAAACAAGAGTTAAACTCCTTACAAGAAAAACATTCAAAAACTACTAAGCAAAAACAAGAACTTCAATAAAATGTTAAAATGCTTAAGCAAGAATTCATGCTAAGGAATCAAAACTTTTGAATGATTTTTCTAATCTAAAACCTTGAAAAACAAGCTTGAAAATAAGTTGTACGTACAAGGAAACACCATTCATTGCTCATATGATCACTAAGCATAGAGTCCTAAGCGATAAGCATAGCATTCCCCTTGTTGAGGAACCAAATCCAGAGGTCATTAAAAGGCTAGAAATGCTCATAAGGTTCTTTATGATGGCAAGGAAATCCTTAAACCTAGACAGAAACCTAGTTGTGCTGAGTGCACAGAGGAAGATAAGAAATCAGATGAAATCACTAGGGAAAAGTTAAACAAGAAACTAGTTGATCCAAAATGTAAAGAAAAGAAAGTAATCATCACAACCCATGATTACAAAAGGAGAATTGGATTGCCTTAAACAAGTTTAAGCCTCAGACATTGTTGACACCCGAACAAGTGTTCGGAAAATGGATTTAGATAAGCGTAAAGTGAAAATATTGTTGAAACCAACCCCCCCTTTGGAAAATGCCTAGAGCGACTGTGTATCCTCCAAATACACTAATGCATCTAGTTCCTAGAACAATTGCCACTAAAAGCAAGACCTTAATCAGTCAATATGTTATCTTTCAACTATTTGTTGATTTTGAGAAAACTTGCAAGAAAAGGATCACACCCACTGGTATAACTGAAGGAGAAAGAGGTTTTGAGCAAACTAAAGAATGTTATTTAACTGAAGTCATCCATTTCTTTAAACAACTAAAATATCACTTTGAGAGTCTTAAAAAGGGAATAAATTCAGACATTAAAGAAATGGAAAAGGAATTTGATGCAATGATAGTTGAGGTTAGTAACTATGAGCGATCATTAAAATATAATGAGATTGAAAGGAAGAACTTGCATACACTGAATGAGAATATGATTTCTGAATGTATTGCTCAAGATGTGTTTTTCACTGCTACAACTTGTTCTATTAATGCTTCTCAATTTCATGAATTATCTGTTGCCCCGAAAGTCTCCCATGATCGTGTCATTGAGCTTGAAAAAACTAATTCTAAACTAAGCGAGAAAATTGAACTGGATGATCACGACAATTTGGTTAAACATTTTTCTAAACTAAAGGTTGAGCATTTTAATTTACAACTAAAATATCAACATCTTAAAGAAAATGTCAAAACTTCAAATATCAAGACATCCTCGGATGCTCCGAGTTTGATGCGCTTTTCAAATTAACAAACGTGATGAACAGATTCAAGCTCATTGCAACACGATCCGAAAGTTGAAAGCCCAAATCTCTCAATTAAAGGGTCAAAAGAACAATATGACAGGCTCCCAAATGCCTCCTCCTTTAGATTCTCAGAATTCTCAAACTTTTCATCTTCAAAACTTAGTTAATGCCTTACAAAAGGAAAACGAGAGTTTTCTAGAAGAAAATGAAAAAGTTAAACGACATTTTAAAGAGTTATATGATTCAATAAAAGTCACCCGTGACCAAAACAACGAAAAAATAACGTCTTTACAAAAAGAAATTGAGAATCGAGAAGTCGTGGAAATGGGAAACTACCACTTGTTTTCAATAAGAATGTTGTCTCAAAGTCACCCTTAGATTGCAAATACACTGTGATAGTTAAATATATTCCTCCTCATCTTAGGAATAATGAACATGCTTTTCATTAAAACTGTGCTCACCTGAAGGATAGTCTAGAATGTCTCCGTGAGATTGTCGAAGAGGATTTCATTAACAAACCTCTTGATTGTGAAATTAGGTTTGCTTGCCTCCAGGCCAAACGATCTCAAGAGTTGCTAGAATGTGTAATTGCAACATGTCCCAAATCCTTAACCTTAGGTGCAAAAGGCAAAGCTGTGATGCCTTGTTCTATGCCTAGTGCTGAGCCTTCAAACCATTCTAGGCCCAGTTTTAAGAAAGTATACATCAATGTGTCGTCTAGTAATACAGATCCTTGCACGTCTAGTTCAGAATGCAAAAAGTAGATCAACCAACTAATGTTCCCATAATTCCCTCTACAAGAGTAATCAATGACATTAAAGCGAGAAGGTCAAAGTCTCAAGACAATACAAGGAATGATAGGACCTCGCAAGCTAAAAATGTGCATTGGAAGAGAGTAGAAGACCAACCTAGGATCTTTAAGCTTGAGTTGAATAAAACGAATCGTGTTGATTCTAGTATTAGCCTTAGGCATACTATAATTAATTCGAATTTTGATACTATTTGCAAACCTTGTAATGATGTCCGCTTGAATTCTGTTGCTAATCATGAATGTGGTGTGAATGCTTTGTCTAATCTTTGTCAAATGCCCGCTTAAAATTGTTAACGCTAGTAATCGTGCAAAGAAGGCAAAAGGCAAAACGAAAGATTGTTAGAAAACAAGTGGAAACCCACAGAAGAACATTTATAAAGATAGGTTATTATTGGATACCTTTTGGCCATAAGAATAATCAGGTTTGCTCTCAAACCGCTAAGATTATGCCCACTAGAAAATGGATGCCTACTGGTAGAACTATTCTCTTAAGAAGTGAACATACTTTGAATAGGTTAAATACGACACCAAGATTGCATCTATTCCCAATGATTCCATTGCTTCTACTTCTGATATGGATGTTTCTATTTCTGATGTGGGTGTTCCAATTCCTGTTACTAACCAAGTGGAACCCATTCTTGCATGGGGATCCCAATTATCCGGTTATCCATTCTTGTCTGTGTTCACCTGCAGATCGTTCAAATCGTTCTGTGGTACCTGGACTCAGGTTGTTCCAAGCATATGACTGGAGACCGGTCATGGCTCATGAACTTCGTGAGCAAATTCATCGGGACAGTTAGATTCGGTAATGATCATTTCGGTGCAATTATGGGTTATGGTGATTATGTTGTTGGTGATAGTGTTATCTCTAGAGTATACTATGTGGAAGGTCTTGGTCATAATCTGTTCTCTGTCGGTCAATTATGTGATTCTGATCTAGAAGTAGCCTTCAGAAAACATACTTGTTTTGTTAGAGAACTTGATGGTAAGGAAATTTTAAGAGGAACTCGTGGTTCAAATCTTTACACCATCTCTATCGATGATATGATGAAGTCTTCTCCAATCTGCTTGTTGTCAAAGGCTTCGAAAACAAAGTCATGGTTATACTCATCAAATAGCTGCAGGTTCGACTTAACAAAACCATCAGAATTATCCGGACAGACAATGGAACTGAGTTTGTTAACAAACAACTTAGTGAATTTTATGAAAGCATTCGAATCAGCCATCAAAGAAGTGTTCCACGAACTCCTCAATAGAACGGTGTAGTTGAAAGACTAAATCGAACTCTTGTAGAAGCCGCTAGAACAATGCTGATTTACTCAAAAAGTTCCAATGTTTCTCCTGGTGAAGCTATTGCCACGCATGCTACACACAAAATCATTCCCGATTCACACCGCTCATGGAAAAACTCCATATGAACTTGTCCACAACAGAAAACCTAATCTCTTTCCTTCGTGTGTTTGGTGCATTGTGTTATCCAACTAATGAGGGTCAAGACTTAGGCAAACTTAGAGCTAAAGCAGACATTGTAATATTTGTAGGGTATGCACCAAACAAAAGGGATACCGAATCTACAACAAAAGAACCCGAAATATCATGGAAACAATTCACGTTACGCTTGATGAGTCGACCGGTCAAATGGCTCCTGGACAATCCAGTTGAACCCGCGACTTCAAAACAGTCCTCATTGGTTCATCCCTTGTTCCAAACTTTTCTCAAGAAACTCCATATGTACCTCCATCTCAAGATGATTTAAAGAAATTGTTTGATCCTATGTTTGATGAACTTTATGATCCAAGTACTAATGAGGTGTCGATTCCTACAATAGAGGTTGTTCATATTCCTGTGAATGAAGTCAATCCTCAGCCTTAATATCATTAAGTCAAGAAGCCGCCGCTAATCCTTCAGATCTCATCAACAAATCATCATTCTTCAAATGTACATCATGGAACTGTTTCTCGCATCAATGATGAAGTTAATCCCTTTGCTACTCCTGAAGATGCTCCGTTTATAAACATATTTGCTCCAATCTTCATCGAACCATCTTCTTCGGAGACATCGACTCGCTACTCGGTCCCTCAACAACTACCACATGAACACCTCCGAAAATGGACTCACGATCATCCATTAGACAACATCATTGGAAATCCTTCTCGTCCAGGATCAACACGGAAACAACTTGCAACCGATGCCTTGTGGTGCTTCTTCAACTCCGTACTCTCTAAGATCGAACCAAAAGATGTCAAAACCGCCATGAATGAAGATAGTTGGTTCAATGCCATGCAAGAAGAAATTCATGAGTTTGATCTACTTGATGTATGGGAGTTAGTACCTGCTCCAGATTGTGCTATGATTATTGCTCTAAAATGGATCTTCAAAGTGAAACTTGATGAGCATGGTGATGTGTTGAAGAACAAGGCTCGATTAGTGGCTAAAGGATACCGTCAAGAGGAGGGTATAGACTTTGAAGAATCTTTTGCTCCTGTTGCTTAAATCGAGGCAGTTAGAATCTTTTTGGCTAATGCTGCAAGTAAGAACATGGTAGTCTATCAAATGGACGTGAAGACGGCATTCCTGAACGGAGATCTTAAAGAAGTCGTCTATGTCAGCCAACCTGAAGGCTTTGTGAATCCTAAACATCCTACCCACGTTTATCGTTTGAAGAAGGCTCAGATGGTTTAAAGCAAGCTCCAAGGGCATGGTATGATACGCTATCAAAGTTTCTTCTATCTACCGGATTCAAAAAAGGAGCAGTTGATCCAACATTGTTCACCGAAAGTCGCAAACATTTAATTCATGTTCAAATTTATGTTGATGATATCATTTTTGCCTCGACCGACCCCAATGAGTGTGACCGTTTTTCAAATGAAATGAGTTCAAAATTTCAAATGTCAATGATGGGACAAATGTCATTTTTCTTGGGACTACAAATTTCACAAAGTCCCGGAGGCATTTTCATAAATCAATCTAAATATGCTAATGAGATCTTAAAGAAATTTGGATTTGATTCAAGTGACCCTGTTGACACTCCCATGATTGATCGAACCAAACTAGATGAGGACCACTCGGGGATCATGATTGACCAAACGAAATATCGTAGTATGATTGGATCCCCGATGTACCTCACGCTAGTAGACCGACATCTTGTTCGCTGTTTGCATGTGTGCTAGATACCATGCTAAGCCTACTAAAAAGCACCTTGAAGCGGTTAAACGGGTCTTTCGGTATCTCCAAGGAACCATCAATATGGGACTTTGGTACCCGAAGGACACCGGTATGTCACTAACAGCCTATGCCGATGCCGATCATGGGATGTCAAGATACTCGTCGGCACGCCTAGAGGTGCTCGCTTTTGGGTGATAAGCTTGTGAGACGGTCTTCAAAGAAGCAAATGAGTACTTCTATTTCCTCTACAGAGGCAGAATACATAGCCATGTCATCTTGTTGTGCTCTAATCCTTTGGATGAGATCTCAATTAACTGACTATGGCTTTGTATTTAACAAAATCCTCTCAGATGTGATAATAAAAGTGCTATTGCTCTTTCATGCAATAACGTTCAACACTCAAGAGCTAATCATGTCGACATTCGTCATCATTTCATCAGGGAACAAGTGGAAAAGGGTGTGGTGGAACTCTATTTTGTGAGGTCTCAATATCGTTAGCGACATCTTCACCAAAGCTCTTCCAAGAGAACGCTTTGAGTTCATACTTCCACGACTAGGCTTGAAAAGCCTTCAACCAGAAACACTCAAACGCCTTCGTGAAGAAGACGAGGAGTAAAGGTCTATGCTCATCTATCTCTTGTAAATATTTTTCGAAAAACAAAATACAAAATTATAAAACTTTCAAAATCCATAAAATCAAATATTCAAAAATCTTCAAAAATATTGTCAATTTGTCATGTTTTTCTCGATTCGATAATATCTACGGTCTTTGTGCTGTCATTCAAAGAATGACACGGGACTTTAGATGTTGCTCGAATTCTTATTAAAAAAAAATAAAAAATAATAATAATAATAATAATAATAATAATAATAATTTTGAGAGAAAGAGAAAAAAATTGGTTTATTGTCATGTCAGGCAGTAACCCGCTTGTCAAAGAAAGAACAGAGCCATATTGTATCATATTTTCAAAATTCCATGCTCTGATTCTAAAAACATTTATCTGTTGAAAACTAATGCTATGAAAAAATAACTCGGACTCTATTTTTGATAATCATCTTGATTTATTTGTCAAAATATCTATCTCTCAATCAACAACCTATGTCATTGATTGAGGGGAGAATGATTTCAATTAAATTAAAAGTTATTTGGCATTCAATTGTTTTCAAAAGATAATCATGCATGTTTAACCAATGGAGATTAAAATCTCAAAATCGATCCTTATCGTTAAAACGCTTTCATAATCAAGTCACAATTCTCCTCAAAAGCTTTCAAAATCAATTTAAATCTATAAGAGATCACAAATCTCAAATGATTTGATAATTGTGATAGGGGAGAATGTGTGATTTAAATTGGATTTAAACCGATAATTCGGTAAATGGTTTTATAAGGATGTACAAGCTCTCCTTCCCACATGTGACAAACGATTTCAAATTTTCCATGCACATGTTGAGGGGAGCATCTATCTTAAACCTATGATTTGAAACGTGATCACTTATCTCAATGTGCAAGTTCCCTCTAGTATGTGCAAAACTCTTTTCAAATCTCGAGGCACATATTGAGGGGAGCAAAATCATGAAAACCTCATCCTTCCCCAAAATGCTTTATCTACTTGATTCGATTAGGGAAGTGATGTTGATATTTTTAGAAAATGGTAATCAAAGAAGTTAATTCTTTCTCTTGCCTCCGTGTGGAAAACTATTTCAAATACTTGATTCACATGTTGAGGGGAGTTCTTCTTCTAAAAATATCAAAAACAATTCAAGTACAAAATGCTTTGATAATATATCACAAGTATCCGGATTGATTTTCAAATGGTTTTCAATTGGTTCCTATGGCCGATGAACAATACCAAATAGACCGACCAACTTTACTTTATGTACGGTGATATAAGGATGATAAGGTTAGGTATTGGTTCCCATGATCCCGCCAGAGCAGGAGGGATCTACCCATGGACAATCCACTAGATAGTGTAGAGTCCTTAGGTATATTGAAAAAAGGAGAAAAGTGAGATATGGGATGAGTGCGGACTGAGACGAGCTAGTAATCGAATAAACCCAACAAGGTTCTAGTTATGAAGTCTCGGTAAGCACTCAAGGGGTTGAAGAATGAAAAAGAATTGAATGTGAAAAGGGGTGAAAAGAAATAGCCCTCCAATAATTCAACCTTAGGGCAGAAACCGGGTTCAATACATATGCTAATGGTGGTTACTTAGGTAACTCCGGTATTGAAGACAAGACGTCATGGACCCAGTGACATACTGCACTAAACTTCCCAAGCTACTCAAGTTCCTCTTAAAAGGGCTTGTTTCATTCTCACGGGGAACCTACATTCTCTATCGACTTTCTCTTAGAGATTGTTGATATTGAAGAAGGAGACCCTCTCCCTAGTCTCCGATATAGGATCCAAAATGCACAAATTGAGTCTAGAGCCACGAGATCATCAATAAATCTCATTAGGACAATTTCAATGAAGACTCTCTGTTTCACACAATGTGGAAAGAGAAATTATATCCCGAGTCCTACGCATTATCCTTGTGGTATTGCCGTAACATCCTGAAAGTGATGTGTTTACATATTCACTATGAAGATGGAAAGCCTTCTCGAGCCAACATCTAACAAGCTCCTGGTAGGTGGCATGTGAGATCTATTATACAGACCAACCATGTGACAACCGAAAAAGAATGGGGCGATTCAATCTTTTGAATCAATCTTGGTTCAAGTTATGGATTGACGGATACCTTTGAAAAACCGGTCTTTGTGCTTTAAAACTCTTTTCATTAGCACGTCGACCGTGTACTAATTTTTCAAATCAAAAGGTGTTTTATGATTGATAATTGATTTTCATTAAAACCTTCGTTATATTGCAAAAACAATTTCTATTGAGCAATACATGATTGTTTTTAAAATCTCTTTTCATCAATCGCTGGACTTAAATTATTTGGTTCACTCACTCGTGTTGTCTTCTTTGAGACGCTCGGTTTGAGAACTAGAGCAATTCTGAAACCCTCGTCAAGGAAATTCTTCGAATTATACCCGATCACAGCATTTGTACCGATCAACGGGAACCGTGGGCGTGTACCTCAATTCATCGAAGTGATCAAAGACACTTTCGTGCGCTTTATTGCTAACTGTCTTATGCAGTTACACCCCGACGCTTGCGGTGATCGTAATGGAGCGGTCAATCCATAGCCGCATGCTCACACAACACATTCATATCGAAAGAAATCATTATTGGTGCATCAATGACTCTAATATTCTAACTCCATGCTTCTCGCTACGCCAATATCATGAATCAACGAAAACTTCCACTACTCTGATGAGAAGATATCATGATCCAGAATATGAGCATGTCGGTCCGAAAGTCACAACATCACATAATACCAACACCACAATGGATGTATCAGAGATTTTCTATTAGCCGATGATCTCAAAAGCTGGCTCAATATTATTATCACGTGGATCAAGAAAGACCTCCACTTGGATTAACCAAACATGCAATGAGTGGAATCAATGACTACGAGCTTCCGAGCAAAGTACTACATCAAGAATGCAAGATCAATTGTTAATGTAATATCCGATTGTATTCAATGTCATTTTAGTATATGTTTGAGGTGACCTCCCTTAGGGGGAGATTGTTAGGAATTAGAAATTCTAGGTATTAAAGAGTCGGTCACCTCAAGTATATGTAATCGTTAGAAAGCTCGTAGTCACAGTACTTTTATGTTAAGTAGTATTTAGTTTAGTAACACCGTGGAGGACGGACGGGTCTTTACCCACTGTATGCCTGATCCACAGCCCGTTGTGTGGCGTTTTATTGTAAGACTATAAATACTCTCTACCTTCCAAGGTAGAGAGTTGGAGCTCATAATAAGAATTTTCTTTCTCTCACTAAAGTTCCCTAAACCTCTAACTTTCTCTCTCTAGAATTCCACTTATACGCCTACTTTGTGTTATGGTTTGATGTGTATGTGAAATCCAATATCCTACACATCCCTTCGATCCTGAGAATTCCATCGCTTAGGAGACCCGATCTTTTGGTGTATATCCTTCAACCGGTAAGCCAATCCGTCCCTAACCATCTTCAAAGTGTGATCTCCAAACTTGTGAAGATCTCTGCACGCCATCAAGCAATTTCTTTTAAGTTCACTGCGGTAAACGACGCCGAATTGTTTGCTGATGAGTGTAAGTTGTGAGAGCTGGTTGATGTCGAGAAGATCAAGCTACGGTGGAGTGAAGTTGACACGGTCCGATAAGATTCAAGCCGTGGAGATCTTCTACACGCTCCTTGATGACTATGCGTCGATGAAGATGAGCACGACTTAATGAATTCACGTTGTACTTCAGTGGAGAATTGTCTCATACGACCCTGTACTTTGGCAAGGTACATATCTTCGATGTCGTTGATAGAAAAATTCTCAAAGTCAGCTTCATAGAATGCATAATCCCTTTCGTCTTGTCTTTTGACCACAATATTCTTGAGATAAGTGTAGTCCCATTTGGATGAAAGATCAACGTGTTTGATGGCAACGATGTTTTAGGACCAACACCGCATGTTGAGACTTCGGACCTGGCGCTTCGTAGTAGATTCTTCGCTCGGCAAATGATGAATCCCGTACATTGCATCTCGGTCGTATGCTTCCACTTTGTTGGAGAACAAGTGATTAGCTCTTTCCTCGATAGCAATGCAGTTTGAGTATTATTTCACTGGGAATGGAAGTGTCCGGGATGTAGCGTATTTCCTTGAACCATCGCCACCGTGAAGAAGAAATTCCAAGTCTTTGTTGAAGAAATATCTAAATGGGATTCTAGGCCGATCGGTTGGCCGATCGTTGGTAGTGGTTTAGACCAATCGGTGTAATATGGAGGGTTGTCCCGCTTCGTAAAGTCGATGTTTGCTTCCGGGTTGAGCCAATCCATGTTATTAGACATAGCTCGAGCAATGTTGTCAAGGTGATATTTGACCTCGATGGCACTTTCTGAGCTATCTTTCCACAATTGAAAAGCTTCATTTTTATTCGCGCAACTCAGATTTCGCCATCTTCTTTACTCGAATTTATCTTGCAGATCTTTGCATGCTCCAATGTATTACCGTCTACCGATCTTGACCTTCAGGGTAGGGAGTGGAATTAACAAGAGTAGAGAACCATTCAAATTCCTCTGTATTATCTTCATCTAGCCATGATAGGACGTCAGCCTTGGGCGCCTTCTTCTTCTTTTTCTTAGGCCTAGATGAGGATTTTGGTTTCGTACTTTGTCGGGAGAGGCGGGTTGTTGTTGGGGCTCATGGTATTCTTCATCGTCACCACCCGTATACTTAAAATGATCACCGGTTTTCGATTCGGGGTGGTGTCTCGAATCTCGAGGTTTATCGCAGAAGAGCGGGAGGAGATCTTTGTTGAGTGGAGTCCTTTGTGGTGGAGGCGCATTGAGTAACTGAATCGAAGATGATTCACCAGACTTCTTTGTGCGTTTAGGCTCCTTATCTTAATCTTGATCTTTGTCTTCATCATCTCTTGAACGCTTAGGCCTTATAGCCTCTTCTCTGAATGATGACTTGAGTTGGTATTCTAGCAATGCTTCAAACAGTTTAATTTCATGGGAGGCAAACGTTGCAGAGCGTGATGACATTTGCGCTACCAGCCGGTTTACTAATTCATCATCTAAGAAGATTGTAGTTTCAACTGGATTGATGCTCAAATTCATCGGAGTTGATTTCATGGCTTGTTTGGCTAAATGTAAGAGATTCGGATAAAGTTGTCTGGTATACATCTCCTTTGTCAGTTTCGGAATGACCTCCATTAAGAACTTGTGAGTGTATCCTTTTATCAACTCGTCCATGCTCCCTTGAAGATCATCCTTCATAAGCTTCAGTACATACTCCCTTTCAACTTGCATCTTGTCATTCTCATCATGAAGATATCGTTATCGATCAATGAGGAAATTCAACTTTCGTAGAGAATATCTTTCTTTTCGACTCGTTTGACAGCTTTAATGATTCGATTCTTAGATTGAGAGATCCAAGATGGAGTTGGCTTTTACGATCCGGATGATGATTTGGTTGATTTCTTTGATGGTGGTGGTGAAGAGTGAGAAGAAGAATCCGATGATGATGAGATGTGAGGAGACTCCGGGTCCTTTGGTGGTTTAGAAGTTTCTTCCTTTGATCGCAGACTATCTAGAAGAAACGTATCATACTCAACATCTTCTTCATTGCCGACTTAGCTTGTTCATCGCCTTTGGCTTTGGCTGCAGCTTCTTCATCATCTTTTACCTTTCTAACTTCTCAAATTCTCGGTTCTTCAAAATCATACTCAAGAGTGTCTTCGACACGGTTTGTTGTTGTACCAAAGTGGTGGCACCAGATCCCTTATCGGGTTGATTAACCGCATCGGTGACATGGTGAAGGTTGAGCTGCACCATTTGACCCTCCGGGGCCACCCATTTGTTCTTTTGCAAATTCTTTTGCCACGTGTTGGAGTCTAAGGAATTTTAAATTCTTCCTGTATGAAGTATCCAGTTGCTTTTCTTCTTCATCTGAGCTTTCTTCATAAGTCACAAGTACAGGAGTCTTCCCTTTTCCTTTGTCACCGGTGGACTTGGAGGTTTAGTTCTTTGAAGGAGGTGTTTGTTCTTGATTCAGAGTAGAAAGTCTCTTCATCTGATTCATTAGCCTCCGAGTCCTCGTCCATTAGCTTTCTCTGCGGTTCAGGCTTAGATACGGGAATACGAACAGCTTCCTTGGCGGGAACTGTCCCCTTTCGTGGAGGATTCCTCCGGGAAACATCCTTCGACTCTCGGTGCTTGCAAAGCACTACCAGACTTCCTCTTCGGTTCTCCTAGTAGGTGTTCCAGAAGGCTTTTCATCGAGATGACCAACTTTGCCTTCTCGTCTGCTACTTGATACCTTTTGTATGTTTCAAGCTTTTTGATTTCATTTGTCAGAAGGTGATCAGGCAGACACGGCACCTTGTTTCTTTGTTGACAATTCCTTGATTCTGACTGATAGGATGGGTTCAGTCAACATGTCGTGATTGTCAGGGTCATTGAGCCTCTGTGGAATATCGGGATGAAGTCCAAGTGCTCTCTGGATCAACAATTTCGTGTATCCGACATAGGGAATCTTTGAGCCAAGTTTCTTGTGAAATGACATCATGTCTTCCCATAGCAGTGCTTCAATTTCGATGTCCCTTTTGTTGATTAATGACCAGAAGATTTGTAGTTCCATGAGCTTGGGATGCTCATAACCACTATCACGACCAGAGACCGATTTGGTAATGATGATGTAGAGGGTTCTTCACGGTTGAGGAATGTACTTAAGCTCTACATGAGAGTGCTTAGTGATTATTCCTGAAGCTTCATCATAGCCAATATCAATCAGGAATTTCAGAATTGTCTCATCAGTAGGTGTGGCATAGAAGTCGGTTGGCTCGAATTCAGGAATTAGAAGAA
>OU343225.1:203811699-203871413 GCA_910596185.1 Chrysanthemum makinoi | reverse complement strand
CTTGTTGAAGATTCCGCGACATCTGGTGTAGCAGTCTCATTAGCAAACGGGTTAAAAAACGCATTTGGATCAAAATCTGCAGGTGGGGGTATTTCATTGAGAACATCATCACCGGTTCATCATTGTTGGAAGTGGTTTGTTCAACTGTTGTTGTGGAGTCAACTGGTGGTGCTTCTTCAACCGTAGTTGTTGTAGCAGGTGTATCGGGTATAAGATTATTATCAGGTTGTGCAGCGGAAACAGCGGATACACCTGGAGCACGTTCATCAATATCGTCGCTGAACAGCGGAGCAAATAACCTTTCCATTTGTTGACGAGTAAGTCGGGGCTTTGTTCACCGGTGATGATGGGGTTTGGGGAAGTTTAAGCGGTTGTGACCGGGTTCCAAGCTGTTATACTCGAAGCCATTTCGAAAGTTCATCAAAATGAGCATGAATTGTTTCCATAACCTCCTTTGTTCGAAGATTCCGTGAGTTCGGAAACCTTTATAATTATCACAATATCCTATAAAGACTCCAATGTCAGCTTTGGCTTTGAGCTTTCCAAAGTCATCACGATCATTATTTGGATAGCAAAGAGATCCAAATACATGAAAGTGTTTGAGATTCGGTTTTCTGTTGTGGACAAGCTCAAAAGGTGTTTTGTTGTGGCGTTTTGTAATCATAGAACGGTTTTGAGTATAGCATGCAGAGATACGCCCATAAGTAATCTGGAAGTTTAGCATTGATTAACATTGTTCTTGCGGCTTCCACTAACGTTCGGTTTCGTCTTTCAACAACTCCGTTTTGTTCTGGTGTACGTGCAATAGATGTCCGTCTTTGAATTCCCACTTTCTCATAAAATTCACGAAGAGTTTGGTTAACAAATTCAGTGCCTCTTTCTGTTCTGATTTGTCGAATGGTGTTTCAGAGTGAACTTGATTTTCGTGAGAAAGGTGATGATCATCTGTGGAGCTTGATCTTTGCTTCGAAGAAAGTAGACCCAAGTCCAGCGTGAATAGTCATCAACAATTACTAAGATGTAGCGTTTGCCATTGATCGTTTGCACGCGCATCGGGCCACACAAATCCATGTGTAGAAGATGAAGCACATCTTTGTGTTCCACCTTTGAAGGAAAATGAGCACGAGTGCTTTTGCCTTGTTCACAAGCTGAGCAAAGGTGATCTTTAGAATACCGAAATCGTGGGAGTCCTTCAACTAGTTTGTGTCGAGCAAGGTTGGTGATGGTTTGAAAGTTTAGATGTGAGAGACGACGGTGCCATAGCCAGGATTTTGTTGATGTTGCCTTTGAAAGTAAGCAGATGGGAGAAGAAGCAACCATGTCTTGCATAGAGATAGTGTAAAGACTGGAATTACGCGAGCCAGACATAAGGTTGTTTCCTTGTAGATCACGAATGAAACAAGTTTTCTCCCTGAAAGCAACCTCCAAATCTCCATCACAAAACTGACCTACTGAAAACAGATTGTGACCGAGGCCTTCCACATAATAAACCCTGCTTATTTTGATGTTCCCATTGATATAGTCTCCGTAGCCCATGATAGCTGTGAAGTGATCATTCCCGAACCTGACAGTGCCAATGAACTTTGCAATAAAGTTTGATAACAGTTTAAGCTTTCCTGTCATGTGTCGGGAACATCCGTTATCAACAATCCAGAGAATCATCTGTATCACCCGCATTACACACAGACGACACAGATGGAATAGAAGTAGATTTGGAACCCGAAATTTTAGAGGGTTCCGGAGCAGTTATAGTAGACATACACACATTAATAGCTTTAGGTATCCATTTATATCCTAGTGTGTTATATATCCATTTCTGCCATCTCCAACTAGTATTTGCTTTAGTCTTAGTGAATGCACTAGGTGATATTACATTCCTAGGAGGTGAAACTGGAGCTACAGGGACAGCAATGCGTTTCTTAGAATCTAAAGAGGGCGGTCTACCAAGCACAGACTTAGAAAGATTAGTGGGCCTAGAGGTATTCATACTTTTACGACAAATAACACAAGGTGCATCAGACTGAATATCAAAAGTGCTTAAAGGTTTAGCATTCGTTACATCACTATTTCTATTACATTTGCCAGACGCAATATCTATAGTGGAAGCAACATGAGTCTTATTCATAGTCCTAGGGTGTTCTTCTACTTTAGCATTCCTTATTGTTCTTTTCTTAGGTCGCAACTTCCTATTCTTCGATGTAGTGCTCCTAGGCTGTGAAGTGCGGACGTTTGGAAAAGACGCAACTATTCCTGTTTTAGTAGAAGGAAGCACGTTAGCAACTTGTGATTTGGCAGTAGGGATTCTAGGTTCACCATTACTAAGTGTTACTGGTGCTATTCTCTTAATCACGGTAGGCGGAACTTGTTCATACTTTCCTAACATTTCTCTTAACTTGAAGATAGTGTGAATCGATCTTGATTTTCGTAACCGAATATTTCCAAAGCAAAATGCATAACTTCTTTAGTGTGTGCAAGATAATGATCAAGTTCATTTGATGCTTCATCACAAGTCTTTTTGAGTAAATCAAATATGACACCATATTCCTTTTTAACTTTTACAAGTTCTTGTTCATATTTTGATATTTGACACTTAAAAGACACGTTTTGATCATCCAGTTGCTCAATTTTTGGATCAGAAGTTTTTTCACGCAACTGGGCGATTTTGTGTTGATAAGCAAGTTGTTGATCGTGAATATCTTTTTGACACCAATTAAGATGACGTATTGCATTTGAAAGTTCGTTTGACAATTGTTTGTTTTCAACTTTTAAGGACTCGACCAAGCACATTATCGGTGTTCTCAACATTTACCACGAATTAACAGATCACAGAGATATAATCAAATGCATATGACAAAGAATTCAATAACACAACATTATGGACATCAGCACATATGACATCTTTCAAGAGTCGATCAACATCTTTTCTCAACATTTTCTTTTTACGTTTAGTAATAGAAATAGATGTTTCGTTTTCTCAAAACGACCTTCATCAATCCAAGTTCCTTATGAAAGTCCCTTTCCCAAGACAATGCACAACTTTTCAAATTTTTAACATTTGGTAAAAGATTTTTTCGAAAAATGTTCTTTGTTCTCGCGCTAGAGGCGATTGAAAATGTTGAACTTTGATTTCAGAATGATATTCTATCTCATGTTGTAAAGTTTTGAGGTCAACCATGAAAAGGTCAAAATATCGAAGAATTTTGCGATTTTCAGGTTTTGAGTTTACTTCACCGATGGAAGGTAAAGGACCATAAGTTTGTGCATAATCTGGTTTGGGATTATCATTAGAAGACTCAGAAGTTTTTATGATAATCCTTGGTGTGTTGGAAGAATCCGTTGGTGTGACGAAAGTGACCGTTTTTTTATAATTAAAAGGTTTGTTGTAAACAACATTTTTTAATTTTGATCGACTCTCGTCTTCTGCGTCTAATTCCTCTTGACGATGATATTCAACAACATTCATAACAGAATTATCAATTTTATATTATGCATTGGAAACTTCAGGATTTGGTTTGAATGCTTTGGTTGAAAGCTTAGGTTTGTAATCAGCGAGATTCGGTCCATATCCATTTGGATTGGGTTTTAAAGTAAACTTTTCAATAGTTGTGACCGACTCGCCATGTTTGTAAACAACAGTTTTAAACTCTTTAAGTTTGTTTTGCAAGCCGATGATTTCTTCAAGATGATCATCTATTCGTTTCGTTGAATGCTTTTTGTATGCAGAGAACTGTTTTTGACAAGTTAACAGCTCAGCCTTAGCTTTTTGATTTTCCAAGGTGAGAGCATTAATTTGCTTTTTATGTTCATGTTTCAGTTGTTCTATTTCATACAACAAAGCATTCTTCGAAGCGGATAGATCACGCATCTGTCTCTCTAAATATTTTTCGTTTTGATGAGATTTGGCAAAGGCTGCTTCAAAACCGTTTTCACGTTTTTCTTGAGTTTTGAAAAATTGAGTTGCTTTTGTAAACATTCAAAATCCTTGGTTAACAGTGCATTTTTGCTTTTCAAGTCCTGATTAATGGCATGACATTTTTCCACTATGGTCTGATGGTCTTGTATTAAACGAGCAAAATCTGGATGAGGCAAAAGTTCGGCGAGTCACAACATGATCATTACTGAGATCCTCAAGTATAACCACGGAGTCAATTTGATTATCAAGGGAAACCGTTTGGTCATCTTGATCGTCAAATATAACTACGGGTCTAGTTGAAAATCGTCGGAATGAGATGTGGACGACTCATTTTGAACATTCCGAGCCTTGCCGGATTCAGATGTTGGCGGAGATATTAGATCAGAGATGAATATGGTTTGTTCGGTACCGAGACAAGCCATCGTGTCATACGCTGGGCCTGTGTCACTCATGTGTAACTCATGCATATTAGCCATCAACATAACAAATGCATTGGCCTGCAAATCCTCCATATCATCATCTGAGTCTGCATTTGCCATAAAGCTCTATTCTTTGTCTGTGAGAGTTCCACCAGCTTCATCCTTAAGAGCCAAAAGAAGAGCTTCTTTGTGATAAGCATTGCCCCTAGTCCTAGGATTTGGGCATGCATTAGCCATATGTCCCTTCTCATTGCAGTTGTAGCATCGAAGACCATTCAATCCATTTTGAGCATTTCCCTGTTCCACCACTTGAGCTCTATTGTTATTCCTACCCACAGCATTAAACCCTTGACCACCGGCCATCTAACGACCATAACCACGATTCTGAACTTCAACTCGTCCATTGTTCACAACAGCTTGATTCCTTGTGTTAGATGAGGAACGAATACGGTTGTTGGACTTGTTGGTATAACGGCTAAAGGCATTAGCAATCATAGCAAATCCTTGTTGCAGTGCTTCGAACGGATCAGATTCCTCATTAGCTTCACTAACAAGTGCTTGAGCATTGTTGTTGTTGTATGGAACCAATTGAGTTTGTTGAGATTGAGGCTGTGAAGGATCATATGGTGTGATTGTAGCAGTTGGTTGAGTTGCTGGTTGAGGAGAATAACTGTTTTGAGCATATAAGGCAAGTTGTTGATTTTCCGGATGTGTCGGTGGAGCAATTTGAGCACGGAGAATCCTTTCCCTATCAACTTCCTTTTCATGAGGCTTCAAGTAATCGTACAACAATCCATATGTAGAATGATGCATATTCTTCGCTTGACGGAGAAAAATGACATACTTCTCCCATTCAGGACCAATTCTTGGCATGATGATGTTGTGTTTATCCAAATCATTGATGATGTCTGAAAAGTGATGATGATAAGACTTTAGTGTCTCTCCGGTTCAATCATGAAGTGTTCATAAGCCAAGTAAATTTTGGATTCCAAATCCTCCTGATTGAGTACAGATCCTTCCATAAGAAGATGAATATGATCCCACATTTCCTTTGCATTCTTTTAAGCATCAACACTTCGAAGAATTGGGTTAGGTAATCCTAAGAGGATATATTGCATTGCAAGTTCATCAGCTTCATAGTGTAGAAGTTCCTCTTCATTCAGGTCGGCAACAGTAGCAATGTTGGATTGTTCATCTCTTGGTGGATTAGCATTTGGATCGGCGGGTACGATAACAGTAGGCATCTGAAATGGACCTTCCAAGATAACCTTCTTTAAGAACTTTCCATGTGGCTTCTTCAGATCACAAAACCTAAAGAACCTTATGACCCATTGATCGTAGTTTCTGGAGTGAGCATTGGAGGTCTATCAAGTGATCCAGCCTCATGAATTGATTGTTGGCTACTTAAAGCTTCACACATCTTTGCAAACCAAGTGGGTTCCTTCATAATATTCCTTGATGGATGTTGATTGAATTCGGTTGTGTAGGGTTGAACTTGAAGACTTGGTGGTGGTTGAACCATTTGAGGTTGTGGAATTGCAGCAAGTTGTGGAGTATGTTGTTGATTAAATTGTTGTTGATAAATTGCTTGTTGTTGATTCCATTGTTGATGTTGTGGAGTTAGTTGTTGTTGACGTTGAGAATAAGTGTAAGGGAAATAGTTAGAGTATGGTGGTTGTGACATGTTGAAAACTTGTGTTGGTAAAAATGGATCTTTGTAGTCGAATGAACCTTTGTTGATGAAGTGTCCTTAGGCGTAGAAATCACAAGAAACCAAGTAGAACTTATGCGTAAAAACACCAAAGTTACGCGTAACAATCAAGAGTTACGCGTAGATTTAGCTTACGCGTAAGTAGGGTAAAGGCACTAAAGTTATGCGTAGACACAAAATTAGGCGAAGAAACTTAAGCGTAGGATTACCTTATGCGTAAGACTAGGCTTAGGCGTAAGATGAATCTTATGCGTAGGATTTCTACGCGTAAGCTTTATGCTTATGCGTAAGTTTAGGGTTTTATCCCAAGTGATCTTTTACACTATAACAGTGCAAAAGATATCCAAAGTCGACGTATTTTCAGGCTTATCCAAGCAAGAAAACACGGAGTAAACCACGAAAACGAAGATCAAACCAAGGAAAATCTTACGCGTAATATTAGGGTTTTGATACGCGTAAGATTACTCGTAAAAATGATTGTGCCCAAATTTGTTTCTAAACCAAATTTTTGTTATGGAATAGCTTCAATATCACCAAAATAACACAAAAGTGTGAAACTTGATGAACCAAAACAGCTAAACGAGTTACGCGTAGAACGACACCCACGAACAAAAACAAGCTTAAAAACTTAAATCCACGCGTAAAGATTGAAACTTTTTGCCAAAAACAAGTATTTTAACACCTTAAAACGTTGAAAGTACAAGAATCTTGGATTAAAAAGTGTAAAAAACAAGTTTTTAAGCGATCCAAAGTGGTAACCACGTTTACGCGTAAGACCGAACAAACAAAACTTCAAAAACGAAAGTGTTAACCCAACTATTTGGCGATTGATACCACTGTTTGGTCACTAGATTTACAACACAAGCTTAATAGAAAGATAGAGAGGCGATTGAACAAGAAATCAAACACAAACACACGGTATAAAGACACGGTTATGCGTAGAGTGTAGTGAAAGAAATAACTTGAACAACCAACCTTCAAATGAAGGTTTACAAGGGGTATTTATAGGAGGGAAACTAGGGCAACACTCCTAGTTCCCATCCTTTCCTTAATGGACATGGGCCTAAGCTCATGGGCCTTCTACATAAGCTTAAGGCTAATAACAAACATAAAGGCCATAATTAAGCTACCTATTACATATTAATTACTAACACTTGATTATGGTTTATGAGTGATTCCAACAGGTTATAATGTTAAGGCTAAGGGTTCATAAAAGGTATGGATAAGGCATGGGATAGTTTATGAAATTGGTGTTAAAAGAAAAATAAAATCAATTCTAAACCTCCATGTTGCTAGCCATCATACAAACCACAATCCTGAAAATGATTATTTCACCCCTTCAAATATCGATCTCCGCAAATATGTATAACTCAATATAGCTCATTGGCTAATCAATATCCTTCTTATAGCTCATTGGCTATAACCATTTTTTTTTTTTAACATAACAAAGTTCCCCCACACTTAGTGTAAGCATACGCCAAAAAAAATCGAGAAAGACGTCTCTTTCATCCATGATGGAGAATGGTACACACTATAAACAAAGTGTAGCTTCTTCATAATCATCAAAAACGATCCAACATTCCAAACAACTAGCGACAAACCAATAGACATGACAAGTGTTGGCTAAAGTTTAAAGTGTAAAATATTTTTGTATTTTTCTGGATTTATCAAAAGAAAAGATTGGCTCAAAAGGGTGTACTAAGGGTATCTAGTGCTAAAAATGAGCACTAACAAATGGGTCCATATAAGGGTGGCTAACTAACCGATGTGGTTAGCTAATGTATCATTAGATGTAAAATGGAAGGCCATTTGGGTTAAATCCCACGATGCCTCTTATCATTTGAACATATTTAGATCACTCGAAAGTGATTTTAACCGTAATGCATAACTAGTACAAGTTCTAGAATCGACATAATCACCGGCACACTCATAGCAAATATAAAACAAAAGATGTGTTTTATACAAAAAGAAACCTCACAAATGTGTGGAAAAAGGCTATTATGCATGCTAGAAAATGCTATCGAATCCAAAATGAATTACTTCCGTAATTTGGTTCAAATCCAAAAAATTTCAAAAACCTCATTTTACCATTGAAATTCCCAAGTTATTATTTTTTAATATTTATCAATAATGCATGAAAACAACTTAGACCATCAAGGGCGAATTTCTTCTAATCACTCGCATCCAAAAGTTATCTAAAAATTAAAAATGCGCATCATTTTTCCTATTTTCTTCCCTCCCCCATACTTAAGTTTTGCATTGTCCTCAATGTAATAAAAATGAACTTCAAACTAAAGAAAATGGGAAAAAGAAATAGTCAAAAGATACCACGGGATAGAATATGCAATACGCATATTGGGTCATAAGAAAGCATGTGAGTTATCCAACTCCAAACATTTGACCATCAATAAGCTTCCGACACATCCATCCTGCAAACAAAAACTGCAACACGCAATACACAAAACAAACAAATGCAACTAAAAACTAGATAAAACCAAGCAAAATATGTTAATCATCCTAAAGAGATAGAAATAATATTGTTTAACACATCATAACCATTGTCTTTGAAACCACAATTCACGAATGATCCACGATCACTCTTCGTCCTCGCTCATGTCATCCCCTTCTTCATCATCATACTCATCATCATCACTTTCGGTTACGTATTTTTCGTCCACAATCTCCGAATGAACTCTCCTCTTCTTCTTCTTTCCTCCAACTCCTGATGACAATCCTCCAACATCGTAGCTTGCTCCACCAACCTCAGGTAATCGACCATATGGGGGCACTGGATCAGGAAATGGTGCGTACCCAGGATATGGATACGGATAGGGTCCAGGATAAGAAGTGTAAGGGAAAGGATATGGTGGAACATTGGGTGGATTGTAGGGTGGCAACTCGTAATTGGCTTCACGAGCCATGTGTTGAAAGATAGGCATTGAATAATCATTGATGTAGTTGTTTCTCAACATCATCGAGTCTCTCCACACATCCCTACATTGAATCTCATCTAAATGTTGGTTCCACTCTCCCCAACCTGAATCAAAACTACTGGACGTACCCATTTGCACGTTCTCCATTGGTATACTCCCCTGCTGTTGTGGTGGTTGTTGTTGTTGTTTCGGTTCAATCCATAACCCCAAGGTTTTCAATCTCCTATTCAAAGCGTTACCAAAACCTTGTGCAGTCCACGTATCACTATACTTTGGCTCTCCACACTTAGCCAATTCCTCATCAACATAATACCCAAGATTATTCGCCAATCTTGTTACAAAATGTCCTTCACAAATGTGGCTATTGCTCTTGATTCCCGGGGCCCTCCTAGAAAAATACTCGGCTATCTGCCAAACTGCATTACCGTCCTTAGTTTCCTCTAGCATCAACATAACCCATAAGTCCGGTTTCTGACATTTGTCCCTGCTTCCAAACCTATTAAATGGCCCCGGTCACTATCAACTTGTGAAGTATCCTCATCAATGGATTCCTGATGGTTGAAGCATTCCTCCTAGCGCAAGAAGGATCTCCCACTTGATTCCAATAAACGAGGATACTAGGATAGTCTTTTTCAAACCTCCGAAGCCTAGAAAAGTAAGCCTCAAATAATCGATGATTAACCTCATGTGGCTCATACAAACCAAGAGCCACGCCAAAAGCTGGCAAAGTGTAAGCATGATCCCTTCCACAAAGCCCAAACCAAACACAAATTTCCTTCATCAAGTTCCGAACATTCACCTTCCTTTCAAAATACATGGTTGAAAAGAACTCCATACACCATTCTCGATAGACCACTTCATTGACGCTAAATGATCTTTCCCATGATAGATCATTGAACGAATCTCCATCCCCTGGATATACATAAGATGTTCGCATCATTCCTCTTAACTCATCTTCACAATCACATTCCGCAAACAAATCCCAATCAATCACCCTCTGAACCAAACATGTCCTATGTTGCAATTTCGACAACCTTTCCCGAAAAGCATGTTTCTCCCCGTCGGTGAGATCTTTGAACTTTCAGTTGGCATTTGCCTCCGTCTTCACACTATACTTAACTTTCTTCTTCTCGTTCCTTTGACAAAACTTCGTAACAAGCGGGTTTAATGGAATCGCCTCCTCGCTCGAGCTACCTACAATAATTCTCTGTATCAATCACAAATATAAGACCATATAAGAGTGTTAGAACAAACAAGAAGGTTCATGAAACCCTCTAAGATCCATTTCAAAATTTCAAAAAAATTTCAACACAGAAACCCCAACCGGATTCGGTTCCTGAGAAACCGAATCGGTTGCTCAAATGACCAAAATCCAACCGTTCGGTTGCAATACGCAACCGAATCGGTTATGCAGCCTGCATAAGGCTTTTGCCTCTTAAACCTTTCTACACTCGAGTTTTCTAAGGCCAAACCACTCCTAGATCGCATTCTATCATCCTCAATGATTTCCACATCCTTGAATTACTCTAAATTCGCTTTTCAAATCATCAAACATCATACATTCATCATCTTAGAACTCAACTTGATAAACCTATATCCTTCAATCATTAGTTCTAATCAATAAATGTGGCATCTATCACTAAAAACGCATCATCTATCATTAGGAATCACCAATTGCAACTTATCTTGATTCATTAGCACAACCCAATTAAATCCGAAAATTCAATCATCTAGTATTCATTCCATGGTGAATCAATCAATACAATTCTTTTTGCAATGCACTCCTATATCAATTACCCACTCAATCCTAAAATATCACAACTTAATTCGAATTATAACAAAAACCCCCCAAATTGGTGACCTAATATTCAATTCGAATCAAATGCTCTAATTAAACCTTAATTGAGTTAATTGAATGTAGATGCTTACTTGTTTGGGTGCCATGATGTTTTCCTACAACTTAAACAACCTTCAATCAGCTTCTCTTGGACGAATTTTGCAAAACCCACTAGAGAATTAGTGTGTGTGCGTTTTTTCTGGAAAAGTGAATTTTTGGTTTTTATACTCGAATGCAACCGGTTCAGTCATGGACAGAGCCGTTTCGGTTTGCATTTTGCCAAATTTTGCATTTTTACATGTTACTTAGGCATTTACCTTCCAAGCAACAAAAATATTTGCTCAAAAATCATGTTAAAGATTCACACAACATTCATTCACCAATTGGAATTTTAAACAATCATCCAATCTCAAAAACTCAAATCATCATACTAAACCAAACTTCAACTCAAAACTCATAGTTATAATGCATTAACCAAATTACCTCAATCATAAAAATAAAAATGAAAATTAAATAAGAAACAAAAATCCTAAATGCATCAAATCAAAAAGAAATAGTTCATGAAATTCAAGCAAATAATTGCTTGTTTATTACGGTCTCTTGTCTTTTCCTCAGAATTCCTCGAAATACTCTTGTCTTAGGATGTCCTCACTTTGAAATTTTCCGGTCAACTCACGGAACGTTTCAAAAGTTTTGAACTTTCTCATGAATCTTCTTCCGTCCGGACATAGTATATCAAAATTAACATGCCATGCTCCATCTCCGGTTTGTCTCTTGTAAGTCCCCGACCCTTCGGGTCTCCACTCCAAATTCTTAAGTTGCACCGGTATAGAACCTAAAAAGTCGGTCAACTTTTTGTAAACTAGTATGTTTTTGAATGGGTTATAGAAAGCTTCCACCGCTAACGCACGTTCCATTTTTTCCTCTATATCAAAATAAGGCGGAACTAACGGTCCGTACATTGGGTTACCTTGGACATCACGTCCCACTTCAAAACATGTTAAATCATCATCTGCTTCCATTAACTCTAACTCCTCCATAAATTCCAAAGTTGGTCCTCTTGGTTTTGGGTAGTATGTTTGCCTTGAAATCCCATCATCAATAGTCATTGTGCCTCTTCCCATGTCTATAATCGCACCACAAGTTCATAGGAATGGTCTCCCCAATAGTAGTGGTAAACTCTTGTCCACCGGAATATCTAGGACAAGGAAATCGGCCAAATACGGTTGATAGCCAATTTTCACTCTCACATTCTTCACCTCTCCCATTGCCTTCGCTTGAGAATTATCCGCCATAGTAAGCTTCGAATGATTAGGTTGCGGATTACTTAGTCCTAAAGTCTTAAACAATGGATACGGCATCACATTAACACTCGACCCCATATCGGCTAAAGCATAAACTGGTTTAGTCCCATTCACGTTGATTGGTAACACAAAATTACCCGGATCCTTCTCCAAAATGTAGTTTTCTCCATAAGCCATATTAAGTTGCGCGTCCCAAGCACTTACTCCTTCCACACTACAAGGCGTTCCAAACCTCATTAGCGGCGAATCATACACCGTTAAAGGTGCTTGTGTGAACACTACGACTCTTCCCTTCTCGGGTAGTTGAACCTTGTTTTCACCTGTTTCCTCCATATTAACCGTATCAATCCCCAAATCTTTCTTACTCTCTTCCAAGATACCTCCAATCTTTTCCAGTGAACTTCCGGTATCCTTGAACATTTCATCCAAAGTACGAAGGTATTCCGAGATTCCGCTCAAACTATCCATATTACTAGACAAACTTGACAAAGCAAAACAAAACAAAATCCGAATTATTAGCATTAGAGTTAGTAAAAACAAGAACAAACTATAGAAACATATACTAAACAAGTTAAGACACTTAACAAAACCAAAAACATAAATTAAAACTCAAAATCTAAAAATGATAAAAATCAACACAAAAACTCCAACCGGATTCGGTTGGCTCAACCAACCGAATCGGTTGGTTGAAATAACTAAGTCAGAAAGTCGAACCGGATCCGGTTGCGGGTTGCAACCGATCGGTTTGATCGAAAATATATATATATATATATATATATATATTATATAAAAAACAGAATTTAAATGCAATTAAGGAGTCATTAAGATGTACTAAACTCTAATTAATAAAAACTCTTCATAAACCAACAATTTAATAACTTAATAATGAAACCCATTAAACTAAAACTAAATTAACTACCAATTAAAATCTATCATTAAAACAATTAAACATATAACTGAAAAATATTACTATCTAATCATTAACCATTAAAACTGAAATTAAACCAAAACTTAATTAACCAATAAATAAATAAATGTAAAGAAAATGAAAATAAATCTAAGAAATAATTAAACTACAAGACATAATCAGTAAATAGAATCTAAAATGACAAGAATTACTCTAGGAACCATAACACAAATAACTAAGAAGACTAGAACAATAAAATCGCAACTAAAAATTACACAGAAAGTCTAACCGGATTCGGTTGGATCACCAACCGAATCGGTTAGTTTGTAACCAAAACGTTTTTTTACTTTTCAACAAATTTAATTCCAATACTACCAATTTTACAGAAAATCAAATAAAATTAAAGAAAATCCCCGGCAGCGGCGCCAAAAACTTGATGTGCTTCGATGGTGCAAGTTTTAAAAATTTATAAACACGATTTAACCGTCTAACCTATTAACACATACGAGCAAGTATACTCGTCCGTAATAGCAAAGTTTGGTAAGTCGAGATCGTCCCAAGGGATTTTGTGTTTGAAATTGATTTGTTTGAAAAGATTCCAACAAGAAAGCTTGTCAAGGCTTCCTCAAATAATTATGTTCTAGTGAAATTCAATAATAAGAAATATATATACTTGTGTGTAGTCTATAATCAATCATAAATAGTATTCATGAAGGTTTGGTGTATACTCTTAATATGATGCACAAATCATAAGCAAATGATTCCCCAACCATGGTATATGTTTGTAAAAATCATTCTAAGAACAAAAACATTTAGGTAATCCTTTCGGTCCTTATCCCAATGATTATCCTATAGAAATTCCATTTGTTTGCAACATGCTCTTATTAAATTTGTTCTTATGAATCTTTCGACCCTTTCGTGATGAAAATGTTCCTAGTCTCGTTTTAATAAGCAAACATGGTGGTTGTCAATCACCATATCCCCATACTAGTTTGTCACTTCACTTTTTGGAATAAAGCACAAGAGAAATCCTTTCGGTCCTTTTTCTTAAAACATGTTTTATCAACAAATCAAACCAAGACTAGTATTTTTCCAACAAACTCATTTAAACAAGATCATATATACATGCATCACATTTTTTAGAACACTAATATGATTAACTACATCCCAACACACAAGTATATCCCAAAACTACTCCATGATAATAATAATAACTAAACACAAATCATAACAAAGTAATTCCAACAATTCAAGAGAATAGAATTCCATAACAAAGTTCATAGAATACCTAAACTTTTGTGATTACAAGAATTAGAATTCGTGGATTGTAGCAACCACGCACCTCCAATCACCTAGATTCACCGTACAACTCCAAACTACCAAAACTATGGATGAGAATTGTTCCCTCCTTGCTCCTGGACGTTTTTCAGTAAGAACTAAGCTTTTGGGCTGAATAATATGGTTGGTATTAGTTTAGGTGTAAACTAATACAATTTTGGTTGTGTCACACCTAGTAAACTAGGACTAGGTTCATTATATAGCCAAATGTGCTTGCTCAACTGTCCAAAAACGTTCCCAACAAGTAAATATCAAGAAATGATCGGACTCCAATGATTATGGGGAGTTAAGGCAACAATAAATGCAACTTTGTGTAACTGCAGCACGAGAAACCGGATCGGTTTTGACTTTAACCGGATCGGTTGCATTTTGACCCAACGCCCAGCCGGATCCGGTTACGGGTTATGACCGATCGGCTGGGTTTATGTTGTTTTGACTTTTTGTTGACTTTTCGCCTATACGCTTTATTCTTTGCTCTCGCTGATCATTTCCAAGGCAAAACTTGATCTTTCCTTGTTGTAGATACTTAGAAATCATTGAGCTTCCCAATCATTGAATCCAAAAGCTTCTTAGCTCGACTTCCTTCCTCGAGAATCTTCCAAATGTGCATAAAAACTTCATTTCTTCATTATTCGTGATACCTGGCTACATATACATACACAATACGCATCTTTGCACTTTTGCAACAGTTATGAGTAAATATAGCCGATTATCATGCACAAAACTAACAATAACGCCACTAAAAACATGTTCATTTTAGGCGTTATCAGAAACTAACATATTTTTTAAGAAAAACATGTAAAAAGAAAAGATGTAAAGAGAGCAAGTGACGGGAATGGTTCTCGTCTTAACTCCCCCTTGACGAGTCCATCCCTTTGTGAGGGCGTCAAGTAAATATAAACTAATAAGCTAAGGAATTGCAATTTTGTTTGCAAATGGTTTCGGCCTTGTGACGAAAATGCTCCCCCTTGAAGATTGCAACTTTGCAATGGGGTGTCATGAAGTGTAATCCAAATAAGGATTAAGTTGCAAATGGTTTTGCATGTATGGTTTGACACAAAGCTTCCCCTAGCTTAGGGTGTCAAGTTCTTCATGTGTATTTTGATAATCTACAAAATAAAGGTTAGAGAACAAGAGTATAGTGCATAATTTCCCGCAAATAAGACTCAAGTTAGTAGAATTTTGTTCTTCTGTACCACGGATCCTACGGTTCCCTCCTTTGTGGGATCTGTCTAGGCAATTTCCAGGGATCCGTCTATCTGGTGACAGATTATTCAGCAAAGGTGATATACCAAACAATGCTAAATATAATAGTGAGATATGTATACAAAAAAACAAACATATACTCAAAGCAATATGGCAAATAAGTTATCATTCAATAAACAAAGAGATAATCAAGAAATCTCTAAAACTAAGAGAATAATTTAGCCATACATTTTCTAATAGTAATAAGTTACTAAAGCCTAAAATGCAACAAAGTGCTTGAGTCTAAGGATGAGTAGACTTGTTGATTTGGTCCAATCTTTAAAGAAGATGATTAAACATGAAATGCAACTCATTTCTTACTTCTTGAACAAGTCCTTGAGTAATTAGACAATTAGAGCAATTATTGTTTAGATATGGAACCGGAAGAAAATGGATGTTTTGAGGAGGCTCTATGAATGATGGTGGAGTTTCATTAAGAGAAGTAGGGTGAGGTTCTACTAAGAATGAAGGTGGTGGTAATGGATATTCCTCTATAGATCAAGTCCTTGGTGGTTCCTTGTTTCTAATGATGGACTAGTCGGTGTTGTAGGTGGTTCCCTATTTAATGAGAAAGTTGGTGAGTTGAAGGTTCTCGGTGGTGAATGCTCTAATGAATAGAGATTTGGATGAGGAATAGGCTCGTTGAGTGAGTGTAATCCATGCTCTAGGAATGAGGGTTTAGACGGTTTGCTAGAGCTAGCTATGTTTGGTTTTGAACTAGATGACCCTTTTTCTTGCCCAAAAGGTTTGATGCTAATTCTTGCTGTTCTCTTAGCAATTGTTGAATGGGTTTGTTGAGGTGGGATTCTAGCATTGTTATCTTACGGGAGAAGATTCGGTGGATGAAATCTCATGAATCATGTGACCATTTCTTTTGGATGAGCCTTTGGTTGAAGAGTTGTTGCTAAGTGCTTTGGTCATGGTGATGGTAAGGATGCAATATAAGCTTCTAACCGCTGATTTTTGAGAGCTAGGTGAGAGTGATGATTTAACCTTAAGAGTGTTTGGTTTATAAAGGATAATTTTCAATTAGGGAATTAAATTCTTGGCCATTAAGGAGATTAAGCATGCACTTAGGATATTCACCAGCTCTAGGAAGATATTAAATGGTAACTAAAAGTGGTTAGAAAACCAAAAGGTGACTTAACTTTGAGGAGGGAAGCTGATTAAAGCTTTCTGCATACACGGATCCCTCTCACCATGGATCTGTCTGGTTATAAACCAGGAATCCGTCTGTCAGACAAATTCTTGATGAAATGATTATGCTTTTTGCAATGTCTAGTGTCTATGTATCTCGAGGTTTTGACTTTATTTTGATGTCATGAGAGGTGGATGTCTTAAATGCTCAACCATAAGTGCTTAATGATGGTTTTGGGTAGGAAAGTTGACTTTAGATAGTCTAACTAAGTGCTTGAGAAAGATACCATTTGATTTGAGATGGAAAAATAGTGGTAATTAGTTCTAGAAGTCAGATGATAACTCAAGAAAAATTTACTAAAATCTTAAAAAATAATGAGAAATGAAAAACTAGTCTTAAGCTTATTTTTGAGTTAATGGTGACTAAAATCAATTTGCTAAAATTGATAGATGTATCAAACTAAGAGTTATGAGATGTGAGAAATAATGTGTGAGCGTTGGAGCGGAAATATGGTTAGTTTTGTTGAGTTGATGAATCAAAAACACTTTGAAATAGATCCTAGGTAAGCTATGGGTGAGTGTGAGGCTTTCTTATGCTTGAAGAAGACTTAGTTGGGTTCTAAAATCTTATGTTTAGCTAGTGTGAAGTTATCTAGTAAACTATTTTGATGTATGAGATACTGTATTGCTGATCTGTTGTCACGGATCCCATGGTTCCCTCAAGGGAGGGATCCGTCTAGGCTAATCCTAGGGATCCGGCATCTGCAGATCAGAACCATCAAAGAATCAAGTGCAGATTTTGCACCTAGCAATATACACTAGTAACAATTAATCTAAACAGCGAGGTAAACATATTATCACATACGGCATATCATAGATAATGGTAGTAACAATAATATCCAATAAAACACAAGCAACCGTGCTAAAACATAGTCATTCACACATGGATTAAATGTGTAACATATAGGATTTCACAAACACACTAAACCATAATCACTATGGGGCATACAATATGTTTAGAGAGAGAAAGTTCTAGAGAGAGAAATGGAAGAGAGTTGAGAACTTTAGTGAGAGAAAGAAAAATCTTATTATGAGCTCCAACTCTCTACCTTGGGAGGTAGAGAGTATTTATAGTACTTACATAAAACGCCACCTGACGGGCTGTGGATCAGGCATACAGTGGGTAAAGACTCGTTCGTCCTCCACAGTGTTACAAAACTAAATACTACTTAACACTAAATAACTACGACTACGAGCTTTCTAACGATTACATATACTTGAGGTGACCGACACTTTAACTACTGGATTTTCCGAATCCTAACAATCTCCCCTAAGGGAGGTCACCTCAAACATACATTATATTTCATAGAAAACAAACAGATATTACATTGAGATTGTTCTTAGATTATTGTTCTGTAGCTCGTAGTCTTTGATTCTTCATTTTAGCATGTTTTAGATAATCTGAGTGGAGGTCTTTAACTGATCCACGTGATACTGAGTTTTGAGCCAGCTTTGAGATCATCAGCAACATTAAATCTCCGACTCATCCATTGTGGTGTTGGTATTATGTGATGTTGTGACTTTTGGACCGACATGCTCACATTCCGGATCATGATTTATTCTTATCAGAGTAGCGGAAGCTTTCGTTGATTCATGATATTGGCATCAGCGTAGCAGAAGCATGGAGTGAAAATATCAGAGTCATTGATGCACTAATCATGATTTCTTTAGATATGAATGTGTTGTGTGAGCATGCGGCTATGGATTGAACGCTCCATTCTGTATCACACTTTAATCTCACTTCAACCCTAAACTTTCTCAAACCCTAAACATACTTCAGGTCCGCCCCCTCCTAATCTCTCTCACCACAACTCAGAAACTTTCCAAAACTAACACGCCTCCTGTAAGTTAGTTCATATACGAAACGCATCTCATCCTTCATCAATTGTTTCTCAAATCGATCTCGCCACAGGGTTGGCAAGAGGGACTATATTAACGCCACAGGGATGGCTTTCTGCATATGGACGAGGCTAAAAAAAAGGTGGGTTTAATCTTTAACTTTTGTTGTTATTGAGTTTCAAACGAGCCAAGGATTTTGAGTTAACATAAATTGTTAAACTCATGTCTTAATTTCGAAAAGTAACATTTGTGGATCTGTGATGAAAAACGTTCAATAATACAAATCTTAAAATGATTTAGAGAGAAGAACGAAACTGAGATCCCATTTATTTTATTTTTCATTTTAACCGAATAATAATGAGAGAAGAAATCAGTCATGGTTTTGTCCTTGCTTCTAGTATTCGGATAATTGAACAAATGTAGATCGATGATGTTGGTTTCCAGTACTCTTATCCCCGTGAGTATTTAAAGGAACAAAACTGAGATTCATGATGAATTAGTAGGATAGTAGCATGTTTGGACTTGATTGATGATGGTAAAAACTTGAAGCCTTGTTGAGTCTTGTAGGAATTAGGAGTTATAGTATCATAGAATGTTTTGTGTGGTGTTTGGTTTTTTTTTTTTTTTATATGGACTGATGATGGGTTATTAATCCTGAAGTCATGAGTTTGAGGTCTTGCATCAAGATAGTGTCAAGTTGCAACTTCCAACTCGCAAGTACCAACCCGCTTGTACCAAATCGCTTGTACCAACTCGCATGTACAAAAAACATTTGAGCAACTCGCATTCAATAATGCAAGTAAGCAACTTGCACAAGGTACATTGGACAGATTTACCAACTCGCGTATGTTTGAAAGATTAGACAACTCGCATAATGGTCATTGTATCTGGACATTATAACGACTCACATCCAGGAATACATTGAGTCAGGACAGTAAATACTGTCAACTCGCTTAAAAAAATGACAACTCGCTCAGAAGAAGCTGACCACAAATCGCATACAAAAACTCTCATATCAAAACACAGAAACCAGTAGAGACATTAGGAAACTAAAACAGCTTGCACAAAACAGATTCAGTAACAAGATGATTATTTAGCAACCAGTATCAAACAGCTTTAAAGAAAACTGCTTTCAGAATTATAGTACATCGTTTATTAGACCACAAACACAGTTTTCAGAAACATGTTTAAAAACAGTTATAAAGACCTTGTTAAAATATTGCTAAAACTGTTAAAGTGACCACAAAAAGTTTCCAACCAGTAACCATTTTAGACCATGTTCAACGACATCATCAAACATTCAACATGACCATATCAAACCACATCAAAAACCGAATAAACCGCATACAAAACCGAGTGCAAAAACCGAAAGAATCATCAATAACAACACAACCTGGGCTCTGATGCCAATTGTAGGATCGTGAATATTATGTTGTTTGATTATTCGGGTGGTCTAGGATTGTGATTAAACAAGAAAGCCATTTTAGATAGATGAAGACAGTTGAGAGGAGGTTCTTTGAAAGAGAGTTGCTTAACAAATGAAAGGTTAGATTCAAAGAAGCCATACCCCTTCCATGAATGGAAGGGGTATTTATACTTACAAACAATACGTCCTCCTATCAAACTGTGGATCAGGCATACAGTGGGTAAAGACCCGTCCTTCCTCCACGGTGTTACTCTAAACTAAACTACGCTACAAACTAACTAATAAACTGCAAAATAACATAACTAATAACAATTATACGAGCTAACTTATGCTAGATAATATTTGGGGTGACCGACTCTTCACTATGGAATTTTCTAATTCCTAAAAAAATGTCTTAAAGCAAGCATAGTCCTATAGTCTCTTTCGTCAATCCTTTCTTTTCCTCTTTCCCGACTTCGTGACGTGGTAAGCTAGGTTTTGAATCATACCCCTTAATTGTTTGAATTCCGCGGTCTCATTTGGAATATCCAAAAGTTGTTGATAGTAATCAAAGGGTTCCAATTCGATGTTAGCTATGGGGTCGGCTTCTTCTTCTTCTTCATCTTCTTCTACTTCACCATCCGAGGAATCTGAGAGAGCTTTAGGTTTTCTTCCATTGACCGTGAACCATTTAGGGGGTTGTTTGGTAAGAGGTACCATGACGTGATCGGAAAGGAAATGATCATCGTTGATAGGAGATGGTTGCAATGCACTAACATACTTACAAAGTCGTGTTAGGGGCATACCATATGGAAGTACCATGTTGGAAACTTTGAATACCCCGGCCATTCTCTTCACCATGTAATAGGCGAGATTAAATGGCTTTTGGTGGATGAGACAATAAATCATTTGCACAAGACATGCATTTGGATGATCCTTGTTACCAACTAGGCTAATTACGTTCTCCCTAAGGATTTCTTCCCATTTTCTAAAAATGGGGTGCATTTCAAAAAGTTCCATTTGAAAGGGATCACGATGAATGAGCTTTTTGTTTCGGTTGAGACGGGATTGGTAACCTCTAATTTTGAAGATGGTGTCACGAACGGTTTCGGGTTCATCAAGAGGAGTATGGTAGATTGGTTTGGGATCAAGAGCAAAGGATTGAGTGGAAATTGCCCAATCTTGAGAGTACATACAAATTCCTTCACAAGGAACGCGAAGGATTTGAGCGAATGCTTGAGAGGTAGAGTGAAGTTTTGTTTATTGATGATGAAGGCGATTGAAATGCTATCATCGGTGTTTCGAATGATCCTAATGCTTTTATAGAATTCAAAGATGAAAACCAGACAAATTTGTTCATCAATGTCAAGAAGACAATCAAATTTGATTGCCGAGAAGACTTGACGAATGTCGGTATCTTCAAGGAAACATTCCTTGACTACACGACCTTCGTGAATAAGTCGTTTTTCAAGTCTTTTGAAAACTTTTCGATCGGTTTTTGACAATCCTTCTTTCCGATAGTAATGGGTTAGGTAATAGACGATATCATGATGGTCTTGTTGAGTGGCTTTAGGCATGATTGGTCCTAGAAACACAAATATTCCAATTAGGCAAAATTTGTTGAGATGGGTTTATGGTTTTGATTTGTATTAACAATGTTGTCAACACAATGTAACCTTAGTTGAGTGACAAGCCCTTTTTAATGTTTAATTTTGAAAACCCTAATTAAATTAATTGATTAGAAATTGAGAAACCGTAAACCCTAGGATGAGGATGATGAAAATTAGAACATGTTAGTGTAATTACTTACAATGGTGTTCTAGAGAGGAGTACTTAAGGATATGGAGTCTTATGAAGATGAAATCAGTTCTTGAGTCGTTTTTGTGTTTTGTGGGGAGAGGGAAAAAGCTCAGTACTGGTTTTCAAAAGCGTATAGTTGTTTTCTGTCCCACGGTTCCCCCGGATCCCTTGTATTTGGGATCCGGCTAGTACAACTAGAGGGATCCAGCTACTGTGGACAGGAAAAGGGTTGATTGGCATTATTTTTGTAGTAGGCTATAAGCTAGCTTATGGAACAAAAATAGTATAGAGGTTTCAAATGAAAACATGTTTTGGTCGACGGGATTTGATAAGTTAATTATCAAGGATCCATTTGTGACGACGGCGTTAGTTTGACGAAATCAAGAGGAATACTATTCTCGATGATGAGTAAGTCGGGAAAGTGACGAAAGAGAGACTTTTAAGAGACTAACAATTATTGAACAAACAAGAACTATGATATTAACATAATCATATAAGCTAGTTAATGAAAAGTAAACATACCTTTATGCTTCTTGGTTTGGATTATGAAGGCATAATACCAAAAAATACTTCATGAGCTCTTAAAGTAATCCTTTGCAATTAGAATAAGTAGGTTGTGATTACTTTTAGATCCTTTCTTGAAGGTTGAGTTCATTATTCTTTGAATAGAAATGAAGGTTTTGAAGAGATCCTAGCATGAAGATTTCTTGAAACAAATATGTTAGAATGATCTATCAATGTCCAACATGAAAGAGAAAAAAAATGTTTTGAAATATTTCCTTCTTTGTAGTTTTCAAACATACACGGATCGTATCAAGTTTTTAAAGTACAACATACTCAAAGAAACTTGGTAACGAAGCTCTGATGCCAATTGTGGAAAACTAAAATGGGGGGTTGAATAGTTTTACCAATTAAAAACTTCCTTTTAAAATGTTTAGATCGACTTATGTCAATCTTACTTGGATGTGTATGTTGGACGTTGATAGATAGATATATAAAGTGTAATGAAAGATAAAGAGTAAGAAGCACATAACCACGACACGATTATTTATAGTGGTTCGGCTATAAGGACACTTTCCTTACCCTACTCCACTCCCCGAGTCACCTACTCGAGAGTTCGTAATCACTACACGAAACCAACTCCTTATGGCGGAGAAACCTTCACAACGTCGCCTACTCTTTTTCCGGTACTAGGCTAACCACCGGGTTCTTTACACCAAGGTGAACCACACCTACCACAACGTCGCCTACCCTTTATCCCGTACTAGGCTAAGTACTGAGTTCCATTACAATGGAGGAACTACTACCCAACACTACACAACACCTAATCCCAAAGGAGACCCACTCCTTATTACAACACCATCAAGGATATCAACATCCTTGGAAACAAACTATCACTATGTGTATAACGATACATCTCATCGATTATACGACCTAGGCTTTCTTCACTAATGCCACTTGATTAGATTCCTAGGCATCCTTCACCAATGCCTTTGACACAACGCTTGGCACCTTTCACTAGTGCCTTCGTCTTGACACCTTTAGCATTAATGCTTTTGACACGGACGTTAAGCACCTTTCACTAATACTTTCGTCTTGACTCTTTCGGCATCCTTCACTAATGCCTTCAACACAACACTTCTATGGAGGTAGAAAGAACTATCAACAAGTGACGAAGCATGGCAACTCATGGACTTGAGCTTGCTCGACTTCAAGAAGTGGTGATCTCGCCTTTAAGAGGAACCTAGAGAATCACACAAAAACAAAAGACAAACTACATAGAAAGATCCCTTAGGATCAGTGGTTAGAGAGTTACAATACTTGGGGAAAGTATGTGTGTGAGTGGCAATCCAAAAGGAAGAAATGGCTCACTAATTATAGAGGAGAAATGCTTACTGTTCCACGAATCCCACGGATCCCTCCCTTAAGGGATCCGTCTAGTGTAAAGCTAGGGATCCGTGAGACGCTCCTCTTTTCCCATGGGTATTTTGGTTATGGGTCATGGGTCATGGATTATGGGTTGATCCATGGGTCTTTCATTAGATACAATGTATCTAATAAGTTCAATGTATCTAGTCATGTGGGTCTAGGTCAATACCATAGGTTATGGATATGATCCATGGGTTATAGTTTTTACCCAATATAATACGTACTAGTTATGTATATATTTACCGAATATGTAAACACTAGTTATTGTACATATGTATTACTTAAATCATAAAATCACTTACTTGTTTTAGTGTTTTATGTGAAAACGTAAGTGTGTTAGAAAACTATTGACTCAAATTATTTACGTATTTTATTTGTTTTGTTAAAATGATTTTACATTTGTTATCGACAAAATATTAGAAGATCGTAAAACATAAATAAACGTTTTTACGGCTTATTTGTATTAACACATTGGGCAATGATATGAGAAACTTCATATTTGCATCTTCATTGGACACTTCAGATCCATGTGCTTCCAACTGTGATAGGAGTTGTTGGAACCTGTCATAGCCTTTCTCCAGGCCTTCAGAACTGCTAATGGTAAACGCTTCAAACTGTTGTTTATAAACAGCTTTTTGCATTTTCTTGGAGTTAGCATTTCCTCAAAATCTGGTTCTAATAGCCTCCCATATCTCCTTAGCATCATCCATACTGTGGAACCTTCTGAGATGTTCCTTTTGTATGGCCATCAATAAGAGAGTTCTTGCCTTTCTTTCTTTCTCTACAGCAAGTATATCTGCAGCAGAGATTGGTGGAAGAATCCTGACTATGCCATCTTTACCCTTGGAGATTCTCTTCTTTGAATTCCCATTCTGGATCACTTTCCAGACCTCATTATCTACATATTCTATATAATGTTCCATCTCCATGGCCTAGATGTCATATTCTTCCTTTTTCAGTATAGGAAGTTTGAGGTTGGAGATAGTTGTTGTTGCAGGAAGTTGTTGTTGTTTCTTAGATCCTGCTTCTGATGCTTCAGTTTCATGGTCAGTGGCCTCTTCATCACTAAGATGATTTGAGAAGATATCATGATGAGACATTCTTTAGGGTTTTAAGTGACATGAAATGAGTGTTTTGTTTCTTCAATTCAGAGTCCTTCAACAGGCTATGATACCACTTGTAGGTCCAAAAGTTTATGAATCCAAGTAGCCTTGAATGACTAATAGTAATCTTGAATAAATCCAAATTACTATATGAAGAACTCTTTGTAAAAGCTTGATGTGTTAATGCGGAATCTTGACACACAAAGTATGAAGAACACAAAATAACTAACTTTGTATTTTTTATTAATTTGCTCAAAGGCTAATGCTTACAACTCGTACATTAACCTAACGCCTTAGGGATCCTTTTATACACCAAGGAAACCCTAATTGACAAACAAACTTGTAGAAGGGTAAAGATATCTTCTCCTAAGATATCTCTACACATACATATCTATTCCTAATATAGCTCTAACAAACTATTATGTTTTAGACATAAACAGACTTAACTAACGACTATTTGTTCTGCCAGACTTAACATCTTTAGTACTGGCAGACTTAACTACCAACAGACTTAATTCTGGTCTACTAGACTCAACTACTAAAGCTACCAGAATTAACACTAACTGACTTAAACATACTTAAATCTGTTTTACAAAATATAATTCCCAACGAAAAGTGATGAGATTACGAACAAAAACACAAAGAATGGGGATTGACTACAAGGAAGCTAATGAAAAAAAATAGAAAAAATTTCACTTGATAGTAATCAAGCGAGTGGACATAAAAGAGATAGAAATCTAACTAGCTATTCTATTCCCCGATAATGGCGCCAAAAACTTGATAGCAGGGTTCGGGTTCGAGAAAACCTCCTTTTCTACGAGCAAGTTTTTCAACCCTCTAGACAGTGAACCTAATCGTTTTAGTGTAGTATGAGCTAAGCCTCAGGGATTGATTTCGTTCTCTAGGGGAATAGGAATGCTAGAAAGAGATATATGACGAGAAGGTGGGGTTGAGGAAGATTTTTTTTAGGCTTTTTTTATGTTTTTTTAGAAAGCAAGGGTAAAAATCTTGGGGTATATGATTGGGGGTGGTACTTCTACCGGTTTTACTACTTTAACTACATATCTAATTATCTAATTAACTATGGATAGATTATGCTACTTGAGGTGTGCTCGTATGAAGATTAAAGATGTGTTCACTTAGATGCTATTACTCCCTAGTTATCTCTTATTGTTCGGTTGAGTTGTCACTTCCTTTATCTTAATTGGTGCGTTGTATTCCGTTTGGTCGTAGGGTGGTGCCTAATTCCCTAGTTCTATGAATTGCAACTCTCCTCTAGAATACCTGAGATCGGCAAGTGCAATAGCATCTCCCCCGAATACACTACTATCATAAAGCTACAATTCATGCAATAAACACAACGAATGGCCTAATATGCACTCAAAGGTTTTTTGCTATTTAGGACGTTCAAGCTCGCAACAATGAAGGAAGAAGCAAGTTTTCCTTAATCTAGCGTCTACCAATTAAGACAAGAGACAACCTAAGAAAAATTAATAACTAAGTTTCATAGATCTAAGTAAACACAAGAATAATTTAGCTAGACATGTTAAACAAGCAAGCATACACACAAACAATTGAACATGGGGTAGACATAATGATAAATTGGATAAACAAACTTATCTTGTGATGTAAAATAGGGTATGAGACCCTAGAATACTGTCCAAGTCGGACTACAACTGAGTTAGGGTTTGCTCTCCAAAATTCTACCTCCTCAAATACAAAAAAATCGAATTCTATATATAGATTTACAATCGCGACGGCGTCACCTTTTGCTAGTGACGCCGTCAGGTTGCCGTCATTAGGTTTTCGTTTGGGCGGTTGGGACCGCGTCAGTTGAGATGTGTGACACTGTCAGTCTTCATACAGAACGTCGTCTGAATCTTGGATCTTGGGCGTCTGGTGCAGATTTTGTGAGTGACGCCTTCCAGAATTTAGGCGTGATGCCGTCAGGCTTTAGGACCAGAAATTTCGCTGAGCCGTCGCGTGCACTTTTGATCAAGTCTTCTATAGAGGGATGGCGTCGCCCTTTGGTTGGGACGCCGTCAGGTGCGTTGGAGTGCCTTTGATCTTGACTTTGCCATTTTCTTCATGTTTTCGCTCATTTTCGTCCAAATATGCTTCATTCCAGCATTTTGCTTCCAAAAGACCTAAAATGTGAAAAGAAACGATTTTAAGTAGTAACGAATATAAAATGTGTCGATTTGGGGCTTAAATGACCCCCTAAAAATGTATGTTTTAAATCCTTATCAACAAAGTACACCTAGACCGTTGTAAAGGTACTGACCCACAAGTTACTGCAACATTAGACGTTAAACAAGATACTACATAACTAACTACAAACTGTTTACATAACAAGTGACATCATAACCTTAGTCTGTGCAGCCCTCTGTCACTCACTAGCCTTTACCAGCAGGTTCAAATAACCGATCTGTTCAATGTCTTCTTCTTCCGCTACCCTTAATCTTTCAAAAGTACGAACAAACACATCTCTTTGCCCAAAACGTTCAAACTCCTTTCGCCTAAAAGCCATACGATTTTCATTCATTGAAATCATAGATTTATAATAACTGATCGCATGAATATTGCCTGCCCACTCTTGCCTAAAAAGCTCCCGCAAGATATCATCCAAACACTTAGAATCAACCACCTTATAGAGTCGAGTGCACAAAGGTAATGGCCCCGCCATGATTAGAAATTCAAACCCCGTAGGTTGCAATAGAAAGCAATTGTAAATCCTAATTCAAAGAAAAGGGTTTTTTCTCACAGCTGATATGGAAGTCTGATTTTTTTTCTCACATGCATGGACCTGTTTTACAAACATATGTGTAAGACAAAAAGCCCAATAGAGTTATAGGAGATTTACCCAATATAAAACCAACTTATATTTTTCATTTAAAGTCATTCTAAATTTCATATATATCCTTCCTACAATAGAGGGAATTGCATATATATCCTTCCAAAGATGAATAATTTCATATATATTCTTCTTACAAGTTTTTGATGCACATAATACAATGATTTTTATGCATGCAAATGATATATATGCAATTTTGCATCTTTGGAAGGATATATATGCAAAGGAAAATGATTTGGATGACTAAACTTCATGCCTAAAGATATGCCTAACTCTAAGATGATGACACATGCCAAAGTTAATAGTGAGGATTATGAAAGAGAAAATATACATTCCACATGTCACATGATGAAATATTTAGGCATAAATTTAGTCATGTGAGTTAGGTCTCCCTATCATTACTCATATGCAAATGACCCTACAATATAAAACAAAATACTCTTTTCGCAAGCTTATCCACAGCGAAGCGCGAGTAAAATACCACATTGAGAACATAAAGTGTCATAAGTTGTCATGTGTAATATTTGATTAAGTTGTTTGTGTCAATTTAAGGGTGTCTGTGATCGCTTTAAGGATGTCTAGGGTCGCTTTTTAAAGACAATGCTTATCGCATACTTTTTTATTTCAATGAAATTGTTTATTTCACGTAAAGGGCCGTGTGGGATTTCCTATGTAAGTTTATGCCGATTGTATTGCTCAAAGCTTTTAAATTGCATTATTTTGAAGCATTTTGTAAAGAACGATCTATCATCTTATTATAAAAGGATCGAGTACATAAAATTAAGCCATTTCGTACTTGCATATTAGTGATGTAATTAAAATATTGCAGGTTAGGACCATATTATCTATGTAACCAGGGCGTTATTTCCGCATTCTTTTAGAGCAAATAGCCATCGTTTTAGTACGTAAATGTAAAAAAAATACCAGCGTAAGAGGATCTTTAGGATTTTAGGAAAATAAAGAAGATAACATCATTGCTAATTATTAAATTTTTTATTTTAATCAATAATACATAACTAAGCATTTTAAAAAAAATCTCGTGCGTGCACGAATATTATAACTAGTTTAATTTTATATAAAAAAATTTAACATTACGAAAGTATGAATTTATAAATTACCATAAAATTTAACTTCAAAACAAAATTATTAAAATAGTATTACCCGTTATATTATACGCTCAAACCTTAAATCTTGTTAGCCACTTAATTCAAGATGTATTTTTGCACAATCTTTTAAGATCGTTTGAGGTAAAGCCCCGATTCAGCGCACCGGCCGGGGTAATACCTACTCGTCGTAAACAATTTATTATTCTTGTCGGGTATGTTGGGTTATTACTTTTGTCAATTTCTTACGTAAATTATCAATATTTGTTATAGTTTAAACACAACTTGTTGCAATACCCGGCAATTGATGGGTCGTTAAGCTAGTGATGTATAAACAAAACATATGCGTGTTTGACATTTTACATCACTAGTTTGGCGGTATGTTTCCAAATTTGCAAGAACACAACATTTTATTCGGTAGATGGAATGTTTTGTTTGCATACTTTATTTGTATAAACTGGAATTATTTAGAACTCTTTCTCATTGAAATCATTGACACGAAGAATGAATCCTTTGAAGAACGCAATTTTCGTCCAACTATCTATTGTTATACTCGCTACAATTTCCATTTCCCAGTTACATGCTTATGCATCTTTAAATGAAGTCACTGCTCTTCTTAACTGGAAAGCTAGCCTGCAAGACGAAAACAATAATTCTATTCTATCTTCATGGACATCTTTTTCTCCCTACAATCTAAATCATTCTTCGAATCAAACGATCCCAACTACATCTCCATGCAATTGGTACGGAATTTCTTGCAATTCTGGTGGAAGCATAAATAGATTAAACCTGTCATCCTCAAATTTAACAGGAACATTGGATCGGTTCTCGTTTTCATCATTCCCCAACCTTACTCATTTTGAATTAAGTGTAAACAGCTTTTACGGTATCATCCCACCTACTGTTGGTAACCTGTCCAAGCTTGTCTTTCTTGATTTCACTAATAATCATTTCTCCAGCACCATCCCTTCCCAAGTTGGGCTGTTGGAAAACCTTGAGGTACTTCACTTTGCTAGAAATAAGCTCAATGGTCCAATTCCACATCACATATGCCATATGATGTTTCTATATGAACTAGAGTTGAATCATAATTTTCTAAGTGGTGACATTCCTTTCTGTCTCGGTAACTTGACCAACCTTCGTTTATTACGTATCGATGAAAATGAAATGAGTGGTGCCATACCTTTCGAATTTGGAAACCTGTCCGAGTTAAATCAGCTTATTTTGCCGTTAAACAATCTATACGGCCCTATTCCAAACACTTTAGGAAATTTGAGCAAGCTTAGGGAGCTGAAGTTGTATAACAATAACATCCACGGTCCCATTCCTCCAGAACTAGGTAATTTAAGCTCATTAGAAAGGTTAAATCTTAGCAACAATAGTCTCACAGGTTTGATCCCTAATTCCTTAGGCCAGCTTAAATCCCTTACTGATTTGCGTCTTTTCAAAAATAATCTTTCTGGTCCTATTCCTGAAGAGTTCGGAAAGCTCCTGCATTTAAAAAGTTTGTCTCTTAGTAATAATGCGCTATCTGGTCCTCTTCCACATGAGTTAGGTAATCTCAAGTTAACCCAACTGGATTTTTCGCTAAATAATATCTCAGGTTCTTTACCTGATACAATATGTAATGGTGGGATATTAGAAGTACTGCTTGTAGTAGGTAATAAACTTAAAGGGAAAATGCCCAGGGACTTGTATAATTGTTCAAGTCTAACTAGAATACGCGTTGACGGAAACCAGCTTGAAGGAAATATATCCGAAATATTTGGTGTCTACCCTTACCTTAGATATATCCATCTCAGTGATAACAAATTCTATGGAGAACTTTCTGACAACTGGAGTAAGTGCCCAAGTTTAGACACGATTAATTTTGGAGGAAATGAAATTAGTGGTAGCCTACCTCCATCTCTTGGTAATTCTAGTCAACTAGGAATGATTAACCTTTCCTTTAATCATATGGTTGGAAAGATCCCAAAGGAATTTGAGAAGATAGAATTTTTAGGTAGCCTATTTTTAAGCGGTAACCAACTATCTGGTGCCATACCCCCAGAACTAGGATCACTTACAGAACTCTCTCGCATGGACCTATCTTTAAATACTTTTGGAGGCCCAATCCCACAAACTTTGGGAAATTGTGCAAGTCTTAGTTATTTGAACTTGGCAAACAACAAATTAGATCATGAAATTCCAGTTCAATTAGGTCAATTGTCTCACTTGTCATCTCTCGATCTGAGTGACAATTCATTAACTTCAAATATACCATCAGAAATTGCAAGTATGAGTAGTTTGGAGAGGCTTAATCTTTCTCACAATCAACTTTCTGGGAATATTCCAAAGTCTATGGAACAAATGAGGGGACTGTCCAGCATTGATGTATCCTACAACGACTTGCAAGGCCCGATTCCAAATAGCAAAGGCTTTTTGAATGCTCCTATTGAAGCCTTACAAGGGAACAAAGGTTTGTGTGGTAACATTAGTGGGTTACCACAGTGCAGTCTGAGAAAATCAGTGGATGATAGAGAGAAACACCTCAAGGTCGCAATTATCGTAACACTTGTTCTTCTTGGAATATTTTTACTTCTCAGTATATTCATGGGAATTTTCATCTTCTCTCGCCGAGAAAAGGAGCAGTCCTCGACAGAGCAGCTGGAAGAGGATCAGGACATGGATTTCTTTTCCGTGGTGTCTTTCAAAGGAAGGGAGACATATGATGATATCATAGTGGCGACTCAAGAGTTCGATGAAGCATATTGTATCGGAAAGGGAAGATTTGGAAGTGTGTACAGAGCTGAGTTACCATCAAATAGGATTGTTGCTGTCAAGAAACTTCATTCAGATTCCGACATGATCGACCGTAACAGTTTCTTAAATGAAGTGAAGGCATTGACTACAATAAGGCACCGCAACATTGTGAGTCTCTACGGATACTGTTCACACGGAAAAAAATCATTTTTGGTGTATGAGTACTTAGAAGGAGGTGATTTATATCAACTCCTGAAAAAAGAAGTTGCTCAAACATTGGACTGGATCAAAAGAGTGGATATAATAAAAGACATTGCTCATGCTTTATCGTATATGCACCATGATTGTTCTCCCCCAATAGTTCATCGAGATATATCAAGCAAAAATATTCTACTTAATTCAGAGTATGAGGCTTTCATTTCAGACTTCGGCACAGCCAAGGTTCTGAATCCAAACACGGCCAATGAGACTGCGGTGGCAGGAACATTTGGATACATGGCACCAGGTAATGAATTTTAAATTTTCTTTCCATATACCAGTATACTTGACAAATAGCTCATTCTTTGTTATTTTTTATTTTTTCCAGAACTTACTTTTTCAATAAAGGTCACTGAAAAGTGCGATGTGTATAGTTTCGGTGTACTTGCAATGGAATTGTTTAAAGGAGAGCATCCGGGTGATATTATCACCTCTCTCTCATATGAGAAGCTGGGGCTAAAAGATTTTGTGGATCGTCGTCTTCCATTTCCTGTAACAGAAATACAGAATGTGCTCACCTCCCTAATTTTCTTGGCAATTAAGTGTTTAAATGCTAATCCTGAAATGAGGCCTACGATGTATCATGTTTCGCAGCAGATTTCAGCTATCTGTGCGGATTGCTATTAAATTTATTATCGGATCATAAGATAGATGACTATGATCTATGTGGTTGTATCTCATGAAGGGTGTTGAGTTATATAGTTTGTGGAATATATTCTAGCTATGGTTTGTTTGTGTATCTTCTTTTTATAAACATGGAAACCTATAATGCTTAACACTTTATGGCACGTCTGCTAAATAAAACTCGTTGATCCTTGATATTGTATTGCATGTTCAGTTAGCAACATCAAGATTAATTCCATAAGTTTTATAGCTTTTTTTTTTAAAGGCAAAATATAATTGAAAACCTCAAAAAAGACAACGATACAATACAAGGCGTCTCATACAATTAACAAGATAATTAAAAGGGAAGGGCCCTAAAAGAAACAAATAAAAGATAAAATAACATAACACCAATACTAGAACCTATCACACTATTACAGATGATGCAGAAAATTGACCACTGATATAATTAGTACCAATTACCCACAAGTGCCACAATTGACCAACCAAAGCCATGAACAAGAAAGAACCATAAGTTTTATAGCTAAACTCAGCTTCTTGTATCTTCTTCACATTTGGTCATTGACAGAGGCGGAGCCACATGTTTAGTAGTGGGGGGCAATGCCCCCAACCAAGCTCTCGCATTTACCCAAAATACGTAAGAAAAAATAACAAATTTCTAACAAAGTTGACCGGTGCCCTCAGGCAAATAATTCGAGTGCCTTCAACACTCTTACAGGTTACCAAAAAACAGAGTGTTATTTAATGTACGAAATTGTTTTCCCGGTTGCATTGTCGGAAAAAATGGAGTAAAATGCATCGGAGTAAAATGGGAAAGTTAAAAGTTAGACAGTGAGGTACTGACGTGTGAACTTGTCGTGGGGGTTAAGATATCACGTGTTATTAGATAATTATCACTTGATTAACTGTTTAGAGCATCGGGGTGTGGTTAGTTTCGTCCCTCGCCGTGGCTGAGCTGGAGGCTCGCCGTGCCCCGCCGCCACACCGAGGTGGCTCGCCGTGCCCCGCCGTGGGAGTTGAGATCGTGGGGACGACGAGGCAATGGTTGTACTTTTTTTTTTTTTTCTCTCTTTTTTTTTTTTAAGATAATGATATGTAAAGTTTTTATAATAAGGTGAAGGTGAAGTGTTATTGATTTCGAAAGGTTCGTAGAGGTACTGAGCTTCTCGTGGTTAAACATAAAAAACTGAAACTTGAAAGATTAACTAAAAACATGAAATACATAATAAGCTTAAACATTAAAACTACAGAGGGATCCCTAAAAACAACATAAAAACATGAAATACATAATAAAACTACTAAAAGCTTAAAAAAACGAGTCATCCGAGTCCCAACCATCATCACTTGTTGGCGGAGAATAAAACTCCCCATTCATGTATCGACTCTCCATTAGGTCGAAATAGTTGTCTTGGAGGTACTGAGCCTCCCGTGCTTCTTGCTCACGGCGAGCAGCCTCTTCACGTGCCTGCTCTTCCAGTATCTCCCTGACGTTTTCTTCATCTTGTTCCAGCTGCCGGAGGGAAGCCTCACTTAACCCGCTTGGGTGGTTTTGAAAATCCACCTGTGGACTGTTCACATGTGGACTTGGAACAATTGGGAGGTATGGGATGTTTTCAAACCCCACCGGAAAGACATTTTCCGGTGGTGTTGAGTAAACTTCAAACTCTGGCAGAGTTGGAAAGTTGGTTTCCGGCAAGTGATTTGGGGACGGAAAGCTGGTTTCCGGCAACTTCTCTGAGCTGGGGAATTGCTGAGAAAAGTCTTTGCGAGACATTTTTTTTGTGTGTGAATTGTGTTATTTGTGTGTGAAACTAATACTGGTAGGATACTATATATAGAAAACTAAACCGTTTGAATTTGAATTTAAAATTTAAAATTTGAATTTGAATTACCCCGCCCAACAGTACCCGGTTTTTGAATTTGAATTTAAAATTTGAATTTGAATCACCCCGCCCAACAGTACCCGGTTTTTGAATTTGAATTTGAAAACCACCTTTATAAATAACATCTTATAACACCATTTTTTTCACATCTACATCAATTCAAAAAAAAACACACAAATGTCTCAAAATTTGAAGTGGAACAAGTCTGAAGAAATCTTGCTTGCGCAAGTTTGGATAGAAATTTCGCAAGCTATGGATATGCAAAATAACCGTTCCGAAAATATTTTTGGAACGACGTTATGCATATGTTCAATAATCAGACAACCGATGACCATCGTACAAAAAATTCAATCACGGGTAAATGGACGAGGATTAACGTCGATTGCAAAAGGTTCAACGCAATTTACAAACAGTTGCAGCGTCGAAGTGCTCAAAATGACCACACTCATCTCGAAAATGCGAAACTAAGCTTCCAGCAACAATTTGGTAGAAAAGAGTTCAAATATGTTCATGTTTGGGAGATTTTGAAAAATTGCCCAAATTGGGATGTCGAAGATTAAATCCAGTAGTATGTGTTGTTTTTTTTTTAATCGTGTTGTTTTTTTTTTCCGTATCGTGTTGTTTTTTATTATTGTGTTATGTATTGTATTTTTAATTTGAATGAAATGAATTTATTTAGTTTTTATTTGGAAATGAAAATTAAATAAAAAAAATAAAGTGGTAGTGGTGGGCCCCAAATGAAGAGGTTGAGGTTTGTTATGAGTGAGGAGAGAGTTTGTTGTGGTTAGTTGTGGAAAAATGGGATGCTGATGTGGCGCTGAGGTGGCACGACGACGAAAATACCCTTCGTTATAACACCTGATGCTCTTATTATTTACAAAATGAATATAATATTTATATGTATCAATTTCTTTTTATTTATCTTTGTCTATATAACATAGGATTTGACGGGCAGTATTTATCATATCTAATAGTTTAATAGTTTTTCTCAAAACTATAATTTATATGGTGTTAAATTAGTATTAAATTGTTTATAAGATTTTCAAGTTTTTTATATAGTTTGCGTATAGTGGAAATTTAGTTTGTTTTAAATAATTTCGTTTCTTACTAATTTATCGAGCTTACCGTCATACATTCTGTTAATACAAAAATTGGGCGTTCCTGGTTTGGAGCTCCAGTTCTCGTACCAATTAAGAATTGCTGCTTGAGACCTGCGCACTAAGAGACAAGAAACACCGTTAGGCTTACCGTGGGATTGTCTCCCACGATTATCCTCCGGCGTGAGAGTGAGTAATCGGTTTTAAGGTTTTAGGAGTTTTAGGGTTATGAGATCGTACCTTAAACGAGGGATATGGTTCCCTTTATATACGCACGGAATCCTTGTTGGTGCCGTGTTCCCCAACCTTCGCGTATCCGCCTAAGTCGGTTGGGAATGATTATCCCCTTATTTTAGAAGAGATCGGATATCTATTTCGTAAATAGATATGGGCTTGGGCTTCGTGAGCCCAAACGCTTATTGATGTCGGCCCAGTTCGTGCCGGGCTTGTGAGTATTGGGCTGTAGTCGGGTTTATGACCCGACTCCAGACTATACGTCATCATGTCCCCCCAGTCTAGTATGCGCAGTGCGTAACTGCGGATACTAGACTAATGACCGTAGTCCCAAATAAAATAAACTTACGAAACGTATGAAAGAAGCCATACACATACCCGTAGGTGCGTTGTATATAGACATCAAAGTGAAATGTAAACGCCTCGTTATTCGGGGGAAAGTGACTGTCCCGCGTCCCATCAGAGTGATCTCAACCACACAAGTGGAATCCACGTGGCACGTATCGTGTGGATGAGAGAAGAGTATAAAACCACCCGTCATTTTCACAAAGTGATCCACCGTAAAAAACAATCCGCCATTGTTGAAATAGAACTCCAGCTGCAAACTAGAAATTAAACTACCTCAAGGTACCCGCGCGTGCGTTTCTGTAAATCCACCACTATGGTCAAACAACTGCATGAGTTCACCTCCAATCTATCCACGAGTGATCTCTTAGAGTTCACTTCGGATTATTACATACCGCTTAGCGTACATCCGGTTGTTCCGGGTGCGCGGGCGTCTATTGCCGATTTCCCGAAGGAAGGTGGGGGTATACACGCGTTTTTCATTCGCGAATCAACGCGTGCCTCTATCCCAATTCCTGTGCGATATATTGAAATATTATAATCTGCACATATCACAATTGCATTGTATAGGCGCCGCTAAAATTACAAATTTTGAGGTGAACTGCCGGTTACTGGCGGTGAATCCCACCATCAACCTTTTTCGCGTGTTCTACCATACAACCTGGTCACATGGGTGGGTGTCCTTTGCTAAGCGCGCTGGTAGATTTCAATGTTATACAAAGAAGCTAGACGCGCTTAGGAATTGGAGGGAGTCCTTTTTCTGGGTAGACATCGCTGTGTTTCCGTGGACCTATGACTTTCATACCCAGGGTTCGTTGGTGAAGGATGAGTGCCCCCCGCCTGGATCCTATGTTGCTGAGGATGCGGAATTGATAAACGCTAACCGCATCCCCATTAATTCCTATCCTGAGGAATTTTTGGTACACATGGGCATCAGCCGGAACTATTTTGGTCCCGAAGATGAGATCCCAATCTTTTTAGAAGCCAATGGCCAGGGTGGGTACTCGTTCTTCCGCACCTCCTTTTGTAGTAAGAATGATCTTCCTTTGTTCCCACATTATATAACCAATGCTGTTTGTTTGTTTCCTATTGCGCAGAGATGGACCTCTTTATTGTTGTTCGCTTGGCGAAGCCGATTGAGGTGGTGACAGTGCAGCGGCCTTTGAGAGAAGGAGAGGAGCCAATCCTAGCTGCTACCGCAGGGCGCGTCATAGAGCTGAATCGCGGGGAGACAGGAACCAGTTCCTCAGTCGCAGTGGAGGTAACACCCCTACAAAGCCGCCCTAATCCCGAAGTAACTTCTCTTGTAGCACAGCCACCGCCCGTAGCTGTGGCTCACCCTATGGAGGAAGAGGAAGAAGAAGAATCCGGGCTTAGGCGTAAAAGGACCCGAAGGGATGATGGTGCGGGCCCATCAAGGAAAAAACGCCCCGTGGTTCAGACTGTGGAAGAATCCTCCACGGATGAAGCGTCTTCGCACCCTTCTGCTGATGTCGCTGAGCCACAGTGAGTAAAGCCGTATATATATAATTTCCGTGTGTTGGTTGATATGCTAGTTGTTAATCTAACATTTCGCTGGTGATCATTCACAGGGAGAAACAGGTGATAGAATCACCCCCCAAGGCTAGTCCTATACATTCGCGCATTCGAGCCGCAGAGCCAGGATAATGAAGACCGGTCGATGCGGATCGCCCATGGAGCAATTGGTTGAAGAATTGGTGTAGGTCTCCACACATCAGGCTGCACTAATTGTGAAGCTGAAAGACCGAGTAGCAGGTGGGGTGAACCAAGATTCACAAAAGGACCAGGCAATAGCTTCGTTGGAGGCGCTGGCCCAGGGCCGGATAGCGCCCATGCAGAGGCAAGGGATTTGAGCGCATACGCTTAAAAACAGGCCGATGACAAAATGGCGCTAATGTGCCAAATAAATCAAGAGCGTCTGATGCTTTGCCAGAGACAAGTCTGCGTGCGCTGGGTACTTAAACATCTGGAGCGGGGTAAGGAAAATTTGTTTGCAGTTGGGGAGCTTGGGGCTACTGTGAGCTGGTCATTGGAGGTGCAGGAGGCAAAACTGCGTAAGCTTAGCATTGAATATGACGAGGAGTTGTATCCTCAACTTATGTCCACAATAGCGGAGCGCAGGTGGCTCATAGGCCACGGTATCCGCCTAGCTGCCCTTAATACCCTGGAATCGCCAGAGGTGGTTAACGCCTTCGGGGAGGTTGTGCGGTGCGCTCTGGAGCGTGGTAAATCAGAAGCAATTGAAGAGCTCCACGAGGCAAAACTGTTGAAGGTGGCGGTTGATAAGGTACCGAATTATGATGCGGAGTCATATGATCATTTGGTCGCTGCCATGCAGAGAATGAAAGATTTAGAGCTCCCAATGATTTCGGAGCTTGAGCGCGATCAAGATTATCCGATAAATGTTATTATGGCAGGGTTGACCTTGGCGCGTCATCGTGCCGAGGATGCCGAAAAACAGCTGGACTATTATTTGAAGCCCCATGAGTCTCAGCTGCAAGTACCTGTGTTTGCACGTCCTAGGGATAGCCAGAATCCCTTTGCTTTGGAAAAAGAGGTACCTTTGTAGGAGGTCTTGGAAGCGCATGCGACCCGTCTTGCTAAAAAAGAAGGTATTGCAGGTAAAGCTATTTTGTGCGGGGTTGGTGCGGCTCACTTGCCAAGGTCGATGGGGTGCCGGTCGGTGTGGCCACCGTGTCGCATCAAGATGCAGACATGTTGAAAAGTGTTAGCGAAGTTAAAGGTGCAACAAGTCACGTTGGCACCTCTTCACTTAAGCGTTGTAGCAGCTGGTAGCTGATATGTTGCAAAATAACTCTCGCTTGTAATAACTCGTGGTTATGAATGAAAGTCTCTTTCTTGCTGTAGATATTTGCAATGTATATGTATCTGTCTGTCTGTGCGTAAAAGATGTATTTGTTGCCGAAGAGACAAACGTGTACGCCAGTGCAAATATATAGAAAATCCATAATCATGTACGAAAAATCCTAGTCTACTTGAGAAATAATTCCAAGTACTTTATCATAATCGTGTATGGTATGATATTCAGCGTGCTGTACATATCACATGGAGGAAACAAGTGTCTTGGTTCCTAAGTTGTTAAACGTGCACGTGTGCGCTGTTGCGCAACCATCGTGGGTTACGCACATATCTTATTCCAACGTCTCGAGAACAAGGTGTTTAACAAGGATACATGATCCAATGTTGATGGGTTTGCAACCCTCTTACTCAACAAGTTATTTAGTAGGTTAACTTATCCTTTTACCATCGTGGGTTTATTCGTAGTGCATGCACGCCATCGTGGGCAAGAAATAAAAAATTGTTAAAGACCTACAGTATATGGAGATAACAACTTAAAATGTGTCGCGGAGTTAGCTAGAAACCGCGGCATTTTATTGATACTTGCAAGTTTTTTGAGAGATAACAAAGAAAACAGTATATATGAAAACATAAAGATGAATACATGAATGTTTATTGAGAGCCGAAAGTGCGAAGCGTCTGCGCGCTGTGCCGTAGCCATTCTTATAGGTAGCACCTCTTGAGGTTGCCGATGTTCCATGTGCGCGGTAGGTCACGACCATCCAAGCCTCGTAGCCTCTGGCCTGTGCCTATTGCTTGATAACCTCATAGGGTCCTTCCCATTTTGGTCCGAGCTTACCTGTATCTTCTGCGTGGCTCGCCTCATTGGCACGGTAGACAAAGTCGCCTGGTCGGAATGAAACACTGCGTACTTTAGCATCATAGTAGCCCTTCATTTTGACTTCGACTTTGCCTCCCGTATGGCTGCGCGTTCGCGTCTTTCTTCCAGCAGATCCAAGTCGACACGTCTTTCATCGTCGTTTGTTGTCACATTGATCTCCGCAGTGCGGATGGTTGGCATGCCGATCTCAGTTGGTATAACAGCTTCTGTCCCATAGACTAGAGAGAAGGGGTGTCCCCGTCTTTGGTTTTTATGGAGGTGCGGTGCGCCCACAGTACATGCGAAAGTTCTTCGACCCACCTTCCTTTGTGCCTATCCAGGCGCGCTTTGATTCCTTCGCCCAGGCTTCGGTTTGCGCGCTCTACTAAGCCATTGGTTTGTGGGTGCGTAACCGACGCGAAGTGTTGGGTGATGTTTAACTTCTCGCACCAATCTTTGAAGGGGTTTTCGCGAATTGTTTCCCATTATCCGAGATGATTTCACCAGGTAATCCGAAGCGGCATACAATGTTGTCCCAGACAAAGCGTTTCACCTGGTTGCCAGTGATTGTCGCCACTGCTTTTGCCTCGATCCACTTGGTGAAGTAGTCTATGGCTACTATGAGAAACTTGAGACCACCCGCTGCTATTGGAAAAGGACCTGCAATATCAATGCCCCATTTGTAGAATGGCCATGGCGCCGTGATTGGCGTTAGCTCATGCTGTGGTTGGCGCGGGATGGGTCTATGAACTTGGAAATCATTGCACTTCCTTATTAGGTCCCGCGCATCTCGATGCATGGTTGGCCGATAGTATCTGATCGCATGGCGCGTGCTACAACGGATCGCGGTCCTGCGTGCATGCTGCATGAACCTTCATGGATTTCTCGCAGCACGTAATTTGCTTGTAGAGGGCCAACGCAGCGGAGCCATGGTTGGAGGAAAGAGCGTCGGTATAGTATGTTGTCTCGCAATTCGAATCTCTGCGCTGTGCGCCGTATTCTGCGAGCTTCTGTCTGTTCTTGGGGTAATGTTCCCTTGCGTAGGAATTCCGTAATCGGTGTCATCCATGTAGGGCCATCCTCCTCTATGACAGCGGAGACTTCTATCTCCGATATTGATTTGCTTTTCAGTGTTTCCACCAGCACTTGCTTTGATAAGTGTGCGAAGCTTGTCGAGGCGATCTTGCTCAGTGCGTCTGCCTTGCGATTTTCTCCTCTAGGGACTTGCTTGATAGTAAATCTGTCAAAGCCTTTGATCAGTGTCTTAGTCTTCTCAAGATATTGAATCATATTCTCTTCTTTGGCCACGTATTCACCCAACACGTGGTTGGCTACTAGCCGGGAGTCTACATTTGCTTCCAAGTTACGTACACCCATTCGAGCTGCAATGCGTAGTCCGGCGATTAGAGCTTCGTATTATGCCTCATTGTTTGTCGCGGTAAATTCAAAACGCAGTGCGTAAGTGAATTCCATTCCCTCTGGGTTTGTGAGAATGAGGCCAGCTCCTGATCCGTCTGCGCATGCGGATCCATCTCGTAAAAAATCCATGGATCTTGTAGTTCCTTCGTCTTGGTGTGGGTACCGTATCGATTTGCGGCTTCTCGATGATGAAGTCTGCGCGAGAACCTGTCCTTTTATTGCGGTACGTGGTCTGTAAGAGATGTTGTGTTCGCCTAGCAACACACTCCACTTCTAGAGTCGTCCTGATGCATCAGGTTTGGAGATGATCTGCTTGATGGGTTGATCTGTGATTACCACTATCGGGTGCGCTTGGAAGTACCGGCGTAGTCGCTTGGCGGCAAACACTAATGCCAAGACTAACTTTTCCATGGCACTGTAGTTCATTTCCGGCTTTGCTTACAAAATAGATAGGGGTTTGCACTGAGTCCCTATCTGTTAGTAGCACTGCGCTGACTGCCCCATGAGTCGCTGATAAATACATGATCGCTCTTCCCCGGTCGGGGTGCAACGAGTGTTGGGAGCGTTGCTAGATGCTGTTTGAGTGTAGTGAAGGCTTCTTCCGCCTCCGTCGTCCACCGGAAATCACTCTTTTTCATACACCTCTTGAGTGTTTTGAAAAGAGGTAATGACTTTTCTGCTGACTTAGACAGGAACCTGTTTAGGCCAGCCAGTTTTCCGTTGAGAGATTGGACTTCTGATATGTATAAAAAGGCTCAAGGGTTATGTGTGTGGACAAATCCTCAATATCAATATCAAAAATATTCACGAAGATAGATTCAAATTCTCTTAGGAAAAAGAATAATAAATCAAATCCCGTGTGTGATCGTGTAGTACGGATTAGTCAACCCGAATCGTTTTCCCAACGAGGCGTGAATTGCCAACGTCGTTCTAAGTTTGGATTTTATGCTTGATGATATGGATTATAGATTTGATTATATACTACGGGGATGGGAAAGTAATTAAGGAAATCTATTCTACGGGAAATCCTAAACGCGATCTAAAATAAAACGTAATAAACAAAACGCGATTAAAATGCAACTACGTCTAAATGATACCCTAAAAATGCCTAAAAGTACTTTTACTCTAAAAATGTAATTAGAAAACTATTTTAGAATTAAAACTATTTTTTTTGGATTTTTCTTGATTTTATAAAAATTAAAAACTAATTTAAACTATTTAAATCTAATTAAATCTATGAAAAATACCAAATCAAAAGAGAAAAATGAGGAAAAATCTTTTTTAAGCTTTTTATATTTTTCTTAAACTATTAAAATTGAAAAATTATTTTTTGGAACTTTTTCTCAATTAATTGCTATTAAAACTAATTAAAAATTAATTAAAATCTATTTAAATTGAGAAAAATAGCAAATGAAGACCAAAAATTATGAAAATCTTAGGATAATTCTAAAAAAAATAATAAGAATCTATGAAAAATGAAAAATCAACAGCTTATGTGTAGAAATTAAAAGATGTAGTGTAACAGCTAGTGTAATAAGCTAGGAAAAATAGCAAATAAGCTAATCAACCAACTAAACAGTAACAGAAGCTAACTTATACTAGAATAAGCTAATTACTACAAATTACAACTACTCCTATCAAGTCCTAAGCTCAGATTGATGATCTAATGCAACTGCTTAACTATCCAAACAGTGGTTCAGGTCCATTGTTTGAGCTTATTCACAAGCTCAACTAATAAGCTATTCAGAAAACTACTTATGCAGTCTTAATAAGCACCTGGCCAACTATGATTGTGCAAAAATCCAGGTCCTAACTCACTGAATTGAAGCAGATGCAACAGAAACAAAGTGGCCTGTTTCACACTTAAGTGTGAACAGGGCAGATTTAAGCTAAAGTACTAGCTTATTTGAAGTTCAAAATGACCAAATCAGTTGAAGCAAAAAGTAGTTATCAGATTAAGACCAGTTGAAAATTTAATTTCCAAAGTTTCAAACACTGAATCTCAGAGATGAATAAGAAATTTATGCACAAAGTTTTGTTGAAAACTGCAGTTGACAGATTTGACTTTTTAAGAACATAACTAAATTTTGACCAAACTCAGTTTTAATCCAATCTAATGAACTGATTATGATGTTTAAACACTAATAATGATTACTAAAAGCTAGATCTAACAAATCCAAACCAACTTGCAGCTAATGACTACTACTGATTTAGACAGATTCAGATTCTAGAACAATTACACTATGATTTTGACTTATGAGCTAAAACTGCTAACACTATGACCTCAATTGACTATCAATTAACTACTAAGCAAGTATCAAACACTAACCACAGATCTACTATCCTCTAGCACACTAAAATCAGCAATACCAAACACTATTAAAGCTATAGATATAAGAACTAAATGACAGATTATCACTAGATATACCAAACAATTATCAAACACAAATAAAATAGCAACAATTACCACTATTGAACAGATTCAAACACAACTTCACTGATCAAAACAGAAATTAGTACTTACAAAATTCCATAGCCACTATGGCTTGCACTTTGAAGACAATAGAACCACTATCCTAACAACCTCTAACCTATTCCAATCCTGCTCAGAATTCAACCCAATCCAGTATCATTAACACACCAAACCAGATCCAGATCCAAAACCAGCAATCCAGGAACAGCTACTGTAGCATCTGATACTAACTGATGTAGTAATGATTTTGAGATTAAAACAAGTAACAAGCTCACAATAAGCTATGAAAAGCTTAAATGAACCTATGAAACAATAGATCAATGGTGGATTAATCCAAAACAAAGATCTAAAGTGATTTTTAATTTTCAAATGATTTTATGCGATTTTTTTGTATTTTTGAGATTTTGAAAAGTAAAGCTAAAACATGTGTTTAAAATACTGAATAAGCACTAGAATAAGATAATAATCAGACTTAGAACATAAAAACTTAATCAATAACAATTGAAAGTAAAATTCAAATTCTATTAATAATGGAAATATTGAGTACAAATACGAATTACAAAAGGATTTAAAACATTTAAATGGAAATAACCACTACAACTAAATCTAGAGAGAAGAAAATTACAGAAAATTAAGATAAGAAGAGATACATCTTTGTGAATGCTAATGAGGTCTATTTATAATTGAGCTAGAGGTAAGAAGCTTCTCGAATTCCTTCATATTGTGCTACTTTGAGCTCATATCCACCCTTGGATCACATCCCACACAACATCTTCTCATCTTATCCCTTGGATTGAATCTGGTGACAAGCTTCGTCCAATAAGAGAGCGACATGTGGACAATGGCACACGGATTGATGAAGTGTCAGTCCCTTTGTGTCAGGTGTGTCAGGTAAAGTACTATATTGCCCTTAATTGCTGTGAAATTGCTTAATTAACCGGGAAGGGTAATTAGGGTTTATGTAAATGCAGAATTGGGTGAAATTTTGGCGCGGGTTGTTTTTTTTATATTATTTCGGGTGTTTGACTGGGGAAACGGGTGGTTGACCTGGGTAATTACTCGGGTATGGTTGGGTTTCGGATTGGATATTATACCGAGTAGTAGTGAGTTAAAGGTTGGGCTCGGGTCTTTACTTTTGGGCCGAATGGTTTAACAAGGATAATGGATTTTAGGACTTGGATTAAATATGTGACCCAAAGTATATTTAAGGGACCAAAAGTGTAAATTCTGAATTCCAAGGGACCACAATTGTAAATCTAAAACTCTTTCAAGGGCCAATCTTGTCAAACTTTAATAATCCAAGGGTGAGATTTGTAACTTTTGAATCTTTGAGGGACCAAATCTGTCAAAAGCTCAAAGTGCAGGGCCATTCTTGACTTTTCTTCAAACTTTGCTGAAACTTCAGAAATCATCTTTTGAGAATAAAATCTTCTAAAATACACAATCTTGACCTTCCAGCTCAGCTAAAACTCTCTTGATCTCTCGTGCTCGGATTTACATCTGATTTGGATCCTTTTTGTGTGTTTTTGCATATCCGTACCTGCACAAGCATAAACTCAAGAAAACCACAAATATAAGCAATAAACGGCTTTTCCTTGGTTGTTTTGGGTCAGTTTTGATAATGAAAAGATATGTGAATAAGCACATATCAAAATACCCCAGACGAGACCATTGTCGTGTCCTCACGCAATGCAATCAACTCACGCTTCTAAAACCAAGGATTTCCATCTCTTTCTACTAAACCTATGAAGACACTTAAATTGGTATGTCCAAACCATCAAGTTATCTCACACAAGCTAGCCACTTGTGAATGACTAACCGTAAGAAACTTCAAACAGTTAAGACAAACCAATAATAAGAGAAAAAGTAGCAAAGATTCCTCAAAAGAGATTAAGAAACCCCTAATTCTAAAAACGCCCCGTTTACCTTTTAATTCACAAGTAGATATTACGATTAAGCACATCAGATTATGAATGACGGTTTGTTGAACTTTCATGTCGATCAATAACTCAAACATTTTTCAAACGACACGTTAGGATCACGGAGTAGAAAACACAACACAGCGTGAAGTGACCATACGGATAGAATACATCGTCCCTGATTTTTCACAAGCTCCCAAACTAAGCGTAAAACCGAAATCATTGTTACATACGACTCTAGATGCTAACACTACCCATGGAAGTTACTTGTGTAATTACCTTTTGTTCCCATTTTCCTATTTCCTCTAGATTTTTTTATTTTTGTGAGAAATGAATTTCTTCAAATTCTCGTTTCGATAACTTTTATTCCGATAAAGATACAAAGCTAAGTCGATAATTAGTTATCCGCCTTCTCTCAAGAACCATTGTCGTAAAAATGAGGTCCACATCAAGGAATTTTATTCACTAACTTTTTATTTTTTCACTTTTCAACATTTTTCATTTTTTTTTTTTTTTTTCAACATTCATTTTCATTCACTTAGACTTTTACGTGTATGAGCTATGAACCACGGAGCTTCACGGGGTAATTCCAAGACTATAGGCTTCATGAAATGAGGATCCCGGCTGGCTAGGCTAAGACCTCATACAATCCCGGCTAAAGATCCAAGGGTCCGATCTCGACACCGCAGCTCACAAATTTACTTATTACTTTATTACTTATCACTGATTTCTTATTTATTACGAATCCTTGATGTGTACCCAATTTTTAAAACAAAGATTCTTTTAAGAAGGTAAAGAACTAACTATCGCCAAAAACTCAACATCTCTAATTATTATTAGACAGATATGGGGTGAAACAATTTTGTGGGAACAAAAAGCCATAAGTACCTTCGATGGGCTCTAAAGAGAACCAACTACTCCACGCTTAGCATCTAAACTCATAAGTAACTCTATCATTTCTCGATCTCTGCAAATTTAAAATCCCAAATAATGAGATCCGCAGATGCTTAGCCGATAATTTTTAGATTATCTATGGTTAAGGGAACAAGCTAGGGCTCAACACGCTCGGTCAAGTCAGAATTCCATTCCTACTCTCACCAGCGGAAAGTCAATCAAGGTGTCAAAACATATGTTAACTTAGCAAATGCTTCGTCTAATGAAATCAAGTTATGCATATTTAAAATCACTCAGGGAAACTTGCAAAATCTTGGCCTTGTGAGCTAGAATTCGCATTTTATAGCTTCTTATCTAAGAGACTAGCAAAACTTTTCAATCAAAAAGACTTAACAAAAGCTTACAAAAATTTTTAAATTTTTCTCATTTTTGCACAATTTTTCATTTTCTAAGGAAAAACGGGGTTGCGAGAGAAACACGACAGAAATAAGCAAGTGCGGTCAAATCAAATCGAAGATTACCCTGCCCCAGACTAGAATGAAACATTGTCCTCAATGTTTAAAGCAAGGGTATCACGAAAATCTAAAAGCCGTTTATTAAGTATGCTCAAAGATAAACGTTAGTCGATAAGATTAGGATATCGGATTTCCATCAGCATCGATCATGAAACTCGAATAGAGAAAATGACAAACTTCGAGCACGAGAGTCTTCATATCGGGAACATCCTAAACACAACATCACAAACAACCAAACACGAGAAATCGAAGAGGCAGACCCCTTCGCGTCACTTATTAGAAAATAGAAAGAAGATAGATGGATAAGCATGGGGTGCCTCCCACGAAGCGCTACTATTTTTGATTACCGAGTCGCTAGCCTGACTCGTCCCCGAATTCATTTGTCCTTGGGGAAGAAAATGGTAGAGATACCAGGGTCAAAAACGGTGTCCTCATTCCCGAAAGAATGAGACTGGGTGGTTTGGGAGGGAAAGAAAATGTCGGGCTCCAGCACATAAAGAATGACTCCTCCCAAACTCACATAAGGCATATGAAAGATCGATCCATCATCTGGCGGTTTTGCAGGCGGACGAAAAGATGAAGGATCGATAAGAGAATACTCCAAGAAAGACGGGAGCTCATGGTACAGAAAGGTGTTACTCAAAGGCTCATCAACGAAGGCATCCAAGAGAGGATCCTTATCTCGAATGACATTTTTAGCATAAAACTCATCAACGCGTATCCCGGGGTTGAAAATCTTGTCTTCGGAGAGAAAGGAGATCAAAGTGTCATCTATGTGAAAATCCTCACGAGGAGAGGATTCACTCTCGGCTAAAAAATAATATTGGACCTCGGGATCAATAAGTTCATCTGTCGACAACTTCACTTCCTTATCTTTCTTTGGAAAAAACGGATCATCGTATTCTTCTTTGTCCTTAGAGAAAATCGAGTCGGTAGGAGTAAGTTCATCGGTGAACTCCTTACTTTCTTCGTCAAAGAGTTGATTTTCAAAATTTTGAGTATATTCAGAATCGAATTCGAACAAGGGATTTGTGAATGTCGTTTTGAAAGATTCTGGATCGAAAGATGTCTCAAGAGAAGGTTCCATGATTTCAGAAGAAGGAGTGGGATTGCCACTCAAAGGAAGGTCGATTGTCTTAGAAATCGGAGGTGGGACAAGTGGTGTGCTCTCAGAGCTAGAAGTTTCCACCACTACCGTTGTAGACTCCTTTTCTTGTTTCTTTTTCCGTTCAGCTTGTATTGTTGACATACTCTTGATCGTAAACCTTGAAAGATCAATTCGAGACGTTTTGGGTTCAACTTTCTTCACATCATTCGGAAAAATGGAATTACCACTTTCTTGAGAAAAATCAATCACACCGATGCTATGAATCGAATGATCATCGGGTGGAGGTTTTGACGTTCTTTCGGCATAAAACACTATTTTTTCATTTCCTTTTCTTATCGTTATCGTTCCTTGGTAATGATCCACAATGACTTTCGCGGTTCTCAAGAATGGTCTTCCTAAAGTGAGAGGAACTCGGGCATCGACCTCTATATCAACTACGGCGAAATCCACGGGAAACTGGAATTTATCCACTCGTACCATAACATCGTTGACTACACCAACCGTGTGAGCAATTGTTCGATTAGCTAATTCGATAGTCATACAAGTCGGTATAAGAGTCTTTAATCCAAGCTCATGATATATCGCAAGAGGCATGAGACTTATGCTTGCACCTGAATCGGTTAGGACATTATATTCCTTAATATCATTTAAGGAGCAAGGAAGGAGGAATTTCCCGGGATCACCAAGCTTCTCGGAAGCTTGGTTTGAGGAAGAATTAAACGGTGTAGGCTCAATTGAAATCTTTGAAATTTGTTCCAATTTCTCTTCATAAATCTTTTCAGCAGTTTTGATCATATCAGTCGTAAGTTTGAACTTGGTTCCGGAAACAACTTTCATTTTGTCGAACCGTGATTGAACAGATTTGCACGGTGTAAGGTTAGAACTTGGCATGATGACAGATATAGAAGGAACTTGGGCAACCAGAGGTTGGACGTATTTGGCTTTTCCATTATCAAGAGGAATTACCGGGTCCTTTGTCACCTCGGTCTCTCGTGCTACATTCCTCACCGGAGAAGAAGTAGTCATTGAGGGCCCGTTATCTCGAATGTTTATAGATTTCATTTCTCCCTTCGGGTTTGGAATTGTGTTACTTGGGAGAGAACCGAAACCCGAGGGTTGAGAATAAGATGTAGACGGTTGACTGGCTTGAAAGAAACTAGCCATCATATTCTTTATTTCCGACATCTGTTTGTTGCTTGTAGCTTCCATCTCCTTTTTGTAGTCCGTCCTCATGCCGTTAATTTGATTTTGCAAACTTTTGATGGTGTAATCAGAATTCTTCATGTAAGTTAGAAAATCGTTGTTCGGGGCGGCTTGAGGAGGTGCTTGATAAGATTGTTGAGGAGGAGGTGGTTGTTGGTAAACTTGAGATGGAGGAGCTTGGTAGTGTTGATTTCCATGATTAAAATTAGCTCCTCGGTTCTGATTGTTGTTACCATTGAAACGGTTTTGATTCTGGTTTTGTTGTTGAGGTTGGTTGAAACCGGGAGGTCCGAGATAATTGTTTGAACGGTAGCTAAGAAGATTTCGATCTCCTTGCGGTTGATTGTAGTTTCCTGTAGCAGCATAAACATTCTCATGTGCGTAGCCACCGACGGCTGGGCATTCGGAATAAGAATGTGGACCTCCACAAGTCTCACAAATCTGGTGTACTGATTTCACTTGTTGTTGTTGATTCTGATTGTTCATCTGAGTAATCCGTAAGATATCATCCATCTTTTTGTTCAGTGCGGCTATTTCGAGAGAAGAAGACGTATTTGATCGAGATGATGCACCCCTTTCGGCGGTAGAATCCCAATAGTTATAATGAGCGGTCATGTTCTCAATAAGATCGTAACATTCCTCGGGACGTCTTTTCATGAAAGTTCCACCAGCAGCAGCATTAATCGTTTCACGGTGTCTCAACGTTAAACCATTATAAAACGTATCAATTTGAGTGACAAGCAACATGTTATGATTCGGACATCGATCAATCGCAAGCTTATATCGTTCCCAAGCTTCAAACAAAGATTCGTCGGGATATTGCCGGAAATTACTGATATCGTTCCTCAATTTCGTCACCATCGTCGGTGGAAAGTACTTTGCCGAAACTTGAAACCATTTCCTCGAAGGTATGAATCGAATTCTTCGAGAGTCGATCAAACCAAGACGTGGCATGATGAGTCAAAGAGTATGGGAAGAGATACAGACGAAGGGCGTCATCGGAGACCCCATTCTGTTTCATACTCTGAGTAACCGTTAGAAACTTATCAAGATGCTTATTTGCATCGTCATCTTGGTCCTCCCCTCCCGTACATGGTAGGTTGACATAACTCCTCCATCGTTCGGAGATCGGGAGCTACATGTTGATTATCGGGAGGAGGATTAGGACCGGGTATTGGTGGTCCGTTGGGAGTAGCCATATTACGTAACTTCAGTGCGTTCGATTACGCTTCGAAGTCGTCTAGATCGAGATCGAGTGCGCATGCACTTAAAACCAAGTCAATTAAAAGAAACCGATATTCGAAAACACAGTGAACTTAAACCAATAATCCCGAGTGAATAAATCACCTCTATAAGACAAACGCACAAGCGAGCGGAGAAGCTTTGTAGGTCAGCGCGAAGCTTATTAAAAACCCGCTTCTTTACAGCCGCAATTTAATGTCAGGCCGTCCTTATACCCACCACACAGTTTGTTTATCCAATAGAAGTAAATAAATCCACAAGCGACACAAAGGCAAGTTTTTGATCTTTTGTTCGGGAACTTATAATGATAACACCTCCGTTGAGAATGTTATATAATTGGTATCTTCTATTTTAGCTCAAAATCAAAAGAGAAAATCTTTTTGTATTTTTAATATGATATATATATACAAAAGAAAAAGGAAAATATTTTTTACTTTTTATTTTTATAGAAAATAGTAACTTCACGAATGAAGGTTCTCAAGTCACTAATCGACAAACCTCAAACGATATTGTCGTGACACAACCTCCCCGGCAGCGGCGCCAAAATTTGATATGTATAAAAAGGCTCAAGGGTTATGTGTGTGGACAAATCCTCAATATCAATATCAAAAATATTCACGAAGATAGATTCAAATTCTCTTAGGAAAAAGAATAATAAATCAAATCCCGTGTGTGATCGTGTAGTACGGATTAGTCAACCCGAATCGTTTTCCCAACGAGGCGTGAATTGCCAACGTCGTTCTAAGTTTGGATTTTATGCTTGATGATATGGATTATAGATTTGATTATATACTACAGGGATGGGAAAGTAATTAAGGAAATCTATTCTACGGGAAATCCTAAACGCGATCTAAAATAAAACGTAATAAACAAAACGCGATTAAAATGCAACTACGTCTAAATGATACCCTAAAAATGCCTAAAAGTACTTTTACTCTAAAAATGTAATTAGAAAACTATTTTAGAATTAAAACTATTTTTTTGGATTTTTCTTGATTTTATAAAAATTAAAAACTAATTTAAACTATTTAAATCTAATTAAATCTATGAAAAATACCAAATCAAAAGAGAAAAATGAGGAAAAATCTTTTTTAAGCTTTTTATATTTTTCTTAAACTATTAAAATTGAAAAATTATTTTTTGGAACTTTTTCTCAATTAATTGCTATTAAAACTAATTAAAAATTAATTAAAATCTATTTAAATTGAGAAAAATAGCAAATGAAGACCAAAAATTATGAAAATCTCAGGATAATTCTAAAAAAAATAATAAGAATCTATGAAAAATGAAAAATCAACAGCTTATGTGTAGAAATTAAAAGATGTAGTGTAACAGCTAGTGTAATAAGCTAGGAAAAATAGCAAATAAGCTAATCAACCAACTAAACAGTAACAGAAGCTAACTTATACTAGAATAAGCTAATTACTACAAATTACAACTACTCCTATCAAGTCCTAAGCTCAGATTGATGATCTAATGCAACTGCTTAACTATCCAAACAGTGGTTCAGGTCCACTGTTTGTGCTTATTCACAAGCTCAACTAATAAGCTATTCAGAAAACTACTTATGCAGTCTTAATAAGCACCTGGCCAACTATGATTGTGCAAAAATCCAGGTCCTAACTCACTGAATTAAAGCAGATGCAACAGAAACAAAGTGGCCTGTTTCACACTTAAGTGTGAACAGGGCAGATTTAAGCTAAAGTACTAGCTTATTTGAAGTTCAAAATGACCAAATCAGTTGAAGCAAAAAGTAGTTATCAGATTAAGACCAGTTGAAAATTTAATTTCCAAAGTTTCAAACACTGAATCTCAGAGATGAATAAGAAATTTATGCACAAAGTTTTGTTGAAAACTGCAGTTGATAGATTTGACTTTTTAAGAACATAACTAAATTTTGACCAAACTCAGTTTTAATCCAATCTAATGAACTGATTATGATGTTTAAACACTAATAATGATTACTAAAAGCTAGATCTAACAAATCCAAACCAACTTGCAGCTAATGACTACTACTGATTTACACAGATTCAGATTCTAGAACAATTACACTATGATTTTGACTTATGAGCTAAAACTGCTAACACTATGACCTCAATTGACTATCAATTAACTACTAAGCAAGTATCAAACACTAACCACAGATCTACTATCCTCTAGCACACTAAAATCAGCAATACCAAACACTATTAAAGCTATAGATATAAGAACTAAATGACAGATTATCACTAGATATACCAAACAATTATCAAACACAAATAAAATAGCAACAATTACCACAATTTAACAGATTCAAACACAACTTCACTGATCAAAACAGAAATTAGTACTTACAAAATTCCATAGCCACTATGGCTTGCACTTTGAAGACAATAGAACCACTATCCTAACAACCTCTAACCTATTCCAATCCTGCTCAGAATTCAACCCAATCCAGTATCATTAACACACCAAACCAGATCCAGATCCAAAACCAGCAATCCAGGACACTCTGTAGCATCGATACTAAGCGATGTAGTAGTGATTTTGAGATTAAAACAAGTAACAAGCTCACCATAAGCTATGAAAAGCTTAAATGAACCTATGAAACAATAGATCAATGGTGGATTAATCCAAAACAAAGATCTAAAGTGATTTTTAATTTTCAAATGATTTTATGCGATTTTTTTGTATTTTTGAGATTTTGAAAAGTAAAGCTAAAACATGTGTTTAAAATACTGAATAAGCACTAGAATAAGATAATAATCAGACTTAGAACATAAAAACTTAATCAATAACAATTGAAAGTAAAATTCAAATTCTATTAATAATGGAAATATTGAGTACAAATACGAATTACAAAAGGATTTAAAACATTTAAATGGAAATAACCACTACAACTAAATCTAGAGAGAAGAAAATTACAGAAAATTAAGATAAGAAGAGATACATCTTTGTGAATGCTAATGAGGTCTATTTATAATTGAGCTAGAGGTAAGAAGCTTCTCGAATTCCTTCATATTGTGCTACTTTGAGCTCATATCCACCCTTGGATCACATCCCACACAACATCTTCTCATCTTATCCCTTGGATTGAATCTGGTGACAAGCTTCGTCCAATAAGAGAGCGACATGTGGACAATGGCACACGGATTGATGAAGTGTCAGTCCCTTTGTGTCGGTGTGTCGGTAAAGTACTATATTGCCCTTAATTGCTGTGAAATTGCTTAATTAACCGGGAAGGGTAATTAGGGTTTATGTAAATGCAGAATTGGGTGAAATTTTGGCGGGTTGTTTTTATATTATTTCGGTGTTTGACTGGGGAAACGGGTGGTTGACCTGGGTAATTACTCGGGTATGGTTGGGTTTCGGATTGGATATTATACCGAGTAGTAGTGAGTTAAAGGTTGGGCTCGGGTCTTTACTTTTGGGCCGAATGGTTTAACAAGGATAATGGATTTTAGGACTTGGATTAAATATGTGACCCAAAGTATATTTAAGGGACCAAAAGTGTAAATTCTGAATTCCAAGGGACCACAATTGTAAATCTAAAACTCTTTCAAGGGCCAATCTTGTCAAACTTTAATAATCCAAGGGTGAGATTTGTAACTTTTGAATCTTTGAGGGACCAAATCTGTCAAAAGCTCAAAGTGCAGGGCCATTCTTGACTTTTCTTCAAACTTTCTTTGAAACTTGAAATCATCTTTTGAGAATAAAATCTTCTAAAATACACAATCTTGACCTTCCAGCTCAGCTAAAACTCTCTTGATCTCTCGTGCTCGGATTTACATCTGATTTGGATCCTTTTTGTGTGTTTTTGCATATCCGTACCTGCACAAGCATAAACTCAAGAAAACCACAAATATAAGCAATAAACGGCTTTTCCTTGGTTGTTTTGGGTCAGTTTTGATAATGAAAAGATATGTGAATAAGCACATATCAACTTCCTTCAGCGTGCGCGGTGAGGGAAGTTCTATTACCGCCTTTGTCTTTTCTGGACAAGGTTTTATGCCGTCAGGTTCTATCAGGTATCCTAGGAACATGCCTTCAGTAGCGCCGAAGGTGCATTTCTTAGGATTCAGCTTCATGTTGACCTCTCGTAGAGTCTTGAATGTCTCTTCTATTTCGCGCACCAGCTCAACTTCGGTATGGCTTTTGATGACCAGGTCATCCACATAGACTTCCAGGTTGTGGCCCACCTGTTTTTCAAAGGCATTGTCTACTAACTGCTGATAGGTGGCACCCGCATTCTTCAAGCCAAAGGGCATTTTTGTATAACAGTAAACGCCTTGGCTTGTGTGGAAGGCTGTCTTTTCCTCGTCTTCCTTAGCCATCGTATCTGATGATATCCCTTGCAGCGTCAAGAAAACACTTTAACGGGTATCCGCACAAGGACTCTATTTTCCAGTCTATCTTTGGTAATGGATAGCAGTCCTGTGGGCATGCTTTGTTAAGATCGGTGAAGTCTACGCACATTCGCCAGCTACCGTCGCTCTTTTTGACCATTACTGGGTTAGAAAGCCAGTCGTGGTAGTAGACTTCACGCATAATTCCTGCATTTACCAATTTATGTACCTCTGCCAGAATTGCACGTGCACGCTCTAGGGCTTGGCCACGCTTCTTCTGGCGTATCGGTGAGTACCCTTGTCGGATTCTCAGTTTATGCTCTGTGATCGAGCGTGGCACCCCAGTCATATGTTTTGGCTCCCACGCGAAAATATCCACGTTCTTTTGTAGGAGCGCGCACACAGCTGCTTTGCCGTTGTCCGACAATGACCCCCCGATGGTTATTTCCTATTCGGGTATTCGGGTGAATCGCGACCTTCAGATTGGGGACTTTGGCGCGCCTTTGTTTCGAATCGGTGCCATTTCGCATGTAACCGCATTACATTCTCTGTTTGGTATCGTGGCATTGTAAAGAGTAACAATGCCCCCTGCTACTGGGAATTTAAGCATCCCGCGCTGTCGATGGCACCGCGCGCATGGCTGATATCCCGGGTCTCCCAATGATGCCATTGTATGGCGAGGGGGATTTGATCACCATGAAATCCATCCAGGTTGTCGTAGAGTGCTCTGCATTGCCAATGCTGACTAGTAATCGCAGTTGCCCCATGGGCCATATCTTTTCACCCGTGAAACCAGTGAGCGCTGTGCTGGCCGAGTTTAACTGGCTACGTATTTTAGGTCGTAGTCTTTTAAAGCAATGCTCATACATGAAATTTGCCGATGCCCCACCATCAATGTACATCTGCTACTGCGTTGTCCGCGGTTAGAGTAGGGAAAGAGATTTCGCTTCTTCGGGAAAACTCCTGGCTGACCTTTTGTCTAGTGATTCGTTGCCACGTTTGTATCATGTAGATTGTGTCGGCCTTATCTTTGGGTGTCTCCTTCTTGTTTCCATTCTTTTGTTTATCTCTTCCCTCTTTAATGTTTTTAACCAAGTGGTCTAGTCTACCCTCTTTGACCATCTTGTCGATGAGTTGGCGCAGCTGGACACATTCGTTAGTGGTGTGACCCTTTTGCGCGTGGTAGTCACAATATCCATTCCCAGTGCGCCGATCTTCTAGTGTACGCATCTGCGGCGGTCTTGGGAAATTCGCACCTTCCGTTGCGAGTATTTCCTTTGGGGTTTTGATCAGGGGAGTGTACTTGTCATTATATCTGCCGCTCCTCTAGCTGCGATAGCTCCTATTACGGTTACTACCTCGGTCGTTCGATTGTCTCCCAGGTTGTTCTGTGACCGTAACTCGAGTAGTTCCTTTTGCTATCCGCCGCGGCGGCTTCTCCCTGGACAAAAGACCGAGAGCGCTTCATGAGTTCATCAAAGGTCTCAGGGATCTTGTCGTTCAATCTCTTGATGAGTTCTGGATTATTGATCCCGTTCATGAAGCCAGAGATCTTTAGTACCTTAGGGCATGCTTTAACTTGCATGCATTCATCCTTAAAGCGTTCCATGAATGCGCTCATAGATTCTCCTTGGTGCTGCTTTACCCTGGCGAGTTCGACGGGGTTTTTAGCGCACTTTTTTCGTTGAGTAAAATTTAGGCGGAACGCCTTTCTCAACTCCTCAAAACCATTTATGCTCCTTCGTGGGCGTTTGTTGAACCAGTTCAGCGCTTCCCACTAGCGTGGAATTAAACATGTGGCACCACACTGGTTGTGGCCAATTCTCAATGGTCGCGGGTGATTCAAAGATTTTTAGGTGATCGTCAGGATCACCTGTTCCATCATAGGTCTTGACATTTGTAGGCATGCACCTCTTCTTGTTTTCAGAGAAATCACTAATGCGTCGGTGAACGCATCCACTTTCTGACGGCGCCATGGGAGAGACATGTCTTCCTCTTGGCTGTCGCGTCTGTTTCTAGACTTCCAATGTCCTGTATCGCTATCCTCGTTGTCCGAGGAGTTGTCAGAAGATGAGCTTCCCTTCTTACGGCGTTTGCCGCTGTCCTCGAGTCGACTTATAGTCGGATCGAGGGGCTCTCACTGGGGAATGCTTTCGTCCCGTCTGTCATGTACTTTACGGCTACCGGTCGGCATAGACACTGGTGCGCCGTTCTTCTCCATCACTATCACTCAAGTGTTGGAGTGAGATGTCTCATCACCCTCGATTCTCCTCCCGATTCTATTGAATACTGGGGGTCGGCGGCTTTCTTTTCGCTTCTCTTTCGATAGCGCGTGGGGAAGCTTCATATTCAGAATCGAAATTAAGTCGGGCTTTTAAGTTCCGACCTGATCTCTTCTTCTCTTCCTCTTGCAGGAGGGCGGTTAATGTTTCGTAGTTTTGGGATACGAAAACTTCTGGCGCTAACTCCGCGACCCCTCAAGAGTGGGTGCGTTTGTTTACGCCGCTATACCCTTATTCCGGTCGGTGCCTCTGGTACCTTTGTCGAGTTAGTTTCGGACCGATTGGAAGGGAGTAGTAAAGACGGTACGCAGTGGGTCTACTCCACTCGTGGTGGTTGTGGTGGCTTGGGTTGTTCCCGAGTGCGGTTCCCCCAAAGGGAAGATCATGTCTTGGCACGATCCCTTATTTTTAGCAAATACCGGTTGTCCAGGGGTGCTTAGGGGTTAGCCCACTTTGCGACTTCTTCCCATGAGGTCTGCGATCGTGATTACCGTGCTTTGTCATTCTAGTGTCGGTTCTTAGTGTAGGGTCCCACGGATGGCGCCACTTGTTAATACAAAAATTGGGCGTTCCTGGTTTGGAGCTCCGGTTCTCGTACCAATTAAAATTGCTGCTTGAGACCTGCGCACTAAGAGACAAGAAACACCGTTAGGCTTACCGTGGGATTGTCTCCCACGATTATCCTCCGGCGTGAGAGTGAGTAATCGGTTTTAAGGTTTTAGGAGTTTTAGGGTTATGAGATCGTACGTTAAACGAGGGATATGGTTCCCTTTATATACGCACGGAATCCTTGTTGGTTCCGTGTTCCCCAACCTTCGGCGTATCCCGCCTAAGTCGGTTGGGAATGATTATCCCCTTATTTTAGAAGAGATCGGATATCTATTCCGTAAATAGATATGGGCTTGGGCTTCGTGAGCCCAAACGCTTATTGATGTCGGCCCAGTTCGTGCCGGGCTTGTGAGTATTGGGCTGTAGTCGGGTTTATGACCCGACTCCAGACTATACGTCATCACATTCCAAAACCGGTTTAAATCACGAAGTTTGCGTGGTCAATTTTTATTAACATCATAGGTTCTAGCATCATATTTTTCTTCAAATTTTTAAAAAGTTATGGCTTCTTCGAAATAATCACATATCTTAGAAAATTAAGTTGCTTACTACGATGATTGTATTTTAGACTAGAATATAAATTTCATTAATCATAGCTGGAACACGTACACTTCTAGCTGTTTAGCGGGTTCTTTGTCCAATTGTCGCTCATTGACCATTTATATAAGCGCCTATCATAAAAGATGTTTAGTCCAATGCTACTTTTAAGTTGCGCTTTCTTTCCCCTAAACAGTGCCAAATTAAACTAACAATCGAATAACGTGCATTAACTCGGTTGGTATTCAATTTAGTCTTATAGACATGTGTAGTGTTTGATAGTTAGGCATGGGCATTGATAGGACCAACACTTTAGGAGAAGAGAAGAGTGCATTTACCTAATTGAATTAAAAAGTTTATGAACATTTCAACCCAAGCCTAGGTCGACTCTTTTTCATTACCTAATGTCACAATTGTTGGGTTTTACTAATCATAACAATTACATAAACAAGTAAGCATCATCAAAGCATGCAGCGGAAATAATAGAAATATTATATGTAAATTAATTAACCGAATAAAGAATATGCGTACCTTTTAGTAATTCAAGAAAAGCACACGATAACGTGAACGACGAACAAAAAACCTAAACCCTAACCTAGGGTTTATAACAATTCGACCCACAAAAAAGTCCACCGCCAAAAATCCCACAAACACAAATGTATTTGTCCTTCGTTCTTGTACACACGTACTAATATCGATTTGATGTGAAAAGCTAGGTTCTTGAATCACAAATAAAACTAAACACTTGTATCTTGGAGTTGGAAAATCGAAACCCTTGGGGAGGGTGGTAACCGATCGGCCAAAACCAAAAGAGAGGAGAGGAGAAAAGAAATTAGGTTTCTTTGTGATCCAAGGTTAGGAGAATCATGAATACAAGGGATTGTATATATAGTTTCTCAAAACTTGGTGACCAAGAAAACTCTCCTCCTTGGGCTAGGAGACCCACGACCGGCCACATAGACCCAAGAGGGGTTCTAGAATTTTCTTGTCCACTAATTTCATCTCTAGTCCTCGTAGTTTACATTTAACGACCGTTAGTCTAACTTCGTTAAATATTAACTATCATTAAGTTTTATTTCGTGACAAATAATTAATAATAACAACGTTTATATATATTAATTATTTAATCATCAACTCTCATACGTAATGTGTGCAATCTCAAAGTCTCGAGTTCGAATCCGGTCATACACATATTAAATTATATCCATAAACCTTTTAGCTCCCACTTGGATATTACTTAATATTGTAATGACATTGGTTTAGTCTAGCTTAACACGCCAATGCCCCCAGATCGAATCGAGTATGGTATCCTGGAAAAACCATTTAATGATTCATCATTTTTACTTATCCTTTTGCTACTAATACTACATTAACTATGAATACGGATCAAGTCATTTCATAAGTTAATATTATGTTTCTCGTTATATCTGATTGGACAAGATTACCAAATCATCTGAACGTATTCCAG
>OU343225.1:203586040-203811599 GCA_910596185.1 Chrysanthemum makinoi | reverse complement strand
GATAGATTTGGGTGAATGGATTCAACGGTGGTGTTATGGGCCAAGCTGGGTTCCAATTGGACTGGACTGGACATTAGCACTTGATTAATACTTTCGGTTACTAAAATGCAAGTAAAAAGATTTTGTTATCCAAATTTTATATTACAAATTTTTTGGACACAAATTTTTTTTACATTGGTAATCGAATAATATTTTTTATCTCGTGAAATTTTCACGGGATACAATTTTTTGACAAGATTGGGAAACCATTATCAAATTCATTTAAACCGTTAACGGCGCCTTGTTTATCGAAACCGCAAGATGACTGACTATGACGGAATTATTATTTATTTATTTGTCTTGGATATCATGGTAGCGTGGTAATTAGTATCTTGAAGATATCAGTGGTTCGGATGCACATTCTTCGAGATCCCTTTGAGTTTAACCATTATGAATGACAAAACTTGAAATGCCTAAGTTATACCGACGTAGTAAGTTATGTTGTTGTTCTCACAGTCAGTATAACTATCACTTAGGAGTTACTGTTGTGCTCAAGTGTCACACAAAGCTCGTGGATAATTTGAGAAATGTTAAGTTTCCCTTCTTTTCATGGTAGTAAGAAAATGGTTCTTCGTCCGACACAAGTGCAAGTTTAAGTCACAAGTTCGAAGTTATTTTACTCAGTCTAAAGTTAGTCATATTGGGTTTTTCTTCATCAAGAGTCACTACAAGAAAGAGTCAAGCCGAATGATAATGGGGTCGGTAAAGAGTTAGTGGAAGAGTATACACGCAGTAGGAAGTTTATCGCTAGTTGATTCTCGCAAGATATCTATACTTCAAAATTGTTCATTAATTGGACATACATGGTTTCGTCTTCCACCATCATCAACATACATGATGTATGATCATCTATCAGAGAACATCGTGGGGAAAAGAGTGTACCGGTCTTCGCTTTCGACGACTTTTTCGAAACCCTTTCCTTCATGAATTTCTTCAATGTGGGAACAAATGAGACGAGGTTCAAACGCTCTCACTTTAGTGTCATCTCACTTCAGGTTATCGTGGTGAAGTTACCTAAATATGATGTTATGATGCCTCACACACGGTCATTTTATCGAAAGTAATTGCGATAATCACAAGTAACTATTATTCCGATTAACGCAACAATCGGGGGAAGTTGCTTCATTCATTTTGTGGTTTGTTTGATGTGAAGCATCTACATATGCGTAAGATCTCGCTGATTTCATGCATACCCCGAATGGATTTTTCCGCATTGTACAACTTTCATTACGCTACAAAATTTTACTTGTGTGTTTATTCTTGTCTACAAATTCCACTCACGTAGGGAAAACTTCAAAGTTAGAAGAAATGTCTACTACATCCAAGTTTCTCAATCTTCTAAAGACAGCTGTCGGGTTGGGAGAAGCCGATTAGAAATCTCACAAAAAGAAGTGTACAGAGAAGTGCTAAAGACATGCACATAAATCGGGGAAGTTAATCCAATTCTTGCATATTACATCATTTTCCTACAAGTGAAGAAAACAGTTCTCAGTCGAGGTACAAGAAGAAGAAAAAGAGCGTAAACTATCATCATCCTCAGATTTGAAGAGCTTACGAAGACCTTTCTTTATTTATTTTAGTACTTGTTGAGATGTTGTAGTAATCCTAATGTCTCCCATCGAGGAATATTGTTGGAATAGCTCCTACCACTTAAATGGAACGACATTTACGGGATTACATTATCTATTTTATTTAGCCAAACACATGGACTAGATATGTTATATTGTAATAGATGTAATGTGTTAGGCTATAAATACCCCTCCATACTTCCATGGATGACTCATTTGTGTAATTCACCTTCCCTTATCAATAAACACATACTAGTTTCCCTTCTACTTTCTTTTCTCTAACATGAAGATGATGTTCTTTTCTTCCCACCCCCGATTCACCATATCAACCATAGAAACGATCCTACGTTTATCTAATATGAAGAACAAGCTAGAATACCGCGACAAAAGCCGAAACAATAATTGATTCATTTACGATAAAAGAACTAAACAAGTAATGAGTTCATATATTGTTCCATGATGCCTGAAATAACTCGATACAAAAAGGTACTTATGACTATCAATCTATATAAAATCATCCAAGTGGTGAAGGATAATTACATCAAGATGTTAAATTATCTCCAACTGCAGAGTCATAACGCCCGTCTTTATCGCTCTGGTGCCATGGAGGAGAAAGTTTTCAAGCAACACACTTAAAATGTTTTGATTTTATCTTATCTATTAGCGCAAGAAGATCGAAGCTTTGCAAATTTCCAATCCTCATTCACAAAACAACCTTAGCCGAAGCCTACACACATGGATTCCATATATGTTTATTTTCAATACCCATGTAATCATTTGCTTACCATTAGATTTTTCATTATACATGTTTTCAAGGTCATACAGGTAAATTCGAATATGAGAGTCAAATACAATCAATCCATCACATATAATGAAAAAAATACATAGTAATATGTCCGTTTGTCATAAAACTCCCTATCTTTACAACTAAAAAATTACTCATTCTTCTAATTTTTTAAGCTCGGGCATGCATATTTCAATCGTCAATCCATTAAGTTAATCATTCAAATAGTATGCAAGTGCAATTAAGTGTTTTATTTCAACAAACACTTGTGTGCATCTTCATACAATGCTATTACATTAAACTTGAAATTGAGTATAGTTATCGATTATTGATTTTAGTTTTCCATGATGTCATCGGAAAATATATATAAACGGAATTTGAAGGGTGACGGAAGTTACCGTGGATGACGGATGATGGTGGACGCTGAGTACTTGATTTGGGGAGAATGGAGGGTACAGTTAATGTGTGTTAAATAAATGAAAAATAAAAGGAAGAACAAAAATGAAATGCTTTATATACTTACACAAAAATAGGTTTTTATGATTAAATCTTGGATTAATCCCCACCATTAGATCAAACTAAATGATTGGTGTGATTAGTCCCTCAGTAAGCATCAAAATAAGAGTAAACAAATGAACTTATTATGAATCGCAAATCACCATCACCATCACCATTCCATCACCATCACCATCCGATCATCAACATCACCGATCACCATCACCATTCCAATCATCATCTCATCATCCCAAAGTTATCATCCTTTTATGGTTTTTTTGATTTAAATGAACCATTTTGATTTAGAAGTTGATTTGATTGAAATTTTTGCAGTTGATACTGCTGTTGAGTCGGTTGATAACTATGTGGATCAAGTTGTTTAACATTTTTTGTGATCAAGTTGCACACCAATTGTTTAGGAAATGCCGAGTAATTTTTTTGATAATCTTGTTATTAGTTCTCCTAATTTTGCTTATTAATTAAGTGTTAGTTGAATTTTTGTTTTACCGAATTTTTTATTAGTCGCATATAAATGTTATTTTTATGTATGGTTGTTGTTTTAGACCGTATCACTTGTGATATTCTCATTGCTAAAAATGATGCAACACTTGGTTGATTTCTATGTTTATATCACTGTGATACTTCATAAATTTTCCGAATATCACAAGTGATAATATTGTTTTATATGGTTTTCTTGCCGCAAACCTATTTGCATACTCTATTATCAACTTATTTTGGTCATTCATTTCATGAAGAAGAGGATCTGCAAAGGTATCTCATTCTCATGTTGTTCGCTTTTGAGGAACATTTGATATCACAGTGATATCTCGGGATGTGTCGGCTTTCTTCTCTTTGTTGAATAAATGGGGAACATGCTATATCACAGTGATATCATGTGTTATATCATAGGTGATATCAGTGTTATATCACATGATATCACGCTATATCACAGGTGATATTACGCAATGATATCATCCGTGATATCATGTACTAAAGAATGATCAATTTTAAACCCCAACCTCTTTTGTTTCCTCTATTAATGCACTGTATATCAACGAATATTCATTTATAATTTTAACTTTGTCTTTCGTACTTGAATAATGGTATTACTTAGAACTAACTAGCTAGATGTAAGACCACTTTAAATGCATGCATCTAACATGTCCGTTTTCTCATACATTGATCTTTAAGCAGTATGCAATGAGAGTCATTATTTGACAACAATTCAGTGTGATATCGAAAAAGTAGTAGATGTCGTGAATTTCCTCAGAAAGTATATTAATACAAATATAGATATCCATACTTATACTCATTTGAACTTTGTAAAACTTGAATGTTTATGATAAAAATTACAACTATAAGTTTGTAACATCCATTTTAATACTAAAATTTAATGTGTTATTAGTGTACATTATAATGCAATTATTATAGTGTAGAATTTAATTATATAAATTACTAATTATAGTAATATGTGTAGGCTTACATTTTTAAGACTGTTTTTTATGTAAAGTCCTAAATGCATTAGTATGTAGTATAGATATAGATATAGGTCTCTTAAAAAAAAAAGTCATTTAAAGATACTGTGTCACTCTATTGAAAGATAATTAAACGTCATTAATTTATGGTTTTAATTTTTTTAGGTTAACCGCTTATGGTTTTGAAATATGTAAATTAAAATGAGATGAAAGTGGTTCAATTAAAAAAATAGTAGGTCTGTGATTTACACTTTATGCCTCCATGTTTTTTCTTTTCCTTAAATCATTGTTTGATCTAACGATTGTGTGATTCAGATTATCCCTTAATAAATAAACTTAGTTCATGTTTTTTCGGTTTTTTCTTTTTATTCACATTTTTTTCATTCTTTTTAATTCTTTTTAATTCACGCGATCTTCGCGACGCTTCGTTTTCATAATTTCGCTTGTTTTCATCTGTTATCGCTCGTTTTCACATTTTCTACGTTTACCGCTTATATTTTCGTCGTTTACGGTTCATTATTCATATGTTGTCCATTTTCATACGCCCGCCATACGTATTTTATGTTTTCATACGCTTAGTTCGCTTTTAATGTTTTTCTTTGCCGCACATTTTCATACGCTTCAATATCAAAGTGTTATTCTTCATCTCATATGACAAGTGATATTCTGTGAGGATTTAAAATATCACTTGTGATATCTAAATATACAAGCGATTTTCAACTAATGTTTTGTAACATGAAAATCACAAAGTGATTCAATATCACATAATATCACTTGTGATAGTCGCGAACGTATGAAAACAAACGAAAACGTAAGTAAACGAAATACGTAGTTAGAAAATCGGATAAAACGCATGAAAATAAGCACGTCTCCGAAGCTGAGGAAAACATATGAAAAATGGATGAAAACGAAAGTAAACATATGAAAATGGAGAAAAGATATGAAACGAACGAAAACATATGGAACGGGCGAAAATGTATGAAAAAGATGACAACAGATTAATACGTGATGAAAACTTACGAAAAGCGAAGAAAAACGCTAACTAAATAAAACGTGAATTAAAAAACGCTGGATTAAAAAACGCGAATCTAAAAAGAAATAAAAAATGAATAAAATAAAAACGTAATTAAAAAAAAATGTGAAAAGACAAGAAAAAACATTGACTTAGGTTTACCTTTTAAATTTTTGGTTAATCCCCACCATTAGATTAAGACTAAAATACACGGTTGGTCCCTAAACTTGTCAATACGCTTCGCTGGGGACAAACCCTGGCCTTTCATCGTAGGGGTCCCTATTTCAAGTTTCTTACTCATCGGTCCTTGACCATTGTCATTAGTCAAGGACGCCGAGATGCATAGATTTGTCTTTAGTCCAAGGGCACATTTGTCAATTCCATATTCAACTAAAAATTTCTTAATTATTGCCACATGTAATGTAACCCTCTTCCCAATAAAACACATAGTCAGATATTATTCGCCCTTAACTTTCGTTACAAGAATTATCGAATTCACAAACCCTAATGCATGTCACCAAAACCCCTGCTTATCAATCATTAAACCCAAACATGGACTTTTCTATGGAAAGTAAGAAGACATCCAGTTATCAAGTTGATGATACCATCCTATACTACTGCTAAGAAGAAATACAAGAAGCAACCAAGCATTAAACCATAAGTTGGATCAATTACTAGGTTTGGTCATCACGACCGATGTGTTTCCGTGGTGCAAGTTTTAAAATTTATAAACACGATTTAACGCCTAATACTATAAACACATACGAGCAAGTATACTCGTATAGCAAGCAGCGGTAAGTCGAGATCGTCCCGGGATTTTGTGTTCAAAATCGCTTTTCTGAAAAGATTTGAAACAAGAAAGCTTGTCAAGGTTTCAAAAAGTGATGTTATAGTGAAATTCAACAATAAGAAATATATATACTTGTCGTAGTCTTATAGGCAATCATAAGTAGTGTTCATGAAGGTTTGGTGTAAACTCTTGATGTGATGCACAAATCATAAGCAAATGATTTCCAACCATGGTTTATGTTTGTAAAAATCATTCTAAGAACAAAACATAGGTAATCCATTCGTCCTTATCCTAATGATTATCCTTTAGAAAATCCATTTGTTTGTAAAATATTCTTATTAAACTCGTTCTAACGAATCTTTCGACCTTTCGTGATGAAAATATTTTCTAGTCTTCTTTAATAAGTTGAACATGGTGGTTGTCAATCACCATATCGCCATACTAGTTAGTCACTCAACTTTTTGGAATAAAACACAAGAGAAATCCTTTCGGTCCTTTTTCTTAAAACATGTTTTACCTACAAATCAAACAAAGACTAGTATTTTTCCAACAAACTCATTTAAACAAGATCATATATACATGCATCACATATGAGAACACTAGTATGATTTCCTACATCCCAACACACAAGTATATCCAAAACTACTCCATGATAATAATAACAAAACACAAGAAATAACAAAGTAATTCCAATAACTCAAGAGAATAGAAATCCATAACAAAGTTCATAGAATACCTAAACTTTTGCGATTACAAGAACTAATTCGGCTTATAGCAACCACACGCCCAATCAATCAAGCTTAATCGTGATAACTCCAAATAACCAAAACGATTGATGAGAATTGCTCTCTCCAACCTCCCGGACGCTTTACAAAGGAATACTAAACTTTTAGGATGAATAAAATGGTTGGTAATAGTTTTGGTGTAAACTATTACACTTTGGTTGTGTCACACCTAGTAAACTAAGACTAGGTTCAATATATAGCCAAAGAAACTTGTCTAACCGCCAAAACGCTCCCAACAAGTTAATAACAAGAAATAATCGGCCTCCAATGATTATGGGGAGTTAAGGCAACATTAAATGCAACTTTGTGTAATCGCACCACGCAACCGGACGGCACCGCAACCGGACGGTTTCGTTTGACCATTATCCATCCGGATCCGTTACGGCACGCATCGAACGGCTAGGTGTTGCATCCTTGACTTTCGTTGACTTTCTTGATTCATGCCTCACTCTTGCTCTCGCCGATTTCCAAGGCAAAACTTGATTCTCCTTGTCGTAGATACTTAGAAATCATTGCGCCTCCTAATCATTGAGTCCAAAAGCTTCCTTGCCGACTTCATTCCTTCGGGAATCTTCCAAAAATGCATACAAACTTCATTTCTTCATCATTTGTGATACCTAGCTATATATACATACACAATACGCATCTTTTGCACTTTTGCAAAGCTTTAGTAAATATAGCGATAATCATGCACAAACCAACAATAACGCTACTAAAATATGTTCATTTTAGCTATCAAATTCCCATACTTAAGTTCTACTCACCTAATAGGTTCAACATTTGCAAAATCGAATTCAATGGTCTTGATACCGTGGTTCCAAAAATTTTAACAATCATCCCAAAAGAGATAATCATTAATTTGCTTTTAATATGTGAAAAACTTTAAAAATGAACCAAACACTTTAGATAACATAACTAGAACACCTCATGAATGATTTTAAGAATTCACTCAACACTCATATATTGGTGGGTATATGTAAATCACTCAATGCCTAGTCATGATCAATGATTTTTACCATAAGCTTGTACAAGTATCAAAACAAAGAAAATAAATTCATCAAAGAGGGCTTTTATTCAGGTTATAACGATAGGCTACGGGTTTATAAAAGGTATGGATAAGGCATGGAATGGTTTATGAAATTGGTGTTAAAAAAAAATAAAGTCAAGTCTAAACCTCCATGTTGCTAGCCATCATACAAAACCACAATCCCAGAATGATTATTTCTCCTTCACATATCGATTCCACAATATAATAACTCAATTTAGCTCATTGGCTAATCAATATTCTTCATAGCCTATGGCTATAACCATTTTTTTTTCAAGGTTCCCCCACTTAGTGTAAGCATAAATACCACAAAAATACAAATGAGAAAGACGCCTCCTTCATCTTTGTTGAGAATGGTACACTATAGACAAAGTTTAGCTTCTTCATAATCATCAAAAACAATCCAACATTCCAAACAACTAGCAACAAACCAATAGACATGACAAGTGGTCATTAAGGTTTAAAGTGTAAAATCTTTTGTATTTTTCTCGATTTAACAAATGAAAGATTGGCTCGTAGGGTAAAACTACGGGTATCTAGTGATAAAGATGAGCACTAACAAATGGGTCCATGTGGGTGGTTAACTAACCAAAGTGGTTAGCTAATATATCATTAGATGTAAAATGGAAGGCCATTTGGGTTAAATCCCACGATGCCTCTTATCATTTGAACATATTTTCATCACTCGAGAGTGATTTTAACCGTAATGCATAACTAGTACAAGTTCTAGAATCGACATAATCACCGGCAAGACTTCATAGCAAATATAAAACAAAAGATGTGTTTTATACAAAAAGAAACCTCACTTAAGTGGAAAAAGGCTATACGCGCTTAGAAAATGCTATCGAATCAAAAATGAATTACTTCCGTAATTTGGTTCAAATCAAAAGTTTTTCAAAAACCTCATTTTACCATTGAAATACCCAAGTCGCTTTTATATATCAATAATGTGTGAAACAACTAGACAATCAAGGGCTTAATTCTTCTAATTACTTGCATCCAAAAGTTATCTAAAAAATAAAAGCTAAAAATTAAAATGCTATCATTTTTCCTATTTTCTTCCTCCCCCATACTTAAGTTTGCATTGTCCCAATGTAATAAAAATGAACTTCAAAGTAAAGAAAATAGGAAAAAGAAATAGTCAAAAGATACCACGGGATAGAATATGCAATACACATATTGGGTCATAAGCAAGCATGTGAGTTATCCAACTCAAAATATTTGACCATCAATAAGCTTCCACATCCATCCCCAAAACAAAACCTAATACAATAACACACAAACAAATCCTATATCTCCTCCTCCGATAGATCTTTATCCTCCATCTCGCTCTTTCTAGCATCACCAAGATCTAGTTTCTTACTAGAGAACGAATCTTGTAGTACCTCAATCACCAGCTTTTTCTCATTTAGCTCAAGAAACTTTTGTTCAAGGTTTTCCAAAATAGCTTCATTTTGTTCGTCGGTTAAAGGTTTGAAAGTGTTTGATGTAGTAGGTGATGAAGGTGTAATCATTTTGTGGTGGATGTAGGAAGTTAATTTGTGGATGAGGTTTTCTTCCTATTTTCCTTCCCCATCTTTACAACTTCCACATCTTCCTTTTCCATATTAGCACATAAATCCACAAGCATCTCGTTCACTCCTTTTCCTTCTTCCAAATCGGTGATATTGATCCTCATTTCTCCCAAAGCAAAATCAACTTGGCACTTGGTTGTTACAGAAAATCTCACCAAAACATATATTGGCTCATCCGCTCCCTTCTTCCAAGACAACAAAATCTGCTTCAAAAATGTGACCATGAATGTTAACCTTAAGATTCTTAACCATTCTTCTTCCGTATGCTTCATAATCCAAACGTACATGACCAATTTGATCAAGAACTTTCTCCACAATGTAATTTTCACCATAAGCCATGTTGTTACGTCCCAAGCACTCACCCCTTCTACACTACAAGGTGTACCAACCTCATAATGGCTAATCATAACCGCTAAAGGTGCTTGTGTGAATACTACAACTTCTTCTTAGGAAGTTGAACTTTGTTTTCACCCGCTTTCTTCCATACTAACCGACAATTCCCAAATCTTTTCTACATCCTTCTAAGATACCTCTAATCTTAAATGAACTTCCTGTCTTTGAACATCTCATCCAAGTTACTTAAGGTATTCCAAATTCGCTTAAACTATCCATAATAACTGGCTAATCAAGACAAAACAAAACCAAAAACAAAAATCCAAATCATTAGCTAGAGTTAGTAAAACAAAAGCAAACTATAGAAACACATACTAAGCAAGTAAAGACACTTAACAAAACTAAAAACATAAGCTAAAACTCAAAATCTAAAAAAGTAGAAAAAAATTGTCGAGAGCTCCAACGGATCGGTTGGCTCACCAACCGATTCGGTTGTGTGGTAAACTACTAAACCTAAATGTCTAACCGGATCCGGCTGCGGGTCAGATCCGATCGGTAGATCGATACCAATATATATATATATAAATATATATATATATATATATATATATATATATATATATATATATTTAAAACTCTAAAATTAATTAAAATTAAAACTATGTACTTAAAACTTAATTAATTGAGACTCCTCATTATCCTTTATTAATTAATTAATTAATCAAGCTATTAAATGAAAACTATATTAACTACTCATTAAAATTACTCATTAAGATTACTAAAACCATAAAACTAAAAATTAACTATATCTAATCATTAGAATTAAGACAAGAATTAATCTAAAAATTAATAAACAAAAAATAACTAAAATAAAGAAAACTAAAATCTAAGAAATCATAAACAACCAAAGATATAATCTATAAAAATAAAAAATGACAAGAATTAATCTAAAAACTATAACACTAATCACTGAATAAACTTAAACTATGAAATCAAAATACAAAAATAACCAGAGCACAAACCGATCCGGTTGAGTAACCAACCTTAGCAGCTTTCCACCAAACTTTTTTTACTTTTCTTTAACTTTTCAATGTAAATTCAATTCCAAAACTATCAATTTTACATAAAATGAACAAACTCAAATCGCTTAAATCAAAAATTAAAATCAAAATCCCGGAACGCTCCAAAACTTGATGTGTCGTGCAAGTTTTAAAAATTTATAAACACGATGAACTGGCTACATAAACACATACGAGCAAGTATACTGCTCACGATAGCAAAATGGGTAAGTCGAGATTGTCCCAAGGGATTTTGTGTTCGAAATTGTTTTCTTGAAAAGATTTGAAACAAGAAAGCTTTGTCAAGGCTTCCTCAAAAAGTGATGTTATAGTGAAATTCAACAATAAGAAATATATATACTTGTCTGTAGTCTATAGGCAATCATAAGTAATGTTCATGAAGGTTTGGTGTAAACTCTTGATGTGATGCACAATCATAAGCAAATGATTTCCAACCATGGTTTATGTTTGTAAAAATCATTCTAAGAACAAAACCATATAGGTAATCCTTTCGGGTCCTTTCCTAATGATTATCCTTCGAAATCCATTTGTTTGTAAAATATTCTTATTAAACTCGTTCTACTTAATCTTTCTCAACTTTCGTGATGTAAATATTTCTAGTCTTGTTTTAATAAGTGAACATGGTGGTTGTCAATCACCATATCCCTATACTAGTTTGTCACTCAACTTTTTGAAATAAAACACAAGAGAAATCCTTTCGGTCCTTTTTCTTAAAACATGTTTTACCGACAAATCAAACCAAGACTAGTATTTTTCCAACAAACTCATTTAAACAAGATCATATATACATGCATCACATATGAGAACACTAGTATGATTTCCTACATCCCAACACACAAGTATATCCAAAACTACTCCATGATAATAATAACAAAACACAAAAAATAACCAAGTAATTCCAATAACTCAAGAGAATAGAAATCCATAACAAAGTTCATAGAATACCTAAACTTTTGCGATTACAAGAACTAGAATTCGTGGCTTATAGCAACCACACGCCCCCAATCACCTAGCTTAACCGTATAACTCCAAATAACCAAAACAATGGATGAGAATTGCTCTCCAACCTCTCGGACGCTTTACAAAGGAATACTAAACTTTTGGGGTGAATAATATGGTTGGTAATAGTTTTGGTGTAAACTATTACACTTTTGGTTGTGTCACACCTAGTAAACTAAGACTAGGTTCAATATATAGCCAAAGAAACTTGTCTAACTCACAAAACGTTCCCAACAAGTTAATATCAAGAAATGATCGGCCTCCAATGATTACGGGGAGTTAAGGCAACATTAAATGCAACTTTGTGTAATCAGACCATGCAACCTGATCGTTACCGCTTTTGACCATTATCCAAATTTGATCCGACATCGGCACGATCGAATCGTCAAGGTTTGCATCTTGACTTTTCGTTGACTTTCTTGATTCATGCCTCACTCTTGCTTCACTGATTTCCAAGGCAAAACTTGATCTTTCCTTGTCAGTAGATACTAAATCATCATGCCTCCTAATCATTGAGTCCAAAAGCTTCCTTGTTCGACTTCCTTCCTTGGGAATCTTCCAAATGTGCATAAAAACTTCATTTCTTCATCATTTGAGATACCTAGCTACATATACATACACAATACGCATCTTTTGCACTTTTGCAACAATTATGAGTAAATATAGCCGATTATCATGCACAAACTAACAATAACGCTACTAAAAACATGTTCATTTTAAGTTATCAACGCATCTAAGGAAATAATATATGACGAGCATATAGATGATGTAGATGTGATTGAGGATAAGGTGTCTAGACCCACAAGGTATCCCACAAGTCCCACCATCATTTACTAGGATACACCAACAATGACTTACCCGAAAGTAGTAGAAGAGACTTTAGGAATCCCGATGGAGGTAGAACATTTGAACCAAACGCAACTAGAGAATATAGGTTTGAATACTTGTAGTCTCGGCCTTATTTCTTAGTTCTAGGAATTTCCTAGTGTTGATGAACCTAACCTCAATCTTTACATAATTTTTCCATCCTTAGATATACATCTAGGAGACAAAAGAGGAACTACTCCACCCATCAAACTGGTTCAAAGTGTAGTTTTAGGATGAAGAAGCCATTCACACACCCCTTCACCTCACGTGGTAAATTTCACCCCTAAGTATGTATTGCTACTATCATCGCATTTAAACTTAAGCTGTAGGGGAAAACCTCCCTTTATCCGCTAAATAGGATAGAGTCAAGCTCAGAACTCCCAACAAAACAAGCACTGGGAGGCAACATGTATTTGTTTTTCATTTTTATTTGTGTGTCATATATCTTTTCATTATTGTATGTTCTCATGTCAATTTATGAAAATGTTTTATTTTATAATTAACTTGGCCTTATTACATATAAAGGTATTTTACAAAAGTGGATAAGTTTAGGGGAAGATTACACACGCTTTTAAGAAGAACGTAACATGAGAATAACGACTATGAAAAGATATATATGTGTGAGTCAAATGCTTGTATCGAGTATAATGATGTTTTGCATTAATTTTCCAGATTCTAAAGATATAAATTTTCCGAATTCTAGAAAATCGCACTCAGTCGTTATGATAACTGACCACAGATCGCAACATGACGGCCGAGGAAAGAGAACAACTTATCTTACTTTTCTTGTTTTCTCGTATACTTATAAAATTTTGAATTTTCCAAGTCTTAATTTTCCGTAAAATCTAAACATTCATTCCACAAGCATTATATCTTATTTAAGTCCGGAATTACATCTTGTTGTGATTTTTCTTTGTTCGGTTTGATGCTTTGGGTTGTTTGTTTTCTTAAAGTGGCTTGTGTTTTTTTATCAAGAAAATACAAAAGATTGGAAGAGATTTTCATCAATACATTCTTCTTGGGAGAAGAATTTAACCACTACTTCACACGGATCCCAACAGCTAATCGTGAGTATTAGTTTTCGCTTTTAATTACCTCTCTATTATCATAACTTTGATATTTCTGGGAACATGGGACAATGTTCAATTTAAGTGTAGGAGGAAAAATAAACGGGAACTTAAAAACTATGCTTATCCTCGACTATTCGGCCATTCAATTTCATTGGTAATAAACCATGAGAAATATCGGTTAGGGTAATTTTGGCACCAAATTTAAAATTCTTCATGACATGTAGAGGGCCATTAGTCTTAATAAAGCGCCTCATGGATAGGAAGTTATATGACTAGCACAAAACCCTTTACCACTTAAATTTCATCCAAAATGCAGGACGCCCTTAGATTTGTAGGAATTAAAGCATTCCACTTTAATGCTTCGATGTATCTAGTATAATAGATTCTAGAACTTGTTTTGTGATTCATTCCGGAGATCGCTAGTCGACTACACTTGTGTAGTTAGGAATAACTAAATGATAAGAGGCATTAGGATAAACTTGCCGGATATTCGTAATATATAATTACTTTTCCACATCGGTGAGTAATTCCCACACCCTATATGCTTTCTTATATTTAGTACACGATACCCCTAGTTAACCCCTCGAGCCTATCCTTTTCACGGTTCTCGTGATGTTTCGGTTTTTCAGAATATCAATGAAGAGCATTGTTTATAATCCACCCCAAATGTACACCCAAATCGCCTTTAGCCTACCTTGTATGCACTCACTTTTAGTGCATTATTGTTATCATACTAAACCCTTAGTTCAATTATTCAGTTGTCAGTGGATAGTGGCTAAGTCGAGCCATATATCCAGACATTGGGACGATTGGGACTCACGGGAAAAGCAATTATGAAATGACGGAAGGAACGTTAAATTCAAATTCATTTTATTTGCGTAATAATGTACTCCAAGTGTTTTGATCTTTTCAATTCGGTTCAAATTAGTGTTAGAGTAATAAAAACTCAAGTGTAGGGATGCTTCTATAACCCTATTATTTTGATGTTATCGTAGAGGACTATAGAGTGTGTATGAAAAAAAAATGAAAACATACCGGCTACCATCCCACATCTATCTTTTAATTTATGTTTGTTTATTTCAAAGTTATAAATATTTTTGACTTGCCACCACTAAATCGCCTATCCCACCAAACCCTTTGTTTCCTACCGTAGTTTCCAACATTACAACCCTTTAAAAGACCTCTTGGATAGTTTTTCCTAGGTGCTTACGCCAAAAGCGATGGAGGTTTGATCTAGTCTCAAGCTCATTGTAATCTAGTACTAGGACCGGCTAACGAGTGTGTTAGATTTGAAAAATTGTAGGAATTAGAAATTCGCATAAAGAGTCTGGTCATCTCAAGTATATGTAATCGTTAGAATGCTCGTAGTCATAGTTATATTTAGTTAAGTAGTATTTTGTTGGTAACACCGCTGAGGATCTGGACGGGTCTTTACCCAATCAGATGCCCGACTACAGTGTGGCATTTTATGTAAGATTATAAATACTCTCTACCTCCCAAGGTAGAGAGTCGAGTCATAATAATATCTTTCACTTTCTCTCACTCAGTTCCCTAAACCTCTAATTCTCTCTAGAATTCCACTTATACCAATTTCAGTTATGGTTTGATGTGTAAGTTAAATCCAATATCCAACAATTGGTATCAAGAGCCATGGTTAGATCATATCTTGCACATCTTTGGATTTCTAGTTGGTTTTAGGGTGGTTTCGAAGTTTGAAAAAGTTTAGTGGTTTGTGCATCATTGGTTGATTGTGTTAAAGCTTGTATTTTGTTAGTACTTTTATGTTTAGCATCATCACAAGTGTTTAGGTTTTCATTCGTCAAGCTTGAATCATCTTGGTTGGGTTGTTTTTGGATTGAAAAGTGATGTTTATGTGGTTTTTCTCGCTAGCTTAATTTGATATAATGATCTCTTTCTTCAGAGCGACTTCTTGGCAATTTTGTAGCGAAGTTACGCTGGAGCTAGCTAATTTAGACCTAGCGACAACAAGACAAGTAGTGGACTCTCCACTACTGTAGCGACTTGGTGGTAAATGACTTGGTCTCAGAAGCGAAGTTGCTCTTTAGCTTACTTGAAGTTTTAGCGACTGAAGCTTAATTACCGCCAAAATTTTGCTAGCGACTGAGGCTTAGCGAAGTTACTACTTAGCGACTTGCATCTTCAGCCACTTGGGACTAATTGGGGTAGCGACTAGGTGTAGCTTAATTGGTGTGAAGCGATTTGGTGATTTAGCGAATGCACGACTGAATTGCTATTTAGCTTAATTTGTTCAAGGGTTATAGCGACTTGGTTGATTTTACTAAGAAGAGGTTTGACCAAAGTTGACTTTTTACGCCAAAACTCAAACCATAACTTTTGATCCAGAACCCGCTCAAATAAATCGCCAAAACGATCTAACAACTTGATATTATGGTTTCACGATGATGTCGTGAAACGAATTTTTCGAGGCCCAAATCCTCTCCGAAAAGGAAGTTATTGAGCTTTTAAGATTTTAGATCTAAATTTCTCCATAAAATCGTAAAACAACCAACCCAAATCGCAACCAAACAACATCTCGCTATCCTACAAAAATCATAAGACCTAACACACAATTGTCTATCATTGTGTTTGATCCATCAAGAATCTTAACACATTCCATTGGTCATTGCTTAACCGTTTGGTCTTGATTTTAGTAAAATCCCGCGAAAGATTCTATTTCTCGGTTTAAATCATAGACTCTGTAAATCCTCGCATTCCGCCACATCATGTCTTACTCTAATCACCCAAGATTTCGGTGCTTAAATTGTATGATGTCGTGGACAATAATGTTAATGATTGCTACACCGAATCCATTAAAGATGTTTGAATTAATCAATGAGGACGTGAGATCTTCATGTTCTGAGTACAATGAGAATGAATTTCACCTCGCTACGAATGCCATGCAAATGAATGTTCGATTGAGCCCTATCGCCTAATTTCATCCTCAGACTCATACAAACAAGTATCCATAGTGGGACTAACATGTAGTGCTCTTTTTCCGCCAGACTTACCTACATCGCTGGGTCTATTATAGATTTGATAATACAAAACAATAAGAATGAAACATGAAGGACTAAAAGTGACAGTTAAGGGAAACTACAAAAAGTTGGAGGATTTGGAAGATTCTAGAAGATATGCTTAAAAGAATATTTAGTTTCCCAATATATTATGATTCCTCTTGTAAACCCTAGATGTCTCTAATATAAAGACATAGGGTCATTAGTTTTAGCGTAATCAAGAAGATGAACACCATTAGCAAAGGGCATACAACAAAGCGCTTAGGGACGCCAGGAAAGTTAGTTCCTAGGCGTATGTTCATGTAAACGCCTAGGTTATTAGTTAGTAGTTAGTAGACGTGTTCCTATAAACGTCTAATATTAGTAAAGTGTTTAGTTAGAGATGATGGCGAAGAACCTTAAGCAATAACATTGATGTTCTTATTATTCCGCTGTGCATTCATGTTTGTCTTTGTTATTGTTATTCCCTAGAGCTTATAAACGATCTTAACAAGTGGTATCGAGTTTGTGTGAAACTCCGAACGGAAGAAATCCTACTTCAACTATATTCAAGATGTCGACCGGCCGCTCCACCACCCCTCACCCTCACTCAATTCCAATAATCAGGGAGAATATGATCTCTGGTGCATGAAGATGAGGCAAGACATTGCCATCACAACAGTCATACGCTCTTGGAATGTTATTGTGAATGGGAATGAAGTCAGAAAGCACCTCATTGATATTCTGGATAACCAAAGGCACCTAAACCCATATACAATGAAGAATCTTAGGAATCAAGAGGCACTCAATATTCTCTTTATCCGCCATTCCGTGATGGTCATCTTCTCAAATTTCATGATGCTAAAGATGCTGCTAACTCGGGTCACGCTTCCTCAAGACCAGATTGAGGGAATGAAGTTCTAAAAAGATGCACGTAAATTTGCTAAAGGTCAGCTTGAAACTTTCACAATTGGCGAAAAGAGAGTCTCGATGTCAGATATGATAGGTTCTGAATCTTCAACATGTTGGAGCTATACAAGGCGTAGCATCGCTTGAAGATGCTAACTTGAAGTTTCTCAGGAGCTTGCCATCATCATGGCATGTGATTGCTACAATGATCAGAGGACAACAAGGTTTGAATGTCATGGACTTTGATGATCTATATCATCAACTTAAGGTGTATGAGCATGAGATGAGTGGTCAAACAAGTTCTAAGTCTCACAAGATTGCTTTTCATCATCTCGAGAAGAAGGCCGATTTCCAAAGCATCTTCTCCTCAAAGTATCAAGCTTTCAAAGCTACTGCCTATACACCCCTCATATGTTCAAAGGTCCCACCCAACTACCACTATGGCCTCGATGAAGTTATGTGCTCCTTTGCACAACAAGCTAGTTTACACATCACTTATGAAGAAGATCTGCACGTTGAAGAAGATGCACTTGAAGAAATTGATATCGTGGCAAGTTCTATGATCACCGCAAGAATCAAAAAGTACATGAAGAAGACATGCAAAAGCATTGATTTCAAACCCAAACAGGGCATAACTTTTGACAAATCTAAAATTGAATGCTTCAATTGTCAAAAGATTGGTCACTTTGCAAGAGAGTGCAGGTTTGCTAAGTATCAAGCAAAACAGACATCTGAGAAGCCAAAACTTGAGCTTAAGGAAATTCCCATTATTGAAACAAAGGCTTTGGTTGCTCAAGAGAAGTTATCGGTTGACCTGGAGTGAAGAGTTTGATGATGAACCGGTGACTTAACAGATGGTAGCATGGAAGATGCCTGAAGACACAAGGGAAGCATCGACCTGAGTAACGCTTTTGATGAAGTATCCGAACATGCCGCTCGAACTGATGATGGCTTGAGGATTTGACCGGAGCAAGGAAAGTGAAGATGATCCGTTCAACTCGCGATTGGTGGCTACTTCACCAAATCAATCTCCTATATCCGAGGTATGCTCAAATTGCTATGATTTTATCATAAATTGCTTAGCTATGCTGATCGAGAGAGATAATGTGTTAAGGCTGGTCGAGGTAGCAGTTATCAAATAACCTAAGAATCTATGGAAGCCAAAATCTTAGCACATGAAACTAATGAAGTAGCTTAATGAAAAATATGCCCAACAGATTACCGCTAAAGCTTAGTGAATGGAAATTAAAGCAGAAATTCTTGTAAATTGAAAATTAACTAAGGAAAGAGATGATTTGTTAGCTAAGTTTCTTGCTTGGGGTGAAGTCGGTTTGTCACATGTTTCTTATGTTCAAAAAGAAAGAGCTTATCTAAAACCGGATTAGGTTTTGGAATGGATTTTAGTAAGATAGAAGAAAACCAATCTAGTAATCAGATGAAGGTAGTATGAGGATATAACCACTAGTGATGAAGAACTCATTAATTATGTAGATACATCTAGTAATGATGGTTCATTAAGGACTCACCTCCGCATATAAGAAAGCTAATGATTATCATGTCATTCCACATCCTACTCGGCATTCATCAACCCCTTAGGCCTCGATGTTTCTCGTTTTGGAATAGACAGGTTTAGAGTTTAAAAAAGCTAGTTGCTAAATCTAGGTCCAAACACCCAAAGAAACTAGCTGAAAGCGGTGTTCAAAACCAAGAATTTTTAAATCAAAGTCTCTGCTCACAAGCGCACCTTCTTCAAAAATCTTTTCAAAACAATCTTGCTAAACCTTTTGGGGATAATTTTGGTCAAAACAAGTTTAATCACTCACCAAGAAGGCAAAATAATTTTGGGCATAGACATAGAAGAAATCACTTTGGTCATATGGGTCAAAAGCTGTTTTGTGTTATAGTCCTACTCACTTAATCAAAGATTGTGACAAACACTGTAATATCTAAGCAAGTTTCCAAGGAATAAGTCTACAAATCAAACCTGAGAGCACAAACCAAGGACTAATTCAAATAGGGTTAATCACGAAACTTCACACCGATCATAGCTACCCACATCGAGAAGATCTTTAGTATCTCACAAGACTTTCCAAAGTACCTTTCAGACAAGGTAATGATATAACCGCTTGAATAGGTATTCTAGGAGATCTCACTATCAACCTAGAATGTATCCAATTCATAGGAATCTTAGATCACAGAACCACCGTTAAAACCGAATGGGTCGGGGATGTAATCGGGTGCGGACAACAAGACGCTCAACAAAAAGTGAATCGATGTTGTGTGACACAAGAAAATGCTAATAAACCGGTGAAAGAGATTTATGTTGAAAACCGTGAAAGTTTGAAAACCACGCTAAAAACTCAAAAGATAATTTTGGATCATCACTAAAGATAGTGAATTACATACTCAGGAATTTGAGTTTAACTCAACGCGGGAACACAAGTCAAGTGGCTTGGGTTCCTAAGAGTTCTAACTCTTTTCTTTCATGGTGGCAACCCGGAAGAGGAGCTTAAAGATCATCTTATTGGATAGTGGTTACTCGAAGTACGAGGAGACAAAGAGATCCCGCCCGATTTTAGGAAGATTAGTAGAGGAAGAGTTGCATTTGGGAATGATCCCAATGGAGGAAGGATTACTGGGAAAGGAACAATTAAAGCCGGAAGAATCGATTTTGAAAATGTCAGATATGTGAAGGAGCTTAAGTTCAACTTGTTGTCGGTCCTCAAATTTGGATAAAAGCATCCCGTGTTATTCACCACACGTAATGTCTCATTCTTTCCTCGACTTTAATATTGTTGATGATGACTTGGTAATACTAAGAGTACCAAGGACAAATGATGTGTATAGTTTAGACATGAAGAGTCACATTGATATATGGATGCCACATGTTTGTGGCTAAAGCAACATCTGAAGAGGCACATCAATGGCATAGAAGATGGGGCCATGTTAATTTCAAGAATATCAACACATCGGTCCAAGGCAATTTAGTTCGAGGTCTACCTTCAAAGACTTACAAGAATGATCAATCATGTTTGGCATGCAAGAAGGGTAAACAACACAAAGCTTCCGCAAGAAGCTTGAGGAAAGAACTAGAGAACCATCGAGCCATTACATATGGATTTATTTGGACTGTCTCGTGGCAAGTTTAAATAAGAAAAAGTATCGTTTTGGTTACTTGATGATTGTAGTAGATTCATTTCTTTTGGGTTTTAAAGATGATACTTTGATGCTATCCGTATTAACCGATTATTTCTCTTGAAACCCAATTACACTCGGTTAGAGGTATTAGATACAACCGAATGATTCAGAACAAACTTATGGATGAATTTTGTGCAAACAAAGGCATAAAAAGAGAGTTTAGTATTGCTAGAACACCCTAACGTAATGGTGTTGCGTGAAAGGAAGAATAGGACTTTGATTGAAGCGCCAGAAGAACAATGTTAAAGATTCTCACCTACCTATTCGGGCCAAGTACGTAGTACCGCTTGTTATGTACTTAACAGAGTCCGGCCACTAAACCACGATGAAGACACCCTATGAATTGTCGATGGGCACACTAAACCCAACATTCGTTTTATGAAACCTTTTGGTTGCCCTATTACTATTTTAAACACTATTGATAATCAGAAGTTTGATGGCAAGTCGGAAGAAGGATACTTATTGGATTATCAGACTAACAAAGGCTTTAGAGTATACAACAAAGTTACTAAGAAGGTTCAAGATTGTCTTCATGTTGAGTTTCTAGAAGATCAAGACAATGAGAAAGGTAAAGGTCCCGATTGATGTTTGATCTTGAGATTTATCTCCTTCAATGAATTATGTTCCCGAGAGAAGAATCAACCTATGCACAATGAAGAAGATATCCAATATGTTGTTCATGATGTTCATATTAGACCTCGATGTCGTTCTCAAAAGATTCTGTAAGTTCAAACCAAAGTAATCAAGTTCCTAAGCAGCAATCGCTTCTTCAAAAAAGAAATCTTTGCATCACAATCCTCATTATCTGGCGAGGATCAATCTATTCAAGAGAAACTTAATCAGATGCTTCTTCAAGATGTTTTAGCATATTCTTACACTGATGAACAAAGGAGAGCTTATGAAGAGGCAAAGAAGAAGAACAAGACCAGAAAGTTCTTACAAGACTTTGACAACTTTGAACAAAGTACCACCGCATCACCGACAAGACTTTAGATGATCTAGATGATCATACCATGCCGATTAGAAGATCGATGATGAATTTGAAGATGAAGGTATTTTCCAAATTCCAATGAAGGTGCTGATGTTACTAATTTAGATGATAATTATGAAGTTCCACGCCTCCAAACTTAAGAACTCATAAGGCTCATCCTTCGATCAAATCATTGGTCCTTCTACTCGAGTGTGACTCACACAAAGCTAAGGGTTTTACAAAACCTCACAATGCTTTACTTAGCTTTGTGTATAAACAAAACATGTCAATCATAAGGACCAAACTCTTATTTACTTGTTTTATCTCTCAAGAGGAACCCAAGAATATTGCTCAAGCTTTGACTAAAGAAGTGGTTAAGCTAAGCGCAGAAGAACTTCTTCAGTTTAAACTTCAAAAGAAGTTGGTTTTATGTGATCTTCCGGATGGGAAGAGAGTTATTGGAACCGTGGGTTTTAGAGTTAAAAGGGATGAAAGAGGCAATGTTATCAAAAACAAGGCAAGGTTAGTTGCTCAGTTATATGGACAGAGGAAGGGGTAGATTATGATGAGGTATTTGCCTCAGTAGCAAGAATAGAAGCTATCGAATATTTCTTGCATTTGCTTTTTATATGGGCTTTCAAGTTTTACGATGGATGTTAAAAGTGCCTTTTTATATGGCAAGATTACAGAGGAAGTTTATGTCAAACAACCTCCTGTTTTGAAGATCCTAAACATCCAAACAAAGTCTACAAGGTTGTTAAGGCTCTTTATGGCCTTCATCGGGCACCTAGAGCTTGGTATGATGACTCTCCACATTCTTATTGCAACATGGATATAGAAGGAGAGCTATTGACAAGACTTTGTTTATCAAGAGAGACAAGAAAGATATCATGTTAGTTCAAGTTTATGTTGATGATATCATCTGGGGCTACCAAACACCCATGGTTGAGTTTGAGTACCGATGCGTAAAGAATTTCAAATGAGTTCAATGGGAGAGTTGACTTTCTTTTTAGGACGTTAAGCAACCAAAGGAAGGTATTTTTATCACCAAGACAAGTATGTTACCGACATACTTAAGAAATTCAATTTTGATGAGATGAAGGTTTACTACACCTATTAAATCTATCAATTCATCAAAGATGAAGATGGACACTCGTGAAGTCAAGCTTTATAGATCAATGATTGGCTCTCTTATGTATCTCCACGCATCTAGCCCGACATCATGTTTGCAGTTTGTCTATGTGCAAGATATCAAGTCTCACCGAAGATCTCTCACATGAATGCGCTAAAGAGTTTTCATATTTGAAACAACAACCTAAGTTGTTGTGGTATCCTAAAGAGTCGCCTTTCACTTGAAGCTTTTTCGTGATCCATAACCGTGGATGCCAATATCTTGGAAGAAGGCTCGTCTTGGCAATGCAAAAGCGTGACAATTCAAAGAACATCATTCATCGGTCAATATGTAGTCGCCGCAGTTGTTGTGGTCAAGTTTTGTGGATGCGTAATCAACTCGATTATGGGTTCAATTTCAAAAATACTCCTATCAATATTGATAATAAGAGTACAATTTGTATTGTTAAGAATCCTGTGTATCATTCCAAGACAAAGCATATTCAGATTAGGCATCACTTTATCAGAGATTGTTATGAGCATAGGCTCATAAATGTAGTTAAGGTTCACACTGATGACAATGTATCGATTTACTCATAAAAGGTTTTGATGTGTCACGATTCAATCACTTGGTCGTGAGCATTGGCATGATTAACTACTAAGCTTTGTTTAAGGGGAGGACTATAAGGTGTTAGTATAGTCCCGTGGTATTGCTTGAGGGAGGATGCTTGTTGATACTTTGTTTATATGAAGAAATTTTGGCAAAGTATCGCTTTTCTTGAAAGTACCGCCAGGTACCGCTGGGAAAGTATCGCTATGTGGAAAGTATCGCTTTGTCGTATTAAAGTAATTGCTCCAACGGTAATATTGATGGGTAATTGATAATAACCGGAACTTTGTTATCATAGGTGGATTTTTCAAATCCTACCTATAAATAACTACTTTCCCATTTTCCTCTCATATTATTATCTTACATCTTTTTCATACTTATCTCCCAATCACCATCTCTTTATTCTTCGATCAATTCATTCTTGTGCTCACTTATTCAAAACAATGGCGAATCGTTTAACTGTTTCAAAACACAATATGGTGGCTAATTTGGACAAGACTGAGGCAAATATAGCTTTTAATGATATTGTTGATTATTCTTTGGGTCGCCTATTAGTTATTCTCTTTTAGTTGAGCCAGATATTATTGAACCATGGATTCAAGAATTTTGGGCTAATGCTAGAGATAACATGGAGAGGATGAATACTATATTAGATCAACAAATTTGCCGAAGGACTATCAAGATTACGTAAGCCTCCTATTCGAGAAGATTTATTATTTGAGATGAAGATGGGGCTATTCGATTTGACAAACAACCTTTGGGATACTTTTCGAATCTTGGTTATGAAGGGTCTTTAACAACAAACATTCAAGAAAGCATTATTCGTCTCAATGGAAGTTTTGATTCATGTACCGCTTCATTGCATAAGTTCTAAAAGTACTTTGGGAGGCCATCGAATATAGCATCCAGCGGTTGGAAGCTACGACATGAGTGTTTAATTTTTCAAGGCTTATTTTGGATGGGATGCTATCACATATTTCTTCCGGGTCAAAATGGTTGATGTACCCAAGGTTTGTACAGTGTTTTCTTAAACAAGCAATTGGTGATCTTCCAAAACCCATCGCTTTGTTACCTGTTATTGTAACAAGCCAAAATCTTTACATTTATGGCTAAAGCGCTTTGTTCAAAGGTGGAGATATTCCATTAACTTCTACAATGATGGAAGTTGTTCAAGCCGCACGAAATGAAGTCGGGAGAGGATGAAGAAAGCTGGGTGTTGATTCTCAGATAAGGTACCGCTTCAAAAGTGTCGATCCTGAAAGTATCGCTTCTCAAGGTACCTGATCATTGTGGTATTGTTCCAAGCCCCAGGTTCAAGCGACATTGAAAGAACACCTACTCCATCTCCACAACATTCTATTCCCGCTTCGAGGAACATTCACATCCTCGCATCATGATCATACAAATACCTCGTGGAAGGTTTGACTTTAGATAATTACGCTTTGATACAAGGGAGCTATTAGTTGGAATAAAGAACAAGCAGTCTAAGCTAAAAGCACTTGAAGTTGGAGACGTGGGTATGTTTGGTTGAAAATTTTATTAAACCCATATTCAAGGTTTCAATTTGCAGGGTTAAAGATGAAAACAAACGAAACAACTTCAAAGGAATTCAAACGTAAAAGAAGGTTCCAAAGCCTCACAACTTGGGAAGGAATTTAGTTGGCGAAAATTTGAAAGAAATACATTAAAGAAAGCACCGTAGTTTTAAAGATGCGATTACTGCATTCTGAGGAACAAGAAGAAAAGTAAAAGATTTCAAAGTAATCGTAACATCAAGGTACCGATAAATTCAAGGTAATCGATGTTCGGTAATCAACATCAAAGTACCGATTTTCATAATACATCTAGGCAAGAAGTAATAACTCCAAGGGTATTGAATTTTGAAGAAGAAGCCGGTCCTTCTACATTTGTTATAGAAGAAGAAGAGGAAGCCACATTCATACCTATTCATTCTGCTAGTGATGATGAAGTAATTGCTACAATAGATTTATCACAAACCAAGAGGAGGGGTTACTATTAGATGTACAAGAAGAAGAACAACTAAGAGCTTCTCAACCAGCCATTGATTCTAAAGACAAAGGGAAAGGTATTCCGTTGAAACAAAGAAAAAGAAACTCACTTTGGCAGATCTTAGAGCAATTGAAGTTGCTAGGAAATGAAGTCGTCTAGAAAAGTTCAAGAAGAGTTAGATGCTCAAGATAGAAAAGAACAAGAAGCTCAAGAAGCTCAATAGAAAAGCGTCACCGTAGGTGCAAGATGAATTAGATGTCAAACTAATCAAATACAAGCCCCTCTACACCGTAGATTTATGCCAAGAAGACCTAATTTAGCTAAGGACAGGAATGCTATGATGGCTTACCAAAAGTCGGAGGGTATAAAGGATTACGTGGTTTAATTATCTTGAGATGGTGATTATATGATGTCAGGGGAGGATGGCAAGAAGAATGTTTGTGATCAAAGATTTTTAGAAGAAACCACCGGATCGAACCCAGCGAAGAAGAAAGTTTAAAGAGAAAAGAAAACCGGTTACGATGTCCCGCCAAAGAAAGAAAAGGTAGAATTAAGATCCAGACTAGTGATGAATTGAAGAATTATCTCTAGAGTGGTAGATTTTGGATTATACAAAGGAAGATGATGATATTAGATGAACGATCAAAGACTGTTTTCAAAGTTGAGAAATCTAAGAATGGAGATTACATGTTTTTTATAAGGAAGATGAAAGTTTTAAAGTTTTCAAGAGGTTATGGGATTTGCTGCATGTTATTGATAGAGTAGATCTATTCTATTTATATCATGTTGTGAAGGATTATTTTGAAAATAATCCTATCAAAGGATCGATTTGGTTTACGGTGATCTCATAACTCATGGGAAACCGATGGAGAGCACCGATGATGGACCAAGAATCAAGAAAACGGGAATAGTTTGTCGAGATTCTTTGAAGAATCTGTTCTGCCTTTGCAGCCAGAGAATGGAACAATGATAAATATGTTTGCTAGTTAAGATATCCTCTCGCCTGAGCTACTGAGAAGAATGCTAGAGCATGGATTGAAGGCAGAAGAGGATAATGAACCGCTTGTATGGTTATCAACTTGTTTATAAACCAGACTACCATTGTCGAATGATCAATAACTGTAAGCATTCAGTTTGAATACTTTTTGATATATATCAAGATTCTTTGACCAGTATCAACATCGCATACTTTCATCAAAGTATTGCTTTAATGAACTAAACCAGCTTAAATAAATTTTAGAAGAAACCTTTTGCTAAGTAAATATTTTGAACCAAAGTAAGAATAAATGGTTTTTGAGATGATAACATCAATAGGTTATCAATCCACCATGGTTGCAAAAGGATTGACTAATCCATGAGCAAAACCACCGTAAAGATATATCAAATCCGCTTTAGTTGACAACTGCCAATAAGTTGGATGGTATTCAACTCACCATAACGTTAATGTGAAGAGTTACAGCCCACAAGAAATGGCTTGTGGTAAAGGCTGAGGAAAAACCATTATTGGTAATTAGTTCACCATTAGATAGAAGAACTAACTAGTCCGTATGGTATGTACTTTTGGTAAAGACAAAACAAACTGCTGATAACTCGGATGGTTTGCTAAAATCATATGGTTATCAATGTACCATGGTCTTTACACACCAAAACATTTGCTCCCGCAGTAGATAATGGCTTGGTAAAGAGTTCTTAAATCCATTAATTTGTCAATGATTCACTTGAAAGTGATGAGAATAGTATGCAACTTAAACTGAATTAAATGTACAAATTGTCATGAAGGTTGTCAGGTTAAAAAGATGGAGCTTGCCGGATGCACTGAAGAGAACAATTCTAAGAGATACTTTGACAAGAACAGATGTTACGAAGATAAAAGCTTAAAGACTAAGAAACAATCCGTTTTAAAAGATGAAGCCGTTAAAGATATATTCGACAAAAAGAACTTGAAGTCAAGCAAGTAGAATCTGCTGTGGGAGGATTGTTGGGATATGAAAGTGTCAATGATATCAGCATCAAGATATCAAAGCATCAGTAGTCGCAGTACCGAAAGCCAAAAGTCAAAAGTAATCGTTAAAGATAAAGTCAAAGTACCGCACAATGAAGTCAGTACCGCAAGAACAAAAGTGAACCTATATCTGCTTATAGAAAGTATGGTAACTCTAGAATATTCCCAGATTAGATTTGTCATACAAGGTTATCAATTGTAAACCGACTAGATATCCTTGAGCCTTATAAAGGACTCTAGATTGGCATTAGAGATATGACTGCATTTAATTTCACGATTTTAGAATTGAGTTTAGAGAAAGTTCGATTTATTCAGAAGTTAGATAGAGATCCGTGATAATAAGCAGATAGAGTTTATAATAAAAGATTATTCTTTTCTTAGCTTTGTTGGTAAATTCGCCGCACTTAATAAAGATTACTCGTTTTTTGTTAATAACTAGGATTTATCCAGGTTATTAAACTCAACAAGCTAGTTAAGTTAGTTTTGATTAAAGTATATCGATCCAACACCCTACATTGACAAGAAGTTTGCCGCTGGAACTTTTAGAACATTTAAAGCCGCAACTTACCAATGAAGAGGTTCAAAAGGATGGTTCCAAAAGCAGCTTCTTCAAGTAATCTACAAACAATTTCACCATTCATCGCTGGGGAATATTCAGCAGATACGATCAACATTTGACCGGAATTTCCTTCAAAAAACATACTGGAATGGAAATTCAAGAATTCATTGAGACATTTATCCAACTCATGGATAATGTGAAAAAGTACATTGAAGAATCGCCAAAAGAATGAAAACGTGAATGAGTGTCCGTGCGCTTGAAAGATTTTGTGATAAGTGGGTAATGTATCCGTTGAAGAATCGGTGTTGCTGAATGCGTAATGTCAACAAACAAAATTGATGAGTCGGATAATGAAAAAATGGAATCTTAGTGCTCAAATTCACAAGAGAGAGAGGTGCACTGCACACAACCTGTGCAAGTTAATGGAACCTCCATGGAAGCTTCGGATGTACCTAAGATAGAGATGCACCCGGCTGTTCGCATGTCAATGCCGGTAAGTTGCATGGATATTTCTGCTGTACCTAGTTGTGCATCTTCTACTCAAAATGATGATTATGAACCGCATGAGTACGCTGCATTTGTGCCCGATGATTCCCTACCACCGAAGCTTAACATATATAAGGATCAGTTGCTATCTATGAACAGCTTGCTAAGTTTGAGTTAACTACCGCGAAAGGTGAGTTATAACCAAATACAACTATTAGAAAAAGTAATTTTAGAGAAGAAGTGTTAAAACAAGAGTTAAACTCCTTACAAGAAAAGCTTTCTAAAACCGCTAAGCAAAAACAAGAACTTCAAGAAAATGTTAAAATGCTTAAGCAAGAATTTAGTGCTAAGGAATCAAAACTTTTGAATGATTTTTCTAATCTAAAACTTTGAAAAACAAGCTTGAAAATAAGTTGTACGCACAAGGAAATACCATCTGCATCGCTCACATGATCACTAAGCATAGAGTTCTAAGTGATAAACATAGTGTTTCCTTAGTTGATGAACCAAACCCGAGGCTTGTAAAAGGCTAGAAGCTCATAAGGTCTCGTATGATGGTAATGAGATCCTTAAGCCTAGAAAAACCTAGTTCATACTGAGTGCACCGAGGAAGATAAGAAATCAGATGAAGTCACTAGGGAGAAAATGAATAAGAAGCTAGAAGATCCCGAGTGTAAAAAGAACAAGATAACGATAAAACCCCATGATTACACTAAGGAAAATTGGATATCCTTAAACATGTTTAAGCCTCAGACTCTATTGACCCCGAACAAGTGTTATGGAAAAGGATATGGACTTGCAAAAGTCGAAAATCTTGTTGAAAAGAATCCCCCTTGTAGGAAATTCCCTAAAGCGAATGTGTATCCTCCAAATACACCAATGCATTTAGTTCCTAGAACTATTGCCACTAAGAGCAAGACCTTAATCACCCAATATGTTATTCTTCAACTATTTGTCGATTTTGAGAAAACTTGTAAGAAAAGGATCACACTAATCGGGATAACTCAAGGGGAAAGGGGTTTTGAGCAAACAAAAGAATGCTATCTAACTGAGGTCATGCCTTTCTTTAAACAACTAAAAGATCATTTTGAGAGTTTAAAAAGGGGATAAAATCAGATATTAAAGAAATGGAAAAGGAATTTGATGCAATGATAGTTGAGGTTAGTAACTATGAGCTAGAATTAAAATATAATGAGATTGAGAGGAAGAACTTGCATACCTTGAATGAGAATCTTATTTTCTGAATGTATTACTCAAGATGTGTGTTTTAATCGCTAATAATTGTTCCATTAATGCTTCTCAATTTCATGAATTATCTGCTGCTCTGAAAGTCTCCCATGATCGTGTCATTGAGCTTGAAAAAACTAATTCTAAATTGCATGAGAAAATTGAACAGAATGATCATGATAACCTGGTGAAAACTAAATTGAAGTTGAGCATCTTGCTTTGCAATTAAAATATCAACATCTAAAAGAAAATGCAAAAACCTCAAATATCAAGACATCCTTGATGCTCCCGAATTTGATGCGCTTTTTGAAATTAGCAAACGTGATGAACATATTCGAGCTCATTGAACACGATGTAAGATTGAAAACCCAAGTCTCACAACTGCAAGGTGAAAAGAAGGAAGTGACTGGATCCCAAATGCCTCCTTTAGATTCCTCGTACTCTAAAAACTTTTCATCTTCAAAACTTAGTCAATGCATACAAAAGGAAAACGAGTTTTCTCGAAGAAAATGAAAAGTTAAATGATCAATTTTAAAGAGTTATATGATTCAATGAAAGTCATCGTGACCAAAACAACGAAAAATAACGCTTTACAAAAAGGAAATTGAGAACTGGAAGTCGTGAAATGAAACTCACTTGTTTTCAATAAGAATGTTGTCTCAAAGTCACCCCGACCAAAGAAATACATCCGGATGTTAAATATATTCCTCCTCATCTTAGGAATAATGAACATGCTTTTCATGACTACTATGCTTACCTTAAGGATAGTCTAGAATGTCTCCGTGAGATTGTTGAAGAGGATTTCATTAACAAACCTCTTGATAGTGAAGTTAGGTTTGCTTGCTTCCGTGCCAAACGATCTCAAGAGCTAGAATGTGTAATTGCAACATGTCCCAAATCCTATCCTTAGGTGCAAAGGCAAAGTCAGTGATGCCTTGTTCTACGCCTAAAGCCAAGCATGTGACCCTTGATATGCCTTGTTCCATGTCAAAATTCAAGCAAACAACTTGTGATGTGCCTCCTAGAATTTCAGATCCCAAAGACTTCTAGACCAGAATGCAGAAAGTAGTGAAGCCATGTAATGTTCCCATCATATTTCTACAGATGTTAAGATTGACACTAAAGTTAACGGGTCAAAACCTAGAAGCTATGCAAAGAAGGATAGGATTACGCAAACTAAAAGTGATCATGATAAGGAAGTGAAAGAACACCATAGGGACAAGAAGTTTGATTTGAACAAAAAGAATCGTTTTAGTTCTAGTATTAGCTCTAAGCTTACTAAAATTAATTCGAGGCCTTATGTCGCGCAAAACATGCAAAAAAAAATGTTTAATTTCTGGTAATCATGATAAATGTGATGTGTTATTTCGAGGTCTAAGATTCATAACCCAGCTTAAGAAAGTTTGGAGAGCCAAACAGACATAACTCGAAACCTACAGTGGAAGGTTTTACCAATGTAGGATTTCAAAGCCAGTGTCGAATATTCACTCAATAAAACCTTGCCCCTTAACTAGATCCACTATGCCTAGAGTAGTGCCTGTTGGGTTTGGGCCAAATGGTAGAATAATCCCATTAAGCACAAAATGTCCCTCGACTAAGTCTCGATGTTTTACTAGTTTATTCTAGTGACAATGACATTGCACCTAGGGTTTCGCCGATTCAAAGATTGTTTTAGGCAACCAAAAGGACCCATAACGGGGATCCAATGTTTAAATTCTTTCTTTGCTCTGTCCAAAAGTGTCGTATGTCGTCCCTTGGTATTTGATTCGGCCGCTCTAAACATATAACTGGCTCTAAACAATGACGATGAACACAACAATTGCCTCGTTTCAGAAAAGAAAAGGTACGCTTCAAGGCGCTTTATCATCGAAAAGAAGAGAAATCTTCTATGCATATAACACAACAGCCATGCCTCGTTTCAAAGAAAAGAAAAAGTGTACGCTTCTGGGCATGCTTTATCTTCAAAGAAGAGAAATTCTTTATGACGATGACCATTCTCATGCCCGCTCTCTAAAGAAAAAGCTTCGCATGCTTTATCCTCGAAGAAGATAAATCTCAAGGACGATGTCATCTATCTCAGATTCATCATTATGTATATAAACATTCAGCCCCGCTCAAAGAAAAAGAAAATGTACTTCTTCAAGGCGCTTTATTTCGAAGAAGAGAAATCTCATGTTTATGACCATTCTCATATTATTCATCATCAACAAGTCATGTTTCTCCCATGCTCATTCACCATCGTTGATCTACATTCATTAATGTATATTCTTATTCATTTGCTAAATCAAAAATGAAATCGATGCAATTTTGAGGGGAGAAGAGTGAATATACTAAATGATGATGGATTTTGAATAAAGGAATACCTTAAAGTTTGATGACTCTCCTCCAACGCCTAATGTTTCACTTACTAAGGATAAATGGGATTTATTGTTTGGGATTCATTGGTTCAAGATATGTTTGATGAGTATTTACAACTCAGCATTTAATATTTGATGATCATAAAAGAATATGTGATTCATGAGTTCAAGATATGTTTGATGATCATCAAAGAAGTACAACTCAGACTACTTAAAAATCCCATCTCCGCTATTCAAGGCGTGATAATGATTATCATATTGATGTGGAAGTACTCATGAATAATGATCCCGCTTTGGTATTCCTTTGCCAAAGGTCTACATGGATTATTATTCCTCCTATGCTATAAATCAACCATGAACTTCAAGGAAAATGTCTACCCCATCCGCCGAGTTATAGTATCCTCCATCGCTACATGAATACTTTTAGGAAGAATACATTGATGTTGAGGCATCATTTGTTCCGTTCATTCAATGGGTGAATGTACATCCGGTTGTATGTTTATTCACATGTTGGGCATTTGACACAAGTTGTATTACTAAGCATTTTTATCACTTATTTGAGGTGTTGACAGCTCACAAAGGCATGCTGTTCTTATTTGATAACTTGCTCGAGCTTAAGAATTAGAGTTGAAGTCTTGTTATCTAGTTACCACGGAGGTATGGTTGAAGACCAGTTAACTATCACTATTAGAGTTACGTTGTTTTACTCAAGGTCACATGCGATGACGATGTGGATAATATCAAGAGGTGTTAATGTCTCATACCTTTAGAGTATTGAGTACTTAGATATTTGCTTGAAGCATAGATTCTCTTAATAATTCTTCCATCTTAAGTGCTTAAGACACAAATGCGGGAATTCGACTTCAGCTTCAAGTTTGGTATATTGGTTTTTCTCAATAGTGGTCACTTCAAATTGTCTACATATGGGTTGATAAAGATAGTGAGAGAGTTTAAATATTGGCTGTGATTCATTTGGGTTTTGAGTTCTTCACAAGATTTCAAGTTTATGGATATATTATTTTGCCGATTCCAGGTATCAAAACCATTTGGGGAAGTGGTCGAGACCTTTGGTTTATGTTACTTCAGTTGTTCGGGAAGAAATGTGAGAAGAATATTTGGAACGTGAGATGATACCTGCTTCATCGACATCTTATATACGGTTTATGATAAAGCTTCCGTTATATGCACAAATGTTCACTTGATCGGCTAATTCAGCTTATTTCGTGAGTTGACATCCACAGTGATGATTAGTGACTCAACATGTTACATGGATGTCATCGTCTCTACTCTTGTTGGGTACATGTGTACATTATGTGCTGATTGGTTATATGTTATATAACCGGAATGCACTTGGTAAAATGAAGATGTTGATATATTGTTCCCCTAAATAGACAACCGGTCAATCTCGAAGAGTAAGGTGTACATCGGGATGCAATACAGTTCATGTGATCGGTCGTGAATCGCTAATCCATTTGATAACCACCGGTGACGATCAATGTTTCAACTTGTTACTCGTGTTCTCGTTCTTCTGTGGTGCCGAGCTTCAATCAATGAGACGCTTTGTATTCAACTCTACTCTTAGAAATGGTCTTTATTCGATGTTTGTCGGTTTGGGGGGAAGCTACCAAAGATTCAAATTGAGTAGGCTCATGTCCGTGACGATTTTCTTAGAAGCTCAATGCTTGGTGGCTAAAGTTTAGATGTTGATTCCTTTCTTCTACAACGGTCGAATCGATATCTTTATTCTGTACTCATTTCATCATACTCTTAAACTAATTTATCTCTTGTAAATATTTATTCGAAAAACAAAATACAAAATTATAAAACCTTCAAAAATCAAATAGAAAAAATATAAAACTTTCAAAATCCATAAAAATTTGAAAAATCAAAAATCTTCAAAAAATATTGCCTTTTGTCATTTTCTCGATCGAGCAATATCTACGGTTCTTGATGTTGTCATTCAAAGAATGACACGGACTTTAGATGTTGTTCTTAATTTAAAAAAAATCAAAAAATCAAAAAATTTTTGGAGAAAGAGAAAAAAATGGTTTATTGTCATTTCGTGCGAACCCGCTTTTCAAAAGAAAGCAGAGCCATACTTTATCATGTTTTCAAATTCCATGCTGATTCTTTAAACATTTATCCGCGAAACTAACCGCTAAAAAATAACCTACCTATTTTTGATAATCATCCGGACTTATTTGTCAAAATATTAATCTTCAATCAACAACCTATGTCATTGATTGAGGGGAGAATGATTTCAATTAAATTAAAAAGTTATTTGGCATTAAATTGTTTTCAAAAAGATATACATGCATGTTCTATCAATGGAGTTTAAAGTCTTAAAATCCCATCATATCGGCTAAAACGCATAATCAAGTCACAACCTTCTAAAGCTTTCAAAATCGATTTAAATCTATAAGAGATCACAAATCTCAAATGATTTGATAATTGTGATCGGGGAGAATGTGTGATTTAAATTGATTTAAACCGATAATTGTAAATGGTTTATATGATGTACAAGCTCTCCATCTCACATGTGACAAACGATTTCAAATTTTCCATGCACATGTTGAGGGGGTTACTATCTTAAACCTATGATTTGAAACGTGATAATTATTCAAGTGTGTTCTCTAGTATGTGCAAAACTCTTTTCAAATCTCGAGGCACATATTGAGGGGAGCAAAATCATGAAAACCTCATCCTTCCCCAAAATGCTTTATCTACTTGATTCGATTAGGGAAGGATGTTGATATTTTAGAAAATGTTTTTCTTGCCTCCGTGGTGGAAAACTATTTCAAATACTTGATTCATGTTCGGGGAGTTCTTTTCTAAAATATCAAACAATCGTACAAAATGCTTTGATAAAATATCATAAGTATCCCGATTGATTTTCAAATGGTTTTCAATTGGTTCCTATGGCAGACGAACAATACCAAAAAGACCAACCAACTTTACATTATGTATGGTGATATAAGGACGTATATAGGTAGTATTGTTCCCATGATCCGCCGTAATCGGAGGGATCTACCCATGAACTATCCACTAGTTAGTGTAGAGTTCTTAGGTATGATGATAAAAGGAGAAAATGAGATATGGGAAGAGTGCAGACTAAGACTGAAGCTAGTAATCGAATAAACCCAACGTTCTTGCTATGAAGTCTCGTAAGCATCAAGGGGTTGAAGAATTAAAAGAATTGAATGAAAAGGGTGAAACAAATAGCCTCCATTTATTCAACCTTAGGGCGTAAACCGGTTCAATTCATATGCTACTGATGGTAACATCGGTATTGAAGACAAGACGCCATGGACCCAAAGGACGACCGTGACTTCAACTTTCCAAACCACTCAAGTTCTCTAAAAGGACTTGTTTCATTCTCACGGGAACCTACATTATCTATCGACTTTCTTTTAGAGATTGTTGATATTAAGGAGGAGACTCTCCTAGTCTCCGATATAGGATCCAAATATGCACAAATTGGAGTTCAGAGCCACGAGATCATCTATAAATCTCATTAGGACACTTTCAATGAAGACTCTCTGCTTCACACAATGTAGAAAGAGAGATTATATTGAGTCCCACGATTATCCTTGTGGTATTGCTGTAACATCTGAGTGGGATGCTTACATATTCACTATGAAGATGGAAAGCCTTCTGGAGCCAACATCTAACAAGCTCCTCGTAGGTGGCATGTGAGATCTATTATATAGATCAACCATGTGACAACCAATGTAAACAATGGGGCTATTCAACTTTTGAATCAACTCGTTCAAAGCAGGATTGACGGATACCTTTGAAAAACCACTGTGCTTTAAAACTCTTTTCATTAGCACGCCGACCGTAATCAATTTTTCAAATCAAAAGGTGTTTATGATTGATAATTGATTTTCATTAAAACCTCATATATTGCAAACAATTTCTATTGAGCAATACACCATTGTTTTTCAAATCTCTTTCATCAATTGTGCCGGACGAACCGCCGTTCACTCAATTCGTTGTCTTCTTAGACGTTCGTTGAGAACGCCTAGAGCAAATGCGAACCCCGGCTAAGGAAATTCTTCGAATTATACCGATCACGTGCGCATTTGTATCATCAATGGGGAACCGGGCCGTGGTAATTTCAATTCATCGAAGTGTTCAAAGACACCGCGCTTTATTGCTAACCGCCTTATGCAGTACACCCCGACGCTTGGTACCTAATCAATGAAGCGGTCAATCCATAGCCGCATGCTCACCTAACACATTCATCTCAAAAGAAATCATGATTAGTGCATCAATGACTCTGATATTTTCACTCCATGCTTCGCTAATACGCCAATATCATGAATCAACTAATGCTTCCGCTACTGATGAGAATATATCATGATCCGTATGTGAGCATGTCGGTCCAATGTCAACATCACATAATACCAACACCACAATGGATGTATCGTAGATTTTCTATTAGTCGATGATCTCAAAAGTCGCTCAACATTATTATCACGTTGATCAAGAAAGACCTCCACTTGGATAACCAAACATGCAATGAGTGGATCAATGACTACGAAGCCGAGCAAAGTACTACATCAAGAATGCAAGATCATTGTTAATGTAATATCCGACAGTATTCAATGTCATTTTTAGTATATGTTGAGGGGACCTCCCTGCAGGAGATTGTTAGGATTAGAAATTCCCAGATAAAGAGTCTCCACAAGTATATGTAATCGCGAATGCTCGTGAGTCAATAGTTATATTTAGTTATAGTATTTGTTAAGTAACACCGCTGGAGGATCGACGGTTTACCCATCAATGCCCGATCCACAGCATGCTCACAGTGGCGCTTTATGTAAGATCTAAATACTCTTTACCCCATGAGAGTTGGAGCTCATAATAATATCTTTCACTTACTCTCACTAAGTTCCCTAAACCTCTAACTTTCTCTAGAATTCCAATTCTATACTCTAATTTGTGTTATGGTTTGATGTGTATGTGAAATCCAATATCCAACAAAATCCAAAGAGTTAAAGTGTCGGTCACCCTCAAGTATATGTATTCATTGTTCTCGTAGTCAGAGTTATTTTATGTTAAGTAGTATTTAGTTAAGCGCTGACCCAGAGGATCTTCGTCCAACTCCACTCAGATGCCTCGATCCACGTTCTCGGCGAATGCTTATGTAATGATCAAATACTCTACCTCCTAAGGCAGAGTCAGAGCTCACATAAGATTTTTCTTTCTCACTAGTTCCTAAACTTAACTTTCTCTAAAAACCATTATGACGCCTGTTGTGTTATGATGTGTATGTGAAATCCAATATATTACAAATGGTATCAAGAGCCATGGTTAGATCATCTCTTACATATCCTTTGATTTCTAGTGGTATTTAGGATGGTTTTTGAGTTTGTAAAAGTTTAGTGGTTTTTGCATCATTTGGTTCATTTCTAGTGTTAAAGTTTGATTTTGCGTACTTTTATGTTTAGGATCATTGTATGTGCTTGTTTTGATTTGCGCTTGAATCATTGTGGTTGGCTTGTTTTGATTGAAAAGTGTGTTTTTAAAGTTTTCTGGTAACTAATTTGCTCTCGGAGGAATCTCTGGTAGCTTAATTGGCCTTAAAGGTAGCGAAGTTGTAAAGGCTTTTGGTAATGCACTGTCATAGCGACTTGTTTCTTTGAGACAAGCTTCATTATACAAAAGACAATTTAGTGGATTCCACTACTGGTAGCTAATTTCAAGATAGCACTAGCTTAATTTTGATAGCCACTGTTCTTAAGTTTAGCCATTCGCTAGCGATTCGACCTTAGCGAAGGTTATTTATTTACTCGACGCTAGCGACTTGGCATAGCGACTTGTCACAAAATTTTATTACCTTGGGAACTTAGCTTAATTTGTTTTGTTATTTCTTAGCAACTTAGTGCTTAGCTTAATTGCTGACTTTAGTGTAATACGGTTTTCTTGATTTAGTAAAACTCGAAAGAATCTATTTCCGGTTTAATCATAGAGTTATAAAATCCCCGTAATCTTTAAACATGTCACCAACATACCTACAATCATCTCCATCATAGTCGGGATGTCTCAAATGGGTTCGTGACACTGCCCACCCATGCTTGACGTTTAACCCGACTACCACCTTTGCTCAAAGAATCGATTGTACTGCCTTGGAAAGGAAAATGGTGTCAACATTCTCAAATCAATTGATGAAGGACCTTATCAGATTGAGACTACAAGAGACTTAATTGATACTACTGCAGATGGAACAATGATCTATGGGATAGACAGACCAAAGACATATGATGAGCTCAATGATAAGGAGAAAAAGAGATTCGATGTTGATATCGTGGCTTTTAACATCATACTTCAAGGTCTTCCCAAAGATATCTACAAGCTTATCAATCACAACACCGAAGCCAAGGCAAATGGGATAATGTCAAGATGCTTCTTTCTGGTTCTGATTAACTATGGAAGACAGAGAATCACAACTCTATGATGAATTTGAGCACTTCAAGATGAAACCAGATGAGAGTGTCTATGAGTATTACGTGAGATTCCACAAGCTTGTTAATGACATGAGGAACATCAAGATGACTATGCCAAACATTCAAATTGAACTCAAAGTTTGTAAACAACATGAATCCCTAATGGCACAAGTTTGTCACCTCTGTGAAGCTAACCAAAGGATTGAAGAATACAAACTATGAGCAACTCTATGCCTTCCTTCTTCGGAATGAGAGACATGCTATGTTTGAAAAAGGATTCTTAATCGCCAAAACCAAATCGGGAGAGAGACAAGCTCATAAAATGATTCAACTGCCTTCTACTCAAACATTGGAATTACCACCAAAGCATCTCAAGTTATACCCATGGGTAATGGTAATCACAAACTCATTCCCGATCCAATGTTCAAACAAGCCGATCATGTCGATGCAACCGTGGAAACTTCATTAATCAACTGGCTCTCATGATTAGTCAAAACATGAACTCTCCCACACACCAACAACAACCTCGTAACAAAGATCAATCCACACAATCAAGCCACCGTCAGAGATGGAAGGTTATGGTGCAACCGCTTCAAGAAAGGCAAGATGAACAAGGAAGAGGTGGAGTGGTAGAGGATATGTGGCAAATCAAATAGGGAAGGAATGGAAATCAAGCAAAGCCCATCAAGTGTTACAACCGTGGTGGTGAGGGACATATTGCAAGGAACCGCACATCTCCAAAACGCCTCGCATGCTGATACTTCAGGATAAGATGTTGCTTGTGCAAGCTCGGTGGATAATGGTGCCTTTGGATGAAGAGGAGTTGTTGTTTCTGCCGAGGGAAATGCCAAGACATATGATGCGATGTGGATGAGCAAATTCAGAGATAGGCCACAATCATCGTAATGCCTTCAAGTCACTGACAGTGATGCATACGACTCGACGCTGATGATGAACCCATTGACAAAACAATTTTCATGGCTCGCATTTCTCCAATGGTCCCTCCTAAAGTCTCTTCATCACCACAAGCTGGTCCATCCAAAGACAAAATCATTTCTGAGGTATTAAAACTATACGATGATGTTGATGTGCAAAAGATGCATGACAAAGTACAATCAACTAAAATTATTGAGTCAGATATTGAAAATATGGGTAATATCAATGTTGTCCCATATGATCAATATGTGAAACAAAGTGAAAGTGAGATTGTACCAAGTGATGCATCTTATGCAGTCAATGATGACTATGTTTTTGATGAATACACTGCATGTGCCCCTGATGATTCTCTTATCTCTGAACTTAATGCCTATAAAGAACGTGTTGCTATTTATGAACAACGAGCTAAGTTTGAATTAACCACCCGTGGGCAGGAGATGGATGACCAAATGCGCATAATTATTAGAAAAAGTAGATTTAGAGAAGAAGTATTAAAACAAGAGTTAAACTCCTTACAAGAAAAGCTTTCTAAAACCGCTAAGCAAAACAAGAACTTCAAGAAAATGTTAAAATGCTTAAGCAAGAATTCAATGCTAAGGAATCAAAACTTTTGAATGATTTTTCCAATCTAAAACTTTGAAAAACAAGCTTGAAAATAAGTTGTACGTACAAGGGAATACCATTCAGACTGCTCACTTGATCACTAAGCATAGAGTTTTAAGCGATAAGCATAGCATTCCCTTGTTGAGGAACCAAATCCAGAGGTCATTAAAAAGGCTAGAGCCGCTAATAAGGTGATCTATGATGGAAATGAGATTCTTAAACCTAGATTTAAACCTAGTATGCTTGAGTGCACCGAGGAAGATAGAAAATTAGATGATGCATCTAGGGAGAAAATGAATAAGAAGCTAGAAGATCCCGAATGTAAAAAGAATAACATAACGATCAAACCCCATGATTACAAGAAGGAAAATTGGATTTCCTTAAACAAGTTTAAGCCTCAAACGTTGTTAACACCCAACAAGTGTTCGAAAAAGGACTTAGATAAGCTAAAAGCAGAGAATCTTGTTGTTACAAACCTCCCCTTAGGAAAATGCCTGCAACGACTTTGTATCCTCCAAATACACCAATGCATTTAGTTCCTAGAACTATTGCCACTAAGAGCAAGACCTTAATCAGTCAATATGTTATTTTTCAACTATTTGTCGATTTTGAGAAAACTTGTAAGAAAAGGATCACACCCATCGGGATTACTGAATGGGAAAGGGGTTTTGAGCAAACAAAAGAATGCTATTTAACCGAGGTCATGCCTTTCTTTAAACAACTAAAAGATCATTTTGAGAGTCTTAAAAAGGGATGGATTCAGATATTAAAGGAATGGAAAAGGAATTTGATGCAATGATAGTTGAGGTTAGTGACTATGAGCGAGAATTAAAATATAATGAGATTGAGAGGAAGAACTTGCATACCTTGAATGAGAATCTTATTTCGGAATGTATTGCTCAAGATGTGTTTTTTTCGCTACAAATTGTTCCATTAATGCTTCTCAATTTCATGAATTATCTGATTCTCTGAAAGTCTCCCATGATCGTGTCATTGAGCTTGAAAATTAATTCAAACTTAATGAGAAAATTGATCATGATGATCACGATAATTTGGTAAAACAGTTTTCTAAACTAGAAGTTGAACATTTTGATTTACAACTAAAATATCAACATCTTAAAGAAAATGTTAAAACCTCAAATATCAAGACATCCTCGGATGTTCTAGAATTTGATGCGCTTTTGAAATAAACAAACGTGATGAACATGATTCGAGCTCATTGCAACACCATCAGAAAGTTGAAAGCCCAAATCTCTCAATTAAAGGGTGAAAAGAACAATGTGACCGGATCCCAAATGCCTCCTCCTTTAGATTCTCAAGATCTCAAACTTTTCATCTTTAAAACTTAGTTAATGCCTTACAAAAGGAAAACGAGAGTTTTCTAGAAGAAAATGAAAAGGTTAAACGACACTTTAAAGAGTTATATGATTCAATGAAAGTCACCTGTGACCAAAACAACAAAAAAATAACGTCTTTACAAAAGGAAATTGAGAATCGGAGGGAGTCAAAAATGGAAACCGCCACTTGTTTTAATAAGAATGTTGCATCAAAGTCATCCTCGGTTTACCGCAAATACTACCGGATCAAGTAAATACATTCCTCCACATCTTAGGAATAATGAACCCGCATTTCATGACTATTGTGCTCACCTTAAGGATAGTCTAGAATGTCTCCGTGAGATTGTTGAAGAGGATTTCATTAATAAACCTCTTGATAGAGAAATTAGGTTTGCTTGCATTCAAGCCAAACGATCTCAAGAGTTGCTAGAATGTTTAATTGCAACATGTCCTAAATCCTTAGGTGCAAGGCAAGCTGTGATGCCTTGTTCTATGCCTAGTGCCAAGCATACAAACCATTCTATGCCCGCTTTAAGAAAGTGAACACCAATGTGCCTTCTAGTAGTACGCACCTTGCACATCTAGTTCAAGAATGCAAAAGTAGATCAACCAACTAATGTTCCCATAATTCCCTCTACAGAGTAATCAAGGTGACATTAAAGCAAGCAGGTCAAAGCCTCCATGCAATACCAAGCAAGATAGGACCTCGCAAGCTAAGAATGTGCATTGGAAGAGAGTAGAAGACCAACCTAGGAACTTTAAGTTTGAGTTGAATAAAACGAATCGTGTTGATTCTAGTATTAGCCATAGGCGCATCAGTAATTAATTCAATTCGATACTATTTGCAAAACCTTGTAATGATGTCTGCTTGAATTCTGTTGCTAATCATGAATATGGTGTGAATGCTTTGTCTAATGCTGTCAAATGCCCGCATAAAATTGTTAATGCGAAAAATCATGCTAAGAAGGCTAAAAGGCAAAGACGAAAGAAAGTTAGAAAACAGTGGAAACCCACAGGAAAAACATTTAGTAAGATAGGTTATCAATGGATACCTTTTGGCCATAAGCATAATCAGTTTTTCCCTCAAACTGCTAAGACAATGCCCACTAGAAAATGGATGCCTACAGGTAGAACTTTTCCTTTAAGAAGTGAACATACTTTGAATAGGTCAAATACGCATACCAAGATCATCTATTCCTTGATGATTCCATTGCCTCTATTTCTGATATGGGTGTTTCTATTTCTGATGTGGGTGTTCCAATCATCAGTACTAACCAAGTGGAACCCATTCTTGCATGGGGATCCCAATTATCAAGTTATCCATTCTTGTCCGTGTTCAACTGCAGATCGTTCAAATCGCTTTTGTGGTACTGGACTCGTGTTCCAAGCATATGGAGACCGTCGCCGCTCATGAACTTCGTGAGCAAATTCATCGGGAATGTTAGATTCGGGAATGACCATTTTGGAGCAATTATGGGTTATGGTGATTATGTAGTTGGCAAAAGTGTAATCTCCGGGTATATTATGTGGAAGGTCTTGGTCATAATTTGTTCTCTGTTGGTCAATTCGTGATTCGATCTAGAGTGGCCTTAGAAACATACTTGCTTCATAAGAGAACTTGATGGTGTGGAATTATTAAGAGGTACTCGTGGTTCTAACCTATACACCATCTCTATCGAAGACATGATGAAGTCTTCTCCAATCGCTTGCTTGTCAAAGGCTTCAAAAACAAAGTCATGGTTATGGCATCGCCGTCTCAATCACTTGAACTTCGGCACCATTAATAACCTTTCCGTAAAGGATCTTGTCGAGGCTTACCCAGATTAAAATATGAAAAGATCATCTTTGTTCAGCTGCCAATGGGTAAAGCACGAAATATGCCCAGAAACCAAAACCCACAAATTAAGTAATGGAAGTTCTTCATACCCTTCATATGGATCTGTACGGACCAATGAGAGTGCAAACAATAAATGGGAAGAAATACATTATAGTAGTTGTTGATGACTACTCTCGATTTACTTGGGTAAAGTTTTTGAGGACAAAGGATGAAACCCCAGATGTCATCATCAAACTAATCAAACACTTCAGTTCGACTCAACAATACAATGTAATTGTTCGAACGCACAATGGCACGATAGTTTGTTAACAAAGACTTAATTGTTTTATGAAAGTGTTGGAATCACCATCAAAGAAGTGTTCCACTAACTCCTCAACGAACGGTGTAGTTAAAAGATGAAATCGAACTCTTGTGGAAGCCGCAAGAACAATGCTAATTTATTCAAAGGTTCCAATGTTTCTATGGGCAAAAGCCATTGCCACTGCTTGCTACACCCAAAATCGCTCCCTTATACACACCTCTCATGGAAAAACTCCATATGAACTTGTTCATAAACGAAAACCGGATCTCTCCTACCTTCGTGTGTTTGGTGCTTTGTGCTATCCAACTAATGACGGTCAAGACTTAGGTAAATTAAGAGCAAAGGCAGATATTGGAGTTTTGTTGGTTATGCACCAAACAAGAAGGGTTACCGAATCTACAACAAGAGAACCCAAAATATCATGGAAACAATTCACGTTACGTTCGATGAGTTGACCGGTCAAATGGCTCTGGACAATCCAGCTCGACCCGCAACTTCAAAAGTCCCATTGGTTCTATCCCTTGTACCAAACTCATCTCCAGCAACTCCATATGTACCTCCATACGAAGATGATTTAAAGAAATTGTTTGATCCAATGTTTGATGAACACTATGAACCAAATGCCGATGAAATGTCAATTCCATCAACAGAGTCTGCCTATCCCTCGTGAATGAAGTCAACCCTTCAGCCTCAATATCATTAAGTCAAGAAGCGCCACGATCACTCTCTCATCAACAAATCATCAATCATCAAATGTACATCATGGAATTGTTTCGGGCATCAATGATGAAGTTAATCCCTTTGCTACTCCCGAAGATGCTCCATTTGAAAATATATTTGCTCCTCGAATCATCATCCGAACCATCTTCATCGGAGACATCGACTGCTACTTAGCTCCACAACAACAACCACATGCACACCTTAGAAAATGGACACATGATCATCCATTGGACAACATCATTGGAAACCCTCTCGCCCAAGATCCACACGAAACAACTTGCAACAGATGCCTTATGGTGCTTCTTCAACTCTGTACTCTCTAAGATCGAACCAAAAGACATTAAAACCGCCATGAATGAAGACTAATGGTTCAATGCCATGCAAGAAGAAATTCATGAGTTTGATCGACTTGATGTATGGGAATTAGTACCGCCCAGAGTGCTATGATCATTGTTCTAAAATGGATCTTCAAAGTGAAACTTGATGAGCATGGTGATGTCTTAAAGAACAAGGCTCGATTGGTTGCAAAGGATACCGTCAAGAGGAGGGTATTGACTTTGAAGAATCATTTGCTCAGTTGCTCGTGATCGAGGCAATCGAATCTTCTTGGCTAATGCTGCTAGTAAGAACATGGTAGTATATCGATGGATGTAAAACCGCTTTCTTAATGGAGATTTAAAGAGGTGGTTTACGCCACCCGTAGAGGGTTTTGTGAATCAAGAGCATCCTACTCATGTCTATCGCTTGAAAAAGGCCCTTTACGGTTTGAAGCAAGCTCCTAGAGCATGGTATGATACGCTATCAAAGTTTCTTCTATCTACTGGATTCAACAAAGGAGCAGTTGATCCACATTGTTCACCGAAGTCGCAAACATTTAATTCATGTTCAAATTTATGTTGATGATATTATCTTTGCCTCGACCGACCCCAATGAATGTGATCATTTTTCAAATGAAATGGGTTCCAAATTTCAAATGTCAATGATGGGACAAATGTCATTTTTCTTGGGATTACAAATTTCACAAAGTCCCTGAGGCATTTTTATAAATCAATCTAAATATGCAAATGAGATTTTAAAGAAATTTGGATTTTTTTCATGTGACACCGTTGACACTCCCATGATTGAACGTACTAAGCTGGATGAGGACCACTTAGGGATCATGGTAGATCAAACGAAATATCGTAGTATGATTGGATCCCCGATGTACCTCACAAGCTAGCACTAGACATCTTGTTCGCTGTGTGCATGTGTGCTAGATATCAGGCTAAGCCTACTAAAAGCACCTTGAAGCGGTTAAACGGGTCTTTCGGTATCTCCAAGGAACCATCAATATGGGACTATGGTACCAGAAGGACACCGGTATGTCACTAACAGCCTATGCATGCCGATCATGCAGATGTCAAGATACCGTCGGCACGCCGAGGTGCTCGCTTTTGGGTGATAAGCTTGTGAGCTGGTCTTCAAAGAAGCAAACGAGTACTTCTATTTCTCTACAGAGGCTGAATACATAGCCATGTCATCTTGTTGTGCTCAAATCCTTTGGATGAGATCCCAATTATCCGACTATGGCTTTGAATTCAACAAAATTCCTCTCATCCGTGATAATAAAAGTTCTATTGCTCTCTCATGCAACAACGTTCAACACTCAAGAGCAAAGCACATCGACATTCACATCATTTCATCAGGAGCAAGTGGAAACGGTGTGGTGGAACTCTATTTTGTGAAGTCGAATACCGGTTAGCGACATCTTCACCAAAGCTCTTCAAGAGAACGTTTTGAGTTTATTCTTCCACGACTTGGCAAAAGCCTTCAACCGAAATGCTCAAACGTCTTTAGGAGGAAGACGAGGAGTAAAGGTCTTTCTTCATCCATCTTTTGCATATATCTATTCGAAAAGCAAATAGAAAAATATAAAACTTTCAAAAATCTATAAAATTTGAAAATCTCGAAAAATTTCAAAAATATTGTCTTTTGTCATGTTTTTTCCTCGACGATAATATCTACGGTTTTGTCTGTCATTCAAAGAATGACACGGGACTTTAGATGTTGTTCACGTTTATAAAAAAAAAAAGGATATATATATATATATATATATATATATATATATATTTGGGAGAAAGTAAACCAATGGTTTATTGTCATTTCGTGCAGAACTTTTCAAAGAAAGAACAGAGCCATGCTTTATCTCATGTTTCAAACCTAATGCTGTGATTCTAAAAACAAATGCTTTATCTTATGAAAACTCAATTTTTGAAAACACTCGACTCTATTTTGAAAATCAAAGAACTTATCAAGTGGGAGAATGATTTTTCAATTAAAACAAAAGTGTTCTTTTCAAACAATTTGCACTTAAATGAGCAAGGTCTACTCTAAAATGTTTTACAATATTTTACACAATTGGTTCAAGACCTTGGTTATTATGTTGTTTTCAAAAGATAATTATGCATGTTTAATCAATGGAGTTTAAAGTCTCAAAATCCGATCCTTATCGGTTAAAACGCTTTCATAATCAAGTCACAATTCTCCTTAAAGCTTTCAAAATCAATTTAAATCTACAGAGATCACAAATCTCAAATGATTTGATAATTGTGATAGGGGAGAATTTGTGATTTAAATTGGATTTAAACTGATAATTCGATAAATGGTTTCATAAGTGTTTAGCATGGTTTCCTCCCCGCATGTGACAAACGATTTCAAATTTTCCATGCACATGTTGAGGGGGAGCATCTATTTTAAACCTAAAATTATTTAAACATGATTGAATTGTCTCTAAGTGCAAGTTCCCTCTAATATGTGCAAAACTCTTTCAAACTTCGAGGCACATATTGAGGGGAGCAAACTTTTGAAAACCTCATCCTTCCTCAAAATGTTTTATCTACTCAAATTGATTGGGAAGTGATGATGATCATTTTAGAAAATGTTAATCAAAAGATTGAACCTTTCACTCTTAATCTAACGATTTCAAAGATCTCATGTGCTAAACAATTTCAATTTTATGCATATGTAGAGCATTTCTAAAATTATCAAAAACAATTAAGGTACAAAATGCTTTGATTTTATATCACAAGTATCTTGATTGATTTTCAAATGGTTTTCAATTGGTTCCAATGGCGGATGAACAATACCAAAAAGACCGACCAACTTTACTTTATGTATGGTGATATAAGGATGATAAGGTTAGGTTGAGGTCCCATGATCCGCCGAATCGAGGGATCTACCCAGGTAAAATCCACTAGATAGTGTAGAGTCCTTAGGTATGATGAAAAAAGGAGAAAAGTGAGATATGGGAAGAGTGCTGACTGAGACAGAGCTAGTACTGGAATAAACCCAACAAGGTTCTAGTAATGAAGTCTCTAAGCAGGGGTTGAAGAATGAAAAAGAAATGAATATGAAAAGGGTGAAAAGAAATAGCCCTCCAATTATTCAACCTTAGGGCGTAAAACTTCAATTCATATACTACCGGGTGGTTACCAAGGTAACATCGGGTATTGAAGACAAGACGTCATGGACCTCGACCGCACTCAACTTTCCAAACCACTCAAGTTCCTCTTAAAAGGACTTGTTTCATTCTCAAGGGAACCCATAATCTATCGACTTTCACTTAGAGATTGTTGATATTGAAGAAGGAGACCCTCTCCCTAGTCTCTGGCATAGAAACCAAATATGCACAATTGAGTCTAGAGCCTTGAGATCATCAATAAATCTCATTAGGACACTTTCAATGAAGACTCTCTGTTTCACACAATGTGGAAAGAGAGATTATATCTTATGAGTCTTACGCATTATCCTTGTGGTATTGCCAAAACATCTGAGTGATATGCATACATATTCACAATGAAGATGGAAAGCCTTCGGGAGCCAACATCAAACAAGCTCAGGTGGCATGTGAGATCTATCCTATAGATTAACCATGTGACAACTGGACAGAAACAATGGAGCGATTCAAACTTTTGAATCAATCCCGGTTCAAAGTTATGGATTGACGGATACCTTTGAAAAATCGGTTGTTGTGCTTAAAAATTCTTTTCTTTAGCACATAATTTCTCAAAATAAATGGTGTTTATGATTGATAATTGATTTTCATTAAAACCTTCGTTGTATTGCAAAAACAATTTCTATTGAGCATTACACGATTGTTTTTCAAATATCTTTTTATCAATCGTGAATCTCATTTCGCTTCACTCATCCGTGTTGTCTTCTTTGAGACGTTCCTTTGAGAATAAACCCTGCCAAGGAAATTCTTCGAATTATACCCGATCACGACAATACTTGGATCAACGAGGAACCATGGGCCGTGTACCTTAATTCAACGAAAGTGATCAAAGACACTTTCGTACGCTTTTATTGCTAATGTTTATGCGGTACACCCGACGCTTGGTGATCGTAATGAAGCGGTCAATCCATAGCGCATGCTCACAAAACACATTCAGTTCCAAAGAAATCATGATTAGTGCATCAATGACTCTGATATTTTCACTCCATGCTTCTTTCTGTTGCCAATATCATGAATCAACGAAAGCTTCCACTACTCTGATGAGAAGAAATCATGATCCAGAATGTAAGCATGTCGGTCCAAATGTCACAACATCACATAATACCAACACCACAATGGACGAGTCGAGATTAATGTCGATGATCTCAAAGTGACTCAAAACTCAGATCGTGGATTTAAAGACCTTCACTCAGATTATCCAAACATGCAAAAATGAAGAATCAAAGACTACGAGCTACTAAACAAAGAACATGAACAAGAATTCAAGAACTATCTTAATGAAATATCTGTTTGTATTCTATGTAATTTTAATGCATGTTTGAGGTGACCTCCCTAAGGGGGGAGATTGTTAGGATTTGGAAAATACAGTAGTTAAAGTGTCGGTCACCTCAAGTATAGGTAATCGTTAGAAAGCTCGTAGTCGTAGTTATTTGATGTTATGTAGTATTTAGTTAAGTAACACCGTGGAGGACGGACGGGTCTTTACCCACCGTATGCCCGATCCACGCCGTCTGGCGTTTTGTGTAAATACTATAAATACTCTCTACCTCCCAAGGTAGAGAGTTGGAGCTCATAATAAGATTTTTCTTTCTCTCACTATAGTTCCCAACTCTCTTCCATTTCTCTCTCTAAACACATTGAACGCCCCATATGGTTATGGTTTAGTGTATTTGTGAAATCCAATATGTTACAAATGGTATCAAGAGCCATGGTTTGATCACTCATCTTTCATGCTCTTTGTTTTGGTGGATTTCATAAGGTTTTTGGGGTATTAAGTGTTTAGGAGAGCTTGAATCATTTGGACAAATTCTAGTGTTAAAGTTTGAATTTTGCTTGTACTTTTGTATTTAGGATCATCATATGTGTTTGTATTTTGAATTGGAAGGCTTAAATCATTGTGGTTTGGTTGTTTTTGATTGATAAAGTGGTTATTTTTGAACTTTGTACAAAGCGAGTTGAGTCTTAGATATTTGTTTCTTCGAAGCGAGTTGCTTCGTTTCTGGATGCGAGTTGGTATATGCGACTTGGCTATTTAGTGAGTTGACCTTTAAGCGACTTGAGTTCTAAAGCGACTTGGCTATTAAGCGTTGTATAGCTTAAGCGAGTTAGTTTAAGTAACTTGGTGGTTAAGCGAGTTGTGTCTGTTTGCGACTTGCTATTAAGCGAGTTGTCTCTTTATGCGACTTGGCTATTAAGCGAGTTGACTCCTTAGGCGACTTGTCTCTTTAAGCGAGTTGATAGTTTAGCGAGTTGTTAATTAAGCGATTTGAGTGTTTAGCCACTTGTCAATTGAGACTTGTTACTTCTTCGTGCTACATTCTTACGGTTGTTCTTTTGATTTAGTAAAATCCCATGAAAGAATCAATTTCCCGGTTTAATCAAAGAATAGTAAAATCCCGTAGAACTTGTAATCATGGCAAACATCGCTCCTACTATTGTTTCTTCAGCGAGGACGTTCAAGCAGCAGGATCGATACTCGTCCACCTATGCTTGACAGAATGATATGACTCATGGGCTCAACGAATCCGATTGTACTGTTTGGGAAGGGAAAATGGGGTCAACATTCTCAAATCGATTGATGAAGGACCTTATCAGATTGAGACTACAAGAGACTTAATTGATACAAATGAAGATGGAACAATGATCTAGGGAATAGACAGACCAAAGACATATGATGAGCTCAATGATAAGGAGAAAAAGAGATTCGATGCTGATATCGGGGCTTCTAACATCATACTTCAAGGTCTTCCAAAAGATATCTACAAGCTTATCAATCACAACACGAAGCCAAGGCAAGTGTGGGATAATGTCAAGATGCTTCTTTCGGTTCAATTAACTATGGAAGACAGAGAATCACAACTCTATGATGAATTTGAGCACTTCAAGATGAAACCATATGAGAGTGTCTATGAGTATTACGTGAGATTCCACAAGCTTGTTAATGACATGAGGAACATCAGAATGACTATGCCAAACATTCACCAACTCAAAGTTTGTGATCAACATGAATCCCGAATGGCACAAGTTTGTCACCTCTGTGAAGCTAACCAAAGGATTGAAGAATACAAACTATGAGAAACTCTATGCCTTCCTTCTTCAGAATGAGAGACATGCTATGTTTGAAAAAGGATTCTTAATCAGTTCAAAACCAACCAGGGAGAGACAAGCTCATCAAATGATTCAACTTCCTTCTACTCAAACATTGGAATTACCACCAAAGCATCTCAAGTTATACCCATGGGTAATGGTAATCACAAACTCATTCCCGATCCAATGTTCAAACAAGCCGATGCTGATGCAGCCGTGGGAAACTTCATTAATCAACTGGCTCTCATGATTAGTCAAAACATGAACTCTCTCCCACACACCAACAACAACCTCGAACAGCATCTAATCCACACAATCAAGCCACCGCCGAGATGGGAAGGTTATGGTACAACCAGTTCAAGAAAGGCAGTATGAGCAAGGAAGAGGTGGAGTTGGTAGAGGATATGTGGCAAATCGGAATAGGGGAAGGAATGGTAATCAGGGACAAGCAAAGCCGATCAAGTGTTACAACTGTGGTGGTGAGGGACATATTGCAAGGAACTGCACATCGCCAAAACGCCTCGAATGCAGATTACTTCAGGATAAGATGTTGCTTGTGCAAGCTCGGATAATGGTGCAGCTTTGGATGAAGAGAGTTGTTGTTTCTTGTGAGGAAATGCCAAGACAGATGATGCAGATGTGGATGAGCAGCCAATTCAGGAGATAGGCCACAATCATCAGAATGCCTTTCAAGTCGCTGATTGTGATGCATACGACTCAGACGTTGATGATGAACCTACTGCACAAACAATTTTCATGGCTAGCATTTCTCCAATGGTCCCTCCTAAAGTCTCTTCATCACCACAAGCTGGTCCATCCAAAGACAAACTCATTTCTAAGGTATTAAAACTATACAATGATGCTGCTGTGCAAAAGATGCATGACAAAGTACAATCAACTAAAATTATTGAGTCAGATATTGAAAATATGGGTAATATCAATGTTGTCCCATATGATCAATATGTGAAACAAAGTGAAAGTGAGATTGTACCAAGTGATGCCTCTTCTGCAGTCAATGATGCCTATGTTTTTGATGAATACACTGCATGTGCCCCTGATGATTCTGTTATCTCTGAACTCAATGCCTATAAAGAACGTGTTGCTATTTATGAACAACGAGCTAAGTTTGAATTAACCACCCGTGAGCAGGAGATGGATGACCAAATGCGCATAATTATTAGAAAAAGAAAATTTAGAGAAGAAGTCTTAAAACAAGAGTTAAACTCCTTACAAGAAAAGCTTTCTAAAACTGCTAAGCAAAAACAAGAACTTCAAGAAAATGTTAAAATGCTTAAGCAAGAATTCAATGCTAAGGAATCAAAACTTTTGAATGATTTTTCCAATCTAAAAACTTTGAAAAACAAGCTTGAAAATAAGTTGTACGTACAAGGGAATACTATTCAGACTGCTCACTTGATCACTAAGCATAGAGTTTTAAGTGATAAGCATAGCATTCCCCTTGTTGAGGAACTAAATCCAGAGGTAATTAAAAAGGCTAGAGCTGCTAATAAGGTGATCTATGATGGAAATGAGATTCTTAAACCTAGACAGAAACCTAGTTGCGTTGAGTGCACTGAGGAAAATAAAAAATTAGATGATGCATCTAGGGAGAAAATGAATAAGAAGCTAGAAGATCCTGAATGTAAAAAGAATAACATAACGATCAAACCCCATGATTACAAGAAGGAGAACTGGATTTCCTTAAACAAGTTTAAGCCTCAAACGTTGTTAACACCTGAACAAGTGTTCTGGAAAAAGGACTTAGATAAGCAAAAAGCAGAGAATCTTGTTGTTAAACAAACCCCCCTTAGGAAAATGACTTCAGCGACTGTGTATCCTCCAAATACACCAATGCATTTAGTTCCTAGAACTATTGCCACTAAGAGCAAGACCTTAATAAGTCAATATATTATTTTTCAACTATTTGTCGATTTTGAGAAAACTTGTAAGAAAAGGATCACACCCACTGGGATAACTGAAGGGGAAAGGGGTTTTGAGCAAACAAAAGAATGCTATTTAACTGAGGTCATGCCTTTCTTTAAACAACTAAAAGATCATTTTGAGAGTCTTAAAAAGGGGATGGATTCAGATATTAAAGGAATGGAAAAGGAATTTGATGCAATGATAGTTGAGGTTAGTGACTATGAGCGAGCAGTAAAATATAATAAGATTGAGAGGAAGAACTTGCATACCTTGAATGAGAATCTTATTTCTGAATGTATTACTCAAGATGTGTTTTACACTGCTACGAATTGTTCCATTAATGCTTCTCAATTTCATGAATTATCTGTTGCTCTGAAAGTCTCCCATGATCGTGTCATTGAGCTTGAAAAGATTAATTCGAAACTTAATGAGAAAATTGATCAGGATGATCACGATAATTTGGTAAAGCATCTTTCTAAACTAGAAGTTGAACATTTTGATTTACAACTAAAATATCAAAATCTTAAAGAAAATGTCAAAACCTCAAATATCAAGACATCCTCATATGTTCTAGAGTTTGATGCAGTTTTGAATAAACAAACGTGACGATCAGATTCGAGCTCATTATAACACGATCAGAAAGTTGAAAGCCCAAATCTCTCAATTAAAGGGTGAAATGAACAATGTGACTGAATCCCAAATGCCTCCTCCTTTAGATTCTCAGTACTCTTAAACTTTTCATCTTCAAAACTTAGTTAATGCCTTACAAAAGGAAAACGAGAGTTTTCTAGAAGAAAATGAAAAGGTTAAACGACACTTTAAAGAGTTATATGATTCAATGAAAGTCACTCATGACCAAAAAAACAAAAAAATAACGTCTTTACAAAAGGAAATTGAGAATCTGAGGAGTCAGAAAAATGGGAAACTGCCACTTGTTTTTAATAAGAATGTTGCATCAAAGTCATCCTCAGACTGCAAATATCTGTGATCAGTTAAATACATTCCTCCTCATCTTAGGAATAATGAATCTGCGTTTCATGACTATTGTGCTCTCCTTAAGGATAATCTAGAATGTCTCCGTGAGATTGTTGAAGAGGACTTCATTAATAAACCTCTTGATAGAGAAATTAGGTTTGCTTGCATTCAGACCAAACGATCTCAAGAGCTGCTAGAATGTGTAATTGCAACATGTCCTAAATCCTTAGGTGCGAAAAGTAAAGCTGTGATGCCTTGTTCTATGCCCAGTGTCAAGCATACAAACCATTCTATGCCCAGTTTTAAGAATGTGAACACCAATGTGCCTTCTAGTAGTACAGACCCTTGCACATCTAGTTCAGGAATGAAAAAAGTAGATCAACCAACTAATGTTCCCATAATTCACTCTACAGAGTAATCGGACATTAAAGGCAAGCGGGTCAGAGCCTCCAGGCAATACCAAGCAAGATAGGACCTCGCAAGCTAAGAATGTGCATTGGAAGAGAGTAGAAGACCAACCTAGGAACTTTAAGTTTGAGTTGAATAAAACGAATCGTGTTGATTCTAGTATTAGCCATAGGCGCATCGTAATTAATTCAATTCGATACTATTTGCAAACCAGGTAATGATGTCTGTTTGAATTCTGTTGCTAATCATGAATATGGTGTGAATGCTTTGTCTAATGCTGTCAAATGCCCAGATAAAATTGTTAATGCTAAAAATCATGCTAAGAAGGCTAAAAGGCAAAGACGAAAGATAGTTAGAAAATAGTGAAAACCCACAGGAAGAACATTTAGTAAGATAGGTTATCAATGGATACCTTTTGGCCATAAGGATATTCAGTTTTGCCCTCAATCTGCTAAGACAATGCCCACTAGAAAATGGATGCCTACTGGTAAAACTATTCCTTTAAGAAGTGAACATACTTTGAATAGGAGAAATACAGACACCAGCACTGCATCTATTCTTGATGATTCCATTGCTTCTATTTCTGATATGGGTGTTTCTATTTCTGATGTGGGTGTTCCAATCACTGTTACTAACCAAGTGAAACCCATTCTTGCATGGGGATCCCAATTATCCAGTTATCCATTCTTGTCTGTGTTCAACTGCAGATCGTTCAAATCGTTTTGTGGTACTTGGACTCAGTTTCCAAGCATATGACTGGAGACCGGTCGCTGCTCATGAACTTCGCGAGTAAATTTATCGGGACTGTTAGATTCGGGAATGACCATTTTGGAGCAATTATGGGTTATGGTGATTATGTAGTTGGCAAAAGTGTAATCTCCAGGGTATATTATGTGGAAGGTCTTGGTCATAATTTGTTCTCTGCTGGTCAATTCTGTGATTCCGATCTAGAGGTGGCCTTTAGAAAACATACTTGCTTTGTTAGAGAACTTGATGGTGTGGAATTATTAAGAGGTACTCGTGGTTCTAACCTATACACCATCTCTATCGAAGACATGATGAAGTCTTCTCCAATCTGCTTACTATCAAAGGCTTCTAAAATAAAGTCATGGTTATGGCATCGTCGTCTCAATCACTTGAACTTCGGCACCATTAATAACCTTTCCAGAAAGGATCTTGTCAGAGGCTTACCCAGATTAAAATATGAAAAAGATCATCTTTGTTCAGCTTGCCAATTGGGTAAAAGCACGAAATATGCCCACAAACCAAAACCCACAAATTCAGTAATGGAAGTTCTTCATACCCTTCATATGGATCTGTGCGGACCAATGAGAGTGCAAACAATAAATGGGAAGAAATACATTTTGGTAGTAGTTGATGACTACTCTCGATTCACTTGGGTAAAGCTTTTGAGGACAAAGGATGAAACTCCAGATGTCATCATCAAACTAATCAAACAGCTTCAGGTTCGACTCAACAATACAGTCAGAATTGTTCGAACAGACAATGGCACATAGTTTGTTAACAAAGACTTAATTCAGTTTTATGAAAGTGTTGGAATCAGTCATCAAAGAAGTGTTCCACGAACTCCTCAACAGAACGGTGTAGTTAAAAGACGAAATCGAACTCTTGTGGAAGCCGCAAGAACAATGCTAATTTATTCAAAGGTTCCAATGTTTCTATGGGCTGAAGCCATTGCCACTACTTGCTACACCCAAAATCGTTCCCTTATTCACACCTCTCATGGAAAAACTCCATATGAACTTGTTCATAAACGAAAACCTGATCTCTCCTACCTTCGTGTGTTTGGTGCTTTGTGCTATCCAACGAATGACGGTCAAGACTTAGGTAAATTAAGAGCAAAGGCAGATATTGGAGTTTTTGTTGGTTATGCACCAAACAAGAAGGGTTACCGAATCTACAACAAGAGAACCTGAAATATCATGGAAACAATTCACGTTACATTCGATGAGCTGACCGGTCAAATGGCTCCTGGACAATCCAGTTCTGGACCCGCACTTCAAAACAGTCCCATTGGTTCATCACTTGTACCAAACTCATCTCCAGCAACTCCATATGTACCTCCATCAGAAGATGATTTAAAGAAATTGTTTGATCCAATGTTTGATGAACACTATGAACTAAATGCTGATGAAATGTCAATTCCATCAACAGAGGCTGCTCCTATCCCTGTGAATGAAGTCAACCTTTCAGTCTCAATATCATTAAGTCAAGAAGCGCTTGCTGCTGATCACTCTATCTCATCAACAAATCATCAATCATCAAATGTACATCATGGAATTGTTTCTGGCATCAATTATGAAGTTAATCCCTTTGCTACTCCCGAAGATGCTCCATTTGAAAATATCTTTGCTCCTGAATCATCATCTGAACCATCTTTATCAGGAGACATCGACTCTGCTACTTCAGTTCCACAACAACAACCACATGAACACCTCAGAAAATGGACACATGATCATCCATTGTACAACATCATTGGAAACCCTTCTCGTCCAGTATCCACACGGAAACAACTTGCAACCGATGCCTTATGGTGCTTCTTCAACTCCGTACTCTCTAAGTTCGAACCAAAAGACATTAAAACCGCCATGAATGAAGACAACTGGTTCAATGCCATGCAAGAAGAAATTCATGAATTTGATCGACTTGATGTATGGGAATTAGTACCTGCTCCAGATTGTGCTATGATCATTGCTCTAAAATGGATCTTCAAAGTGAAACTTGATGAGCATGGTGATGTCTTAAAGAACAAGGCTCAATTGGTTGCAAAAGGATACCGTCAAGAGGAGGGTATTGACTTTGAAGAATCATTTGCTCCTGTTGCTCGTATCGAGGCTATCGAATCTTCGTGGCTAATGCGGCTAGTAAGAACATGGTAGTCTATCAGATGGATGTGAAAACCGCCTTTCTTAATGGTGATTTGAAAGAGGTGGTTTACGTCAGCCAGCCAGAGGGTTCTGTGAATCCAGAGAATCCTACTCATGTCTATCGCTTGAAAAAGGCCCTTTACGGTTTGAAGCAAGCTCCTAGAGCATGGTATGATACGCTGTCAAAATTTCTTCTATCTACTGGATTCAGCAAGGGAGCAGTTGATCCTACATTGTTCACCAGGAAGTCAGGCAAACATTTAATTCACGTTCAAATTTATGTTGATGATATTATCTTTTCCTCGACTGACCCCAATGAATGTGATCGTTTTTCAAATGAAATGGGTTCCAAATTTCAAATGTCAATGATGGTACAAATGTCGTTTTTCTTGGGATTACAAATTTCACAAAGTCCCAGAGGCATTTTTATAAATCAATCAAAATATGCAAATGAGATTTTAAAGAAATTTGGATTTTTTTCTTGTGACACCGTTGATACTCCCATGATTGAAAGTACTAAGCTGGATGAGGACCACTCAGGGATCATGGTAGATCAAACGAAATATTGTAGCATGATTGGATCCCTGATGTACCTCACAGCTAGCAGACTAGACATCTTGTTCGTTGTGTGCATGTGTGCTAGATATCAGGCTAAGCCTACTAAAAAGCACCTTGAAGCGGTTAAACGGGTCTTTCGGTATCTCCAAGGAACCATCAATATGGGACTATGGTACCCGAAGGACACCGGTATGTCACTAACAGCCTATGCAGATGCTGATCATGCAGGATGTCAAGATACACGTCGAAGTACGTCAGGAGGTGCTCAGTTTTTGGGTGATAAGCTTGTAAGCTGGTCTTCAAAGAAGCAAATGAGTACTTCTATTTCCTCTACAGAGGCTGAATACATAGCCATGTCATCTTGTTGTGCTCAAATCCTTTGGATGAGATCCCAATTATCTGACTATGGCTTTGAATTCAACAAAATTCCTCTGTACTGTGATAATAAAAGTGCTATTGCTCTCTCATGCAACAATGTTCAACACTCAAGAGCAAAGCACATCGACATTCGACATAATTTCATCAGGGAGCAAGTGGAAAACGGTGTGGTGGAACTCTATTTTGTGAAGTCAGAATACCAGTTAGCAGACATCTTCACCAAAGCTCTTCCAAGAGAACGTTTTGAGTTTATTCTTCCACGACTTGGCTTGAAAAGCCTTCAACCAGAAATGCTCAAACGTCTTTAGGAGGAAGACGAGGAGTAAAGGTCTTTCTTCATCCATCTTTTGCATATATCTATTCGAAAAGCAAATAGAAAAATATAAAACTTTCAAAAAATCTATAAAAATTTGAAAATCTCGGAAAAATTTCAAAAAATATTGTCTTTTTGTCATGTTTTTTTACCTCGATTCGATAATATCTACGGTTTTTGTGCTGTCATTCAAAGAATGACACGGGACATTAGATGTTGTTCGACTGGTTTATAAAAAAAAAAAAAAATATATATATATATATATATATATATATATATATATATATTTGGGAGAAAGTAAAACAATGGTTTATTGTCATTTCAGGCAGTAACCCGCTTTTCATAGAAAGAACAGAGCCATGCTTTATCTCATGTTTCAAACCTAATGCTCTGATTCTAAAAACAAATGCTTTATCTTATGAAAACTCAATTTTTTTGAAAACACTTCGGACTCTATTTTTGAAAATCAAAAGAACTTATCAAGTGGGGGAGAATGATTTTTCAATTAAATCAAAAAGTGTTCTTTTCAAACAATTTGCACTTAAATGAGCAAGGTCTACTCTAAAATGTTTTACAATATTTTACACAATTGGTTCAAGACCTTGGTTATTATTATGTTTTCAAAAGATAATTATGCATGTTTAATCAATGGAGTTTAAAGTCTCAAAATCCGATCCTTATCAGTTAAAACGTTTTCATAATCAAGTCACAATTCTCCTTAAAAGCTTTCAAAATCAATTTAAATCTACAGAGATCACAAATCTCAAATGATTTGATAATTGTGATAGGGGTAGAATTTGTGATTTAAATTGGATTTAAACTGATAATTCGATAAATGGTTTCATAAGTGTTTAGCATGGTTTCCTCCCCGCATGTGACAAACGATTTCAAATTTTCCATGAACATGTTGAGGGGGAGCATCTATTTTAAACCTCAAATTATTTAAACATGATTGAATTGTCTCTAAGTGCAGGTTCCCTCTAATATGTGCAAAATTCTTTCAAACTTCGAGGCACATATTGAGGGGGAGCAAACCTTTGAAAACCTCATCCTTCCTCAAAATGTTTTATCTACTCAAATTGATTGGGAAGTGATGATGATCATTTTAGAAAATGTTAATCAAAAGATTGGACCTTTCACTCTTAATCTAACGATTTCAAAGATCTCTTGCCTCCATGTGCTAAACAATTTCTGAATTTTTATGCATATGTTGAGGGGGAGCATTTCTAAAATATCAAAACAATTAAAATACAAAATTCTTTGATTCTATATCACAAGTATCTTGATTGATTTTAAAATGGTTTTCAATTGGTTCCAATGGCAGATGAACAATACCAAAAAGACCGACCAACTTTACTTTATGTATGGTGATATAAGGATGATAAGGTTAGGTTGAGGTCCCATGATCCGCGAGAACCGGAGGGATCTACCCAAGGACAATCCACTAGATAGTGTAGAGTCCTTAGGTATGATGAAAAAAAGGAGAAAAGTGAGATATGGGAAGAGTGCGGACTGAGACAGAGCTAGTACTAGAATAAACCCAACAAGGTTCTAGTAATGAAGTCTCGGTAAGCACTGAAGGGGTTGAAGAATGAAAAAGAAATGAATATGAAAAGGGTGAAAAGAAATAGCCCTCCAATTATTCAACCTTAGGGCAGAAACCAGGTTCAATTCATATACTACTGGTGGTTACCAAGGTAACATCGGTATTGAAGACAAGACATCATGGACCTAGTGACGCACCGCACTTCAACTTTCCAAACCACTCAAGTTCCTCTTAAAAGGACTTGTTTCATTCTCACAGGGAACCGACATAATCTATCGACTTTCTCTTAGAGATTGTTGATATTGAAGTAGGAGACCCTCTCCCTAGTCTCCGGCATAGAAACCAAATATGCACAATTGAGTCTAGAGCCACGAGATCATCAATAAATCTCATTAGGACACTTTCAATGAAGACTCTCTGTTTCACACAATGTGGAAAGAGAGATTATATCTTATGAGTCTTACGCATTATCCTTGTGGTATTGCCAGAACATCTGAGTGATATGCATACATATTCACAATGAAGATGGAAAGCCTTCTGGAGCCAACATCAAACAAGCTCCTGGTAGGTGGCATGTGAGATCTATCCTATAGATTAACCATGTGACAACTGGACAGAAACAATGGAGCGATTCAAACTTTTGAATCAATCCTGGTTCAGGTTATGGATTGACGGATACCTTTGAAAAACCGGTCGTTGTGCTTAAAAACTCTTTTCTTTAGCACATCGCCTGTGTACTTATTTCTTAAAATAAAAGGTGTTTATGATTGATAATTGATTTTCATTAAAACCTTCGTTGTATTGCAAAAACAATTTCTATTGAGCAGTACACGATTGTTTTTCAAATATCTTTTTATCAATCAGTGAATCTCATTTCACTGGTTCACTCACTCCGTGTTGTCTTCTTTGAGACGTTCCGGTTTGAGAACAGCTAGAGCAGCTGCGAAACCCTGTCAAGGAAATTCTTCGGAATTATACCTGATCACAGACAATACTTGTACTGATCAACGAGGAACCGTGGGCCGTGTACCTCAATTCAATGAAAGTGATCAAAGACACTTTCGTACGCTTTATTGCTAACTGTTTTATGCAGGTACACCCTGACGTTTGCAGCTGATCAGAATGAAGCGGTCAATCCATAGCCGCATGCTCACAAAACACATTCAGTTCCAAAGAAATCATGATTAGTGCATCAATGACTCTGATATTTTCACTCCATGCTTCTTCTACGCTGTTGCCAATATCATGAATCAACGAAAGCTTCCACTACTCTGATGAGAAGAAATCATGATCCAGAATGTAAGCATGTCTGTCCAAATGTCACAACATCACATAATACCAACACCACAATGGACGAGTCAGAGATTAATGTGCTGATGATCTCAAAAGCTGACTCAAAACTCAGTATCACGTGGATCAGTTAAAGACCTTCACTCAGATTACCCAAACATGCAAAAATGAAGAATCAAAGACTACGAGCTACTAAACAAAGAACATGAACAAGAATTCAAGAACTATCTTAATGAAATATCTGTTTGTATTCTATGTAATTTTAATGCATGTTTGAGGTGACCTCCCTTAGGGGGAGATTGTTAGGATTTGGAAAATCCAGTAGTTAAAGTGTCGGTCACCTCAAGTATATGTAATCGTTAGAAAGCTCGTAGTCGTAGTTATTTGATGTTATGTAGTATTTAGTTAAGTAACACCGTGGAGGACGGACGGGTCTTTACCCACTGTATGCCTGATCCACAGCCCGTCAGGTGGCGTTTTGTGTAATGACTATAAATACTCTCTACCTCCCAAGGTAGAGAGTTGGAGCTCATAATAAGATTTTTCTTTCTCTCACTATAGTTCCCAACTCTCTTCCATTTCTCTCTCTAGAACTTTCTCTCTCTAAACACATTGAACGCCCCATATGGCTATGGTTTAGTGTATTTGTGAAATCCAATATGTTACATAAAAAGATAAAAAATAATCTTCCTCAAGCTCAAACCTTAGCGTAGTACATCTCTCACTAGCATTCCTATTTTGTGATGATCATTGTAAGCTCTTAGACTAGGTCTAATATTATATCTAGGAACACATAATAATGAAAGCGGAATATTCAAACATAGAATCAACATTATTATGAACAAGGTTTTTTATTATCATCTCTACCACTAAACACTAATATACCAAATACTAACCTAGGCGTTTACATGATCATACGCCTAGGAACTAACTAACTAACCATCACCCTAGGCTTTTTCCCAAATCCCTACGCCTAGGTTCGCACACACAAACACCTCTTTGGTTTACATCTTGTACGTACTATAAAACTAATGACCCTATGTCTCTTTATATACTAGAGACATCTAGGGTTTACAAGAGGAATCATAATACAATTAGGAAACTAAATATTCTTTTAAGCATATCTTCTAGAATCTTCCAAATCCTCCATCTTTTGTAGTTTCCCTTCTTGTCACTTTTAGTCCTTTATGTTTCATTCTTCTTTTTTTGTATCATCAAATCTATAATAGACCCAACAATCTTCCCCTATTTGTTGATGACAAAACAAACACGATTCTTGTACGAACTTCCCTAGACGAAGTAGCAGAAGTTGAGATAATTAAATCTCACCATGAATGAAAAAATCTTGTCTTCCATGCTTCTCCTTGACTTGAACATGTCACTCAAACATCTCTTCCCCTTTTGTTATCAACAAATAGAGAACGTATGCAAATAATGATCATGACCACCACGAACCAATATCATACTTCGAATCTAAGACTTCCAATGCTTCAAATCGCCCACCATTACGCACCATAGGAAAAATGGATCCAAAACAATAGAAAAATCCAACTAGCAGTAGTAATAATGATCAACAGTAGTAAAAATCAAACACTTCCCCTTGAGTAGTGCATGTAGATGGTTAAAAATTTAACAATAAGCTTCCCCTAAAACCGATATGTTAACAATCTTCTTGATTCTTCAAATCGGTAAGCTCCTTGTAATGATCACTTGTGAAGAAAACCAAATATAACGAATTTGATGAAGAAGTAGAATTTCCCAAACTTGTGTCTTAAATCTTGTACTATCCATGGAACTCCATACTTATACGAATCACCAAATATAAGTAGACTGCAATCCCTTGACAAAATCCTCAACTAATATGAGACACTGAGCACTACAATGTAACTCCTTTAAGTGATAGCCAATGTGTGCATAGAGCATCATAAGAAAAATCACACATTGCTAGATTCATCAAGCTATATGATAAGAGCACAAACCTGTGAAACTCAACTACAACATTAAATAAATGATATTCAACCTTCTTCGTAATCAATTAATCCATAAGAATCAAATACGAGCCTTTTTGAATCCTTTAAGAACAAATCACCAAACTCCTTGTGTGTGTGAACAATAACCTCTGTGTGTGTCGTCCAAAAACCATAACAATAATTATGCTCGACTTCCCCTTAATTCCAAATCTCCTTGTAATAAACCATTATATTTGAATGAGACTTGCAGCAGCAGCAGTACTTTGAAAATATACGGGCAGTACTTTAAAAACTCCAAGCAGTACTTTGCGTCCAATGAGCAGTACTTTAATTCAAGAGCAATACTTTCATCCTAATGAGCAGTACTTTCGTGTCCAAGAGCAGTACTTTCGAACTCAGAGCAGTACTTTGTAAAAACCCTAACAGTACTTTGAAAAAGGGTAGCAGTACTTTGCGTGTTCCAGCAGTACTTTCATAGCAGCCAACTTCAACAGCATATATCTTTCACATAAAATCTCAGATCGAAGATCCCTCTGGTGGAATGTTATATTGATATATAGAGAACATCCACCAAAAATTTTAGCTCGATCCAACGGTTCAATAAAAAGTTATGGCCTCTTGAAAACAGTGCTGCAGAAGTAATACGAAAATTTCAGACTCGAATTTTTTTCTTCTTTTCTCTACGAAAAACCTTGTAGATCCTAGATATCACGAGCCCCAGGCTTTGATACCACATGTGATGATCGTTGTAAGCTCTTAGACTAGGTCTAATATTATATCTAGGAACACATAATAATGAAAGCGTAATATTCAAACATAGAATCAACATTATTATGAACAAGGTTTTTTATTATCATCTCTACCACTAAACACTAATATACCAAATACTAACCTAGGCGTTTACATGATCATACGCCTAGGAACTAACTAACTAACCATCACCCTAGGCGTTTTCCCAAATCCCTACGCCTAGGTTCACACACACACACCCCTTTGGTTTACATCTTGTACGTACTATAAAACTAATGACCCTATGTCTCTTTATATACTAGAGACATCTAGGGTTTACAAGAGGAATCATAATACAATTAGGAAACTAAATATTCTTTTAAGCATATCTTCTAGAATCTTCCAAATCCTCCATCATTTGTAGTTTCCCTTCTTGTCACTTTTAGTCCTTTATGTTTCATTCTTCTTGTTTTGTATCATCAAATCTATAATAGACCCAACATATTTTCCTGGAGAACGATATCAATACCCGAGGCTTACCCAATACTACACTACAACGATTAGGTTCACTGCCTAGGGAGTTGAAAAACTTGCTCGATGAAAAGAAAGTTCCTTTGACCCCGAACGCGTTATACGCGCATCAGTTAATTTGAAGATTTTGGATGTTTAGAAGATGATTTTTTGGATCATGTTTGAAGGAATTGCACAAACCCTCACCCTCTCCAAAATTACAAAATAGCCCCTCAACTTTAGCAAAATTACAAAATCTACCCTTCACTTTGCAAACTTGTCAAGCTAACCCCTCATCTTTCCATATTTATACTTTATACCCTTGTACACTCATCATATCCATTTACCTTTCCTAATTACACCTTTTACCCTTTAAAATTTTAAAACTAACACTTTAAACCTTATGAAACTAAACCGGTCAAATAAACTAGCCAAGTCCAAATTCCTAGTTTGACCTAGCCTTATACACCCTTGAACCCCCAACTTTTCTCTACCGACCCCAACCATTCCCCATGACCCTTTTCATTTTTACCACTTGAACCCCAAGTCAAACAAATATTAAATCCCCCAAGTCAAATGTAACACCCTCCCGAGATCATAATGACATCGGAAGACTAATTGGGGTGTTACTCGAATGGAGATCATAGTCAAAATCATAGAAAATGACTCGAAGGATACGTTTTATTAAAACTAGTTATCATTCATCGAAAACTCATAGTTGTTACAAAACATTCTAAATTGTTCAAGTGTTTTCCCAAAATAAAGAGCATGAGTTTGAAAGAAATGAAAACTTTATGTTTACACCACAAGAAAGGTCTTGGTATGCCCCACTCCGTGCCTTGGACATAATCTTCACTGATTACCTGAGATAACATGCTAAAAAGGTCAACAAAAATGTTGAGGGTAATCTATAGGTTTAAATAACAGTTGAACACAAGAATATAAGCATGATAATTGTAAACTAACAATATCATAAAGAAAATCACAGATTATTATGCTCTAAGCTCATGCAACCAAGACTCAACTGCATACACCGAAGTGACTAATGGTTCATGATACAGGGGACTCATGGTTGAATACTTAGGCAATTCCAATAATCAAGATGCGAACATTTATGAAAAATCTTGTGTTCTAGTTTAGAGCATGTATCTCCCTCGCGGGGTTTGCAAAAAAAGTAAAAGCGAAGCTATGAACTCACCTTGATGATAATGAATAAGCAGAAATAGATCAAGCACAATGTAGCAGAGGTTCCAAACCGAAACCTAAAAATGATGAGATGGCGAGTATCAGAATATGATAAACATTTTGGTTCGTGACCGAAATAATAGATCATTGAATATTCTTATTCAATAGATCATTGAATTTTCCGATTCAATAGGGTGTGTGCGTGCTTAACGTTTTAAGTTAATTTACGTGCTACATTGTCTTAGTTTCATATTTATCAAAGATCCTCACTTACGCATAAGTGAAATGTTCCCCCGTTGTGATCTTGTGAAAGAGTTGGTGTTATTGAGTATTTTAGATCCCATATGCATTTTACCGGATTGTTGTTATATATAATTATAATCTTATAATTATATATATATATATATATATATATATATATATATATATATATATATATATATATATGTATATATATATATATATGTGTGTGTGTGTGTGTATATATATATATGTATATACATGTATATATATAAAACTCGTTTAACGATATCCGATAGTAAAATACTTTTAAAACACATTAATGATCAAAATACTCGTTTTTACGAAGTCACGATAAGTTATAAGTTTTTCCTAAACTTTTCCCCGAATTTACACTTTTTACCCTCAAGTTTCAAAATGTACGAATTTAGTCCCTCAACTTTGAGTAAATGACAGGTTTTACCCGAAACATGTTTTATATCAAAACTTTCCAAAATGACAGATTTGGTCCTTTAGTGAAACTTTTTTACGAAAACTATCCCCCAAGATATATTTTAACGCATTCAAACCCTTAAGTTTCAAAGTGTACATTTTCAACCCAAAACTATTTTTTATAACTAGTTTTGACATATTACAAAAATGGCCCTTGTAGTTTCAACGCATACATGCATGCGTGTATATCTACCCCTTTTACTTTCGTAATAGTGCATGTTTGGTCCTTAGACTTCCCATGCAAGTTTATTAACGTAAAAACTATCCCTTTAACTTTACGAAATGTTCCAAATTCTACCCTTGGGCTACACATTTTTCATTTGTAGTCCGAATATCCATTTTAATATAAGAACACCTTTCAAAACCTTTCAAGCTTACTAATAGCTTATTTTTAGGACTTATTAGATTATTTTGATCTTAATGGGCCGGGTAGTGGGCTGGTTGGGCTTAGTTTATGCTTAATGGGCTTGCGTCGTGGGCTTTAGGCCCGTTTGGTCTTTGCGTATTTTATCAAAATTGTCGAGGGTTGGGGGGTTTTCAAAAGGGTTGTACAACTCGTTTAACATGTTCTAGTTGATGTACGAGGGTGAAACACTAAGGTGTGAGTGAGTGTGAGGTATTGAAATCAAGTTTTCATGTTTGAAAGCATCTTATACGTATTAACAAAGTAGTGTTGAGGCTTATGGTGCATATAACTTTCCTAACGTGTGATAATTGTAATATTTGATAAGGAAAACAAGTTAGAAGGACTTAATACACTCTCTAGGAGCGGTGGTGACTTGTGAGGAAATGAATTCGAGAACCCCGTGCGTTAGTGCAAATATTACGATATTTAATCTATACAGTCTCGTTTGTTTTGTTGATGACAAACATGTAACTTGTAATACATAACGTAAAATGTATAAGTTACTTGTAATTATATTTTTTCTCAACATACTTTCAACACCTCTCGACGACTCAAGTCCTTTTATGCTACAACACAGGTTCGTACATGTTTGTTATTTTGCGTTATGATCAAACCTCTAACAAACCATTAAACATGTTTCGTTAAATAGTTTATAAAACACTTAAGTAATTTTGGTTACTTACATTTTATAAATTACATAAACATAAGTAAATGTGTTGGTTAAAACCCATGACCCATGACCCAAGACCTATAACCCAATGTCTAGATACATTGTACCTTGGTGGGTACTCAAGTCCATGACCCATGACCCATGATCCATGATCCATGACCCATAACCCATGGGTAAAGAGGAGCGTCCCACAGATCCCTCTAATTGTCCACGGATCCCTTGGACTTACAAGGGCCGGATCCCCCCAGAAGGGATCCTTAGGACAGAAACATAGTTTGGTCTTTTTGCCTATAAATAGCAAGCCACTTCTCATCATATTTTCACACTTTTGTACATAGTTTCTCTCCACCATCTCTAGCATATTTATATCATTAGGAAACATGTAAACCACCCTCATCTCATATGATCATAATGCTTCTAACTTTTATTTGTTGTAAGCATACTCCCGAATTGATCCTCCAAAGCAAGCCTAGAGATCTTGCATCCTTATCTACTGAAGTGATCACCCATCACAAGCATACAAGCACATGAAGATCTTCTACAACTAGCTTGGGAAACTTGTCATCTTCATTCATAGAAGACTAACTACATCATGCTTTGTGTTCTTGATGTTTAGTTTAGAATTTCATATCCATTAGACACATTGTCTTGGATATTGTCTAGTATCATATTCTTGTATCTATAACTAGATTAGATGGTTTATGTGTTTGTACCATAAAACACAAGGTTTGTTATGTTGGGCCACAAAACATAACGAGTGTCATAGATGTGTCGTGTTGTTCGGGTAATGGTTCCTTCTTTGTAATGGAACCCGGTATCTAGCCTTGTAACGGATAAAGTGTAAGCGACGTTGTGATAGGTTTGGTTCTACCTAATGGAATCGGTATCTATCCTTGTACCGGATAAAGTGTAGGTGACGTTGTGACAAGTTTGGTTCTACCTCATGGAAGGACTCGGTATCTAGCCTTGTACCAGATAAAGTGTAGGCGACGTTGTGATAGGTTTGGTTCTACCTCGTTGAAGAACTCGGTGTTTAGCTTAGTACCGAAAAAAGTGTAAGTGACGCTATGTAGGGTTTTCTCCGCCAAGAATGGAGTTTGTTGATCTAGTGAAGTAACTCTCGAGTTGGATACTCCGGGTGTGGAGTAGGGCGAAGAGAAGATTCGTGACCGAACCACTATAAATCCTCGTGTCAGTTTTTCTATCCTTTTACTTATCGCTTTACTTTTATTCTTGCTCTATATTTTTTATTGTCTATGTGGTTGATGTTTATGTGTGTGATGCATACTTGGTCTTTCATATAGTCATAAACTATATTTAACACTTTAAATATTATGACACGCTTGATCAAGAAAAGCAAACCAGACTAATAATGGTGAAACTTGATTTATAATGAACCATTAATCTGGCAGAATCTTATGTGATATTAAGGGGTTGGCCTTACATGTCGTAATGCGTTAAATGCATCCTCTCGTTGAGATTAGCAAATGCGATGGTTTATACTATATTTGATACAAAAGTTTTAAGTTTGAAAAGGAAATGTATTCACGCCCCCCCCCCTCTACGTTTTCACAATTGGTATCAGAGAGGGTTGGCTCTAGTTTATAAAAACAAATGGTTTTCAAAATGAGTAAGGTTCTTGTATCAAATTTTTTGTGAAGTCAAGCATAATATGAAAAGTGTTTTGTTGTTTTTTTTATCTTTGAAGTTTTGTTGTTAGATATCTTGTTAATCAAGCTTGAATAAAGATTAAAATGGGTAATATAACTTCACTAAAAAGTCTACAAAGGTTAAACCTTTTCGTCAGGTCAAAACATGCATTTTTGTAAATCTGTGTCAGATCCGCGGATCCCTTTGCTATCAAAGGGCGGATACCTTTTGGAAGGAACCGGAGGATCCGAGGTTTAGAAGACAGTTTTTGTCTAAATTTCAAAAAATCATAACTAATTAACCATAAGTCCGTAGAAGTCGTGCCACCTATCGTTTTAAAGGTATTTTGTTAGGTTCCCATGTTTGCAACACAAGCATCAATATAAAGAAATATAGAAGAGAAGGGATCGGATGAACACTAAACACAATATACACGAATGATTTAGAAAGGTTTATGCTTATGATATAATGAGAAGTGAACAACCAAATCCTAAATGGGAGTTTACAAGATTATTTATAGGGGAAGGGAACTAGGGCAACACATCTAGTCCCTTCCACCTTTATGGGCTTAGGCCAAGGCTTATGGGCTTTCTACATAAGCCTTTCCATAATTACTGACATAAAAGCCTAATTAAGCAAACTATTGAAAGTTAATTACAAACACTTGAAATATAGTTTAGGAGTGATTCCAACAATCTCCCCCTAAGTGTTGGTAATTAATGACTTAAGTAATCTGAACGTTGTTGGTGCTGATGTAATAGTTGCTTTGACGTCTTCTGACATTCTTCTTTCTTATGAGAAGAAGTGTCTTGATTCTAACAATCTCCCTAGTATGAGGATCTTGTTTTCTTTGAATTTTTCAGCTTTGACGTCTTCATTTATCTTTGTTCTTAGTTCTGGTGTGGATATGGTGATGTTATGTTGTGGCAATCTACATCAGGTCCGCTTCGTTGCTTAGGTGTCTCCACGTCCTTCTCCAACATGCTCACACACTCTTTGACGATGGATTAAAGTGTTGTTGTAGTTCTCTTTAGTCTTTAAACTTTGTAAATTCTTTGGCTTTGACGAATAATCATTCTGACTTTTGTGTTGCCTTTTGAGAGAACTTTAATTGATGTTGTTGTTGGTATGAGCATGTGGGGAATCTGCACGATCATCTCCCAGGAGCATCCATAAGAAGAAAACATAAGAATTCGTTAGTGATAAACACGAATCGATCATTGTGCTCATTTCTAAGAGAATTGACCACTACGATTGTTCTTCTGATGAATGCCTTGATTCCATTCACCTTGGTCGGGCGAATCAGCCGTCCGAATCCCATAAGGGACAGTTGGCATCACATTGAACAAGTTCAAGTAATAACCCACATCTTCAGGACTCGATTCTTGAAAGGAATCTCCTTAGCGGGATTTCCAGCACTTACAAGTTTGAACTTCGAGCGTGTTAACAGCATAGTGTCAAAACACATCTCTAATTCTAGCAATGGTTGTTCCTGAACTAGAGTCCCTCAAGTAGGATAACACGATGTACCGAAGTACATCTACAGTTCAGGTGAGTCGCTGAGGTACACCAAAGCATCACCTCACGGCAGTAGACCATTTGAGACAACACTAAGCGTAACCCACAAGGAGTTACAGAAGTGACCTGCTGTCAGGTCTGTTTGATGTTGACCCTGGCAGCAGTTTCCATTCAATCACTGAGGATCACAGTTGTGAACCTCTCATAAATGTTCTCGACAGATTGCAAAGATCTGTGTAGGACTCTAGAATTGTATCACTTGTGTCCTTATTGTTGACCGAAAAGTGATGCAATGTCAAGTGTTCCTAAGAGATCTTTTGATGAATCTCGTGGCTCTAGACTCAATAGTGCGCTTTGGTTTTCCTAAGCGGAGACTAGGGAGAGGGTCTCCTTCTTCAATACCAGCAATCTCTAAGAGAAAGCCGATAGTTTACGTAGGGTTCCCTGTGAGAATGAAACAAGCTTCTGTTGAGAGAAACTTGAGTGGCTAGGATGGTTTAGTGCATGCGTCACTAGGTCCATAACGACTTTGATCTTCAATACCGGCGTTATCAAGTGACAACCAGTAGCATATGTATTGAACCCGGTGTCTGCCCTAAGTTCAAATAATTTGGAAGGCTATTTCTTTTCACCCTTTTCTTTACTTTTCTTTTTAATTCTTCAACTCCTTCTTTCTCTATTTCTCATTTTCTCCTTTTTATAATCATACCTAAGGACTTCTAATTCTAACTATTGGCGGTGTCCTTGGGTAGATCCCTCCGGCTCTGGTGGATCATAGGACGGTTATTCCTAACCTTAGTCACCTTATAACTCCACGACTAACTTATGTTGCCATAAAACCATTTTCTTGAAAAATCTCTCAAAGTGGTTATGAGTAAAAGTATTTTGTACCACTGTGAGAGCTTTATCATTTGAAGAAACACTCCCCCTCCACACGTGCTTAAGTGTTTTGACAGAAATCTGCACAGTGAGAAAAGAGCGCACACATTTGAATTGATCGACTCAAGATAGACAATTCCCCGCGAGACACGGTTACGTTGCATAGTTAAAGAGTTACATTGTCAGCTTTTAGGTGACAACTAGCTCTAATAACTACCTTGAAGGTGTGGACAAACCTCGAAAGGTTGTCAAACCCGTCAAAGTTCATGTCTATCAAGAGCTTCTCGAATAGGTACAATTTACTCGTATAAGTCTTGGAGGATAAATCTTTTCAATGTCTGACAGTTTAGATCTCATCGATTCATGGGTTAAGTCTTTAGCACTAAGATTCAATCACAATTTCACATTATATTTGTATCACACAAATTTTCTCCCCCTAAAAAATGGCATATAAATGGTATTTTTGACGAAATTTTGATATCGAATATGTCCATTTTGAGTTTTGTGGGAAGAATTCCATGAAGAACATTTTTTGAACAAAGTTTTGAGCAAATACTCCCCCTCAACAAGTGATATTAACTTTTGAGGTTTTGAAAATCATAAGGGGAAGTACTTGTTCTTTTGAGCAAAACTTTGAAAAGTGAAAGTTTTGATAAGTTTTACTCAAAAGTAACAAGCTTTCACTCCTTTTATAAGATTGTGGCACTGATGTGTACCACAAGGTCCTTTCATTACAAGTACGGGTCGTACACTGTTATGTGTGCACAAGCCATAGTCAAATATAGATCACACATCCAAATATTTAATGAAAGAAACAAATCAAGGAGTACCAGGAAGTCCGTCAATAACATCAGGAGTTCTTTCTGGACGTTGGTAGCCTATTAGAGATATGCTCGGACGTCCACCCACGAAACTCTCCAATGTCCTTATCTGATCGCGACGAAACAATCTTTCATCAATCCTGGTAATGATTTTCTTCGCATCCCTCTTTTGCCTCAAATTCCACCTCTTCTTCGACCCTATGCCTTCATGAATCTCCTTTAACCTATATGCCATCCCATCCCGAACCTTCTTCAAAGTATGATCACAAAACTTGTGAAGCTCATTACATGCCATGAAACAGTTACGGTGAAGTTCATTGCGATAGACAACGCCAAACTTTGGTTTCGTGAGAATGGTGTACTGAGCCAGGTGGTTGATATCGGGCAGGTCTAGCTGTGGTTTGGTGAGATTAACACGTTTCTGGTATGATTCCACGGCAAATTGAAGGTCTTCAACACGTTCCTGGATAATGATGCTTCTGATGAATATTAGCAGTGACTTGATGTACTGGAGCTAGATATTCATGGAGAATTGTTGCATTCGTCCTTGTACCTTGGCAAGATACATATCTTCAATGTCATTAAGTGACAATCTCGGAAAATCTGCTTCAGAAAAGTCATATTCCTGTTCGTCTTGGCGTTTGACTATGATTTTCTTTAGGAATGAGTAGTCCCACTTGGTAGACAGGCTAACATTCATTATGGAAACGATCCGTTCGTCACTGTACACCTCCTTTTTCGATCTGAGTACCTGGAAGCTTCTATAGTAAATTCTTCTTCGTTCAGGCCAATGATGAATTCCATGTAGTGCATCGAGGTCATACTTTACCACATTGTCAACAAACATTCATGTGGCTTCTTCCTCGATGGCCACATTGTTTGAGAAGATTGCTGCCAGGAAAGGGAAGGCAAGTGAGGTAGCGTATTTCTTGCTAACATCGCTACCGTGCTAAAGAAATTCCAGGTCATTGTTGAAGAAATATCGGTAGGGAATCTTCGGTTGATCAGGTCAGCCAATGGTGGGTAGTGCCTTTGTCCAGTCGGTGTAGTATGGAGCCTTGTCAGGTCTGGTAAAGTCGATATTGGATTTAGGGTTGAGCAAATCAATGTTGTTGGACATGGCTCGTGCTATGTTGTCGAGATCATATTCGACTTCAACGGCACTGGCAGAGCTGTCCTTAAGCAGTTGAAAAGCGTCGTTCTTGATTCGTTTCAACTCTGCTTTCGTCATCTTCTTCACCTTGAACTTTTCCTGGATAATCTTGACCTGCTCTATAGTTCTACCATCTACCGGTTCTTGGCCTTCCGGTAACTGAGGGGTTGCATCAAAAAGCTTTGAAAACCATTCATATTCTTCAGTTTCATCTTCATCTATCCATGATACAACTGAGGTTGTCTTTTTCTTCTTTAGCTTTGAGGATGATGCTGGTTCCTTAGTTGATGTAGAAGAAGGAGGTTGTTGTTGGGGCTCAGGAATCTCCTCATCGTCACCACCAGTGTATTCAAAGTGATCACCAGTTTTCTCCGTTGGTGGTGGAGACTCAGAGTCCTGAGGTTTGTTTGTAGCAAGAGGACGTTGTGGAGATCTTCTAGAGGTGGAGGTCCTTTGGGGTGGTGGAGGTATAGATGATGATTCGTCAGTTTTCTTCTTGCGTTTCGGCTCAGAATCCTTGTCAACATCATCGTCATCTCTTGGTCGCTTAACCCTTTCAGCTGACCCTTTACATGATGTCTTGAGTTGATATTCAAGCAATGCCTCAAATAGTTTATCCTCGTCAGAAGTGAAAGTGTCGGATCGTTGAGACATTTGCAATACCAGCTTCGATATCAATTCATCATCTGAGACAACCGTAGGCGTGACTAGATTGATTTGCATAGCAACAAGAGTAGTTGACAATGTATGTTTGACCAATCGCATGAGATTAGGATAGAGTTGTTTGGCGAACATCTCTCTTGTCACTCTAGGGACGGTGTCGAGAAGAAACTTGTGAGTATATTCTCTGATCGTCTTGTCCATTTCCACTTGGATATCTTTATTAAGAAACTGTTGAATCTGTTCCCTTTCATCTGAAAACTCGTTCATCATGTCTTGAAGTAAGTTGAGTCTTTCGGCCAGTTGATTAAACTTTTTGTTGACCATGTTTTTCTTCCTTACCTGCCTGACAGCTTTAACAATCTTAGTATTAGCCTGTGATGCCCAGGTGTTGCTCGGTTTCTTGACCAATTTGAAAGTGGATCTGGTGGTGGTGTCTTTGGATGGTGGCGGTGATGAGTGAGATGATGGGTCAGACGAAGATGAGTCATGAGAAGGCTTTGGGTCATTTGGTGGCTCAGAAGTTTGTTTCGGGTTATGTTCGGGGATTATCTAGAAGATAATCATCAGCTTCTTTTTCAGCTTTAGCCTGTTCTTCATCCTTAACCCTAGCCTCTTCTGCTTTGGCTCGAGCTTCCTCATCAGCTTTCTCCTTAGCAGCTTCCTCAATGTCTTTATCCGTAATCATCTCCTCCTGTTCTTGTTCCTCTTCTTCCTCAAAGTCAAAGGTGATATCATCCTCTTGTTGCTGTTGTTCAAATTCGTGAGTGGTGGTACCAGTTCCCTTATCGGGTTGATTAACCGCATCGAGAACTGGTGTGGTTTGTGCATCACCACTTGAACCTCCAGGGCCACGAGTCTGTTGAAGATTAAATTACTTAGCAACATGTTGTAGTCTGAGATGCTTCAGTGTTTTACTGTAGTCTTTATCCTCATCCTTTGGTTCTTCATCTGAACTCTCATCTTCTTCCTGGTCTTCAACTGGAGTCTTGCCCTTGTCAGATTTGGGATTGGGAGGTTTTTCTACTGTTGTCGTATCATCTGTAACAGACTTCGAATAATGAACCTCCTCATCCGTCTCATTATCCTCAAAGTATTCGTCCATTAGCTTAGGTGCCGGTTGAGGATTATGAATGGCAACCTTAGATTTCCTTTTAAGTGTATGAGTTCTCTTTGGATACTTGTGGGTACTCCCAGTGCTTGCTGCACTTCCAGCACTGCCCGATCTCCTGGTCTTCTTGACTGGTATAGCGAAAGACTTTTCATCAATGAAGCCAACTTTGCCTGATGCTACTGCTTCTTGATAACATGAGTACGATTGAAGATTCTTAATATCAGCAGTGAGAAGGCAGTCAGGAAAAACTGCACCTTGTTTCTTTGTTGTTGAGTCTTTTAATCTGACAACATTTAGAGTAGGGTCAAACAACGCGGAGTGATGGTTGGGATTATCAAGTCTCAAGGGAATGTCCAGATTCTTCCCGAGTATCCTTTGGATCAACAGCTTAGTTTATCTGATGTAGGGGATCTTGGTGCCAGGCTTCTTGAGGAAAGACATCATATCTTCCCAAATCAGACTTGCGAAGTCAATATGCATCTTTTTGACCATGCCCAAGAAGATCTGTAGTTCCATGAGCTTATGATGCTCATAACCGTTGTCTCTGCCAGATACAGACTTGGCGATCATGATGTATAAAGTTCTACACGGCTGAGGGATGTTCTTTAAATCAACTGAAGAATGTTTAGTAATCATCCCAGCAGCTTCATCATAGCCAATATTGACCATGAATTGGAGAGTAGCCTCTTCCGATGGAGTGGCAACATATTCAGCGGGCTGGATAGCAGGGAGCAGAAGAATTTCTCTTAAGTCCGCAATAGTGATGGTGACTTGTTTATTGTTGAGAGTCACCGTAACAGCATCTTGACCATCAGCCTTCTTCATAGTGTGCCAGAACTGATGGATATAGATTTCTGGTACTGTTGCAGAATTTGTGAGCATGTTGTTGTAGGGATGAGTCTTCAGAATATCCACAGCAATATGACATGAAGACTCAGAGCACATGAAGTTATCAAAGTCCACTTTGAGGTTGTTCTTTCCAATCTTCATCTTGTAACCGGTAGGGAAAATATCTTCCATTGTGAGTACGTTTGGTGCGTTAACGTTTTCCATTGTGACGTCCATATTGTGATCTGAAAGATATTGATCCAAAAGAACCAACATATCGAAAGACATTACGTTAGTCAAAAGTTGATTTTTATTGTCCAATTATTAAATATGTCATGTTAATGAATGTTACGAGTCATATGTCACTTGTTTGTCCAATAGTCTAAAGTAGTCGTGATAAGTTTCGTGAGTTTATTAATTTTGAATTTTAAAGTCCAAATTTTCACTCATTCACACACAACATTTTAACCATTATACCTTATTAGTGACATTTTGGTTTTGTGACGTTATGAGTTATTTATTTACAAGTTTGTACGCGTAACAATTCATAAGAAAGGTTAAAATAAGGCTTAAGCATAGAAATTGCAAGCTTATGCGTAAAAAATTGTGACCATACGCGTAGTCATAAGCTTATGCATAGGAACTCCTCTTACGCGTAAGAAATATTAAGCATAGGAAAAGAGTTCTTGGCATAAGGCTTACGCGTAAGCGTATGTGGAGCTTATGCGTAAAGTTTACTCGTAAGAGTGAACCTTATGCGTAAGACTCAAGTTTACGCATATCCTTCACAGGATACGCGTAGTCCCCATGTAGAACCTTACGCGTAAGAGTTAAGCGTAAGATTTCTTTTACGTGTAACCTTCTACGCGTAAGGTGATCCTTATGCGTAGAGTTCCAATTCTTAACCTTGATTCTGATTATTCACGCGCAAAACCTGAAATAAGTTCATCATAATATTTCCATCAACATTTTATTCAACCTCTATCAACCTCACATGGAGTCACATTGAGAATGGTTACGCGTAGATTACACTTGTGCATAAACTAAAACCCTAAGGATTCAAATCTTACGAATAAGAAATCCAGACATGGAATTTGCACCAAATTAATTCTGGGATGTCTTAGAGGCTATGTGATATGTTTCCAACAAGTTTTAACATCTAATACTTAAAAAATAAAAAATACCTAATTATGACGAGACTTAAACCCTAAATATCAATTATGCCAAATTAGTATAACTAGGTATGATTCAAGGTTGGTTTAGGTTAATTAAACATGTTTCAAACACCATACAAGCAACTAATTATCCAGAAACATTCACACAACAAAACCCCTAAATCCACGCATAAACCCTAACTCGTGAAAATGATTCAAACCTGTTTCTGGGTAAGATTTCTAGATGAGAATGGTTTTAAGACATGATATACACTTTGAAAACACAACCCATTTCATCAAAATCAACCAAACGTGATCATATGTTCAGATGCTTATGCGTAGAACACATAATCACGCCTAGAGTAAAATCAAACCATTGGATTTGTGAACCATTAAAAACTAATGTTTAAAGTTACTCAAAGAATCATAAAACACTTACAAATTCGACGTTTAGAACACGGATTTGAGGAATTGATTATAGGCGTAGGATGAGGTGGTTGTGGTAATAAATGTTAGAAATAAATGTGAAGGAAATTAGGTGTAAGAGTTTTGTATAAAATAAATCTAAGCTTTTGACAACTTTGGCCCCTCCACCTTAACCATTTTCATCCAAAGCCCATAACTTCCATTGTGGTTAAGTACAAAGGGAAAGTTTGGAAAGAAACTTGACGACACTCCCCCTCGACTTTAAAAATAGTGAAATTTTACAATTTGGGTCGGAGGAGTGTCAAGAAACAAGAAACGTGTCCACCGTTATCAAAGATACTACCAAAATTGGGTAACATGCAAGTACAAGGTTTTATGAAATATTTACTTTCTCCCCCTCAACACTTAATCTTGAAAATATTGAAAATTTTGAAAGTGTGAAGTGTTGACGGAAGATTTGTATTTGCCATGTTGAAATAAATTTGGATAGAAGAATATTTTGTATTTTATAGATTTTATATTTTTGTATTTTGTTTTTGATAAAATATTTACAAAAGAGGTTTTGGTGTTTGACTGGTTTTAAGATTGTTTTAAAAGTTCGTCCAGTTCCTCTAGAGTCAAACACCGCATGCCAATCCGGTGGACCAACTCAGTAAACCTAGCAGGAGCTAAGGATTTGGTGAGAAGGTCTGCCAGTTGGTATTCAGTACCCACAAAATATAATTCAACGATACCCTTTTCCACATGCTCCTTGATGAAATGATATCGAAGATCATTGTGCTTAGACTTCAAATGTTGAACAGAGTTGCACGAGATCGCAATAGCACTTAGATTGTCGCAGTACATCGGGATTCTGTCAAATACGTAACCATAGTCTTTAAGTTGTATTCTCATCCAGATGACTTGAGCACAACACGCGGACATGAGTTTCAGTTGAGGACAGAGATGTACAATCATGCTTCTTCGATTCCCAAGTTAATGGTTCCCTTGATGTATCGGAGGATTCTTTTAGCCTAAGAGTGGTGAGTTTCAGTTGATCGCGACTGATGACGGGAGCAAAGATATACAGCAAAGACAATGTCAAGTCTGCTGGTTGTTAGATACATGAGAGACCCAATAATACTTTGGTATTTGGTAGGGTCAACCAATTTCCCATGCAAATCAGTGTCCAATTTCTTGGTATGTGCCATTGGTGTGGCATAGGTATCACAGTTTTGCATTCCATGTTTGTTTAAAATTTCAAGAGCATATTTGGACTGACTCAGAAAAATACCACGGGGTGATTGATGAACTTGTAGTCCTAGAAAGAACGTAAGTTCACCCATCATGGACATTTCAGAATGTTTTTTCATAAGTTTTGAAAAGGTGTTTGAGTACTTTAGATGTGTTGACCCAAAAATGATGTCATCCACATAAATTTAAACGACTAAAATGTGTGCCCCGTGATATTGTATCAAAAGTGTTAGGTCGACCGATCCTTTGACAAAATTGTGAGATAGGAGAAAGAATGACAACTCATCATACCACGCCCGGGGGGCTTGTTTGAGACCGTAGAGAGCCTTTTTCAGTTTGTAGATGTGATTAGGGAATTCTGGATCAACGAATCCTTCTGGCTGACTAACATAGACCATTTCTTTCAGTTTACCATTCAGAAAAGCAGTTTTGACATCCATCTGAAAGACCGTGATGTTCATGTAAGCCGCGAATGCCAGAAAAATCCGTACAGCCTCAAGTCTAGCAACCGGTGCGAATGATTCCTTGTAGTCAATCTCTTCTTCTTGTCTATAACCCTTAGCCACCAGACGTGACTTATTTCTGATAACCGTACCTTCAACATCTAGCTAGTTTTTCCAAATCCATTTGAGACCAATAACATAGACCCCAGTTGGTTTTTTAACCAGTTCCCATACTTAAAGACGTTTAAACTGATTGAGTTCTTCTTGCATGGATTCAATCCAGTTGTCATATATCATTGCTTCTCTAATATTTTTGGGTTCAGCTTGGCAGACGGTAAGTGCATAAATGCAGTGGTCACCGTCGGTCTGAAGGCGTTGTCTAGTTACGACTGGTTGATTTGGGTTTCCAATAATGTTCACAAGAGGATGGTCTTGAGTCCAACGATGTGTGGAGGGTTGATGTTGATATACATTGTGCAGATTAGGAGGATTCAAATGGCTTGTAGATGATTCCGCAACATCAGGTGTGGCAGTTTCATTAGCAAACGGATTGAAGAACGCATTTGGATCATAATCTGCAGATGGGGGTACTTCATTGTTCAGAAGATCATCAGCTGGTTCAGCGTCATTAGATGCGGTTTGTTCGGCTGTTGTTGTAGAATCAATTGGTGGTGCTTCCTCAACACTAGTTGTTGTTGCAGGTGTATCAGGGATTGGATTATTATCAGGTTGAGCAGCGGAAATGGTTGATACATCTGGAGCACGTTGATCAATATCATCACTAAACAGAGGAGCAAATAGTTATTCCATTTGTTGAAGAGTAAGCTGGAGGCTTGGTTCAGCTGATGATGGGTTTGGGGGAAGTTTAGAAGGTTATGTCCGGGTTCCAACCTGTTATGCTCAGAAGCCATTTCTGTAAGTTCATCGAAATTGGCATGAATCATTTCCATAATCTCCCTTGTATGACGATTCCAGATCCGGTAACCCTTAGAGTTTTCACAGTCAGCAACAAAAACTCTTATGTCAGCCTTGGCCTTGAGTTTTCCAAAGTCATCACGATCATTATTTGGGTAACAAAGAGATCCAAATACATGAAAGTGTTTGAGATTCGGTTTATGGTTACAAATAAGCTCATAAGGTGTTTTGTTGTGGCGTTTAGTTATCATAGAACGGTTCTGAGTGTAGCATGCAGTTGACACGGCTTCAACCACAAGTAATATGGAAGTTTTGCATTTATCAACATCGTTCTTGCAGCTTCCACTAACGTACGATTTCGTCTTTCAACAACTCCGTTTTGTTCTGGTGTTCGTGCAATGGATGTTTGATGCTCAATTCCCACTTTCTCATAAATGCACGAAGAGTTTGATTCACAAATTCAGTTCCTTTGTCTGTTCTGATTTGTCTGACAATGTTCTGGAGCTGAACTTGAATTTTCGTGAAAAAGGTGATGATCATCTGTGTAGCTTGATCTTTACTTCAAAGAAAATAAACCCAAGTCCATCTTGAGTAGTCATCCACTATTACCAAGATGTAGCGTTTTCCGTTAGTCGTCTACACGTGCATCGGACCACGCAAATCCATGTGAAGGAGATGAAGCACATGTTGTGAGCTGTGTTCTACCTTTGAAGGAAAGTGAGCATGAGTGCTTTTCCCTTGTTCACAAGCTGAGCATAGATGATCTTTAGAATACCTAAATCTTAGGAGACCTTCAACAAGTTTGTAACTTGCAAGATTGGTTATGGTTTGAAAGTTTAAACGTGAGAGACGACGGTGCCATAGCCAAGATTTTATAGATGTTGCCTTTGAAAGTAGACAGATGGGAGATGAAGCAATCATGTCTTGCATTGAAATTTTGTAAAGACTTGATGTGCGGGTTCAAGACATAAGATTTTTTCCTTGTAGATCACGAATGAAACAAGTTTTCTCCCGAAAATCAACTTCCAAATCTCCATCACAAAATTGACCAACTGAGAAGAGATTGTGACCGAGACCTTCCACATAATAAACCCTGCTAATTTTGATGTTGCCATTGATGCAATCTCTGAAGCCCATGATAGCTGCGAAGTGATCATTCCCAAATCTGACAGTGCCAATGAACTTTGAAACAAAGTTTGATAATAGTTTAAGATTGCTTGTCATGTGTTGGGAACATCCGCTATCAACAACCCAGAGGACGATCTGTATCACCTGCATTACACACAGACGACACAGGTGGAATAGAAGTAGATGTGGAACCCGAAGAGTTAGAGGATTCTGATACAGTTATAGTTGAAACACACATGTTTATGATTTTAGGTATCCATTTAAATACAAGTGTATTATGTAACCATTTCTGCCATCTCCAACTAGTCTTAGCTTTGGTCTTAGTGAATGCACTAGGTGATACATTCTTCCTAGGAGGTGAAGGGGTTTCTATAGGTACATCAATGATTGTTGCAGGAATACTAGATGGCGGTTTACCTAGCACAGACTTAGAAGCATTAGTGGGCCTAGAGGTATTCCTTTTTCTATTATTCCGCTTACGATTCAAGATAGCATTAGCAACACATTTATCATGACAACCAGAAAAAATGCTTTTACGACAACCAACACAAGAAGCTTCAAACGTAACATTCATAGTATTTAAAGATTCAACATTCGTTACATCACTTTTTCTATTACATTTGTCTAACGCAATGTCTAAAGTGGGTGCAACTTGAGTTTTATTCAAAGTCCTAAGGTGTTCTTCTACTTCAGAGATCTTTATTGTTCTTTTCTTACATCGCAACTTCCTATTCTTCCTTGTATTGCTCTTAGGCTGTGAAGTGCAGGCGTTGGGAAATGAGGCAACTATTCCTGTTTCAGTAGAGGGAAGCATATTTGTTTCTTGTGGTTTGTCATTAGGCATTCTAGTGTCAATTTGAATCGGTCTTGGTGCAATTACTTATGTGTTACTATTCCTATCTTGCTTAAGTTTTACCAACTCTGCTTTTATATCATGGATAGTGTGTAACAATTCTTGATTTTCAGAGCGAGTGTTTCCATTTTTTCGTAAAACATCTTTGGTATATGCAAGATGATCATCAGCATCTTTAGACGCTTGAGCCCGAGTCTTTTTGAGAAAATAAAATATGACACTATATTCCTTTTTAACCTTTTGAAATTTCTTGTTCATATTTTGAAATTTGACACTTCAAAGACACGTTTTCATCATCCAGTTGTTCAATTTTTGGATTTGAAATTTTGGAACTCAACTGGGTGATTTTGTTTTGCAAAGCAAGTTCACGATTTTGAAAATCTTTTTGACACCATTGAAGACGACGTTTTGCGTTGGAAAGCTCATTTAACAATCGCTCATTTTCAATTTTGAAGGACTTTATTTGTGACATAGTATCGGTATTCTCAACATTTTCAACAGAATCAGCAGAGATATAATCAAATGCATATGCAACAGAATGTAGTGACACAACATTTATAGTATCAGCACAGATAACATCTTTCAAGAGTCGGTCAACATCTTTTCTTAACATTTTTTTTCCGTTTAGTATTTGAAATCGATGTTTCTGTTTTCACGAAAACTATTTTCATAAGTCCAAGCTCCTTTTGAAAATCCCTTTCCCAATATATTGCACACATTTTCAAATTTCGGACATGAGGTAAAATTCTTTTCTGAAAAAATTATCTTTGTTCTCGCGCATGAGGCGATTAAAAATGTTCAACTTTAATTTCAGAATTGATTTCAATTTCACGTTCCAAAAGTTTGATGTCCGATATGAATGTATCAAAACATTTAAGAATTTGACAATGTTCGGGTAATGTTTTTACTTCACTGAGTGAAGGTAAAGGACCATTAATTTGTGCAGTATTGGGTTGGGGACCAACGTTTGAAGACTCGGAAGTAGGTGTGATAACCCAAGGTGTGTTAGAATTATCTTGTTGTGCGACGAAAGTTATGGCTTTTGAATAGTTAAATGGTTTGCAATAAACAACATTTTCTAATTTTGACCAACTCTCGTCTTCTGCATCTAATTCCTCCAAAGGATTATATTCAACAACACTCATGATGGAATCATCAATTCTATGTTCTGCACTGTAAACTTGAGGATTTGGTTTGAATGCTCTATGTGAAAACTTAGGTTTGTAATCAGCAGGATTCGGTCCATATCCATTTGGATTTGGTTTAAAAGTAAACTTTTGAATCGTTGTGATTGACTCACCATGTTTATAAACAACATTTCGAAATTCTTTGATTTTGTTTTTTAAGTCGACAATTTCTTCAAGATAGTCATCTATTTGTTTTCTTGAATGCTTTTTATACTCGCAAAACTGTTTTTGACAAGTTAACAACTCAGACTTGGCTTTTTGAGTTTCCGAAGTGAGAGCATTAAGTTGTTGTTTATGATCATATTTCAGTTGTTCTATTTGAGACTACAAAGCATTCTTGGATGCAATTAGATCACATATCTGTTTTTCCAAAGATTTTTCGTTTTGGTAAGATTTAGCAAAAGCGACTTCAAAACGTTTTTCAAGTTTCTCTTTTGTTTGAAAAATGTTGACTTGGAACTTTAAGCATTCGTTATCCTTAGTTAGCAATGCATTTTTATCCTTTAATTTCTTATTGATGTCTAAGCACATTTCCATTTGAGATTTTTGGTTCTTAATTAAGGTCATGAGCTCAATATCTGGATTAGACAAAGGGTCAGCTTGTTCAACGTGAGTCTCAACATGATCATTATTTAGATCCTCAAATATAATTACGGAGTCAACTTGATTATCAATATTAACCATAAGGTCATCTTGATTGTCAAATATAACTACGGGATCTATTTGATTTTCATCGGAATGAGATGTATACGGCTCAGGTTGAACACTCTGATCCTCGTCGGATGTAGATGTTGGCGGAGATGTCAGATCATTAATGAGTATATTTTGATCCGGTACCCGAGACAAGCCTTCAGGGTCATACACTGGGCCTGTATCACTCATGTGGAGTTCTTGCATGTTGGCCATTAACATCATTGCTGCATTAGCCTGCAAGTCCTCCATGTCATCATCAGAATCAACATCTGCCATGAAGCTCTGTTCCTTGTTGGTAAGAGTGCCACCAGCTTCATCCTTGAGAGCCGAGAGTAAAGCCTCTTTGTGATAAGCGCTGCCTCTTGTCCTTGGCTTTGGGCATGCATTAGCCATATGACCATTCTCATTAAAGTTATAACAACGAAGACCATTAATCCCTGTCTGAGCATTTTTCTGATCAACCACTTGAACCCTTTGTTGTGGAGCACCCATGTTAGTCCTTCCTGTAGGATTAAATCCTTGACCACCGCCCATCTGACGAACATTGCCACGATTCTGAACTTCAACTCTTATGTTGTTAACAACAGCTTGATTCCTTGCGTTAGATGAGGAACGAATGCGATTGTTGGACTTGTTGGAGTATCGACCGAAGGCTCTAGCAATCATAACAAATCCCTGTTGTAATGCATCAAAAGCTTCAGCATCCTTATTTGAATCACTGTAAAGTGCTTGAGCATTGCTGTTGTATGGAACCAGTTGATTTTCTTGTGGTTGTTGTTGTTGTGAGGGATCATAACGTGTGATCTGAGCAGTTGGTTGTGGAGGATTAGTGAAGGTTGTTGGCAAATTCGGGAATTGAGGATAACAAGCTTGAGCCCACAAAGCTAGAGATTGATTATCCGGGAGTGAAGGCGAAGCAGGGACTCTACCAATGATCCTTTCTTTGTCAACTTCCTTTTGGTAGGGCTTCAAATAGTCGTACAACAATCCGTATGTTGCATGATGAGGATTCTTCGCTTGACGGATGAAAATAACATACTTTTCCCAATCAGGACCAAGACTACTCAGGAACTTAGTGTTGACTGCAATTCTTGGCATAATGATGTTATATTTTTCCAAGTCATTGATGATGTCTGAAAATCAATGATGATATTACTCTAATGTCTCCCATGGTTCAATCATGAAGTGTTCATATGCTAAGTAGATTTTGGATTCCATGTCTTCTTGATTGAGTTATGTGCCTTCCATTAAAAGATAAATATGCTCCCACATTGCTTTAGCAGTCTTCTGAGCATCAACACTACGAAGTATCGGAGCGGGTAATCCCAAAAGGATATATTGCATTGCAAGTTCATCGGCTTCCATGTGTAGAAGTTGGTCAGTAGTGAGTTCATTAAGACCGACAATGTTGGTGATATCATCTCTTGGTGGATTAGCATTCGGATCTCTGGGTACAGTGATAGTAGGCATCTGAAATGGACCTTCAAGGATGACCTTCTTCAAGAACTTTCCATGTGGCTTCTTTAGATCACAGAACCTAAAGAACCTTATCACCCATTGATCGTAGTTTCCAGGAGTAAGCATTGGAGGTCTATCAAGTGATCCAGCTTCATGAATGGATTGTTGGCTACTTAAAGCTTCACACATCTTTGCAAACCAAGATGGTTCCTTCATAGCATACTTGGATGGATACTGATTTTTAAAGTTTGTGTAAGGTTGTTGATAAGGTTTTAAAATGTACCTTTTTTAGGGGTCATTTAAGCCCTTATTTGATCACTTTTGTATCCGTTATTACTTAATATCATTCCTTTTCACTTTTTAGGTCTCTTGAAGGCAAATTGCTTGAATGACACTTATTCGGACGAAAAGGCGCGAATATACGAAGAAAATGGCCAAAGTAAAGAATCGAGACACTCAAGCTGCTGAATTGAAAGGGGACAGCGTCAGGTTATACTTGTGACACCGTCGAAACAAATTTTGTGATGACTCAGTAGCCAAATTGCTTATTTACAAGTGACGGCATCAGGTGTTAAAAGAATAGGGTGTCGCAGCTCTGACGGCCTAGATTTGATTCAGACGACGTCAGAGACTAAAGGAGACGGCGTCACAGGCATAAGGTGACGTCGTCGCAATGCTAACATGGCCAAGACGAAACCCTAATGACGGCGACCCGACGGCGTCACAAACTAAAGGGTGACACCGTCGCAGTTGTAACCTTATATATAGAAACCGAATTTTTTAGTTTTCAGTGTGAAGTTTTGTGGAGTAAAAACCTAAACCGAACCAAGGCTGTCTTGTACAGTATTTTAGGGTTCCATACCCTATCTTACATCAAGATAAGTGTTTTACTTCATTAATTTAATTATGTCTTCAATTGATTGTGTGTATGCTTGCATGTTTACCATGTCCGGCTAAATTACTTGTGTGTTTGCTTAGATATATGAAACCTAGTTGTTAATTATTGTTAGGTTGTCTCTTATCTTAATTGTAATTGGCTTAGGAGTGCGACTAGGCTATCGTTGTGTTTAATACTTGATAAATCTTTGATAGTTTATGAATGACTTAGTGGATTTCGTTTACTAAACCCAAAGATAACCTTATGAATGACTTAGTGGATTTCGTTTACTACACTTAAAGGTGACTTCAAAGAGTTAGGGAATGCACACCTTACGACCTTAGAAAACACAACACGTTAAGAATAAGGATGTGACAATTCAACCATCAATAGGAGATAACTAGGGACTAGTAGCATCTAGGTAAACACATCTTTAAATATCATACGAGCACACAACAATAGACATAGACTACATTCACCTTAGTTAATTAGATAATTATATAGTAGAAGTAATCGATAGAAATACCAACCCCCCAAATCCAAACCCCGAGATTCGTACCATTCCATTTCCTAAAAAAACATAAAAAGATAAAAAAATAATCTTCCTCAAACCCAACCTTATCGTAGTAACTTCTCACTAGCATTCCTATTCCCCTAGAGAACGATATCAATTCCCGTGGCTTACCCTAATACTACACTACAATGATTAGGTTCACTGCCTAGGGTGTTGAAAAACTTGCTCGACGAAAAGGAAGTTCCTTTGACCCCGAACGCGCTGTGTAAGCGTATCAAGTTTTTGGCGCCTCTACCGGGGAATTTTTGAATGGCGAAAAGGAGCTTTTGTATAAGAATAAAAGCATTATGGGGAAGGAATAAGCCAAGATGGTTTGGACCTTATACGGTGAAAGAAACTAATCTAAAAAATAAAACCATTATCATAATAGACGATGTTGGAAGAGAATTCACGGTGAGCATACAACGTCTACAACGTTATGATGAAGGCTTAGTGGAAGAAAAGAAGGACGGCAATGAAGTCACGTAGGGGCACGACTTCGAGTCTAGCTACAAGACTCATAAATAAAGAAAAGCCCTTTGTGGGAGGCAACCCATGCTTAATTTTTTGCTTGTTTGTGTGTCGTGTATCTTTTATTTATTGTTTATTCTCATGTTTAAATTTATAAAAATGCTTTATTTTGTCTTTAACCTCGTCTTAATTACATATAAAGGTATTTTACATAAGGGATAAGTGTAGGGAGGATTACACATTTTCAAAAGAAACGTGAACATGAGAATTACAATTAATTAAAAGATATACATGTGTGTTTGTTCGAGTCAAATGCTTGTATCGAGTCATAATGGATGTTTTGCAGGAAATTTTTCCAGATTCTAAAGATGTAAATTTTCTAGAATTTTTTCCAAAAAATCCCAGACCAGTTTCTGTCAAGATAACCTGACGGCGTCAGGATCGCAACCTGATGGCGTCAGGAGGAGCAGAAACAGCTTATTACTTTTTCTCATTTTCTGAGCTACTTATAAATTTTTTGGAATTTCCCAGGTCTTAATTTTCCAGAAAATTTGTAAACATCCATTCCACAAGCATTATATACTAGTTTAATAGAGTCTTATATATATTGTTACCGGCAATTTTACACGAAGGTTTCGTTTGTTTTCTTCAAGTGTGCAGGTTTAATTTACCAAGAAGAAAATACATAAGATGAGAAGGAGCTTTTAACGCAAACGTTCTTCTTGAAGAAAGATGTAACCACCACTTCACACGGATGCTACTGAGCTAATCAGGGGAGTATTAGTTTCTTTCGTCTTTTATTACCTTCCATTATCATAACTTTGATACTTTCGGGGAACATTGGGGACAATGTTTAGTTTAAGTGTATGGAGGGAAAATAAAACGGGAACTTTGAAACTATGCTTATCCTTGATTATTTGCTTTGTCCAATTACATTTGTGTAATAAACCATGAGAAATATCGGTTAGGGTAATTTTGGAACCAAATTAAAAAAAATTCATGACATATTGGAGTGGGCCATTAGTCTTAATAAAGCGTCTCATGGATAGGAAGTTATATGACTAGCACAAAAACCCTTTACCACTTAAATTCCACCCAAAATGTGAGGATCGCCCTTAGATTAGTAGAAATTAAAGCATTCATCTTTGATGCTTAGAGTGTGAACCGGTAGTATAATGGATTCTAGAACTTGTTTTGTGATGAATCCCGAGATCGCTAGTAAGACTACACTTGTGTAGTTAGAAATAACTAAATGATAAGAGGCATTAGGATAACCCTTGTTTGATACCTGTAATATAATTACTTCTTCCACATCAGTTGAGTAATTCCCCCACACCTTTGCGTTGTACTCATCTTTAGTACCCGATACCCCTAGTTAACCCCTTAGAGCCTATCCTTTTCGCGGTTCTCGTGATGTTTCAGTTTTCCGGAATATCAATGAAGGGCATTGTATACAATCCACCCCCAAATGTATACCCAAATCGCCTTAGCCTACCTTGTATGCACTCACTTTTAGTGCATTATTGTTATCACACTAAACACTTAGTTCAATTATCTAGTTGCTTGCATAAGTTGCTAAGTCGAGTCATATCCTTTGTACACAGTTTTGGGACGATTGGGACTCATGGGAAATGTTAAACTTTATGAAATGACGGGAAGGGAACGTTAAATTCAAATTCCCTTTATTTGCATGATAATGTACTGCAAGTATTTTGATCTTTTCAATTCGGGTCAAATTAGTGTTAGAGTAATAAAAACACAAGTGTAGGGATGTGCCTATAAATCCCTATCATTTTGATGTTATCGTAGAGGATGGTAAAGTAAAAGTGTATGAAAAAAAAAATCGAAAAAAATAGAAAAAAGAGAAAAGGAAAAAAATAGAGTGTTGAAGAAAAAAAAATACGGGCTACCATCCTACATATATCTTTCAATTTATGTTTGTTTATTTCAGTTATCTAGAGTTTAGAGTGTCGAGTCTTGGCTTAGCAACGCCATTCTTCGCATGCTTGTAACATAAAGATTTTTTACTTACCACCACTAAATCGCCTATCCCACCAAACCCTTTGTTTCCCTACCGTAATCCTATCATTACAACCCTTTAAAAGACCTATTGGATAGTCTTTCCTAGGTGCTTACGTGAGGTTTGATCTAGTCTCAAGCCTATGGTAATATATGTACTAGGACCGGTTAATGAGTGTTTATATTCCATTTCCAACTTGTTATATTTCATATAGATCCGAGGGATGTGAGAATCCAAACACGCCATGTGAGGTGCTTGTATGTAATTTCCGTGCTTGTTATGACCTTTTCGGGGCTTATATGTGTTGTGAATCGTTCTAAACTAATTCTTCATGACCTCTAATTTATAAATCAATTGGCTTAAAGCACATTTGCTTGATGACAAGCAAATACCAAGTGTAGGGATATTTGATAAGGTTTTAAAATGTACCTTTTTGAGGGGTCATTTAAGCCCTTATTTGATCACTTTTGTATCCGTTATTACTTAATATCGTTCCTTTTCACTTTTTAGGTCTCTTGAAGGCAAATTGCTGGAATGACACTTATTCGGACGAAAAGGCGCGAATACACGAAGAAAATGGCCAAAGTCAAGAATCGATACACTCAAGCTGCTGAATTGAAAGGGGACGGCGTCAGGTTATACTTGTGACGCCGTCGGAACAAATTTTGTCACGACTCAGTAGCCAAATTGCTTATTTACAAGTGACAGCCTAGATTTGATACAGACGATATCAGAGACTGAAGGAGACGACGTCACAGGCATAAGGTGACGTCGTCGCAATGCTAACGTGGCCAAGATGAAACCCTAATGATGGCGACCCGACGGCATCACAAACTAAAGCGTGACGCCATCGCAGTTGTAACCTTATATCTAGAAACCGATTTTTTTAGTTTTTAGTGTGTAGTTTTGTGGAGTAAAAACCTAAACCGAACCAAGGCTGTCTTGTACAGTATTTTAGGGTTCCATACCCTATCTTACATCAAGATAAGTGTTTTACTTCATTAATTAATTATGTCTTCAATTGATTGTGTCTATGCTTGCATGTTTACCATGTCCGGCTAAATTACTTATGTGTTTGCTTAGATATATGAAACCTAGTTGTTAATTATTGTTAGGTTGTCTCTTATCTTAATTGTAATTGGCTTAGGAGTGCGACTAGGCTATCGTTGTGTTTAATACTTGATAAATCTTTGATAGTTTATGAATGACTTAGTGGATTTCGTTTACTAAACCCAAAGATAACCTCAAAGTTAGTTTATGAATGACTTAGTGGATTTCGTTTACTACACTTAAAGGTGACTTCAAAGAGTTAGGGAATGCACACCTTACGACCTTAGAAAACACAACGTGTTAAGAATAAGGATGTGACAATTCAACCATCAATAGGAGATAACTAGGGAGTAGTAGCATCTAGGTAAACACATCTTTAAATATCATACGAGCACACAACAATAGACATAGACTACACTCACCTTAGTTAATTAGATAATTAGATAGTAGAAGTAATCGGTAGAAATACCAACCCCCTAAATCCAAACCCCGAGATTCGTACCTTTCCATTTCCTAAAAAACATAAAAAGATAAAAAAATAATCTTCCTCAACCCCAACCTTAGCGTAGTAACCTCTCACTAGCATTCCTATTCCCCTAGAGAACGATATCAATTCCCGTGGCTTACCCTAATACTACACTACAATGATTAGGTTCACTGCCTAGGGTGTTGAAAAACTTGCTCGACGAAAAGGAAGTTCCTTTGACCCCGAACGCGTTGTGTAAGCGTATCAGTTGTACTTGAAGACTAGGGGGTGGTTGAATCATTTGTGGTTGAATTGTTCCTTGAGGAAATTGTTGTTGAAATTGTTGCATTTGTTGTGGTAATGGTGGAGGATATTGTTGATAGAGATGTTGTTGTTGTTGTTGTTGTTGAGGATACATATGGGGAAAGTAGCTAGAGTATGGTGGTTGAGACATCTTGAAACTTGTGTTCATGATGGATCTTTGTAGTCGAATGAAACTTTGTTGATGAAGTAACCTTATGCGTAGAAACCAGCTTTAGCGTAGAAAGCACCTTATGCGTAGAAAACCACCTTATGCGTAACAATAGAGTTTACGCGTAGGAATAGCTTACACGTAGACTTGAGGAAAACTTAGCTTAGGCGTAAACCAAAGGCTTAGTAGTAGAATCCTTATGCGGAAGATTAGCTTATGCGTAAGACAGGCTTAGGCGTAAGAAAATGCTTGGGCGTAAAGAATTCTACGCGTAAGTGATTAGCTTAGGCGTAAAACTAGGGTTTTGCCCAAAAATCCTTTACACTTATACCAGTGTAAAAGATATCCAAAGTCGAAGTGTTTTCAGGCTTATCCAAGCAAGAAAACACTGAGTAAACCAATAGCACTAAATATCAAACGATGAAGAGCTTACGCGTAACCTTTGAATGCGTACGAGTAAAACTAGGGTTTTACTATGCGTAGGATATACCAAACTTTGCCAAAACTGATTTTTCTGCCCAAAAGTGTTTATAAACCAGATTTTTAGGATGAAATAGCTTCAAAATCACCAAAATAACACAAAAGTATTAAACTTGATGATCCAAAACATGTTTTCACCTTACGCGTAGAAAACACTATACAAATCAAAACAAGCTTAAAAACACTACTACACACATAAAGTTTCAAACTTGATGCTAAAAACGTAAACTTTAACACAAAATAAACCTTAAAGTACAAGAATCTTGAGTTTTAAAGTGTAAAATTTAGAGTTTTAAAGCGTATGAAAGTTTTTAGACCCGAAACTTACGCGTATACTATTAAGCTTCAAAAACAAAAGGTTTCACCCAACTATATGGCGAATGATACCACTGTTAGGTTCCCATGTTTATAACACAAGCATCAATATGAATAAATATAGAAGAGAAGGGATCGGATGAACACTAAACACAATATACACGAATGATTTAGAAAGGTTTATGCGTATGATATAATGAGAAGTGAACAACCAACTCCCAAATGGGAGTTTACAAGATTATTTATAGGGTAAGGGAACTAGGGCAACACATCTAGTCCCTTCCACCTTTATGGGCTTGGGCCAAGGCTTATGGGCTTTCTACATAAGCCTTGCCATAAAAAGCCTAATTAAGCAAACTATCACAAGTTAATTACAAACACTTGAAATATAGTTTAGGAGTGATTCCAACATATTTGAGTCTAATTTTATTTAAAAATGATTTAATAAACTGATTCAAAACAAAAATTTACAGAATCATTGATTTATAATAGAAAGTCATTTTTCAGTCATAACTTTTGCACAAACTTTTGATCTAATTGGAGACGGATGTTTTCGTCTTTGAATAACAATGTGTCCTCTTTTGAAATTAAGGTTTTGATCATATTTTTAAATATAAAAGAAACTAATCAAGCTTGGTATACATGTTTATATTTAACACAAAGCGAAGAAAAGAACTTTCGAATGCTATGCTAAATGATTAATTGTCTTACCTTGCATTACTTGATTATTTGCTTATCTCAAATAGCTTTTATGCTTGTTTGATTGAATAACATATGTGGTTTCCTTACCTTGCTATTCATTCTCTTGTTTGTCAATTTAGTAATATTCTACTAATCAATGTGCTATTTGAAGGAGTGTTTGGGATAACATCTATTTTTGTCGAAAATGTTAGTTTAAATACTTAGATACGTCATATAAGTTGAAAAATGTTTAAAACATGTAATATACTAAATGGCTTCTAGTTGATTTTGTCATGTGTGCAACATAAATGTTTTATGTGCTTATATGATTTCTTTGATTTCATATTTTCTTGTGTCGTATTCTAAAAACAACAAGAATGTACATCGGATCATAACCTACACTTGTGTTGATGATGCACTCTCCCATTTTCCTTTTCATGATCATTTTCCAAGCTTCATAGTAGGATTGACAACTTGATTATTTCATCCGATATACTCAAGTAAATTATTTTGCAACGCATATATAATTGTTCATATCCGAAAATCCAAACTCGAGCTTTCCAACAACATATGTTGAACTAGCTCATCCAACCATTTTTGTTCACCATATGGACAACTTTTAATTTTTTTTTAAACATGACACCTTCGTCACCTTAGTTGTTTCAAGCATAATATTAATCAAAACGAAGCAAAGTATCATCATTGTTACTTTTCGATAGGCCATTGTAGAAATATAAATTTTCCTAAATTGAGAATGAATACTAGAGAACTTATTGCAACAGAAACTCAATTTGACCTAACAGTTTAATTGCTTCCTTGATAGAAGTTAGATATGTGGAATCGACCGTAAAAATGGTCGTGTTTAGCCGTAATTGAGCACCGCTAGTAATAGTCTCATATTCATTCTCTCACTTGAGAAATTTATACTCCTATGTTTTCCTAAAGTAAGTTTACAATGGAAATACTTTACATTGTCTTAGGATTACTAATCAAACAAGTTGTAAAATTAAATTTTTTTTAGTTAATCACAACCACTTGCCTCATGAAGCGATTATCTTGCTTTGATCAAGAAGAGCTACATAACTTCATGGACGAAACTCATTGTATGCTAATCACCATCCGTAATAACTATACATAGTTCATTGCTTCCGTTGACCAAAACAACCTTCTAAAACAATTCACTTTCTTAAGGACGCATATACATGTGTTTCTTACTCTTCAAATACCAACACATAGGCAAACATCTTTTAGCCAAAACCAACTCACAAAATGGTACTTGCTTCAAGCCTTTCTAAATCCAACACTTACTCTTCTAAACACAATTCCTTCATCTCCACAAATAACAACTCCACCTTTTGGATCTAAAGATAGTCTAGATTGTCCTAAACTAGCACTTCACAACTCTTTCTAGACACATACCTTGCATGTCATTGTTAGTGTAAATAATTTACTAATCTAGACCGTAAATCTGTTTTGCGCTTCTTGAATAGTGCTTGTTAAGTTTGCTAAACCTCTATGTTATTTGTGAGCTCAATCTCATTTGATTGCCTATAGGTTATTTCTACATGCTCTCCTGGCTATGCTAAACTTGTATATATGTGTACTTGCTGTAGAAATCATTAGTTTCAAAATTCAAAACATAGAGCAAAATTTTGCAACTATTCTGTTAAGAAAATCTGTCTCAGATGCCGGATCCCTTAGATATAACTAGACGGATCCCTCAAGTGAAGGATCCGTGGGATCCGGGTGGACAGAAGTTCCTTTTTAGCCTCCTTGCATCAATCCAACCTTCCAGACCTTATTGGATTAGTTAAACATGCTACATTAGGATCACTTAAACTTTCCTTAGGCTCAGTTGATCTCACGTTCACTCATAGATGACTTAGGATCACATTCAAAGTATTTTTTATTCATCATTACTTCAAAACTCATCATCTTTCCGCTACAATGTTTACACATTGTTCCTCTCAACTCAAAACACCTAGTTTGATATTTCTTTCAATTTTAACAAATTGATTTTAGTCATCTTTAGCTTAAAATGCTCCAAAAACTAGTTTTTCATTTCTTATGATTTTTAAGAAATTTTCTAAATTTTCCTTTAACCACCATCTAGTTCCTATAACCATTCACCATCCTCAAAACACTTAGTGTCATCCATGATCCCTCATTTGTGTTTCTAAAACTCCATTTTCCCCACAAAAGCCATCGTCAACAAATCTTACTCATTAGTCTTGACCACTTAGGTCTCATGCCATGTAAGACACTTAATAGACTGAGTAACTTAGGATAGGTAAGTTCTAGACCTTGCTAGAATCCAATCACCTCCTTTTCACCTCATCTGTTAGCCGGATCCCTAGACTAAAGCTAGCCGGATCCCTCTAGTGAGAGAACCGGTGGAACCGGGGAACAGAAGGTACATTATCTCCTGAGATAATCATTTCAAATTTCCTTTTTACACTCAAACACTTGCTCAACACTTAGGATTATCAGTTTCTTGTATGTTTATAAATGATTTGCGTTTTTGTGATTATTTACGTGTTCGTTCTTTTCTTTACATGATATTATGTGAACAATTTCTCAATTTGTATAAATGTTTTCCTTTTGTACTAACTTATTTGGATTCTTGTAGGTTGACAATGGTCGATTTCATCATCAAGTCAAGTTGTGCTCATTCGTACTTTTTTTTATCTTGCATCATCCTAACCATCTTCCTCTACTTTTGTCACTAGTCACAAAGTCATCATGTCTACCACCTCTATTAAGTCATCAACCGAGTCAACAAAAAGAGTCACCTTGATACCTTTCATCACCATCCCTTGCTACTCTTGAGTCACTTTATTACCTAGTAAAACTTGACCTCTCATCACCTCTACACAACTTCCATACCTCTAAGTCATAATGATGATTTCTATCATTATCCCAGTGTCCAAGGTCTAGTTCATGAACTACGTGATGAAGTATGTTTCATGTTCTACCACATCCTACTTGTGTCAACCACAAGCTACTTGTGTCAACCACATTCTACAAGTGTCTCACTACCACTACAATTCATGGTCTCTCAACCATCTTCCACAAACATCTATGTTGTCAAAAGCCAAGTGAATTTCGTAATGAAATGCGTCTCTTCCCCAAATACATTTATTTTCTTACCTTGAGCAACCGTACAACCCCTAAACCAACCACGATGATGCAAGTAGTAGGATTATTCTCTTTTTTGACACTAATCCTTTCTTTGTAGGTTCATATATATACACTTTGATGTGTATGGGATTCTCGTCTATATATGGGCGAAATTTTACACTAATTTTTTTTCTTTGTAGGTTCACTCATATATATGGGTTTGTATATGGCACACTTGTCTTCGAACGAGATTTACTTTTTTTTGTAGGTTCTTCTTGACACCCTCTAGCTAGGGGGAGCTTCCGTCGAGCATCTACAAAGTGAATCATATGACATACTCGTCCAACAACGAATATATTTTTCACTAATTTTTTGTTTTGTAGATTTTCAAAACACACTAGGAGCACTTGACGTCCTCAATAAAGGGGAGCTTTCGTCAAAGCAAAAACATTGCAAATTTTGCAATACTTTCGTCTTATCTTCCTAAAATACTTGACACCCTTAACAAGGGGGAGCAACCGTCAAGGGGGAGCATGCACACATTCATTCTTCAAAATTCCTTTATGTTTCAACAAAAGGGATATTTCTTTTTCATCATATATTATTTTTATTCCTTAACATTAACCTTGATGTAGGTTAAGCCTCAAAAATTTGATCCATTAATCCGTTGGAAACAATGGTTATAATTCAAAGGATCTTTCTATGTATTTTTGTGTGTGATTCTCGAGGTTTCTCTTAAAGGTGAGATCACCACCTCTTGAAGACGTGCAAGCTCAAGGTCATGAGTTTCTAAGCTTCGTCATCATCAAGACCACTGAAGTGAATCTTGTTGATAATTCTTCTCTTCCTCCATTAGTGTTTCGTGTTGAAGGTATTGGCGTGGTGTTCCAATTGGAGCAATAAGGTGTTTTCAATTTAACTTCACTAGGGATGATGCAAACTCGCCATTCTTGGAAGAAATTAAGTTTAAACTCCAAGGATACACCCTTTTTTCGACAAAAAGGGGAGAAGAGTGTAAACGGAGAAGGTAATGTATAGGAAGTACGAACACAAGTAATATTTGCCATTTTACCTATCTATTACGTTTACATATATTTTGTCATCATCAAAAAAGGGGAGATTGTTAGTGCAAATATTACGATATTTAATCTATACATTCTCTTTTGTTTTGTTGATGACAAACATGTAACTTGTAATACATAACGTAAAATGTATAAGTTACTTGTAATTATATTTTGTCTCAACATACTTTCAACACCTCTCAACAACTCAAGTCCTTGTATGCTACAACACAAGTTCGTACATGTTTGTTATGTTGCGTTATGATCAAACCCCTAACAAACCATTAAACATGTTTAGTTAAATAGTTTATAAAACAGTTAAGTAATTTTGATTAATTACATTTTATAAAATACATAAACATAAGTAAATGTATTGAGTAAAACCCATGACCAATGACCCAAGACCCATAACCAAATGTCTACATTGTACCTTGGTGGGCACTCTAGTCCATGACTCATGACCCATGACCCATGATCCATGACCCATGACCTATGGGTAAAGAGGAGCGTCCCACGGATCACTCTAATTGCCCATGGATCCCTTGGAATTACAAGGGCCAGATCCCTCCAGAAGGGATCCTTGGGACAGAAACATAGTTTGGTCTTTTTGCCTATAAATAGCAAGCCACTTCTCACCATATTTTCACACTTTTGCACATAGTTTCTCTCCACTATTTCTAGAATATTTAGATCATTAGGAAATATGTAAACCACCCTCATCTCATATGATCATAATTCTTCTAACTTTCATTAGTTGTAAGCATACTCCCGAAGTGATCCTCCAAAGCAAGCCTAGAGATCTTGCATCCTTACCTACTGAAGTGATCACCCATCACAAGCATACAAGCACATGAAGATCTTCTACAACAAGCTTGGGAAACTTGTCATCTTCATTCATAGAAGACTAACTACATCATGCTTTGTGTTCTTAATGTTTAGTTTAGGATTTCATATCCATTAGACACATAGTCTTGGATATTGTCTAGTATCATATTCTTGTATCTATAACTAGATTAGGTGGTTTATGTTTTTGTGCTATAAAACATAAGGTTTGTTATGTTGGGCCAAAAACATAACGGGTGTCATAGATGTGTCGTGTTGGTAGGGTAATGGTTCTTCCTTTGTAATGGAACCCGGTATCTAGCCTTGTACTGGATAAAGTGTAGGCGACGTTGTGATAGGTTTTGTTTTACCTCGTGGAAGGACTTGGTATCTAGCCTTGTACCAGATAAAGTGTAGGCGACGTTGTGATAGGTTTGGTTCTACCTCGTGGAAGGACTCGGTATCTAGCCTTGTACCGGATAAAGTGTAGGCGACGTTGTGATAGGTTTGGTTCTACCTCGTGGAAGAACTCGGTGTTTAGCTTAGTACCGGAAAAAGTGTAAGCGACGCTGTGTAAGGTTTTCTCCGCAGAGAATGGAGTTTGTTGATCTAGTGAAGTAACTCTCTAGTTGGATACTCGGGGAGTGGAGTAGGGCGAAGAGAAGATTCGTGACCGAACCACTATAAATCCTCGTGTCGGTTTTTCTATCCTTTTACTTATCGCTTTACTTTTATTCTTGCTCTATATTTTTTATTGTCTATGTGGTTGATGTTTATGTGTGTGATGCATACTTGGTCTTTCATATAGTCATAAACTATATTTAACACTTTACATATTATGACACGCTTGATCAAGAAAAACAAACCAGAATAATAATGGTGAAACTTAATTTACAATGAACCATTAATCTTGCGGAATCTTATGTGATATTAAGGGGTTGGCCTTACATGCCGTAATGCGTTAAATGCATCCTCGCGTCGAGATTAGAAAATGCGATGGTTTATACTATATTTGATACAAAAGTTTTAAGTTTGAAAAGGAAACGTATTCACCTCCCCCCCCCTCTAGGTTTTCACACCGTGTTCTCCTTATAACCTTACATGACCAATATATCTTATTTCACGACTTTCCTTTCTTTCTTTCCTTAGAACTAGCCTCCACAGTAGACGAGTCTTTGATATGTGGGTGTGAAAATTTGAGTGATCTATTGATATGTAGGCTTGTGTTATTTTGCTAAGTCTTGGAAAGGTTGATTAAGAAAACCTTGGCATGGTCATTTCATTATTTTACTCATAAATTACCTAAGTTCTAGGATTATTAGTCATGTGTTTCATTGTTGGTCTTGGGCGTGCAATATGGCAGCCGAAGTTCATGGAGGATTTGCCATGGCATGTCGAATCACATGAACACAAGGACCATTGGTTTATAAAGTCCAAGGGGGTCAAAGTAATGTTTAGGGTATGTTTTAGACTATTAAACTAATAATTTAGGGTGGCTAACTTATTGTGGTTTGTCCCCTCTACTCCTACACGCAAGTCTTTGGGATCCAAGGAATGAAACTTAGTTTGGTTTGCTTGTTTTGGTCGTTCGATGTAGTCACAGAAAGGGTGATATCAAGGATTTGATATTTCATCTAAATGGTATGCAAATTTCACCTTGTGGGCTTTGGCATTTCGACTAGACGGCCCAAGAAAGAAATCAAATGGTTCGTTTGGGCTTGGGATAGTGGACGAGGCCCACTAATGGTTTGGATTGGGTGGTAATTGCAAGTCCAAAGAAATAATGAAGTTGGGCTAGGTAAAAGTCCGGTTAAGGCCCAATGGACTATATGGTTTGCTTAAGCCTCTTAACTTCCCTGTCCATGATCTCAACGGGTTCTTCTATAAAGCTAAGTTTTTCATTGAGATGTATGTCCTTTAAGGGTACGACAAGGGTTTCATCCGATAGACACTTCTTAAGGTTCGAAACATGGAAAGTGTCATGTACTCGACTGAGCTCTTCGGGAAGCTCAAGCTTATACGATACTGGACCAATTCTTGGCAGAATTTTGAACGGTCCTACGTATCAGGGTTTGAGTTTTCCTCTCTTTCCAAATCTAACCATTCCTTTCCAGGGTGATACTTTGAGCATTGCTCGATCCCCGACTTGGAATTCCATAGGTTTTCTCCTGACATCTGCATAGCTCTTTTGTCTATCTCGAGCTGCTTGTAGTCATTTCCTGATTTGCATTATCTTTTCAGTTGTCTCCTAGACAATCTTAGGGTCTGTGAGTTGTACTTCTCCAACTTCCGCCCAGCAAACTGACGATCGACATTTTCTTCCATAAAGCGCTTCAAAAGGAGCGGCTTTAATACTGGCGTGGTAACTGTTATTGTAGGATAATTCTGCCATAGGTAAGTGCTTATCCTATCCTTTTCCGAAATCGATCACACATGCTCTCAGCATGTCTTCTAGAGTTTCGATCGTTCTCTCACTTTGTCCATCTGTTTGAGGATGGTATGCGGTACTCATATCCAATTTGGTACCCATGGCGTTTTGGAGTGTTTGCCAAAATCTTGAGTTGAATCGGCTATCTCGATCAGATATGATAGAGATCGGTACACCGTGGCTAGAAATAATATCCTTGATGTACAACCAAGCGAGTGTAATCATCTCTTCGTTCTCTTTGATAGGCAGAAAATGAGTGGATTTCGTGAGACGGTCAACAATGACCCAAATGGTATCAAAACCATTAGAAGTTCTCGGTAACTTTGTGATGAAATCCATTGTGATTCTTTCCCATTTCCATACGGGAAGTTCCGGTTGGGTTAACAATCCTGACGGCTTTCGATGCTCTGCTTTGACTCTCAGACATGTCAAGCATTTACTAGCATATTCGGCGATATCAGCCTTCATGTTTGGCTACCAGTATAAAAGCTTTAGATCTTGACACATCTTGTTGGGGCCAGGGTGTATGGAATAATTTGATTTATGTGATTCATGCATGATGAGTTCTCGGATACCTCCATAAAGTGGAATCCTACTTCGATCTTTGAAACATAACGTTCCGTCTGATCTTTTCACAAATCCATTTTTGTTTTCCGACATGCCATAAATCTTCTCATTTGGCATGTTTTCTTCTTTAAGAGATTTGATCTAGGCTTCAATAATTTTTGATGGTAGGGGTGAATTAATTACCATTCCTAATGATCTCACTCTAAGTGGCTTAGGGCGATCTTTCTGCTCAAGGCGTCAGCAACAACATTCGCCTTTCCAGTATGATAACGAATTTTGCAATCATAATCACTGAGTGATTCTAGCCAGCGGCGTTGACGTATGTTCAGTTCCTTTTGATCTAAGATGTGTTGAAGACTTTTGTGATCAGTGTACACTATACACTTGGTTCCGTATAAGTAATGTCTCCATAACTTGAGTGCAAATACCACAGTGCCAAGTTCTAGATCATGAGTAATATAATTCTTCTCATGAGTTTTGAGTTGACGGGATGCGTAAGCAATCACTTTGTTCCTTTGCATAAGAACCCATATGTGAAGCAGCACAGTATACTTCAAAATCTTCTACTCCTTTATATAGTGCCAAGATGGATGCTTCGCAAAGCTTGCTCTTAAGGAGTTGAAAAGCTAATTCTTGATCGTCTCCCCATTTGAATTTCTTCGTTTTCTGGGTTAACTCTGTCAATGGTTTAGCTATATTTGAAAAACCTTCGATGAATCTTCGGTAATAACCGGCAAGACCTAAGAATTGACGAATCTCAGTGGGTTTGGTTGGTACGAACCAGTTCTTTACGGATTCGATCTTTGTGGGATCCACGTGAATACCTTTACTGTCGATCACGTGACCAATAAATTGCACTGTCTCGATCCAAAAATCGCATTTGGAAAACTTTGCATACAATTCTTCATTCTTAAGTAACTTTAGGATAGTTCTCAGATGTTCCGCATGTTCTTCTTTATCACGAGAGTAGATAAGAATATCGTCAATGAACACAATGATGAATTTATCCAGGTATGGCTTACAGACTATATTCATGAGGTCCATAAATAGAGCGGGTTCATTGATTAAACCGAATGGCATTACATGGAATTCATAATGACCATATCGAGTTCTAAATGCGGTCTTGGGTATATCTTCCTCCTTTACCCTTAACTGATGGTATCCAGATCTTAAATAAATCTTTGAGTATACACTCGAGCCTTGTAAATGATCAAACAGATCATCAATTCTTGGTAAGGGATAGCGGTCCTTGATTGTGAGCTTGTTCAATTCTCTGTAATCGATAAACATTTGAAACGATCCATCCTTCTTCTTGACGAATAAAACCGGTGCTCCCAAGGGTGAGGAACTCGGTCTAATGAATCCTTTGTCAGATAGCTCTTCTAGTTGTTTAGACAGCTCTTGCATTTCAGAGGGTGGTAAACGGTATGGCGCTCGTGCTATGGGAGTAGCTCCAGGGATAAGATCGATTTGAAATTCGACTTGTCGAGCAGGTGGGAGTCCAGGCAAATCTTCTGGAAATACTTCAGGGAATTCTCTAACTACAGGTACATCTCTAGTCGTTTCTCTTCTGACTTCTTTTCTGTTACCTGAGCTAAGATGGCATAACATCCTTTCTCCATGTATTTTATCGACTTCGCACAGGATATGATACTTAAGTACTTTCTACTTTGGTCTCCTTGGATAAATAAGGTTTCACCGTTGATTGGGATATGAACGGTTTTCTCGTTGCAAATAATTCTAGCACGGTGTTTAGACAACCAATCCATACCAATTACGACGTCAAAACTACCAAGCTTGATTGGCAAAAGATCTATAAGGAACGAGTGGTCTTGTAACAGAATAGGGCAATTATGGATTACGGTGTTGATTCCTATTATCTTTCCATCGGCAAGTTCTATCTCATAAGTTGTATCTAAGGCAATTGGGGAAATTTCAAGTAATGGTGCAGAGGTAGTAGATACAAAACTCTTATCGGCTCTAGAGTCAAACAAGATTTTTGCAGAATGATTGTTAAGAGAATACGTACCCGTCACAACATCAGGGTTCAACGGCACGTCTCCATCTCCTAGCACATACGCCCTTGCACGCGCATTGTTCTGTTGAGCGGCATTCACCTTCGGGAATTGAATCTTGAAATGACCCTTCTCTCCACATCCATAACAACTCATGTTCGCCATGTTGTTTCTGTAGGATCGAGATATATTTATTGTGTTGATGATTCGGGTGGTCTTGGATGATCAAAATACATGTTTTCCATATTTAGAGAGAGAAAGATAGAGAGAGAGGGTGTTCTTGCTAGAGGTTTAAACAAAGGAAATGTTAGATTGAATGAGAAGCACCACCCCTTCCATGGATGGAAGGGGTATTTAGAGTTACACGAAATACGACCTCCTATCGGCCTGTGGATCAGGCATACAGTGGGTAAAGACCCGTCCTTCCTCCACGGTGTTACACTACGCTAAACTAAACTAATAACTAACTAATAAACTGATAAATAACGTAACTAATGATATGTCTACGAGCTAACTTATGCTAGATAATAATTGGGGTGACCGACACTTTACTTATGGAATTTTCCAATTCCTAACAATCTCCCCCTAAGGGAGGTCACCCCATGTTTTACATTTTGAATCCTAGCATTCTATTATTGACTTTGTTCTTGAGCTCGTAGACTTCAATTCTTCAATTCCACAATCTTTGTGCTTAAGAAGTGACACTTCATAGTCCGCATATTTTGTACTTTTAGTGGAGGCCTTTAACTGATCCACATCTTTGATGAACTTCGAGCTTTCATTGAGATCATCAGCCACAGTAAAACTCTGGATCACCCTTTATTGTGTTGCCTTCATGTGAAGTTGTGACTTTTGGACCGACATGCTCACACATTTGAATCATGACATCTTTCCATCAGAGTAGCGGAAGCTTTACTGGTTCATGATATTTGCAGCAGCGTAGCAGAAGCATAGTATAAAAATATCAGATCCAGGTTATGTAGATATGCACCAATCATGATTTCTTCAAATTAAGTGTGGATGCTGTGAGCATGCGGCTTTGGATTGACTCCTCAATTCTGATCAGTTGCAACCGTCCAAATGTACCTGCAAACAACAGTTAGCAATAAAACATACGAAAGTGTCTTTGACCACTTTCGTTGAATTGAGGTACACGGCCCACGGTTCCCCGTTGATCAGTACAAGTACTGCCTGTGATCAGGTAGGATTCCTAACAATCTCCTTGACAAGGTTTCGCAGCTGTTCTAGCTGTTCTCAAACCGGAATGTCTCAAAGAAGATAACACGGAGTGAGTGAACCAGCGAATTGAGGTTCACTGATTGATGAAAAATGAGTTGAAAACAATCGCGTACTGCTTAGAAGAAAGAGTTTTGCAATACGACGAAGGTTTTATGAGGAAGATCAATTTTCAATCAAAATTACTTTTTGTATTTGAAAAGAGTACACATTCGACGTGCTAGAGAAAAGAAGAGATTCGCACATCGAACGGTTTTTCCAAAAGTATTTTTCAATCAGAGATACCTTTTGAGTTTGAAAACATGAATACACATTTGACGTGCTAGAGAAAAGAATATTTGCACATCGAACGGTTTTTCCAAAAGTATTCGTCAATTCCAATCCTGGACCAAGGTTGATTCTCGAATGAATCGCCCCATCGTTTCAATCCAGTTGTCACAAGCTTGATCTTATGAAAGATCTCACATGTCACCCACCAAGAGCTTGTTGGATGTTGGCTCTAGAAGGATTTCCATCTTCATCGTGAATGCTTTTACATATCACTCGGATGTTATGGCAATACCACAAGGATAATGCGTAGGACTCTCAATATATACTTACTTTCCACATTGTGTGAAGCAGCAAGTCTTCATTAATTTTGTGTCCTAATGAGATATTATGGATAATCTCTTGGCTCTAGACTCAATAGTGCACATTTGGTTCCTATGCCGGAGACTAGGGAGAGGGTCTCCTTCTTCAATATCAACAATCTCTAAGAGAAAGTTGATAGATTATGTAGGTTCCCCGTGAGAATGAAACAAGCCCTTTTAAGAGGAACTTGTGTAGCTTGGGAAGGTTAGTGCAGTGCGTCACTGGGTCCATGACGTCTTGTCTTCAATACCAGTGTTACCTTAGTAACCACCAGTAGCATATGTATTGAACCCGGTGTCTGCCCTAAGGTTGAATTATTGGAGGGCTATTTATTTTCACCCTTTTTTCATTTCATTTCTTTTTCATTCTTCAACCCCTTCAGTGCTTACCGAGACTTCATAACTAGAACCTTGTTGGGTTTATTCCAGTACTAGCTCAGTCTCAGTCCGCACTCTTCCCATTTCTCATTTTTCTCCTTTTTTCATCATACCTAAGGACTCTACACTATCTAGTGGATTATCCCTGGGTAGATCCCTCCGGTTCTGGTTGGATCATGGGAACGAATACCTAACCTAACCATCCTTATAACTCCATGCATAAAGTAAAATGGTCGGTCTTTTGGTACAGTTCATTCATTCTCAAAACCAATTGAAAAATCATTTGGAAAATCAATCAAGGTACTTGTGATACGAGATCAAAGCATTTTGTACCTTAATAGTTTTGATCATTTAGAAAACCTCCCCCTCAACATGTGCATATGATTTAGAAATTGTTTAGCGCATGGAGGCAAGAGGACTTTGAAATATTTTCTTTGATCACAATTTCATTAGAAAAAGCCATTTGATTTTCTTGGTAAATTCTCCCCCTCAATATGTGCATAGGATAAGAGAAATCATTTTAACACATAAAGGAAAGAGTTCGTTTGAAGCACATCCACGAACACAAAAGCCATTTAAGAAACCATTCGCTCCCCCTCAATATGTGCTTCGAGATTCGAAAGAGTTTAGCACATATGAGAGAGCAGCCTGCACAATTGAATCAAAATGATCACTTTTTATCAAATTTCATTATTAAATTACAAATTCTCCCCCGATCAAAAATATCAAACCCTTTGAGATTTTGGATCCCAAGTGATTTAATAAGGTTTAGAAAACATGGGAGAATATGTGCCTTGTTTAAATACTCATCTTGTTTTTGGATAACTGCTCCTCCTCAACATGTGCATCATATATTGAAATCGTTTGGCACATGGAGGCAGGAGTGCCTTTAAAGGACTAAAACCAATTCCATTTAAACAAATTTGAGATTTAAATCACGATCTCTACCCCGATCAAAATTTCAGACCTTTTGAGATTTGTGATCCCAATTGATTTAAATCATTTAAAAGATTTTGGGGAAAGACGTGGCAAGATTTAATTTTTGAAATAGACTGATAAGGATCAATTTAAGACATTAAAGATTGTTAGTGTCAGGTATGATTGTTTTAAGAGACCTTTAAGTAAAATAAAACAATTTCACAATCAAACAAGAACAGAAAAAATTTCATTTTGAAAGATCTTGATTCTAAAGAAAAATCATACCATGACATAACATTAAATCTTTAGATCACCACATTTTAACGTACAAACAGACTCTTTTGAAGATATATTGTTTGAAAATATTTTATTTTAAATCACTCTCCCCTTCAATCGATGACAGTAGTCGATGATTGAGTGACTCAAGTTTTGATAAAATGAAGTCCGGTGATTTTCAAAATTAAGTCCAATTAATTTTCAAAACAATATTTTCCATTTTCAAAACAATTTAATCAAATTATTCAAAATTGTTTAAAAATGGTATCCTACACAAAGATACGTTAGGTGGTTGAGAAGCTTTCGTTGTTGCTGTCGGGCTTGGAAGAAAACCGTTTGCAGATGCAGTGAGACTTCTTCTTACGTTGCATTTTGAATGCCAACTGAGGTCAAATTAAGCTCCGTTTCTTCAATCACTTAGAAGAAAACCATCTGCTGATGCAGTGAGACCTCTTACGTTGCATTTATGCCAACTCTCCATTGAAGTCCAATTAAGCTCCGTTTCTTCATTTGTCAACCCAAGATATAGTTACCCTTTCCTTTCGGAATCCAATCATCTTCAATTGTGGGATCCGGATCGGGAACATTCTTATATACCAATATACCTGCATACGTTAGTGAACACACATACAGATATATGGTGGTCGACATCACCCAAACAGCAATCGACTAATAAAAGTCAACCCAACATAACAATCAGTTCATATAAGGTATGGGAATTATGTGTATATCAAAATCTAATCATCTAATCCTAACAATCATATCCTAAATTCCTAGTCCTTCGACACAGGCAAATATCATTTTTAATTAAGCACGTAGGATAATTAAGAAAGTCCTTTAGATGATATAGATTTGAAAACATTCTCCCCCTCAATCAATGACTTATTTTCTGAAAAGATTAAAAGCGCTGAAGTCATTGATTGAGTTTTCAATTTTTACGAAAACTCTGAAACTGATTAATTTAATAGCAACTCATTTACCTCCATTTTTGAAAAACAACGAATATTTTTCTGAAGAATTTTAGACGGAAAAACATTTGTATAGGAACAGCAGTCCTTCGACATACTTTCCTCAAATAGTTTTAGGATAAGTGCACGAAATATTTTTAAAAATTTGTATAGCGCAGCACTTTCCTTTCTTTGAAAAACGGGTTGCTATCGGAAATAATAGCAAGCCATAATTTTAAGAACGGGTTACAGTCTGAAGTAACTGCAAGCCATAATTTTTTGACATGTTTAGAAAAAGAATATTTACACCTCCTGCTCGAACTTCATCTATGGTCCCGTGCCATTATTGAATGACATTTCTAAGACCGCAGAAGTTATCGATACCAGAAGACATGTCTTAGAAAAACAATATATTTTGGTCTTTTTCAAATTTTCTGATTTTTATGGGTTTTTGAAGGTTTTATAATTTTCTATTTTGTTTTGTTGGTTTTCTAATTTTGTATTTTGTTTTTCAGATAAATACATACAAAGATAGAGTAGATGATATAGTTAAAGAGGATGATGATACGAGTACCGAGATAAGGATATCGAGCAGCCCCGTTGTAGAAGATATAAGTCATCATCTCTTAAACATTCACCACCAAAGCTTCCAAGACTCTTGAATCGAAGAGAGAAATTGAGCCACTTGAAAGTGAGACTTTGGCAGCTTCCCCCCAAACCGAAAATCCATTAGATGAGCAGATTCGGAGCTCTATTTCAAGCTTGCCTCAGCCAGGTGCACAAAGAAGCACACCATTATCATAAATCCCGCTGCTCCTTTTAAGACCGATAATCTAGATTCTTCGTTCGGGGTTATATCATCAACAAGAGCAGCAGCAACGTATCATCCCACGTATAAATAACTCTTCTCAAATTTCATTCCACTGAAGTCTGACACAATCCATTCCAAAAGGTGTCAAGAGACCACTTCCCCCGAGTAGTTGAATTGATGCAGTCAATCTCTTAGACTAGAGTTCACGAACCCGAATACACATACCCAAAGACAAAGAAGCTTATACCATCGAAGTATCAGATTAAGTCCAATAGCCAAAGAATAACCCCGATGTATACTTTTCTCTCCCCTGAAGAAAGTGTATGAAGCTCAAAAACCCAAAGTACCCGAATGCCAAAAGAGAGAATAACCGATAACATTGAAGAAGCAGGCCGAATCACTGATTATCTCTACGGAGGACTATCTCTGCGGATGTCAACACCGGAATAAGTGATTATATCTTTGAATCACTGACTAAGCCCTCAAGTAAAACAGCAAAGCATCCCCAATGTACACAATATCTCTCCCCTGATGATTGCGATAACATCAAAATCATCACACACTTGTGTACCCCTTTTATCTTCAGAAACTAACTCTTATATCTCTCCCCCCACGTAGTTGGAATAGGAACACTAAACGCCTTGATGAGTAAACCTTGAGTTTCTCTGCAGTCATGACATATGTTTTCCCGGGATATCTTCAATCACTTAGAAGAATTAAGTTCATCAAGTTTACTCGCCATGAGTCAAACCTTGAGTTTCTCTGCGGTAATAACATTTGTCTTCCTGGGATATCTTCAATTACTTAGAAGTATTGAGCTCATCAATGTTTACTCGCGTTTAGATGCGTGTCTCCTTCCCCCTTGCTGGTTTTGACACTTCAGAATCAGCAACATATTATCAGTCCAAATACTTAAAATTTGTTGAGAAGAACATCATTAGCTCTGATATATCTTGTAAGAATCAACTTGCTGAAGAAACGATGTGAGCAAATCTAATTGGGGATTAACTTTGGCTTTTGACTCTCCCCCAATTAGTGCTCTCCCCTAAACCGAAAATCTTTATGATGAATGCTTGAATTAAGAAGAAGTCTTTAGGTAATCAAATGCAACTCGTCTTTAGTCTTCTAACATATAGCAGAAAATGTAGACTCGACTGTAGACTCGACCTTCTTCAAGATTGTCCAGTTGGGGAATAGATAGTTAACATCTTCAACTCACACCAAAAAGCATCCCAATTAACTTACATCTTGCAAATCCCCTTAACTAAAATCCCTCCCAATCAAACAAGAACAGAAAGATGTTCATCAAGGAAATCAGCAATCAGGCCGCACCGAACACACAAGATGGTAACACCAAACTACCAATCACATCAAACAAGAATAGAGAGATTGTTCAGAATCATCATGTTGATGTATACGTGAAGCATTAACCGGAAGCACTTTGTCGATAAACTCATCAATCCGAGTGAAGATGTCAACCAATGGCTCATAGAAGAAAACATCATGTGAAGATGACCCGATAAGAAGAAGCTCGGTTCTTACATGAGTTTGGAGCCGTTTGACCATTTTATCTCTGAAATCAATCAACCATGCAGTAAATTCACACTTTTTCTCCCCCTCAAGAATTGCATACGGAGTTGCCATTCTTGATTGAATAAGTGAATATCTTAACCAAATGTAGTCTATTCACACTTCTCCCCCGCAATATTAGCACATGATGTCTCCATCTTCATTATAGTTGAGCAAGTGGAATAAGAAAACAATCAACAGAAGCCCGGTTCACTTGATGACAAAAAGCGCATGGAAAAAGTATGAAGCATGTTGATGAGAATGGTCATTAATGAGAAGATTTCTCTTCTTTTGAAGATAAAGCGCACTGAAGCGTACACCTTTATTTTCTTTAGGGTACGAGGCATGAACTGTTGTGTTCATATGTCATAATCTCTCTCTTTTCAACTCTCTTAGCAAAACATGTAATCATCACCATTATCATTCAGTAGGCTCTTTGCAGTGACAGCTGATGGAGATAACCCAGTATGATGAATTTGACCCTGAAGTAAACTAACCCGAACTCGTGACTTATACTTGCACATATGTAACAAAGAGCGGTGTCGATTTCCATTAGCATCTCTAAGTACTCTCTATGTACTCTATACTCTTCAACCAACCAACCATCAAGTATAAGACGTACATTACCTCTTGAAAATCCACAATTGAATGTGACACTAGGCACTACAATGTAACTCCTTAAAGTGATAGTTATTTTGTGGTGGTATGAGCCCAATTCCCCCAAGTGGTAAAAGAAAAGGTAAAAGACACCCAACAATAACTAGATTTCCAAGTCTTCATTTTTGATAATAAGCTCGAACAAGGATCTTGAAGAATCTTCATCCAACCATCCCCGATACCTTCAGATACTAAGTACACTCGCCCGTGATATTTCACTTCAACCTCAAATAAATAATAGTGAATTAACTCCGTTGTCACATCTTCTGAAAAAAAAAAACTCAACTCCAGCCTCCTTTGACGTTTTAAGTGAACTCTGATAATGTTTTCATCCCGACCATGGTTAAAAGCACATAACCTCGTAAATCCTTGTAATAGCCAAACTGCCATGAGGACAATCCAAGCACACACCCAATTTATGAAGTACACCCTTTTATCCCTTCTTTGAAGTAGAAACCGTAGCACCAGCATCAAGTAAGATCCAGATTTACACTTTCTCTTCTCCAAGATGGTTCCATCATTACGGGATTTTACAACTCTATGGTTTAACCCGAGAAATAGTTTCTTTCGCGGGATTTTACAAAACCAAGAATAAACCGTAAGATAGATCCGGAAATGCACTTTACTTTTACCAGGATGTTTCCATTGTCACGGGATTTTACAAGTCTATGGTTTAAACCGAGAAATAGGTTCTTTCACGGGATTTTACAAAATCAAGACAAAACCGTAAACAATGTCAGCTTGAATGTGTTATGACGACGTTGGTTTCAGTGAATATCCGTTTTAGGGGAACATGCAGTGGTTCATCAGCGGTTCATTATCCAACATCAACAACATCATCAACCATTCAATAAACACTTTGGTATACACATCATTCACACATTATGTCGGCTAATGTTGTGACCTCCTGGTGAAGTAAACCCGATATACCAAACTTGATCATGAAGTAAAATTCCTCATATTTGTTACTTAAACTTGTACTAATCCTTGTGAAGAAGAAACGGTGTACCCAATGTACAAAACCTCTTGACATTCTCAACTGAGTGAGTGATAACACTCAAATTGTGCATGTTTTTAGTAGCGTTATCCGTGCTTTTATGTGTGTTATTTGGTTATAATCATATGCTTTTGATGCTTAATCGTACAAAAGTGCGTTTGCTAGTTCATTTGTAGCCAAGTACAGGAAAGTGGAGAAAAAGACGGAAAAAGAAGTAAAACACGAAGATTTCTCCATGTATGAAGAATTCCCGACAAAAGAAAGACTTGCGGAGTATATTCGAGAAGATAAAGTCATCAAGTTAGTGGTCCAAAGACTCAAGAATAAAGTTCAAGAAGGAAAACGAGAAATAAATGAAGAAAAGAAGCTTAAACGAAGAAATATTGGAAGCCTCGTTGTTCCCGACACACCTTCACCATTTTGGCCATAACTTTTGCATACGGACTCCGTTTGACCCCCCGTTCGCGGCCACAGAAAGCTAAGAGAAAGATCTACAACTTTGCAGTTTATGAATTTTTGTGATTTTGCTCCAACCGATCGGTCGAGCCCCGTAACCGATCCGGTTGGAGAGCTGTCAAGAAGACCAACCGATTCGGTTGGAGCTCAACCGGATCCGGTTGGAGGTCCTGTTTCAGCCATTTCTGCACTACTAAGACTCCAAACGTGTTCCAAATGATTCTAGTCCCTTCCTACATGGTTTCTAGTCCCTTCCAAGCTCCTTGGCCTCCAAGAAATGCATTGAATACCCTAGGCCTTGGTTGTAGTATAAATAGAACCCATTTGGCACCTCATTTCATCATCCCTTCTCCATCTTTCTCATCCCTTTCATCCACCACTCCTCTCTAGGTGTGAAATTCAAGCCTCCACCCTTAAGGACGAATTTCCACCTAGAGAGCAAACCATAACTTGAGAGAACACAACCACTCTCAATACCTTCACCAAAGGTGTGAAATTCAAGCCTCCACCCTTAAGGACGAATTTCCATCTAGAGAGCAAACCATAACTTGAGAGAACACAACCACTCTCAATATCTTCACCCTAAAGGTGTGAAATTCAAGCCTCCACCCTTAAGGACGAGTTTCCACCAACTATCCTATCCCAACTTGTGTGAAATTCAAGCCTCCACCCTTAAGGACGAATTTCCACCAATTACACCAACTTATCTTCCCCAAAAGACCACAAACCTCTGCCAAATTCGTGTAGTGTGCTCAAGGGTTGTCGAAGGCGTTTGGACATCATTTTCCGGCTTGGTAGAACTATTGTAGTTGATTGGAGGCTTGAAGGAGTGCTATAATCCTTCATCTTTGCCTATTGTAATTCATACTTTGGGTAAACCTTGTTACTTTTCTATTTAAAGATGTTTGTTATTGATATGATTATTGAGATTTTGTGTTTGATTGGAATAATGATGAATCTTTTGATACTTGCTTGTTCTTATATTGCTTTTCTTGTTGGTTTGATATGTGACAATCATAACCATCAACTTGTTACTTGTTCTTATAATGCTTTTCTTGTTGGTTTGATCCGTGACAATCATAACCATCAACTTGTTACTTGTTACTTGCTTAAACAAACAAACGACACTTGTAGTGCAACCAAGTCTCTTGGGACGACCTTGATTTACCTTATACTATACTACAACTTGACTAGGGTATACTTGCCCGAATGTGTTCCTAGTTAACCGGTAATTCTTGTTTACAAATTTAAAACCCCGATGAAGCACATCAAGTTTTTTGCGCCGCTGCCGGGGATTTGGTTTTTGTTCTTAAGTGTTTGTTTGTTTGCTTGTTTGTTCGAATGCTAAATTGCTCTTGCTCATGAATAATTGTTGCTTTGATCTTGTTTGATTGCTCTTGATGTTTGCTTGAATGCTTGTCTTTTTCTTAAAATCTCTAATTTCTCATAATTGCTCAATTGATCTTGGCATCAAAATCAAGTTTTTGATGTTGGATTTCGTTTCATGTGTTCTAAAATGCTCATTTCAATGATTGCTTTCTAAGTTGCTCGAAAAACGTTTGCGAAAAAACCCACCAAAACCACCCAGATCACTCTAACCGAATCGGTTGGCACTCCAACCGGATCGGTTGGAAGCCTCGTACTTAATAAAACCACTACAACCGATCGGTCACTACCCGTAACCGGATCCGGTTGTGTGTTCTGTTAAAAAAAAAAAAAAAAAATCCATTTTGTGTGTTTCTTGTTTCGTAAGTTTTATGTTTTATATGTTATATGATCTCTTGCATGTCTCAATGTTATTTGTTTTTGTTATTTTTGTTTATATTAGTTTCGTATTAATTTTGAATAAGATTATCTTATTTTAGATTATCTTGTTTGATTTGTGTTACGTGATTAATTGTGTGTGCTTGCGTCTATGTGATTGTCGTTTTTTGTTTCCTGCTTATTTTTATTTAAGTGTTGTTTTATGTTCGTGATAATATATGTGTTTATGTGTTTTGTTTACTTGTGTTTAGTTTTGTGTCCGTAACCTTTTATATTCTTGTCTTATTTTATCAATAAAAGTTTTGAAATAAAACTAGTGTTTAAAAAAAAAAAAAAAAAAATTAGAAAATCTCCTTCAACCGATCGGTCACTACCCGTAACCGGTTCGGTTGGAAGGATTGGTCAAATTTGGTTCATCCCAACCGATCGGTTACACCCCGTAACCGGATCGGTTGGACTAATCTGTTAAAAAAAAAAAAAAAAAATCCGTTTTTATTTTTATTTTTTGTTTTTGTGTGTTTGTGTTTAGATAAAATAAGTTTAAATGTCTTTTTGTTTTTGCAAGAGTATCATTTCTTTTATTTGGTTTTTGCATTTTAAAATTTTGTTAATTTGGTACATTGTAAATAAATAAGTGCTTGTTTTTAAAAATAAAGTGTTTTGAACTTTGTGGGTATGTTCACTGGAAACCCTCACGAGACTATAACTCTTCCACTCGGGCCACCGAGGGGTTTAAAGGCTTGTTGCATGCGCTAAATGCAACCGTGATGCCTACGAAAGTGAGTTTTAGAGTTTTACGCGTTTTTTGTAGTTTAGTTTATTTTTGCAGATTTAATAAGCTCTTGAAGGAAGGATTGATTGGATTGTTGGTGACGTTATACTTGGGATTGGACATGTTTGTTTGGTTGAGGAATCGATTGATCTCATACGCTTATGCTAGCGTTTGCTTAGCACCTTATCATATGGAGTTCGATCATGATGTTTAGCCCGGGAGGTTTCATTTATCTTAGACTTATAATATCATTTTCCCTATCTTACATGCTTTGAAGTTTTCACAATTCATTTATTTTGCTTTATTTTGTTTCTTTATTATTTTTTTCCTTTGTTTTTTTTGGTAAATTATTTTTAATAAATTGATTTGTTTAAGTACCTCGAAAGTAAGGCTCACCCATTGTAAACAAACTGTGTGAGAGGTATAAGGCGGGTCTCCCTGATTCCCTAAAGAAGTTTGGTTTTTAATATGCTTCGCGCTGACCTGCTTCTCCGCTTCTTTGTGCGTTTCAATGGAGCTACCAAGAACTCGTGGGACAAGAATAAGTCATGTTGGTTTTAAAAAAAAAAAGAAAAAGAAAAAAAAGAGTCGTAACTAGATTTAAGTTATTTTTCTTTTGTATGCTTAACTTAAGTGTGGGGGAAAGTTAAATAAGAAAAGCGAAACTCATTTTCAATTTCCAAATTTTTGGGCCTGTTTTTAAATTTTTGTGAGCTTGTTTGCCCTTATGATCTAGTTGTTTTCACGCGTATAGGTTAATATATTATAATAACTGGATCAACCCACTGGTGAAATCGGTAATTTTGAAAAACTTGAGATGTGTCCCGATTAATATTGCAATCCATTTTGGGATCGATGACATTTGCTAGCACATATTATAGCCCTTCCACTAAATTGTGAGGATTTGAGCCTGTTTCATATAGCATACATCTTTGATGCTTGAATCTATTGTTTTGAGTGTGCCGGTGATTTTATTTATTCTAGAACTTGTACATGTAAATCATTACCAGACTGCAGTAAGATCGCATTCGTGTGATATAAGTGTTTATGCGTGATAAAGAGGGAACCTTAGGAATAAAACCAAATGGCCTTCCGTTTACATCTAATGATATATTAGCTTACCACATCGGTTAGTTAACCACCCACATGGACCCATTTGTTAGCGCTCATTTTTAGCGCTAGATACCCTTAGTACACCCTCCGAGCCATTCTTTTCTTTTCTTACATCCAGAAAAATACAAAAATATTTTACACTTTAAACCTTAGCCTACCCCTTGTCAATGTCTAAATGGTTGGTTGCTAGTTGCTTGGTTTGTTGGATTGTTTTTTATGATTATGAGTTAGCCGCACTTTGCCATTCGTGTGTACCATTCCGACAAAGACGAAGAGTGCACCTTCTTATTTGTATTTTTGTGGTGATGCTTATATGAAGTGTGGGGGAGATGTGATGTATGAAGAAGAAGTGTTGAAAAAAAAAAAAAAAAAAGTCATCGAAAAAAAAAAGAAAAAAAAAAGATATGTGATGACAAAGATGAAGTATGTTTGAGATATAGATTAGCCAATGTGCTAAGACGTGATATATATATTTTGTTCGATATGTGAAGAAGAGAAGTTAGTAACTATAATCATTTTCGGGTTTGCGGATTGTTCGTGACTAGCAACATGGGTATTAGACTTGACTTTATTTTTCTTTTAACACCAATTTCATATAATATTCTCATGCCTTATCCATACCATTTATTCACCCGAAGCCTATCGTTATAACCCGAATAAAAGCCCTCTTTAGATGTTTACATTTGGTGCTTACGCCACGTCGGTGGAGTTTTGTTTCTTGTACAAGCCTATGGTAATATTTAGATCATGACTGAGCAATATGAGTGTACTATTCCTTAATACTATCCATCACAAATAAAATGAGTCTTGAGTGAATTATACATCCGTTTTTTTTCGTGAGGTGCTTAGCCATGTTATCATGCGAGAAAATCCATTGGGTATTGTCAAACATCTCGGTTTCTCACCTCTAAAAGCTTAAAATGATGAATCTTATCTTGTACTTGTACTTGGTAGATTTGCATCACATTTTTCTAATCATATTTCATGCACCATGTGGGTTTTATTTTTCTTAATTTCTAGATTTGCTTGAGGGCAAGCAAAACCTTAAGTGTGGGGGAGTTTGCGCTCATTTTTCGCTTATTTTTATATATGTTTGTTAAAAAAAAAAAATTATTTTTTATTTTTCTTTTCGTCTTGTCATTTAGGTTTGTCTTTTAATTTTTCTTTTCTTAGATTTGCTTGAGGGCAAGCAAAGTTTAATTGTGGGGGAATTTGATAACGCTCAAATTGTGCATGTTTTTAGTAGCGTTATCCGTGCTTTTATGTGTGTTATTTGGTTATAATCATATGCTTTTGATGCTTAATCGTACAAAAGTGCGTTTGCTAGTTCATTTGTAGCAAAGTACAGGAAAGTGGAGAAAAAGACGGAAAAAGAAGTAAAACACGAAGATTTCTCCATGTATGAAGAATTCCCGACAAAAGAAAGACTTGCGGAGTATATTCGAGAAGATAAAGTCATCAAGTTAGTGGTCCAAAGACTCAAGAATAAAGTTCAAGAAGGAAAACGAGAAATAAATGAAGAAAAGAAGCTTAAACGAAGAAATATTGGAAGCCTCGTTGTTCCCGACACACCTTCACCATTTTGGCCATAACTTTTGCATACGGACTCCGTTTGACCCCCCGTTCGCGGCCACAGAAATCTAAGAGAAAGATCTACAACTTTGCAGTTTATGAATTTTTGTGATTTTGCTCCAACCGATCGGTCGAGCCCCGTAACCGATCCGGTTGGAGAGCTGTCAAGAAGACCAACCGATTCGGTTGGAGCTCAACCGGATCCGGTTGGAGGTCCTGTTTCAGCCATTTCTGCACTACTAAGACTCCAAACGTGTTCCAAATGATTCTAGTCCCTTCCTACATGGTTTTTAGTCCCTTCCAAGCTCCTTGGCCTCCAAGAAATGCATTGAATACCCTAGGCCTTGGTAGTAGTATAAATAGAACCCATTTGGCACCTCATTTCATCATCCCTTCTCCATCTTTCTCATCCCTTTCATCCACCACTCCTCTCTAGGTGTGAAATTCAAGCCTCCACCCTTAAGGACGAATTTCCACCTAGAGAGCAAACCATAACTTGAGAGAACACAACCACTCTCAATACCTTCACCAAAGGTGTGAAATTCAAGCATCCACCCTTAAGGACGAATTTCCATCTAGAGAGCAAACCATAACTTGAGAGAACACAACCACTCTCAATATCTTCACCCCAAAGGTGTGAAATTCAAGCCTCCACCCTTAAGGACGAGTTTCCACCAACTATCCTATCCCAACTTGTGTGAAATTCAAGCCTCCACCCTTAAGGACGAATTTCCACCAATTACACCAACTTATCTTCCCCAAAAGACCACAAACCTCTGCCAAATTCGTGTAGTGTGCTCAAGGGTTGTCGAAGGCGTTTGGACATCATTTTCGGCTTGGTAGAACTATTGTAGTTGATTGGAGGCTTGAAGGAGTGCTATAATCCTTCATCTTTGCCTATTGTAATTCATACTTTGGGTAAACCTTGTTACTTTTCTATTTAAAGATGTTTGTTATTGATATGATTATTGAGATTTTGTGTTTGATTGGAATAATGATGAATCTTTTGATACTTGCTTGTTCTTATATTGCTTTTCTTGTTGGTTTGATATGTGACAATCATAACCATCAACTTGTTACTTGTTCTTATAATGCTTTTCTTGTTGGTTTGATCCGTGACAATCATAACCATCAACTTGTTACTTGTTACTTGCTTAAACAAACAAACGACACTTGTAGTGCAACCAAGTCTCTTGGGACGACCTTGATTTACCTTATACTATACTACAACTTGACTAGGGTATACTTGCCCGAATGTGTTCCTAGTTAACCGGTAATTCTTGTTTACAAATTTAAAACCCCGATGAAGCACATCAGTGAGACACCGAAGTGATAGTTACGTTGTGGGTTAAGCGAGAAAGAATCACACCCGTAACTAAATAGCCAAGTCTTTATCACCCTCTATAAATGACCAAACAAGTCATCTTCGCGGAAGGGTAGAAAGAAAGAAGACGAAAATAAGTAAACTCTCCCGGAAAATGTCACTTCAAAACCAAATAAGAAATACCGAACAAACAACCCGTAGTCAACATTTTCAATGAACATTACAAGCCGTGATGCAATATTCTTCGTGAAAATGTATACACCGAACTATCAAACTTCATAACCCGTCAAATCTCATCATCATAGCTTATTCTCACAATTCTCATAAAATCTCATATTATCAAGTCTCATATATACGATCTAATTATGAGAAGCATAACCACAACTTTGAATCCGATCCAATAATCCATCTGATCCAATATCTAAAATCAATCTCATGTTAACATTAAAGAGTCACATAGCCACATCCGTATATATCACATTTCCCAAATCAACTTCACGTAAATAAGCCCACATAGAAAGACGTCAAGCCCACATAAAATATTGTTGACCATCATTAAGTTACACGGCCCACGTGAAAGTATGTCAAGCCCATAACAAAACAGTTCAATACATAGAATAACCTAAAAATTCGGATATAAAACACACAATTCATTCACACATTCAACCCTAAAATACCTCTTTATACCCTAATATCTCTCTCAAAGTAAAACGCAGCCACAGACTTACATACTCATCCAAATATCACTTATATCAAACCCTAAAAACTCATCAGAAAATAACGCCACCATCTCATTCTTAAATACTCTCAACACAAATCTGCTCTAAACACAAAGGATCAACACACATCAATCCGCCTCCCTCTCACTTGTATATCCTCGCCACAAGGATGGCTTGAGGAATAACGAATAGGCCACATGGATGATTTCATATTAGAGATGGCCATGAGACCAATCAAAAGCTTCAAGGTAGGTTCTGAAAAAGATTTATCCTTTTTGTATAGTGACATACACGAACCAAGAACAATGATTAAACATGGTTGTTACAATCATATTCTGTTAATTCGTATATTTTCATGGATTTGGATTTGATTAATTATTTTTTTACCGAAACAAAGATGTGATTCAATAATTATTGTTGAAATCATTTCTTTATATTCGGATATGTAAAAGACATGGATCTGTGATGATATGGTAGTGTGTGATAGACCCCATGACTGTCTTGATATGACCCTTAAAATAGACACTAGCAAACTGAGATCCACTTAATGTTTTCCATGCTTTTACATTTCAGTTAAGTAGTTCATGATTCTTGATTGAAGTTAGTTGGGATTGTGAATGATATTGAGATATGTTGATGGTTTTTCTAAATGGTATATGATATTAGGTATTGTATTGACTGATGATGGTAATGATATTGAGGTCTCACGAGTCGTTTGGTACATGGTTTAAGTTTTGTGGACAAGGTCTTGTGGTCTAATCTTCTTCATCCTCATTTCTCTCCAGTCAATTAGCTAACTTTAAGAATCAAGTCGCTAGGTCATGTTTAGCATCAAGTCGCTGCTTTTTTTTTTGTTACAAGTCGCTAAGACTTTTATTTGACTCAATAGTCAAATAACCCAACTCGCTATTACCTTTAGAAACCAAGTCGCTAACCATATGTCAAGTCGCTAGCATAACCTTTTCTGTCACAACTCACCAAGTCGCTACGACTTGTAAATACAAGTCGCTAGGCATTATTGATATTCAACTCGCTACACATTTGTTTTGACAAGTCGTTACATATATACCCTAACTCGCTGAACCCAGATACAAAGAATCTGGACGACTTGTTAAGACAAGTCGCCATGAAGAAACGACCAACTCGCTACGAAGAATGACCCAAAAAAACTGAAGATTGCATCTTCTTTGACCTCATGAAACTGACCAGAAAAACCCATCTTAGACCCATGTTGATATTCACGAATATGACCACAAAAATCTTGCAGTTTGACCACATTGACTTAACGCAAATGGTAACAACACAAAAATATAATTACGACCATTATATAACTGATATCAACTAAAACCAATGACCACTTATTAATCAGTAGTTATATATAAAAAACATCATAACAGGACAGTTTTGGACAAGAGAGCACAACCAGATAAACTTATTATCCAAAAACCAGTTAAACAACATTGACCACGTATAAACTGTTAACAACATATTCTGGCCAAAAGAGTGCCAAACCAGTTAACAACATGATCCAAAAACCACAATGAATCAACACAACACAACAACCTTGGCTCTGGTACCATTTGTAGGATCGAGATATATTTATTGTGTTGATGATTCGGGTGGTCTTGGATGATCAAAATACATATTTGCCATATTTAGAGAGAGAAAGATAGAGAGAGAGAGGGTGTTCTTGCTAGAGGTTTAAACAAATGAAATGTTAGATTGAATGAGAAGCACCACCCCTTCCATGGATGGAAGGGGTATTTATAGTTACATGAAATACGACCTCCTATCGGCCTGTGGATCAGGCATACAGTGGGTAAAGACCCGTCCTTCCTCCACGGTGTTACACTAAGCTAAAATAAACTAATAACTAACTAATAAACTGATAAATAACGTAACTAATGATATATATACGAGCTAACTTATGCTATATAATATTTGGGGTGACCGACACTTTACTTATGGAATTTTACAATTCCTAACAGTTTCCACCTCCAAGGTTTCAGCAATGCTTACCCTGATGACCTATCTTGTTGCACTTGTCACACTTCACAGTGTAGGGTCCAGAATAGTGCAACAAACATCTATTGCACTGGTGATGTGGTCTGACATATCCTCTTCCGGCAGTTGGTGCAGCATAAGCCCTTGCGACTTCTTGTCTTCAGTTTTGCCGATTGTGACGCTGGTTTCTGTTGTGGTGGTACTAGTTGTTGTTGTTCCGATTATTGTTGTTGTTGTTGGACTGGTGGTGGTTGGAATTTGAGCTTTTCTGGTCATCAAGCTTCCTTTTGTTATCACTTGAGCCTTGTGCATTTGCAAGCTTTAGTATTGGCTCCATAAGGCGGTGGGATACAGTGACAACTTCCTCAGCAGTCTTTGGGTTAGAAGCGATGACATCTCCTTCAATACTCCGAGGTAAACCTCCGATCAAAGCTTCCAAAAGCTTTTCGTTGGTGGGAACAGATGAGGACATAGAGCTCTCAACTCGTGGAATCTCTTAAAGTATGCCTTGAGATCATTACCTTTAGTAGCCAAATGGTAATACTCATCTTCTAGCTTCTTTATCTCAGTTCTCGGGCAGTACTATTTCATCAACAGTTGTTTCATATCTGACCATGAAATCCTACAAGCTTCTTCCATTCCGATTGGTTGGGCATGAGCTTTCCACCAAGATAACGCATCTTCTAGCAAAGTTCCAGTTGCAAACTTGACCTTGCAATCATCTGTGCAGTGACTTAGTAGAAACTCAGTCTCGGTTCTCTCAAACCAATGAAGTAGACCAAAAATAGTGAAGCTAAAATGGTTTTGTACAATGCTTTACCCAAAAAGGAATTCGAAAAAATTTCTATGCTTAAAACCTCTAAAGAAATTTGGAATTCTTTAGTTGTAACTCATCAAGGAAATCCAAGTTAAAAACAATAAAATAGATTTGTTTGTTTAACAATATGAACAATTTTCAATATCGGATGAGGATACTATAGATAACTCTTTTGCTAACTTTAATACTATAATTACATCATTACAAGCACTTGATGAGTCTTTCTCTAGTCGTAATTATGTTAGGAGATATCTAAAGGCACTTCCATCCAAGTGGAGATCAAAGGTGATGGCCATCGAAGAATAAAAAGACTTGTCAATCCTCACCCTCGACGAACTCATTGGCAATCTAAAGGTCTATGATCTTGTCCTCGCTAAAGCTTCCGAAGCCTCAAGAGAGAAGAAAGAGAAGCATAAATCTCTTGCCTTAAAAGCTAAGAAGGTCTCAAGCAATGAAGAAAACTCTTCTTCGGATAGTGATGACGAAGAATATGCCATGGCGGTAAGGGATTTCAAGAAGTTCTTTAGACGAAAGGGAAGATATGTTAAACAACCATATGACGACAAGAAGGGGTTCTGGAAAGGAAAAGACGACGAGAAAGCAAGGGATGAACGTGCATGTTTTAAATGTGGGGACCTTAATCACTTCATTAGTGAGTGTCCCAAACGTGATGAACAAAAAGTGTTAGTGAGTGGTTCGTGGGGAATGAGCGAGGAGGAGGACGAAGAAATTTGTCTCATGGCAAATGATTCAAATATTATAGTAGCTCATCATTAGATGATGATTCATTGCATCGTGAGTATGATAAACTTTGCAAAATTAGTCTAAAAGTAATTAACAAAAACAAGATTTTGAAAAACCAAAATGAACGTTTAGAAAAGGAAGTCGTTGAATTAAAAATCAAATTAAAACGTTTAGAAAAAGGGAAGATAGCGAGTAGGGAATGTAAGCTTTGTGTTCAACTTCAAACACTAGTTGATAATCTTGATTCCAAGATTGCTAGAATGAGTATTAATACTCTATATATGATATTAGATAGTGTTAAAACAGGAAACAACCAAAAAGGTTTAGGTATTCAGCAACTTGATGCATCAACTAGCGAAAATAAAGAAACACAATTAATCAAAGCATTAGAAAAACAAATCACTGTGGTCACGGATCCCACGGATCCTACAAAAAGCGAACCAGCTGGTGTAAAACCAGGGATCTGTGGGTCTGCCAATGCAAAAAGTAGAAATAGTATAGCTACTTCATCTAGAACTGACATTGTTATCGTTAATAAAAAGAAACCAACCCACGTTACTGTTAGACTGTTAGGAATTGGAAATTCCATAGTGAAGTGTCGGTCACCCCAACTATTGTCTAGCATATGTTAGCTCGTATACATATCGTCATTTACTAGTTTATTAGTTAGTTATTAGCTTAGTTTAGCTTAGAGTAACACCGTTGAGGAAGGACATGTCTTTACCCACTGTATGCCTGATCCACAGTCCGACATGAGGACGTATTAGTTGTAACTATAAATACCCCTTCCATCCTTGGAAGGGGTGGTGCTTCTAATCTAACCTTTCATTCTTTTGTTTTAACTCTCTCTCTAGAACACCCTCTCTACTCTCTTCATCTCTCTAAACATGGCATACTTGATTCATCATCATCCTAGGCCACCCGAATCATCAAACAACATATTATGTATGATCCAACAATTGGCATCAGAGCTCAGGTTATGTTGTTTGTGCTGATTGGGGTCTCGTTTCATGGTTTTTGAGCGGTTTTGAAGGGTTCTTGTATGCGGTTTGTGCAGATTTTAGATGCGGTTTGTGTGATGTTTGTTGTGTTTGCTGCTGTTTGATCTTTGTTGGTGTTTATGTGGTGTTTATTCTTGATGAATCCGTTATTATAATCAGTTTTTAAGATGTTTGGTGAAGTTTGTAAAGCTACTGCTGATATGTTCTACGTTGCGGTTTGTGTTCTGTTCTACTGTGCGGTTTGCCATATCAGACTGTCCAGATCAATGTTTAAAGAAGCGGTTTGTAGATGCGGTTTGTACCTTAAATGCATTTTGTTGAAATATGCGTTTTGATGTTAAAAGTCTAAAGCAGTTTGGGTATTCGGTTTGATAAACACGTTATGCGGTTTGACTTTAAGGTTGTTGCGGTTTGACGTATAACTGTCCAGGTTCAACGTTCCATAAGCGGTTTGTCACTGAATACTATGCATTTTGAAGTTAACACTTCTGCGGTTTGTCAAAATTAACAGGCATGCGGTTTGAGATTAAAAGGGTCAAAGCGGTTTGAGAATAAAAAGGTCAAAGCGGTTTGTCATATAAGTCAAATGCGTTTTGTTGAAAGTGCGATTTGACTCAATAAAATTGGTTGCAGTTTGTCAAGTTTTGAATGGTGCGGTTTGTTAACTAGAAAGAAGCGGTTTGTCAAGTTTTGGAAAGAATTACTGCGGGTTAACATCACAAGAACCGGTTCATCTAATCAAAACAAACATATTGCATTCATCACACTCATACAAGAATGTATACTCTGGTAACATTCATAATCTTATCAACAATCATCAACATAATCGAACCAACATCATACAATGAATCGACTCAGTTAACAGCATAACAATCACACACCTACATGCAACAAATCCCACCAATATTCACATCTACATCTCTAAACCACAATCATATACAATATCAACAATCATCAGAGAAGCACAATTAAATGGTCAAATGATATCAAGTTATCTATCATCTACAACCTAAACAATAACAATGTCTCAACATCATCTAAAAAGTCAAGATTGATCTCAGTTTGTTGGTGTTAACTATTCCTTCATCATGACCTCAAGGGTCTACCACACAAACACATCATCATCGATCAAGTTTTTGAAGATAAACTTCTCTTAATCTTCGAACCATTAAAGGGAAGACGAAACTTTAGAGACTTCATCTTGCCTTGGGTTCGGTTCAAACTAAAGCTAAATGTACAATCAATATCCGAAAACCAAGATATCAGCCCTCTTGTTCGAAAAGATCAATCATATGAACGACGTATCATGAATCTCAACATCTGATTATTATTCGAATATCAAGAAGAGATATAACAAGTTTGCTATACCATTTTTCTTTGATTAACTCATGTCAAAAACCCTTAAAAACTTAAAGGACCTAAAACTTTTCAATCTCATTTTTTAAAATTTCGTGGTACTAATAAAGTTGCATCAAGACTATCAAGAGTCTTATTCACGAAATATAACTTCATCATCGATCTAAGATTAAGAAGTCTAAGCCTCTATCATATCCGAAACTAAAAGGTCAAAGAAATATAACAACTTTGTTATTTTCTTTACCTCGGTTCGTGTTTACTCAAAAAGGAAAACAACCTCAAAGGTTAACTAACAAGAAATACGAATCAACTTGTGTGATGGATCTAAACACACACCTTGTGTTAGTGATATTTTGAGTTATATTACTAAGCACGCGAAATATACTTAATAATACTTAGAAGACAGATTATGTGTTGTAATGTAAGTAAGAACAATAAACACAAAGCTCCAATAATATTAAGAAATAATACGAGTGATCTTGCTTATCACTAGGGTTACACCTTGAAGCTAATATGAATAATACGTATGCTTAGCAATGACCTAGGATCTCCTTTTACAGCACAAGGAGTCCTTTACAAGATAAGTATAAACCTAACAATATAGAATATACACAAGATCTTTTCTATACTTATCAATACACGGATACATAACATTTATCCTAATAGCAGTGGTAATATTTGTACTGGCAGTGGTAATGAGTTTCCACTGCTAGTATAATCTTTAGCAGTGTTAACCACAAGACTATCAGTGGCAACTGTTAGTATTATTCCCAACAATCCTCCCCTAAACTTATGATTTCTCTGCAAATCAATAAGTTTCTTCAATCTTCATTATCTGCAAGGATTTGGGGAATTCTTTCAAATACTTCATCTTCTTCTCAATGCTTGAATAGCTCTTGAACATTGATCTTGAAGCCTGTGTAACAATGCTCTAACCTTCTCACTATCTTCATGAACTCTTATAGTAGTACACATCATCACAGTGAGAGTTCCAGCTCTGAGTGGACATTCTTTCTCAGCAAGCATGAATGCATCTACTCCATTTCTTTGTAGAAACATGATGAATTTCACATGAATCATAGTAGAACCATTTAGTACCAGGACATGAACATGAGAATTTCCAGAAATCATCATTAACATCGGGTTCATAGAGCCTTCTAAGATTAACCCATAACTGCATCTCCTTCATATCTTTGAGATCTTCAGCATCAAACCTTTCTTGAACTAACTTCCATAGTGTATCAAGATCATCTCTGTCAAAAGATTTGATGAGATCTTCAAACTGAATAAATGATGAAGTTTCACCACCCAGCCTTGTAATCTTCCATGTTGGAGCAAAATTGATGGCAGTAAATACTTCCCAATCAATGATATGATGTCTGACTTGCAGTGGTTCAGGGTAAAAATCTTCTTCTTCTATCACAATCATCTCTTTCAGTTGTTCTTCAGTGAACTTCTCAGTTGGAACTTCTTGTTCTTCAGCAAACTTTATCTTCTTAGATGTCTGAGATTCACTATCTTTGGCCTTTCTCTTCAAATTAGGATACCTTCTTGCTTCTTCTTCAGAGTCCATTGGAATAAAGTCTTTATCTTGTCTTTGAACTCTGTAGTAGATACTTTCAACTTTATCATCAGGCATTCCTTTGAATTGATGTCTCTTCCAACCACCAACCTTGCAACAATAATCTTTCATCATTGAAATCACCTATGCCTTTGTTGGTTGTCTTGGTTTCTTTTGGCCCTTCTTGACTGAAACAATAGCATCTTGAAGTGCTTGATTATTCTTCATCTGAATAAAGTCCTTTAACTGTGCTGTTCTTTGATCTTCAGTTAAAGACTTATCAGCCACTAAGTCAATTGCTTTCTTCTTGATCACTGGATCATTTGCAATCAAGAAATCAATTTCTTCTTCAGTAGGTACATAGCTGAACTCTGGAGTCTTCTCTCTTAATCTTGTAGGTGGAACAGTGGAAAGTGGATCTTCTATTGGATCTTCCATTCTATTCAGCCTTTTAGCCTCCATAAAGCTTGCAATCTCCAATTCTTCAAGCTTTTTATTTTCAGAAACTTCATCTTCATTAATCTTTATTGCAACTTTAGCATCATGAGCAATCTGAATTTGTACTTTCTTTGAAACCTTTCTTCTTGTTTGCTCCTTGCTTTGCATAACAGATTTACCTTTGTCTTTCTTCAGTTTATCAATTTCTTCACTTGGAGTGGCAATATCATGTCCAGCAGTGGGAATATTTGCCTCTGTAGTGGAAATTGGATCAGTGGTAAAATCATCAGTTGCAGTACTAAAATTTTTTTGATCCAGTTGCTCTTCTTGAGTATCAGCTCCCTCTGCACCTTTATTAGAAACACCTTCATCTTCAAAATCAATTCTCCTCCCCTGAGTTCCAGCATCTGTTTTCCTCCCCTGTTTGGGAGAATTTCCCAAATCTTGATTAAAATCAGCTGAATCACCATCATTAGGTGAGGATAAAGATGATATCACTAGCTTTGCAGTTGGCCTCTTCTTTTTCAACCCCTGCAACTCTTCCATCAAGGTCTGAATCTCCTCTTTTAAATATTTAATGTCCTTGGCATGCTGCTTCTTAACTTGTGCCAGATTTTGTTGTAGAGATTCAACCTGCTTGGCTAATTTGGTACACAAATCCATCAATTCCTTTTGTTTCCCACTGCCCTCAACACTTCCAACTGTATGACCTGTTGGGAGAGGTGAATCATGGGGCATTGGCTCAGATTCCTCCCTAGTTGGACTAGGTTGAAGTCTAAAACCACCAGTGCTTGTTCCTAAACCAAAAGGATCAGGGACATGTTGTTTTGTAATGAGAGGAGTTGGCTATTTAGACCTTCTCTCACAGGTGTGAGAAACTGGTAGAGTATAATCAATGTTGGGAACAGTGATTATGGGTGAAGTTTGTACCTGTGAAATCTTTGCAAGCATTTGAGGAAAAAGAGGTGTAATAGTCCTGTTGCCATCATTGTTCATGTTTTGAAAAACTTTAGGCTTAAGGCAACGGATTTTGTAAATTCTAGTGTGGGGTTGCAGTTGAAACTCATTTAGCACTGCTTGCACAAACCTTGGATACATCAAAAATTTTGTTGAACTTTTTACATTGCCTTGCATACTTTGAAAAATATATTTTGACCAATTAAAAGTCCTATCTAAAGCTAGACAAACCAAAGGGTAAGCCATGGTTGAACTTAATTGTTCATAAAAAGTTTTCTTAGGACTTAGGCAATGCAAAAGAGTATGTATCAAAAATCTCCAATGGGGACAAAAACCACTCTTTTTAAAAGTAGCCTTTTTATCAGTGGTATCATACCCCATGGATGAAAGATGTGTATGAATTTCGGGCATGGGTAATGTGATGATACCATTGAGATCATCCAATTGGAGAATTCTCCTCAAGGATGCCTCAGTAACATCAATGGTTACCCCATCCACAGTGGCTTTAAGAGCATCCATTGTTTCATGTGTATCTCTAGTTTCAATGGTTATGGACTGAGCAAAAGTCCAAAACTGTTTGATTTGAGAGATATAGATTGTGGGATTAAGAAGTAAAGCATACCTTATATGGGTAGTATTAAGAAAGTCCATAATCTGGTGGAAAACAGGGCCACTCTTCTCGTTTGACTTTTGTAAGTAGGCCACTTGGTTGTGCTCATCTGCAAAAGTGATCGGTGCCATAGAATCGTTTGTTGAAAAATAGATTGTGTCAGTATGAATTGTATAAAGAACTCGCCAATTGAGAGAAAATATATAAAGAGTTAGGGTTTTAGAGTTTTGCGCAAGAAAGATTATCTAAGAAAAATATTTATCTTAAGAAGATAAATTATAAGTAGGAAAGTAGATAATCTTCTAAAAATTTACCCTATTTATATATGGAAAGTAATTAACTCTCAACGGCTAGTAAAAATTTAGTTACAGACACAACAGTTGTAACGGCTAGATCAACAGTGATAAAAATAACATTGTCAGTGGAAACTATGAACTAGCAGTGGGAATTTTTCACAAAGATTTTCAAAGAGCAGTGGTAAAGAAAAACATTTAAAAATTGGACTGCCCTTTATCATAGTTTTTAGCAAACTACCAGCTATCAACGGATTTGATATGTCTTTACCATGAGCAGTTTGCTATGGACTAGCCAACTCTTAATCATAAAGAATCTGGTGAATTGATAACCATATAGTTTTTGGTAAACTATCAACCATAAACGGATTTGTCAAGTCTTTACCAGTAGCCGTTTGCTCTGGACTAATTGATTCTTATGTGGATTAGACATGGTGAATCAATAACCATTTGTTGTGTATCTCAGTTATACACCTTTTAAGATCAACTCCCAGCCAAGATTGGTTATGTATCTGCATGTGTTAGCATAATACAAAGAGTAGAAATAACCAACTTGTTCTTAACCAAAGTTACTTTTAACCAAGCCACTATCTAAAAATATCTTCCAAAGCCAACCCGATAATATCTATATTTACTCTTTAACCTACCAAAATAGGGAAAAGTAAATATATTCATTAATGAACCCTTGAGACCGACTTTGCCTATATAAGGAGGCTTGGCATATTGTAATCTTCATCAAAACACATTCAAACACACAAAATCCCTAAATATAATCATGAGCAATCCTTCCAACACCATTAACATCTCCTCTGATTCAGAGGAAGAGTTTGTGATCGAGTCAGAGTCTTCCTCAGAGGCATCAGGGTGGGTTGGATACTTTCCACCATGGGCTGGAAGCACTTCATCCAAGAAGCACACTAAAGAAACTGCCAAGCGTACACCTGCTGCCAAACCTGCACCATTTCTTGAGTTTTACTCCAGCTCATCAGATGATGATGAGAATAATGATGAGACCTATTCCTTGGCCAAAGAGTTGCTAAGAGCTCTTACAAAAGCATTGGGAGCAGCTCTCTCCAACATGAAGCAGATATCCATTCCAAAGAAGCCTGCAATGCTACTAAGGCCTCCTCCACAAGTTCTTGGTCTTCCTTGTCCAGGAATGCAGTCAACCTTTGAGAACAAAAGGAAGAGAGCACAGAAGAACAAGCATGACTATGTGGGCAAAGGCAAGAAGCCAATGGAGTAGCTGGTGTAGGGTGTAGGAATGTAGGATGTGTTAGATTGCAGTCTTTTGTGTTTTGTTTGTGGTTAGGAGCACTTTATCTTTGGTTGTAATGAATCTTCATGATGACTTGAATAAACTTTCTTTGTTTCACTGATTTCTTTGTGAGAGTACCTGTTACCACTGATTGCATTGTAGTTTCCACTGTTAGGCATAATTTCTTCATAAGATGTAGTGGACAACCAAAGATACTAGCACTAAACAGCAATAACTTCAATGTAAACAAAGAACCCTTCAAATCTTCATGTCACAAACATAAACCATACACTGAAAGCTTTGTTAAGATATGCAGTGGTTAGAAAATAACTAAAAGAGGATAAAGATTTCTGTTGGCAGTGGTTAGTTTAATACTAAACCACCCAGTCAATAGGTCAACTCCAAGTCATTAATTCGGCCACCAAAGTCAAAGACTTCATTTACTTCTCAACAACTTATACCTTCCCTTCATTAACTAACTGATTCCAACTTAATCTAGTATTTAAGAACCAATCACTCACAAACTTCTAACACACCAACACTTCTCTCTCCTAAAATCTGTCAAAAGCAACTTTACCAAAAATTACCATGAGCAATTCGAACCCAATCAACATTTCTTCTGACAGCTTTTGGGATGATGAGGCTTAGCATTATGTGCTCAACAATCCAGGTAAGAAGAAGAAAGAGGTGTTTGAAGCAGTTTCATCAAGAAAAAGAACTCATGCAGATGCTTATACAAACCCTGTTGCTGCTGGTCCTTCTTCAACTCAACCAATGCCACAAGAAGTTGTCATCACTGAAGATAGCACAGACTCCAATGCAAGCTACATTTCCCCATGTAAAAGCACAAATGATGATACTACTTCAAGTGTCTTGGATGTGCCTCCCATTGCAAGAATCCTTCCATCAGGAGAACTGCAGATGCCTCCTTTTCAACCACTGTTGACAGCACCACCACAAGAGGGACCTTCATCATCCTCACTACTTGTTAGAGGAGTGGTGATGGGGCTAGCAAGCCCTAAGGTATATAGCTGGATTGATATGCGTATGGTGCCTAAGGTGATGCCAAAGTGGGCCTTCCCAAAGAAGCCATAGGTGGTGAATGGTGGTTAGATGGAGTAGGGTTAGAGTAGTGTATGAAGCTTTTGTGATTAGTTTATAGGTTGATGATGTGTTATGTTTTCCAGTTTATGTAATGATGCTTGTGGTATGAACCCAATGGATGTAACTTATGCACTCAGAGTGCAGATTTGTTAAATATGAATAACAATCCATGTCTTTTAATTTAAATTCCTTGCATCATTCTGGTTGTGTTTAACATTTTACTCCAAAGCTGACAAACTGCCCATCATAATGTCCAAATTCTGAGAGATAAGACTTGTTTCCAGTCATGTGCCTTGAACATCCACTATCTGTGTAGCCTTGATCTGATCTTTTTGTCCTTGGATGTTCTTGCACATAAAAGTAAAGAGTTAGTTTCTTTTGGGGACCCAAGCTATGATTGACTTGGATTTGCCTCGTGTATCAATATAGTTAAATCTATCAAAGGTCATTGATACACCATTAGGATTGGTTGATGAGGTAATTCCTTTAGGTTTCCATTCCCAACGTGTTGAGGCCTTTACAGCATTGCCCATGTCCCCCCTTTTTCTTGTTTACAACCCTTGCAGTGGGAACTTTTGAATGAGCAGTGGAAATTGCTGGTTTGGTTTTAGGTACCCACTGTTGGTTATAATGAACCTTTTTATTTTGAAAAGTTCTTTTCCCTGTTTGTGCAAATTTTGCAAAAGTGTTTTGGATTTTGCACTTGAAACATGTGATTTAGGGTAAGCAGTGTTAATAGTTTTTCTAGTGGCAAAAGTTTTAAGACCACTTCTTAGTTGAACTGCTCTTGGGATCATTTTGATGTGTTGATTAGGGTGCAAATTATTTTGAGACCTGTTAGACTCCACCCTTTTATTCCCATGGACTTCCCTTCTCCCAACATGATAGTCACAATAAGCACGTAAATGATCAAAACTACCACAGATATAGCATGCTTTATTGTACATCACAAAATCACTACCTAGTTGTTGAGATTTAACATGATTCCAACTCCTCTGGTTACCCCTAGGAGCTGTAGGCTTGTTCCTATACGTCTCAGCATACCTTACAGTTGATCTAGGTTTATTAGTTTGTTTCCTAGGTTCCTCTGTAACAGTATTAACAACTTTTGGGATAGAAGCCTCTACATTCTTTTAAACATTCTCATCAACAGCTGATGAGTCACTAGCACTTTCAAAAGTATCATTATCAAGCTTAACCTCTTCCTCACATTTCACAGTTTTAGGAGGACCATATTCAAGAATAGGTTCCTGAAAGTCTTCTAAACCTGTATGAGCTAAATCTATACCTGGAGGTGATGGAACACCTCTTAGTGGTGGAGGCACTGATTTATAACCCATACCAGACTTAACTTTACTATGTATTTGAGCATTCCAAATTTTATCAATTGACTTATACTGATAATAACAGGTGTCAACAGTTAAATTGACATTCTCATGTTTCTTTCTAAGTTTTTCAAGCTCTTCTTGGAAAGCCTCATTCACAGCTGTCGTATGTTCTACCTCTCTTCTAAGAAGAATCATATCATCATTATATTTTGACTCATTATCTCTATAGTTCTCTAGTTGTTTTTCTAATACATCTATACCTCTCCTAAGGTTTGACACAGCATAATTAGCAGCAAACAACTCTGTTCTTTGACTTTCATAAGATTCATTAAGTCTTTCAACTTCTCTAGCAGCCCTACATGTTTTAGAACAACTTTCAAAGTTTTGTACCTCAAAGTCAGAGAAAGCCATGAGAGCAAATTCAGTAGACACAAGAGCAGCATCTGAAGGTTCTTCCTCTTGTTCATCAGCCATGAAACTCCAATCATAGCTCACACCATCAATTGCCAACATTGCCTTTGGTTCTTCCACAGTTGGTTCCTTCTTTTGCTTGTACCAAGTAGACCTATTGTCCTTGGTCTTTGGTCTTCTACATTCTCTAGCAAAGTGTCCCAACTTGTAGCAGTTAAAACACTCCACTTTCTTCTTATCAAAGCCTGCAGTTTCACCACCATTGATGTGAATAGGCTTGCCAGTCTTCTTGTAGAATTTCTTGGCCCTCATGCTGAGAAGAGCTACTTGCCATTTTATATCCATCTCCTCCAAGTCATCTTCATCAATTTGCTCTATGTCTTCATGAGTTAATATAGAGCCATTAACTTGAGTGGAGATAAAAGCATAAAAGGTAGGATCTCCAATACTAGCAATCTTCTTCTTTGACCCTGCAGTGGTAACACTAACATTACCAGTGGAAACAGTAGAACCAGTAGTGGCAATATCATCATCACTATCTTCTTCAGAATCATCACTGTCAACAGAGGTTGACATCAAAGCCAAGCAGCTTGAGCTTGTACCAAGTTTCCCAGCCTTCTTCAGTCTTTGTTCAATGAGTTTAAAGTTGTTGTAAAGATCATTGAGCTTCATTGTTTCAATATCTACTTTGTTTTCCCAGACTGTAACATTAGTTTGAAACTCTGAAGGCAAACTTCTTAGAAACTTCAAATTGAGGTCTTCCTTTTCTACCTCAATGCCAAACACGGTCAGTTGTGTAACAATCTTCTGAAGTTTGGTGAAGATGCTATCAAGTGAGTCATTGCTTGAAGCAGAGAAGTTTTCATAACTTTGCTTTAACAATGTCTTTTGTGTCTTCTTTGTAGCATCATTACCACCAAACACTGAGCAAATTTCTTCAAAAAGTTCTTTTGCAGTCTTGAACTTGCTGAATGCTATGATCTGGTCTCTAGGGAGAGTCATCAGCAACAAACTTCTAGCCTCAGGCACAGAAACTGTCACAACATCTGTGTCTCCAACCTTCTGAGTTTTTGACACAGGCTTGAAAGAATCACCAGTTAAGATGATCTCCCATAGAGCATAGTCTTGAATGAGAAAGTATTGCTCAATCAGTATCCTCCACATCTCAAACTCATTAAGTTTGAGCTTAGGAAGTCTTGGAGTAGAAGAGTTGGACTGGTTGTTTTCCATCTCCATTGAATTGAGTGAGTAGGTTAAGCTTATTCCTTGGATCTTCTAAATCAAAATATTAGAACCTTCGCTTTGATACTTCTTGATGGATCTAAACACACACCTTGTGTTAGTGATATTTTGAGTTATATTACTAAGCACGCAGAATATACTTAGTAATACTTAGAAGACAGATTATGTATTGTAATGTAAGTAAGAACAATAAACACAAAGCTCCAATATTATTAAGAAATAATACTAGTGATCTTGCTTATCATTAGGGTTACACCTTGAAGCTAATATGAATAATACGTATGCTTAGCAATGACCTAAGATCTCCTTTTATAGCACAAGGAGTCCTTTACAAAATAAGTATAAACCTAACAATATAGAATATACACAAGATCTTTTCTATACTTATCAATACACGGATACATAACATTTATCCTAATAGCAGTGGTAATATTTGTACTGGCAGTGGTAATGAGTTTCCACTGCTAGTGTAATCTTTAGCAGTGTTAACCACAAGATTATCAGTGGTAACTGTTAGTATTATTTCCAACATTGTGGCATACCTATCGAGACCGTGAAGTACATTGCTCATGCCATCCCTGTGGCGAGCAAGTAAGCGCCTGTATCATGATTAGTGATGTTCAAGTGTTGGTGATGGTCAATTATTTGAGATGAGAAAGGCTTTGATTTATTGTTATTGTTATTTGTTGAAGCATGTACTAGAAAATATATTCTTGGTCTAAGTTTAACAGGATAATGGCTATGTTTTTCTTTTTCTTTTTTTTTTTGATTTGTCGAGAGGATTGATCAGAGAAGGGGGTGTGAGTCTTTGAGAGATTTTAGGGCTTGATAAAAGATGATTAGGGTAAGATATGTGAGAATGACGTGCTTTATACCCGTATCGTTAGGGTTGTTTAGACTTTGGATCGTGTATGGTTATTGTTTTCATGGGCCTTAACTTACTTTGATATGGATCGGATGATATTTTTTTTTTGGGCTGAACAGGTATTGGTATATTACATGAGCCGTGTACTGTTTTGGAATTGGGCTAAGTTTTGTGTTATATCACATTCTTTTGGATCTAGGCCAAGAGTAATGAGATCTTGCTATTGATTATTATCGAAATCTTCTTGAGGCACCTATTTTCACGACTTAATGATGGTAAGACTCATGTGGCTTAACTTATTTGGTGTGTTATTTGATTATGACAAGGGTGTGGATATTGAGCTCATGAGTTTCTGAGATACGGATCGGATGGACCAGGTGCTATATTTGACTACTGGATTTGAGTTTTTGGTTATTATAAGTTATCGGTGATCATTTTCGAACCGGCTTTGAAATTTAAATTTTGAATACCGGGCTTTTATACAAAATTGCTTTACATGAATTGGTTCACTTGTATAATTGGATTTGGATTTGGATGACGGAAAAATGGGCTTCTCAATATTGGATTGTTTCTATGAGATTTGTTAAAGAGACTCGATGATGAGACTTGTGATAATGAGTTGTGATGATGAGATTTGGTGTGATGATGAGATTTGTTGTGTAATGAGGTTTGATACTTTGGTGTATACATTTCCACGGAAAATATTATGTCACGGCTTGAATTGATAGTTGAACAAAGTTGACTACAGGGTTGTTTGTTTGGTATTTCTTATTTGGATTTGAAATGAGGTTTTTCGGGCGCGTTTACTTATTTCTTCATCTTTCTTTCTACCCTTCCGCGAAGACGACTTGTTTGGGCATTTTTAGAGTGTGATAAAGACTTGGCTATTTAGTTACTTTTGTGATTCTTTCTCGCTTAACCCACAACGTAACTATCACTTCGGTGTCTCACGCAGTTAAGGATACGTCAAGAGGTTTCGTACATTGGGTACACCATTTCTTTTTCACGAGGATTAGTACAAGTTTAAGTAACAAATCTGGGGAATTTTACGTCATGTTCAAGTTTGGCATATCGGGTTTTTTTCTCCAAGTGATCATTGTTATAGCCAATAGAATACGTGAATGCTGTGTTTACCAAAGGGTTATATGGTTGAGATGTGATCAACAATTCTCATGGAATATTCGATGCCACAGAATGTCAATGATACTTCACAAGTCTAAGCAAAATCTTTCAAAAATCTTCAATGTCTTTCATGACTTTTCAAGATGTTTGCTTATGACAAGAACTTCTCGTGTAAATGGTCATACATATTAATGATGCTTCCGAAAGTTCGAAACCATCATGGGGGAGAAATGTGTACTTGGATGTTTTACGGTCAACCTCCAGGGGAAATAGTGTACACTACTTGACTAGTATGGTTTGTAAAGTTGTCTACATATGGGAAATAATTGTTGATGATATTGTTGATGATGGAGAATGAATCGTTGATGAATCGCTGCATAAACCGTGTACTTGGATGTTTTACGGTCAACCTCCAAGGGAAATAGTGTATACTACTTGACTTAGTATGGTTTATGAATTTGTCTACATATGGGTAAAGAATTGTTGATGATATTGTTGATGATGGAGAATGAATCGTTGATGAATCGCTGCATGTTCTCCTAAAAATAGATATTCACTTAAACCAAAGTGTCATAACACATTCAAGCGGACATTGTCTACGGTTTAGTCTTGATTTTGTAAAATCCAGTGAAAGAATCTATTTCTCGCTTTAAATCATAGATTTGTAAAATCCCGTAACAATGAAAACATCCCGTTGAAAGAAATGTGCATTTCCGGATCTATCTTACGGCTTATTCTTGGTTTTGTAAAATTTCGCGAAAGAAACTATTTCTCGGCTTAAACCATAGAATTATAAAATCCCGTAATGATGGAACCATCCTGCAGAAAGGAAAGTGTGTTTTGGGATCTTATCAGATGCTGGTGCTACGGTTTCTACTTCGAAGAAGGGATAAAGGGTGTACTTCATATCTTGGATAGCAGTTTGGATTTAATTCATGGCAGTTTGGTTATTTCAAAGTTTTACGGGGCTATGTGCTTTTAACCAAGGTCGGGATGAAAACATTATCATAGTTCACTTAAAACGTCAAAGGAGGCTAGATCTGAGTTTTTAAATACAAGATGTGACAACGGCGTTAATTCATTATTATTTATTTGAGGTTGAAGTGAAATTTCACGGGCGAGTGTACTTAGTATCTGAAGGTATCGGGGATGGTTGGATGAAGATTCTTCGAGATCCTTGTTCGAGCTTTTAACATTTTCAGAAATGAAGACTTGGAAATCTAGTTATTTTTGGGTGATTTTTATTTTTTCTTTTTACCACCACAAAATAACTATCACTTTAAGGAGTTACGTTGTAGTGCTCAGTGTCACATTAAATTGTGGATTTTCAAGAGGTGATGTACTTCTTATACTTGATGGTTGGTTAGATGAAGAGTATTGTAAAACCCTAAAATCGTTAACTTTTGGAATGACCATAATGCCCCTAATCTACGAATCCACAAAATAACTGAGCTCGTCAAATACTTATGATAATAAAACTATATGGGACATTTGAGATTTATTTCTTTAATTTTAACTTACAAAATTAGAATAACACATTTAAATACTAATAAACCAAATTAATTAACAAGATAATTAAATGTACAATATTATTCTTGGTAAGGTAAAAATTTAATTCTTGACTTATTGTGATTCCCAAACTTTTGGCCAAAAGAAGAAAAGAAACGCCCAATGAAGTCCTAAATCATTGCCTTATTTGTGTAGTTCCTATCTTATAATTACTTGCAACTTTTAGTTTAAAACACATTACAAGACAACCTATCCTCCTCCAAATAATATACGGCAAAACACAATTCTCCACCTCCATTTTCAGTCGACACAAACCAGGTTCAAAGAAGGTGTTAGGAGTGCTTTTAACCGCTTCCGTTACGCGTTTGTTGCAAGGCTTTACTTGGTTATTTCGGGGTGTATTTGGCTGCTGTTGTGTCGTGGCTATAGAGCACTAGGAAGGGTGCTTGGGTTGGTTTTGGTCTTTTGTTTCTCGTCTCATATACACGCTAAAGAGGTACCCTTCATAACTCGTTTCCTTCATGTTCTTCTACTTCTGGTCGTGGGTTTTTAAGGCCCTTTACACGCATGTTTTGCCCCGAAAATCATGTTATAACATGTATCAAACTTAAGTCACATAAACCTGAAAATAGTGCTATATTAAAACCATGATACAGCCTCTATATGTGTCGACACAAGCGTTATAAATCTGGTCCCATTTATAGAACCTGGTCGTGGGTTTTAAGACCCTTGTGTGCACTTGTAAATCATGAAAGCTATGCCCATTGTATGCAAAAGTTACGGACTAATGAACCTAATATTGTGCTATGTTAAAATCATGAAACCAACCTATATTTTGTCAACACATGCACTTGTACAAACCTGCTTTTGGTCCTAAAGAATCTGGTCGTGGGTTTTGGTACCATGCATACATAATTTTTGAGTTATAAAACATGTTAGTTGAATGTTAAACCTAAGACTATTATAGCATGATATCTAAACACTTAAAATCAGGCCTTGAACCTTGATATACATGGCGTTAAAGAGGTTAAAATCTGGTCCTATATGTATATTTATAAACCTCTCATTGTAACCCTTTTCTATGGTCTTTAAAACATGCGCAAATGGGACTTGAATGAAGCGTACATTTAGTAATATTAATGTGAAGCGAAACATAGTATAAGGGGCTGTTTTGAAGGGTTAAAGAGGGTGTATGAATCTGTTTTGGGTTAAGGTTTATGTCACGTTAAAAAGCAAGGTTCACATAAGGGTTTACGTATTTTGTATTAAACATGATTAAAGGGTAAATGACGTATATAGTATTCGTAAAATGGATTTAAGGTTTCGTTGATATTATTACATGTTGTTTTGCTTGTCTTGACCTAAAATAAGTAAACACATTAACTCATATAACCTTGTGCTAATCGACGTTAAAATGAAGACTTATACTTATTATACGTGTACTTGTATGAATTACGTAGAATTAATGTGTTATGCATAATTATTGAGATTGAAGGGTTGATTTGAAAATATAATGACTAAAGGGGCTAAATGAGTAAAAAAGGGTAAAAATGGTATATTTACACTTAAGACCCTACAGTTTATAATAATTACACTTTAGACCCTAAACTTGTGTAAATCGGCATAAATGATCTTTAAAGTATATAAATCACTTATTTATGTTAATATGTCTTTAAATGCTTCATGTACGGCTAAAATTACTAAATATAGAAACCTGCTATTTATGGAAAGTTACTAATTATAGAAACCTACCTAAAATAGAAAGTTATCTAAAATGGAAAGTTACTAAAAGTGGAAACCTGCTAAAAATGGAAAGCCGTCTAAAATAAGTAGTCTGGTCTTAATATGCATTATCTAATTCATAGGTTCCGGAAGGCGGGATTGATTCATCGTGTGACCTTACTTTCCTATTTTGCTCGCTTCGAATAAGGTACAGATATTCTATCCCTTTTCAGTAGGGATTTCTCATGACTTTCTAATCCTTCAACTTTATTTTGCTTATGATATTTCATTGCTATGATCCTGCTATTGACCCTCTGATATTGAATCTTTGATATCGATCCCTTTGCTATCTGACCATTGCTATTGAACCATTGCTATTGAATCCTTGTTTTGATGTTGACCTCTCTGTTATTGAACCACTTTTACTGAACTTCCGTTATTGAACCCTTTGCTACTGAACCTTTGCTATTGAACTGTTGTTATTGACCTGTGCTATTGAATCTGTGCTATTGAACTTTTGATTTTGAAATATTGATATTGGACCCTGACATTGAACTGTTATTATGAGCCTCTGATTTGTGAACATTTGATATTGCACCTTTGCTTTTGAAGACATATGCATTGCTACACTTTGGACCTTTGTTTGACCCTTTAGATTGATACCCGAGCCAAATATTGTTATCCTAGCCATGAAGGTAACATGGCCGTGTCATTGATGCACCAATGGCATGACTCCAGTGTGTACGAGTGATGTTACACACCATCCCCATAATTGTATTGATTATTGCGCGCTTCAGATATATTGTATTGGCCACTATTGTATTGCAGGGGACGTATGGATGCATCCTAGATTTGTATTGTATTGGATTGAAAGTGATATTGTATTGGTGATGTGGTGCGTGTGTGCAATACACCCCCTCACAGTCTGGGAGCTAGCTACTCCATTGATTACTGAGGTCTCCCCTCCTATTGTATTGGTATTCCGAGGTTACCCCTCCGAATACAATGGCTACTATTGGATATTGGGCTGCTAATGCCACTATTGATTGTATTGTATTGTATTGTTGGCTCGGGATAGATTTCTGACAACCCTTACACTGTTGATATACCTATATTGTACCTTCTGTATTCCCCAACGCACCATATTCTATATTGATTGTCCATTACTCAGTACCCTTATGTGACTCACTCTACTACCATTTTATATATACTCCATTTCATTGATCTATCATACTCTGGTTCCGTTACTTCAGACCATCGTTCCATTCACGTACTGGGTTATTATATGATTATTGAATTCGATTTTGCTATTGCATGTCTTATGTGACTACTGTTTACCCTGCTACGATATGATTAGTACGCAATTATATGATCCACCTGTTGTCATCTGATTACATTTTATCCTACAGTTATGTGACCCCTTTGATTTGTCTGGTGACCATGTTGGTATGTAAATAATTTTTTTGACAGTTTATCATGTAAACTTCGTTCTGTAAACCTCGTGGACTACGAATATCTGTTAGTATCCTTATCTGCTCATTGTTGATCTGCCATGTATACATTGCTATTTATGCTACTGTCCGATTGGATAAATGGTTCAACTTATGTGGTTTGGCTTGTTAAACTTCAATTTGTCCTGCTATGTCCCTAAGTCATTCAATTATAGTGTTCATGCTGAATTCATACTTGATACTTGTGGTTACCATGTCTAATTACTAATTTTATTTTTGCTGTTGTGATACTTGTGATGTTATTAACTGTAATTATTTGACTTGTGTGATTGCCATGCTTACTTTCTCGTTAATTGCTTCCGCTAGCATTTGGACTTCCGTTGGCTTATTTATACTCTGATTTCCTGCTTTATTGTATGCCTGGTTATTTAGACATGCGTACGTTTATGTTATCAATGTGCTATGTGCTTTTCCTCCTCTGTTATCTGTTTCCTTTGGGTATTTGTGTAATTGTGTTTCTACAGGACCCTCATCGTCTCATTGATCTCTTCTCGTTGCGACATTGTTTATCAGTTTCCTTATTTCATTCGCATCTTGATTTCGTTTAGCTTTTGTTTTGTTATATCTGTTCACTGGGCTTTCTAAGCTCAGTCGCATTTCTTTTCCTGCGGCAGGTTTTAGGTTTGAAGATGGGCTTGATGGGCTGAGAGTTGGATTATTCGAGTAGACCGACCTTAGTTACCTTATCGTTTTGGAGTTTATTTGAAGAGCTTTTGTTTTTAGATTTCATTTTTGTTGGACATATTGGATTTTGTATTTTTCTTTGTAAGTCATCCGTTTATATGACTTGGTAATTTATTTTATAAGGCTTTCGTTTGCGAGAATTTTATTTGTATGTTCTTATATGACACCAGAATGTGACACTTCTACCCTTGTCGGGTTGGGGTGTTACAATTATGGTTTCAGAGTGAAGGTTTCATCTTGTTGACCTTAGGATTGACCTGTGAGGATTGGGTAGACATTAGGCTTCCGTCTGTTTTGATCCCTTTCGATTGTTGTTTAGATTTGACTTCAATATTCTGTTGTCTTCACTAATTTGGCCTTCTTCTTTTCGTATCGAATTTTGTTTATTTTGTCTTCGCACATCCGTTTGTCGATCGTTAGGTGGGTACTACTCGTGGAGTCGAAGATGGTGGTGCCGACCCTGCGTTGCTGCAACAGTTCCTGAGCTGGAGAGGTTCGTGAAGCAGAAGCCACACCCGACTGCCATGCTGCTGGAGACATCAGGATGCTGCTGGAGGGAGCTGAACGGACCAACCAAAGGCGCAAGGACGGAGACAAGATTCAACTGGTGGCTGAGAAGGTTCATCTACTCCATATGATTGGGCGCGACTTGTGTTACTCTGATTCGTTGTCACGTGTTCTGATACGGTTTGATATTTTGCTATATGATTTGATCGGTATTGCTTTTCTTGACTGTTCAGAACTCGGTTTGAATCGTGAATTTTTATCGTTCAGCATTTTAGTTTATTATTGGATCGTCGGTAATGAGTCATGAGGAACCGTTTCGATCAGGTTGGTGGCTTTCTTTCTTTTGTGGTATGGTAAGTTATTTGATGTAGTTTATGTTGTATGTATGTATATCTGGTCTGCTTTGGTATGTTGCTTGCTACCTGTATGTTATATGTTTTGTGGTGATATTGGTTATGTGGTTTGTCATGACCCGAGGCAAAATATGATGACAATAAGGACTTGTTATGTGATGCAAGTATTATGACGCCTGATCAACGTGATAATACCGAGATCATATAATTTGAACTTATTGAAGTCATACGACGTCTTGGGAAATGCCTGGGAATGGTACGTGAATGGACTAGGACTCATACCATTATTTGTCGCCCCTCATGTTCGTTTGAAATTTTGTACCTCCTTGCGAGATTCTCACCGACATCTGTTACGTGTAAGATTTGTACGCTTCGGAACTGATACGGTTATGATCTGTATGAACTATGGATTGCTACGTCTGCCTTAAACGTGTACGTCTCCGTGGACTTCTGCAACTTTAATTTTCGAGGACGAAAATTTTCTTTTAGAGGGGAAGAGTTGTAAAACCCTAAAATCGTTAACTTTTGGAATGACCATAATGCCCCTAATCTACGAATCCACAAAATAACCGAGCTCGTCAAATACTTATGATAATAAAACTATATGGGACATTTGAGATTTATTTCTTTCATTTTAACTTACAAAATTAGAATAACACATTTAAATACTAATAAACCAAATTAATTAACAAGATAATTAAATGTACAATATTATTCTTGGTAAGGTAAAAATTTAATTCTTGACTTATTTTGATTCCCAAACTTTCGGCCAAAAGAAGAAAAGAAACGCCCAATGAAGTCCTAAATCATTGCCTTATTTGTGTAGTTCCTATCTTATAATTACTTGCAACTTTTAGTTTAAAACACATTACAAGACAACCTATCCTCCTCCAAATAATATACGGCAAAACACAATTCTCCACCTCCATTTTCAGTCGACACAAACCAGGTTCAAAGAAGGTGTTAGGAGTGCTTTTAACCGCTTCCGTTACGCGTTTGTTGCAAGGCTTTACTTGGTTATTTCGGGGTGTATTTGGCTGCTGTTGTGTCGTGGCTATAGAGCACTAGGAAGGGTGCTTGGGTTGGTTTTGGTCTTTTGTTTCTCGTCTCATATACACGCTAAAGAGGTACCCTTCATAACTCGTTTCCTTCATGTTCTTCTACTTCGGTCGTGGGTTTTAAGGCCCTTTACACACATGTTTTGCCCCGAAAATCATGTTATAACATGTATCAAACTTAAGTCACATAAACCTGAAAATAGTGCTATATTAAAACCATGATACAGCCTCTATATGTGTCGACACAAGCGTTATAAATCTGGTCCCATTTATAGAACCTGGTCGTGGGTTTTAAGACCCTTGTGTGCACTTGTAAATCATGAAAGCTATGTCCATTGTATGCAAAAGTTACGGACTAATGAACCTAATATTGTGCTATGTTAAAATCATGAAACCAACCTATATTTTGTCAACACATGCACTTGTACAAACCTGCTTTTCGTCCTAAAGAATCTGGTCGTGGGTTTTGGTACCATGCATACATAATTTTTGAGTTATAAAACATGTTAGTTGAATGTTAAACCTAAGACTATTATAGCATCATATCTAAACACTTAAAATCAGGCCTTGAACCTTGATATACATGGCGTTAAAGAGGTTAAAATCTGGTCCTATATGTATATTTATAAACCTCTCATTGTAACCCTTTTCTATGGTCTTTAAAACATGCGCAAATGGGACTTGAATGAAGCGTACATTTAGTAATATTAATGTGAAGCGAAACATAGTATAAGGGGCAGTTTTGAAGGGTTAAAGAGGGTGTATGAATCTGTTTTGGGCTAAGGTTTATGTCACGTCAAAAAGCAAGGTTCACATAAGGGTTTACGTATTTTGTATTAAACATGATTAAAGGGTAAATGACGTATATAGTATTCGTAAAATGGATTTAAGGTTTCATTGATATTATTACATGTTGTTTTGCTTGTCTTGACCTAAAATAATTAAACACATTAACTCATATAACCTTGTGCTAATCGACGTTAAAATGAAGACTTATACTTATTATACGTGTACTTGTATGAATTACGTAGAATTAATGTGTTATGCATAATTATTGAGATTGAAGGGTTGATTTGCAAATATAATGACTAAAGGGGCTAAATGAGTAAAAAAGGGTAAAAATGGTATATTTACACTTAAGACCCTACACTTTATAATAATTACACTTTAGACCCTAAACTTGTGTAAATCGGCATAAATGATCTTTAAAGTATATAAATCACTTATTTATGTTAATATGTCTTTAAATGCTTCATGTACGGCTAAAATTACTAAATATAGAAACCTGCTATTTATGGAAAGTTACTAATTATAGAAACCTACCTAAAATAGAAAGTTATCTAAAATGGAAAGTTACTAAAAGTGGAAACCTGCTAAAAATGGAAAGCCGTCTAAAATAAGTAGTCTGGTCTTAATATGCATTATCTAATTCATAGGTTCCGGAAGGCGGGATTGATTCATCGTGTGACCTTACTTTCCTATTTTGCTCGCTTCGAATAAGGTACAGATATTCTATCCCTTTTCAGTAGGGATTTCTCATGACTTTCTAATCCTTCAACTTTATTTTGCTTATGATATTTCATTGCTATGATCCTGCTATTGACCCTCTGATATTGAATCTTTGATATCGATCCCTTTGCTATCTGACCATTGCTATTGAACCATTGCTATTGAATCCTTGTTTTGATGTTGACCTCTCTGTTATTGAACCACTTTTACTGAACTTCCGTTATTGAACCCTTTGCTACTGAACCTTTGCTATTGAACTGTTGTTATTGACCTGTGCTATTGAATCTGTGCTATTGAACTTTTGATTTTGAAATATTGATATTGGACCCTGACATTGAACTGTTATTATGAGCCTCTAATTTGTGAACATTTGATATTGCACCTTTGCTTTTGAAGACATATGCATTGCTACACTTTGGACCTTTGTTTGACCCTTCAGATTGATACCCGAGCCAAATATTGTTATCCTAGCCATGAAGGTAACATGGCCGTGTCATTGATGCACCAATGGCATGACTCCAGTGTGTACGAGTGATGTTACACACCATCCCCATAATTGTATTGATTATTGCGCGCTTCAGATATATTGTATTGGCCACTATTGTATTGCAGGGGACGTATGGATGCATCCTAGATTTGTATTGTATTGGATTGAAAGTGATATTGTATTGGTGATGTGGTGCGTGTGTGCAATACACCCCTTCACAGTCTGGGAGCTAGCTACTCCATTGGTTACTGAGGTCTCCCCTCCTATTGTATTGGTATTCCGAGGTTACCCCTCCGAATACAATGGCTACTATTGGATATTGGGCTGCTAATGCCACTATTGATTGTATTGTATTGTATTGTTGGCTCGGGATAGATTTATGACAACCCTTACACTGTTGATATACCTATATTGTACCTTCTGTATTCCCCAACGCACCATATTCTATATTGATTGTCCATTACTCAGTACCCTTATGTGACTCACTCTACTACCATTTTATATATACTCCATTTCATTGATCTATCATACTCTGGTTCCGTTACTTCAGACCATCGTTCCATTCACGTACTGGGTTATTATATGATTATTGAATTTGATTTTGCTATTGCATGTCTTATGTGACTCTTGTTTACCCGCTACGATATGATTAGTACGCAATTATATGATCCACCTGTTGTCATCTGATTACATTTTATCCTACAGTTATGTGACCCCTTTGATTTGTCTGGTGACCATGTTGGTATGTAAATAATTTTTTTGACGGTTTATCATGTAAACTTCATTCTGTAAACCTCGTGGACTACGAATATCTGTTAGTATCCTTATCTGCTCATTGTTGATCTGCCATGTGTACATTGCTATTTATGCTACTGTCCGATTGGATAAATGGTTCAACTTATGTGGTTTGGCTTGTTAAACTTCAATTTGTCCTGCTATGTCCCTAAGTCATTTAATTATAGTGTTCATGCTGAATTCATACTTGATACTTGTGGTTACCATGTCTGATTACTAATTTTATTTTTGCTGTTGTGATACTTGTGATGTTATTAACTGTAATTATTTGACTTGTGTGATTGCCATGCTTACTTTCTCGTTAATTGCTTCCGCTAGCATTTGGACTTCCATTGGCTTATTTATACTCTAATTTCCTGCTTTATTGTATGCCTGGTTATTTAGACATGCGTACGTTTATGTTATCAATGTGCTATGTGCTTTTCCTCCTCTGTTATCTGTTTCCTTTGGGTATTTGTGTAATTGTGTTTCTCAGGACCCTCATCGTCTCATTGATCTCTTCTCGTTGCGACATTGTTTATCAGTTTCCTTATTTCATTCGCATCTTGATTTCGTTTAGCTTTTGTTTTGTTATATCTGTTCACTGGGCTTTCTAAGCTTAGTCGCATTTCTTTTCCTGCGGCAGGTTTTAGGTTTGAAGATGGGCTTGATGGGCTGAGAGTTGGATTATTCGAGTAGACCGACCTTAGTTACCTTATCGTTTTGGAGTTTATTTGAAGAGCTTTTGTTTTTAGATTTCATTTTTGTTGGACATATTGGATTTTGTATTTTTCTTTGTAAGTCATCCGTTTATATGACTTGGTAATTTATTTTATAAGGCTTTCGTTTGCGAGAATTTTATTTGTATGTTCTTATATGACACCAGAATGTGACACTTCTACCCTTGTCGGGTTGGGGTGTTACAATTATGGTTTCAGAGTGAAGGTTTCATCTTGTTGACCTTAGGATTGACCTGTGAGGATTGGGTAGACATTAGGCTTCCGTCTGTTTTGATCCCTTTCGATTGTTGTTTAGATTTGACTTCAATATTCTGTTGTCTTCACTAATTTGGCCTTCTTCTTTTCGTATCGAATTTTGTTTATTTTGTCTTCGCACATCCGTTTGTCGATCGTTAGGTGGGTACTACTCGTGGAGTCGAAGATGGTGGTGCCGACCCTGCGTTGCTGCAACAGTTCCTGAGCTGGAGAGGTTCGTGAAGCAGAAGCCACACCCGACTGCCATGCTGCTGGAGACATCAGGATGCTGCTGGAGGGAGCTGAACGGACCAACCAAAGGCGCAAGGACGGAGACAAGATTCAACTGGTGGCTGAGAAGGTTCATCTACTCCATATGATTGGGCGCGACTTGTGTTACTCTGATTCGTTGTCACGTGTTCTGATACGGTTTGATATTTTGCTATATGATTTGATCGGTATTGCTTTTCTTGACTGTCGAACTCGGTTTGAATCGTGAATTTTATCGTTCACATTTTAGTTTATTATTGGATCGTCGTTAATGAGTCACGAGGAACCGTTTCGAACTAGTTGATGGCCTTCTATCTTGTGTGGTATTGTAAGTTGTTTGATGTAGTTTATGTTGTATGTATGTATATCTGGTCTGCTTTGGTATGTTGCTTGCTACCTGTATGTTATATGTTTTGTGGTGATATTGGTTATGTGGTTTGTCATGACCCGAGGCAAAATATGATGACAATAAGGACTTGTTATGTGATGCAAGTATTATGACGCCTGATCAACGTGATAATACCGAGATCATATAATTTGAACTTATTGAAGTCATACGACGTCTTGGGAAATGCCTGGGAATGGTACGTGAATGGACTAGGACTCATACCATTATTTGTCGCCCCTCATGCTCGTTTGAAATTTTGTACCTCCTTGCGAGATTCTCACCGACATCTGTTACGTGTAAGATTTGTACGCTTCGGAACTGATACGGTTATGATCTGTATGAACTATGGATTGCTACGTCTGCCTTAAACGTGTACGTCTCCGTGGACTTCTGCAACTTTAATTTTCGAGGACGAAAATTTTCTTTTAGAGGGGAAGAGTTGTAAAACCCTAAAATCGTTAACTTTTGGAATGACCATAATGCCCCTAATCTACGAATCCACAAAATAACCGAGCTCGTCAAATACTTATGATAATAAAACTATATGGGACATTTGAGATTTATTTCTTTCATTTTAACTTACAAAATTAGAATAACACATTTAAATACTAATAAACCAAATTAATTAACAAGATAATTAAATGTACAATATTATTCTTGGTAAGGTAAAAATTTAATTCTTGACTTATTTTGATTCCCAAACTTTCGGCCAAAAGAAGAAAAGAAACGCCCAATGAAGTCCTAAATCATTGCCTTATTTGTGTAGTTCCTATCTTATAATTACTTGCAACTTTTAGTTTAAAACACATTACAAGACAACCTATCCTCCTCCAAATAATATACGGCAAAACACAATTCTCCACCTCCATTTTCAGTCGACACAAACCAGGTTCAAAGAAGGTGTTAGGAGTGCTTTTAACCGCTTCCGTTACGCGTTTGTTGCAAGGCTTTACTTGGTTATTTCGGGGTGTATTTGGCTGCTGTTGTGTCGTGGCTATAGAGCACTAGGAAGGGTGCTTGGGTTGGTTTTGGTCTTTTGTTTCTCGTCTCATATACACGCTAAAGAGGTACCCTTCATAACTCGTTTCCTTCATGTTCTTCTACTTCTGGTCGTGGGTTTTTAAGGCCCTTTACACGCATGTTTTGCCCCGAAAATCATGTTATAACATGTATCAAACTTAAGTCACATAAACCTGAAAATAGTGCTATATTAAAACCATGATACAGCCTCTATATGTGTCGACACAAGCGTTATAAATCTGGTCCCATTTATAGAACCTGGTCGTGGGTTTTAAGACCCTTGTGTGCACTTGTAAATCATGAAAGCTATGTCCATTGTATGCAAAAGTTACGGACTAATGAACCTAATATTGTGCTATGTTAAAATCATGAAACCAACCTATATTTTGTCAACACATGCACTTGTACAAACCTGCTTTTCGTCCTAAAGAATCTGGTCGTGGGTTTTGGTACCATGCATACATAATTTTTGAGTTATAAAACATGTTAGTTGAATGTTAAACCTAAGACTATTATAGCATCATATCTAAACACTTAAAATCAGGCCTTGAACCTTGATATACATGGCATTAAAGAGGTTAAAATCTGGTCCTATATGTATATTTATAAACCTCTCATTGTAACCCTTTTCTATGGTCTTTAAAACATGCGCAAATGGGACTTGAATGAAGCGTACATTTAGTAATATTAATGTGAAGCGAAACATAGTATAAGGGGCAGTTTTGAAGGGTTAAAGAGGGTGTATGAATCTGTTTTGGGCTAAGGTTTATGTCACGTCAAAAAGCAAGGTTCACATAAGGGTTTACGTATTTTGTATTAAACATGATTAAAGGGTAAATGACGTATATAGTATTCGTAAAATGGATTTAAGGTTTCATTGATATTATTACATGTTGTTTTGCTTGTCTTGACCTAAAATAATTAAACACATTAACTCATATAACCTTGTGCTAATCGACGTTAAAATGAAGACTTATACTTATTATACGTGTACTTGTATGAATTACGTAGAATTAATGTGTTATGCATAATTATTGAGATTGAAGGGTTGATTTGCAAATATAATGACTAAAGGGGCTAAATGAGTAAAAAAGGGTAAAAATGGTATATTTACACTTAAGACCCTACACTTTATAATAATTACACTTTAGACCCTAAACTTGTGTAAATCGGCATAAATGATCTTTAAAGTATATAAATCACTTATTTATGTTAATATGTCTTTAAATGCTTCATGTACGGCTAAAATTACTAAATATAGAAACCTGCTATTTATGGAAAGTTACTAATTATAGAAACCTACCTAAAATAGAAAGTTATCTAAAATGGAAAGTTACTAAAAGTGGAAACCTGCTAAAAATGGAAAGCCGTCTAAAATAAGTAGTCTGGTCTTAATATGCATTATCTAATTCATAGGTTCCGGAAGGCGGGATTGATTCATCGTGTGACCTTACTTTCCTATTTTGCTCGCTTCGAATAAGGTACAGATATTCTATCCCTTTTCCGTGATCTCTTTTTTATCGAGCACACTTTGATGGGGATTCTCAAGTCTAGAAAGGTGATCGGCAGCAAGGTTCTCTGCTCCTTTTTTGTCAAGAATAGTAACATCAAACTCTTGAAGGAGGAGAACCCACCGAAGTAATCGTGGCTTAGCATCTTGCTTTGCCAAAAGATACTTTAGGGCAGAATGGTCAGTATACACTATGGTCTTTGATAAGACAAGGTAGGGTCGGAATTTCTCGAAAGCATAAACAACGGCTAATAATTCCTTTTTAGTAGTCATATAATTGTGTTGGGCCTCAGACAATGTCTTACTCGCATAGTGTATGGGTTGAAAATGTTTCGATTCACGTTGCCCCAAGGCGCCCCAATTGCGTAATCACTTGCATCACACATGAGCTCCAAGGGCAAATCCCAGTCGGGGGCAACTAAGATCGGAGCTTCAGTTAATTTCTTTTTGAGAAAATTAAATGCTTCAACGCATTCATTGGTGAAGATAAACGGAGCATCCTTCTCGAGGAGATGGGTCAGAGGGCGGGCTATCTTAGAGAAATCCTGGATGAAACGGCGATAGAAACCGGCGTGACCTAAAAAACTCCGAATACCTTTGACGGTAGTGGGATGAGGGAGTTTAGCTATAATGTCGACTTTAGCTCGGTCGACCTCAATCCCAGATTTTGAAATCTTATGGCCGAGGACAATGCCCTCTCGAACCATGAAATGGCACTTCTCCCAATTCAAGACCAAATTGGTGTCTTCACACCGTTTGAGCATGTGGTCAAGATGGGAGAGGCAAGAAGTGAAAGAATCTCCATAAACAGAGAAATCGTCCATAAAAACTTCCATAGACTTCTCGATCATGTCATGAAAAATAGCCATCATGCACCTTTAGAATGTACCGGGAGCATTGCATAAACCAAATGGCATGCGTCAGTAAGCAAACGTTCCATAAGGGCACGTGAAAGTCGTTTTCTCTTGATCCTGCGGATCGATCGGAATTTGAAAGTAACCGGAAAAACCATCGAGAAAGCAATAGAACTCATTCCCCGCTAAACGTTCGAGCATCTGATCCATAAAAGGTAGCAGGAAATGGTCCTTTCGTGTAGCATCATTCAACTTTCGGTAATCAATACACACCCTCCATCCGGTGACGAGGCGTGTGGAAATCAATTCATTATCTTCATTGGCAATGACGGTCATGCCACCTTTCTTCGGGACACAATGGATAGGGCTAACCCATGAGCTATCGGAGATTGGATAAATGATTCCGGCGTCGAGGAGTTTAAGAACTTACTTTTTGATAACCTCATGAATTTTCGGATTAACCCTACGTTGTTGTTGAATAACGGGTTTGCAATCGTCTTCCATTAAGATCTTATGAGTATAAAAATGAGGGTTTATGCCTTTGATATCGGAAATTTGCTGCGATGGCACTCTTATGTTTTCGAAGAATATCCAAAAGTACGGTTTTCTCCTCATCTTTTAGGTTTTTAGCAATGATGACGGGAAACTTGTTCGGTTCTTCAAGAAAAGCGTATTCAAGATGAGGAGGTAAATCCTTGAGCTCGGGCTCCGGTGGTTTTTCATTAGACGTTTGTACGGATTTGATTTCTTCAAACGTAATCTCTTTCGGAGGGAGTGACGGTGACGGATCTTCATTCAACAATTGCTCAAGATAAAGAATATCTCCCTCCGAATCATAAAAATCATCATCAATTCCTGGTGGAATCGATTCTTCATTAGCAAGAAACTCATCGATCTCTTCCAAAACGAAATCACCTCCCTCGAATGGAGTAAGAGAGGGGGAAGAGTCGGCAATTATAGGCTCAGAAGATGGTTCAATATTTTCAGAAGTAATGGTGGGATTGCCACCCATAAAATCAAGAAGCTTTTGAGCATACTCCTCCATAGCAATATCGAGAACGTCGATTCAATTAATAGAAGCATCATCATAGTTGGAGGAGTATCTCGAAGGATGGTTAATGTTGAATGAGACGGTTTCCTTATGAGATCGTAAAGTAATTTCTCCTTCATAAACGTCAATCAACACACGGCCCGTTCTTAAGAAAGGTCTCCCGAGAATAATAGGCTCTCGGGAATCAGCATCAAAGTCAACGACAACGAATTCGGCGGGAAAATGTAGTGGTCCTACTTTCACATAGACATCATCGGCGATTCCTTTCGGAATAGAGGTTGAGCGGTCCGTGAGTTCAAGAGTCATCTTAGTAGGAGTGAGATCCGGGAGAGAAAGCTTGTTATAAATCGAAAGAGGCATTAAGTTAATACTCGCAAGGGATAAGAAATTTGCCAAGGGGTCTCCTAACTTTTCGGGAAGTTTCTTGAGGAGCACCGCCGAGCAATTCTCATTCAACGGTGTTTTTGCTGTTTCGGCCAACTTTTCCTTATTACTCACTAAATTTTTGATCATGGCGGCAAATTTCGGCATGAGGAGTAAAGCGTCGGTGAAACTGATGTTAAAATTCAAGGATTGAACGATTTCAACAAATTTCTCCATTTGGTTTTCGGTTTTATCACGAATCCTTTGATCTTGAAGTCTAGACGGATAAGGAAGTGAGGGTTTAAAAGTAGTCTTTGGAAAATCGGGTTCCGGAATCGGAGTCTGAACGACCGGAGGTGGGACGGGTGCGGGTTGCACATTTTCTTCAATAACCACGGGTTCTCGTTCCTCCTCCCTCACCAGCGGAGTAGGAAACGATGGTTCATCATAAGCCTTACCACTCCGTGTGGTTATAGCTTTTAACTCACCCTTCGGGTTGGGAATGGTGTCACTTGGAAGAGATCCCGAACTCGAGGGTTGACTTATCTTACACAAAACAGCATTCAACATGTTCTCAAGTTTATTCTGCGAAGCATCCAATTTGTTGTTCTGAAGTCGAATCTCATTCCTAAACTCATTGCTTTGTCTAGTCAACGAAGATTGAAACTCGTTTCTCAAACTTGAAATCTGAGTTTGCATGGTGTGGATGGTAGCATTATTGTGTTGAACGTAATTCGTGAATTCATTTGAAGGCAAAGGCGGAGCTTGATAGCTTGAATTTTGATATCCTTGATTGTAATTGACTCCTTGATTCGGGTATTGATTTGATGGGGCTTTGAATTGGTTTTGAACATTTGGTCCACGAACTTGATTTTGATTAAAACGAGTCTGATTGTTCGATTGAGAAAAACCCGGAGGTCCCATTTGATTACTAACACGAGGATTCGTTTCAACTTGAGGACGGTATTGGTTACCTCCGGTTACGGCATTAGCTTCGAAAGGATTTCCATCGGTGGCGGTACAATTGTAGTAGGCATGCGGGCCACCACAAGTAGTACAAGTCGATTCCACCGCTTTGACTTGAGCGGGTGAAGAAGAATTAATCTTAGCCGTCTTAATCTTGACCAAAGCCTGAATCATATCCGTAAGCTTATCAATCTTAGCATCGGTGCTAGACGTATTTTCGTAAGACGAAGACGATGGTGTAACACTCACTCGGGCAGCAACCGATTTGCTACGTGAGGTACGAACTTTAGATTTGTTCTCAATAATCGACAAGGCATCTCGCGTTGATCGGGTCAACAAATTACCACCCGCGGCGGCATTGAGAGAGTCTTGATCAGTCTCATTCAAACCGTTATAGAACGTATCAAGTTGGTGTAATTCTGTAAAACCATGATGGGGACATTGCCTAAGCAAATCTTTAAATCGGTCCCATGCCTCACTAAATGATTCATCAAATCTTTGTGTGAATTTTGTTATTTCATTTTTTAAGCTTGTTGTTTTAGACGGTGGGAAGAATTCGTTTACGAATTTTGACACTAAATTCTCCCATGTGGTTATCGATCGAGGGGGTAGTTTTTCGAGCCAAATACGGGCGGCCCCCTCAAGTGAAAACGGAAAGAGTAGAAGCTTGATAGCCTCTTCCGGAACGTTACGGTACTTGATCGTAGATGTGAGCTTGTTGAATCGTCGGATATGAGAGTGAGGATCGTCCCTCTCAAATCCGTAAAATTGGCTTGACGAAACCAAATTTATCAATCCGTGTTTAAGCTCAAAGTTATCCGCAACGATTGCCGGGACGACGATGGCTTCTCCATAACCCTCGATGGGTGCTTGGAGTTGCTCTAGCATAGATCGGTTGTCCTCCGCCATTTCGACAATGGGCGGAGTCGGATTAGTTCGAATCTCGGGTTCGACTAATTGAGCACGTCTATTTCGCCTTCTCGTAATTGTAGCAGTTTCACGTATCGGTCTGTAGTTATTAGAACGAGCGCGCATGCACTTTCAAAAACCAAGGCAATTAAAACGAACGGTATTCGAAAACAACGGTGAACTTAACCAATAATCCCAAGTGAATAAATCACTTCTATAAGACAAACGCACAAGCGGGCGGAGAAGCTTTTTAGGTCAGCGCGAAGCTTATTAAAAACCCGCTTCTTTTCAGCCGCAATTTAATGTCGGGCCGTCCTTATACCCACCACACAGTTTGTTTATCCAATAGAAATAAATCGATTCACAAGCGACACAAAGGCAAGTTTTTGATCTTTGGTTCGGGAACTTACTAATGATAACACCTCCGTTGAGAATGTTATATATTTGATGTATTCTATTTTAGCTCAAAAACAAAGGGGAAAATCTTTTTGTATTTTTAATATGATATATATATAGAAAAGAAAAAGGAATTTTTTTTTTTACTTTTTTTGATTTTTATAAAAAATAATAACTTCACAAAGGAAGGATCTCGAGTCACTAATCGTCAAACCTTTAACGATATTGTCGCGACACAACCTCCCCGGCAGCGGCGCCAAAATTTGATTCGAATGTAGGCTTAGGGGTGTGTGTGTATGGATAAAACCACAATATCGATATAAAAAATAACCACAAGGAATGACTTAAAATCCCTTTAGGAAAAAGGATAATGAATCAAAACCCGTGAGTGATAGTGATACGGATTTGGAAATCCGAGTCGTTTCCCAACGAGGTGTGAATGGGCAACGTCGTTATTGGTTCGTTATTAAAATTCTCGATGTTTTGGATTTTTGAATTATATTAAAACTATGGGGAATGGAAAAACAATTAAGGGAAATTACACTACGGGAAATCCTAAATACGCGATTTATTCTAAAACGTAATAAACGAAACGAAAATAAAATGCAACTACGTCTATTCTAAGTCCTAAAAATAATCTAAAATTACTTTATAACTAAAAATGATATTCGAAAATTAACTAAGAATTAAAACTAATTTTTATGATTTTTCTGAAATTTATTTGAATTAAAAACTAATTAAAACTAATTTAAATGCTAAAAATTACAAATTAAACTAGGAAAAATCTGGAAAAATTATTTTTTTGCTTTTTATAATTTTCTTAATCTAGGAAAATTGAAAAATTATTTTTTGAAACCTTTTCTGAATTAATTGAATTAAATGCTATTTAAAAAGTATTAAAAACTAGTTTTAAATAAGAAAAATAGCAAACAAAGTTGGAAAAATATGAAAATTTCAGGAAAAGTCTAAAATAATATTCTAATTTTATGAAAAATATAAAAACTATGGCTTATGTGGGAATAATTGAAACTGATGTGTAACTGCTTAAGGAATAAGCACTTAAATTAAGCTAATAAGCACTAGGGAGCACAAAATGAACACATAAACTAACTTAAGCTTTAACTACTCTAAAAAAACTGATTGCAACTACTCCTAACCTCAAATAAGCAAACCACTAAGGATTTGAGCTAATTATCACTTTAACCAAACAGGCCTATCTGTCTACTTTGCAGCTAATGCACAGGCTTATCAAGAGATCTTATGGGGAAACTGGAAATTAGGGACTCTTAACAACCAACCAAAGATTTTGTAAACCAAGTTTGAGCTCTAGAGAAGCTATAATCAGCTCTCTAGACCTTCTGCAAAAAGCTGTGAAATGGTTTATAAGAGCTGATGTTTGACACAGGGCATATTAGTGTCTAAACAACAGCTTATTTGACCTTTTTAAAAACTTTTAAAAATTCAACAAAAATCTGTTTTAAGTTTTTGACCAATTGAACTTGCAAATTCCAAAATCTCAAAGGCTTGTGACCAGAATTGAATACATGAGAAATTCACAAAGTTTTGCAAAAACTGGTTCGAGCAATATTGACTTTTGACAGATTGTAATGAAAAGTTGACTAAAATGAGTTTTGAATCCAATTATTGAACTGATAATTATGTATTAAGCCTAATTATGATTAAAGCAAGCTAGATCTACTATTCTTAAACCTATATAAAAAGTTCTAACTACTGATTTCAACAGATATGCAAATTAGATCAGTTTCAATGCAATTTTGACTTTCAGAGTTCTAGAGTGCAAATAAATCACTGATTTAAGCCTAATTACCCTAACTGATACTAATGTGACTGATCTTAAACACAAACTAAGCCACAAGCTCACTAGAACCAACTGATCCAAACATTACTTAATAAGCAGTTTACTACTTAATCTATATAAATCCTAACTATAGATCAAAGCAATAATCTAACTAAGTTCTAATACTCAATTAACAGCTAACAATGATCTACTAATGCAAAAATAGCTACAGCAATAATGGAACAACAAATCCAGCTTAACAGTTTAAGTAAATGGAATGAAATTGAACTTACTTTTGGTCCAGCTTATAGAGCAACTCATACAATACCCAATCTATACTAAACTACTCAAATCCAACCCAATCCAAGCTCTGCAACAACCCAAATCCAATTTCATATCCAACTGATTCTTCCAGTTGACTTTGTTTGACTGATTTTGTGATTTGAAGTAAATTGATTGTAGAACTTAGTAGACCTTAAGATAAGCACTAAATAAGCTATGGATAAGCTTATAAGAGCTTATGGTAACACTAGTATAAACTGCTTATAGCTTAAAAGAAAATTTGAGATGTTTTTGATTTTTTAAGTATTTTTCTTATTTTTTTGTGATTTTTATTTTATAAAACAAATAAGCTGAAAATGAATTGAGATAAGCTAGATTGAGATAATGAAATACTAATAAGCTATTAAAACAATGAAATAGTAATTGAGATTGAGTGAAAATAAAAACTGAAATTACTTCTATTAATAAAACTTGTGATTACAAAGGAACTGAAATTCAGAAAATACAGAAATGAAAATTAAACATTAAACATGAATAAGCTACTAGTTTTCTACTCAAATTCTCCACTTACAAGTGAGAAAATGAAAGGGTATTTATAGGCGAAGCATGAGCCTTGGAAGAATCTGGAAGCTCCAAATGTGTGCTTTCTCATGATCATTATCAGTCGTTGGATCATCAAATACATCATCCCTTTCATCTCAACCCTTGGATTGCATATTACACGTCTCATTGTCCAATCAGAAGCCAAGAAAGGGTAGGACTGACACACGGATTGCCAACGTGGCATCCGTGTGTCAGGTTGTGTCAATGGATGTACTATATTGCCCTTAATGATAGTGTATTGAGCCAATTAGAGCGCGGGGTGTTTTAGGGTTCTTACCTGGGGATTTTTAGGGGAAAAATGGGCGCGTTGAGTTTTTTTATATTAATTTGATTTGGTTGACCAGTTGACCGGGTGTTGAGGGTACAGGTCATGGTTTGGGGGATCCGGTTGGGTTTGGATTAGCTAGACCGGGTAAGTGAAATGGCTTGGGCTGGTTTAGATATTTGGGCCAAGGTGCAAGAGACTTGGACTTAGGATTATATTTGGACTCATGTATTATTTCAAGGACCAAAAGTGCACATGTTGAAAATCCAGGGACCAAACTTGTAAATCTGAAAATTTGATCAAGGACTAACTTTTCCAATCTTCAAATAATCCAAGGGCTGAATTTGCACTTTTGAAACTTGAGGGGTGTATTATGCCAATAACTGAAAGTTCAGGGACTATTTCTGACAATTCTTCAAACTTGATTATATCTTTCAAATATCATCCTCTGAGCATAAAAATCTTCAGAAATGCATAATTCTGACCTTCCGGCTCAGCTTTAGCTCTCTTAATCTCTCGTGCTCGGGTTTTCGTCTGATTTGGCTTCTTTTTGTGTGTTTTGACCTATCCGTACCTGCACAAGCACAAACTCAAGAAAACAACAAATATTAGCAATAAACGGCTCTTTCTTGGTTATTTTGGGTCATATTTGATAAAGAAATGATATGTGTTTAAGCACATATCACTTAACAAGCTAGTTAAGATAGTTTGATTAAAGTATATCGATCCAACAAGTGGTATCAGAGCTTGTGTGGAAACTCTGACTAGGAAGAACCCTACTTCAACAATATTCAAGATGTCGACTGAAGCTGTTCCACCACCCTCAATCACCTCACTCAAAATTCCAATAATCAAGAAGGAGAATATGATCTCGGTGCATGAAGATGAGGCGTACATTGCCATTACAGATCATGCTCTATGGAATGTAATTGTGAACGGGAATGAAGTTGTACCAGACCCCATTGATATTCTTAGACAACCCAAGGCACCTAAACCAGTATTACCAGCAGCAACCTTAAGGAATCAAGAGAAGGCACTCAACATTCTCTTATATGCCATTCCAGATGGTCATCTTCTCAAATTTCATGATGCTAAAGATGCTAAGCGACTTTGGCTGCTCTCAAGACCAGATTTGGAGGGAATGAAGCCTCTAAAAATATGCATAGAAATTTGCTAAAGCAACAGTTTGAAACTTTCACAGTTGGTGAAAGAGAGAGTCTTGATCTTTGCATATGATAGGTTTCAGAATCTACTCAACATGTTGGAGCTATACAAGGCGAAGTATCATTGAGGATGCTAATTTAAAGTTTCTAAGGAGTTTGCCATCTTCATGGCATGTGATTGCTACAATGATCAGAGGAGAACAAGGTTTGGATGTCATGGACTTTGATGATCTCTATCATTAACTTAAGGTGTATGAGCATGAGATGAGTGGTCAAACAAGTTCTAAGTCTCACAGTATTGCTTTTCTATCATCTGAAAAGAAGGCCAGTACTTCCATTAAAAGTACTGCTTCTCCTCAAAGTACTGTTTCTCAAAGTACTGCTGTCTATACACCCCCTCATATGTTCAACACGCCCCACCAACTACCACTATGGCCTCAGATGAAGTTATGTGCTCCTTCTTTGCACAACAAGCTAGTTAAGATAGTTTGATTAAAGTATATCGATCCAACAAGTGGTATCAGAGCTTGTGTGGAAACTCTATCATCCAACAAGGTAAGTTGTAATTCCCAACAATCTTCCCCTAGTTGATAATGACAAAACCATTCTTGAACGAACTTCTCTAGACGAAGTAGAGAAATTGAGATCAGGGATCTCACCATGAATGAAACAAGTATGTCTTCCTTTGTCTTCCCCTTAATCCATGCAATGCCACTCAAACATCTCTTCCCCTTTTTGTTATTATCCAAATAGGGAACGTATGCAAATAATGATCTTGACCATCACGAACCAATATCATACTTATAATCTAAGACTTCCAATGCTTCAAATCGCCCACCATTACGCACCATAGGAAAAATGGATTCAAAACAATAGAAACTTCAACTAGCAGTAGTAATAATGATCAACAGTAGTAAACATCAAACACTTCCCCTTGAGTGATGCATGTAGATGGTTAAACATTTAACAATAAGCTTCCCCTAAAACCCATATGTTAACCATCTTCTTGATTCTTCAAATCAGTAAGCTCCTTGTAATGATCACTTGTGAAGAAAACCGAGTATAACGAATTTGATGAAGAAGTAGAATTTCCCAAACTTGTGTCTTAAATCTGTACTATCCACGGAACTCCATACTTATACCCATTAAATATAAGTAGACCGCAATCCTTTGACAATAATCCTCAACTAGTATGAGACACTGAGCACTACAATGTAACTCCTTTAAGTGATAGTTTACTAGGTCTTCATCCATCCACCCTCTTGACCTATGAAAACTAGATTTTGCAAGTCTTATATAATAAGAACACAAACCAAGTAATTCCACTTTACCTTCAAATAAATGATAAATAATCCTCTTCGTAATCAATTCTTCAATAAATCAAATACGAGCCTTTTAAATCTTTTTAAGAACAATTAACTTCTTGTGTGTGTGAACAATAACCTGTGTGTGTGTCATCCAAAAACCATAACAAATATCATGCTCGACTTCCCCTTAAATTGAAATCCATATGAAAAACAGTACTTTTAAATTTAGATCAGCAGTACGTTCAATAATAACAGTACTTTGAGAAGGAGCAGTACTTTGCGTCCAAACAGTACTTTCTGGGTCGAACAGTACTTTAACCAAAACGTGCAGCAGCAGCAGTACTTTAACGAATATGAACAGCAGTACGTTAAAAAATACTGAGCAGTACTTTAATAAATTCGACCAGCAGTACTTTCAATAATATATGTCACAACAGTTAACTCCTCACGTGATTCTTGGACTGACGAGAGATCGTGGGTCCTAGTCAAATAGCAACATCATGATAAATCTTGGAATCAATTTCCACGTATAAGACTAAGTCATGTGGTCTCCAATTCATTCACACCATTGAATTTAATGAACTAAATTGACCAATCCCACGTGAAACCTTTTGACCGAATAAAGTAAGGGATCAGTGTATAAAACCCATCTATCTTCTAATTAAAAAAAAAACATTCTTCTCCATATCGTGGGTCCAGCAGTACTTTGTGAAGACCAAAAAAAAAAACGCAACAGTACTTTAATTCAACACACAAATAAGAACCAGTAGACTTGTGAGACCCGCATATAAATCATGAATAAAATTTAACAATCAAAACATTTACCAATCAGTGGGACCCAGAATAAGCCAATTTCAACGCCCAACAATTTGTAATTACCAATCGGATAAAAGATGCCACTGTTCCATGTCATATATCCCCACGAATTGACCAACATCACGTGATCACTAGTAGCCAATTATTGTGATAGGTAAGTGATCATAAAATTAACTCGTGATAAAATAACCAATCAACAATTCATATATCATGACAGCCAATCAAACCAAAAGAGCCCCACATTAATTCGTACGAGGTACAATACACAAGATTACCTTAGTACATTCGATGACTTTATGACCAGGCACCCAAATATTGGATTATTCGATGACTTTATGACCGGGTCGAATTTTCAGTTTCAGCAGCAGACTTCGACGCCTCAGATCGAAGATCGCTTCGGTGATATTAAAGATAGATATACCAAGAAGCTCCAGTTCGAATTTTAGCCCGATCCAACGGTTGAATAAAAAGTTATGCCTTCTGGAAAACAGTGCTGCAGAAGTATTACGAATTTTTGACAGCTTCGAATTTTTCTTCCTTCTTCTTCAAGAAAACCTTGTAGATCCCTAGATATCACGAGCCCCAGGCTCTGATACCACATGTGAAGATCGTTGAAAGCTCTTAGACGAGGTCTAATATTATATCTAGGAACACATAATAATGAAAGCGGAATATTCAAACATAGAATTAACATCATTATGAACAAGGTTTTTCATTATCATAAACTAACTAACTAACTATAATAAAGATCAAAGACTTGATCTAACACTAACTAACTAAACCCTAGGCGTTTTCCCTACGCCTAGGTTACACACACACACCTTTACTAGACGTCTACATCTTGTACGTACGTACTAAAACTAATGACCCTATGTCTCTTTATATACTAGAGACATCTAGGGTTTACAAGAGGAATCATAATATAATTAGGAAACTAAATATTCTTTTAAGCATATCTTCTAGAATCTTCCAAATCCTCCATCTTTTGTAGTTTCCATTCTTATCACTTTTAGTCCTTCATGTTTCATTCTTCTTGTTTTGTATCATCAAATCTATAATAGACCCAACAATTCGAAGATATGATATCAGGCCCCATCAAATCTTTTGAGTGCTTGTTTCTCAAAGTACTGCTTTTCTATCATCAACTTTGATGATCTCTATCATAAACTTACCTGTCACTTATGAAGAAGATCTAGCACAGATTGAAGAAGATGCACTTGAAGAAATTGATATCAGGTGGCAAGTTGCTATGATCACTGCAAGGATCAAAAAGTACATGAAGAAGACAGGCAAAAGCATTGATTTCAAACCAAAACAGGGCATAAATTTTGACAAATCTAAGATTGAATGCTTCAATTGTCAAAAGACTGGTCACTTTGCAAGGGAGTGCAGGTTTGCTAAGTATCAAGCAAATAGGACATCTGAAAAGCCAAAACTTGAGCTTAAGGAAATTCCAATTATTGAAACAAAGGCTTTGGTTGCTCAAGAGAAGTTATCGAAGTTGACTGGTGAAGAGTTTGATGATAAACCAGGTAACTTATTGCATGGTAGCGATGGAAGAAGAAATTGTAGATTCAGTAGAAGCAATGGATTGGAGCACTGTTTTTGCTTTGAAGAACCCGAACATGCTTGCGGAATCGATGATGGCTTTGGAGGATTTGACTGGAGCAAGGAAAGTGAAGATGATCTTGTTCAACTAGCATTGGTGGCTACTTCACCAAATCAATCTCCTATCTCTGAGGTATGCTCAAATTGCTATGATTTTTATCATAAATTACTTAGCAGTTATGTGATTGAGAGAGATAATTGTGTTAAGGCTAGGTTTGAGGTAGCAGGTTATCAAATAACCTTAGAATCTATGGAAGCCAAAATCTTAGCACATGAAACTAATGAAGTAGCTTGGGCTGAAAAATATGCACAACAGGATTATCAGTTAAAGCTTAGTGAATGGAAATTAAACTGTAAAATTACTGAAATTGAGAAATTAACTAAGGAAAGAGATGATTTGTTAGCTAAGTTTGCTGCTTGGGGTGAAGGCTGGTCATCACATGTTTCTTATGTTCAAAAGCAGCAAAGAGCCTACCTTAAAACTGGATTAGGTTTTGGAATGGATTTTAGTAAGATAGAAGAAAACCAATATAGTAATCAGGATGAAGGTGAGTATGAGGATATAACCACTAGTGATGAAGAACTCATTAATTATGTAGATACATCTAGTAATGATGGTTCAATAAGTCACTCACCTCCTGAATATAAGAAAGCTAATGATTATCATGCTGTTCCACATCCCACTGGCATTCATCAACCCCTTAGGTCTGATGTTTCTCGTTTTGGAGTAGACAGTCTAGAGTTTAGGAAAAAGCTAGTTGCTCAATCTAAGTCTGAAAAACCCAAAGAACTTGTTGAAAACGATGTTCAAAATCAAGCAGTACCTTTAAATCAAAGTACTTGCTCCACAAGCCGTACCTTCTTCAAAATCTTTTCAAAACAGTATTGCTAAACCTTTTTGGGATAATTTTGGTCAAAACAGGTTTAATCATTCACCAAGAAGGCAAAATAATTTTGGGCATAGACATAGAAGATGTCACTTTGGAAGCATGGGTCAGAAATTGTGCTTTGTGTGTTTTAGTTCTACTCATCTAATTAAAGGCTGAACATCACTCAGAATACCTTAGAAAATTTCCAAAGAACGGGGCCAACTAGAAACCTAGAGAGCACAAACCGGTTTGGAATAATTCAAATAGGGACAATCACAGAAATTTCTCACCGGATCATAGATACCCACACCAGAGAAAACCTTTTCAAAACCTTCAGTATCTCACAGTACTTTCCAAAGTATCTTTTAACTCTGCCCAGTACTTTCTCAAAGTACTTGCTCGGACAAAACAAGGTACTGATCACACTACTTGGTATAGGAATCCTAGGAGATCTGACTATCAACCTAGAAGGTATTACAATTCATATAGGAGATTTAGATCACAGGAACCAAGTGTTAAAACAGAATGGGTTCAGAGGGAAATACTGAGAGGGACAGTACTTTCAACTAAAAGTGAATCAGATGTTTTTGTGATGACAAAAAAAGAGATTTGTGTTGAAAAACCAGAAAGTTTTGAAAATCCACATGCTAAAGATCAAAAGATAATTATGGATCATCATTTGAAAGATAGTGGTAATTACATACTCAAAGAATTTGAGTTTGTAACTCCACAAGGGAACACAAGTCAGTAATGGCTTGGGTTCCTAAAAGTTTCTAACTCTTTTCTTTATGTGCGGGCAACCCGGAAGAAGAGCTTAAAGATCATCTTATTGTGGATAGTGGTTGCTCTGGAAGTATGACAGGAGACAAAGAGATCTGTCACGATTTTAGGAAGATTAATAGAGGAAGAGTTGCATTTGGGAATGATCCCAATGGAGGAAAGATTACTGGAAAAGGGACTATCAATGCAGGGCTTATAGATTTTGAGAATGTTAGATATGTAAAGGAGTTAAAGTTCAATCTATTGTCAATATCACAAATCTGTGATAAAAGCATCTTGTGTTATTCACGACACGAATGTCTTATCCTTTCCTCGACTTTAAGCTTTGTTGATGATGAATTAGTAGTTCTTAGAGTACCAAGGGCAAATGATGTGTATAGTTTAGACATGAAGAGTCTACATTCCTATGGAAGAGCCACATGTTTGGTGGCTAAAGCAACATCTGAAGAGGCACATCAATGGCATAGAATATTGGGCCATGTTAACTTCAAGAATATCAATAAACTGGTCAAAGGCAATCTAGTTAGAGGTTTACCTTCAAAGACTTACAAGAATGATCAATCATGCTTGGCATGCAAGAAGGGTAAACAACACAAAGCTTCCTGCAAGAAGCTTGAGGAGAGAACTATTAGAGAACCTTTGGAACTGTTACATATGGATTTGTTTGGACCTGTTTCTGTGGCAAGTTTAAACAAGAAAAAGTACTGCTTAGTTGTGACGATGATTGCAGTAGATTCATTTGGGTATTTTTCTTGGGTTTTAAAGATGATACTTTCGATGCTATTCAGACACTGATTATTGCTCTTGAAAACCAATTGAGACTCAAGGTTAGAGGTATTAGATGTGACAATGGGAATGAATTCAAGAACAAACTTATGGATGAATTTTGTGCAAACAAAGGCATAAAAAGGGAGTTTAGTATTGCAAGAACACCACAACAGAATGGTGTTGCAGAAAGGAAGAATAGGACTTTTATTGAAGCAGCAAGAACAATGTTAGCAGATTCTCACCTACCTATTCAGTTAAGGGCTGTAAGTACTGCTTGTTATGTACTTAACAGAGTCACTAAACCACAGATGAAGACACCTTATGAATTGCTGATGGGCAATAAACCCAACATTCGTTTTATGAAACCTTTTGGATGCCCTCTTACTATTTTAAACACTATTGATAATGTGGGGAAGTTTGATGGCAAGTCAGAAGAAGGATACTTATTGGGTTATTGCACTAACAGTAAGGGCTTTAGAGTATACAACAAGGTTACTAAGAAGGTTCAAGATTGTCTTCATGTTGAGTTTTTAGAAGATCAAGACAATGAGAAAGGTAAAGGTCGTGATTGGATGTTTGATCTTGAGGTTTTAACTCCATCTATGAACTATGTACCTGTTAGAGAAGAAAATCAACCAGGTGCAGTGGAGAAGATTTACAATATGTTGTTCATGGAGTTCATATTAGACCGATGCTCGTTCATGATGAAGATCCTATTAGTTCAAAACAAAGTCTTGAAGTTCCAAAACAAAGTATCTGTTGCCCCAAAACAAAGTACTTGTTGCTCCAGAATCTTCTTTATCTGCAGAGGATCAATCTATTCAAGAGGAACTTAATCAGATGCTTCTTCAAGATGTTTTAGCACATTCTTACACCGATGAACAAAGGAGAACTTATGAAGAGGTAAAGAAGAAAAACAAGACTGCAGAGTACTCTCACAGTACTTTGGACAGTACTTTCGAACAAAGTACTGCTTGCACCAGTTAATGATACTTTAGAGGATCGGATGATCATACCATGACTGGATTAGAAGATACTGATGATGAATTTGAAGATGAAGGTATTTTCCCAAATTCCAATGAAGGTGCTGATGTTACTAATTTAGAGGATAATTATGAAGTTCCACAGTCTCCAAACTTAAGAACTCATAAGGATCATCCTTCCGATCAAATCATTGGTCCTTCTACTTCTGGAGTAATGACTAGACACCGAGCTAAGACTTTTTCTACACATCACAATGCTTTACTTAGCTTTGTGTATAAACAAAACAGGCTGAATCATAAGGACCATCAAACCTGTCTATTTACTTGTTTTATCTCTCAAGAAGAACCCAAGAATATTGCTCAAGCTTTGACTAAAGAAAGGTGGGTTGAAGCTATGCAGGAAGAACTTCTTCAATTTAAACTTCAAGAGGTTTGGGTTTTATGTGATCTTCAAGATGGGAAGAGAGTTATTGGAACCAGATGGGTTTTTAGGGTCAAAAGAGATGAAAGAGGAAATGTTTTAAAGAATAAGGCAAGGTTAGTAGCACAAGGATATAGACAAGAAGAAGGAGTAGATTATGATGAAGTGTTTGCTCATGTAGCAAGAATAGAAGCTATTAGAATATTTCTTGCTTTTGCTTCTTATATGGGCTTTCAAGTTTACCAGATGGATGTCAAAAGTGCCTTTTTATATGGCAAGATTACAGAGGAAGTTTATATCAAACAACCTCCTAGTTTTGAAGACCCTAAACACCCAAACAAAGTCTACAAGGTGGTTAAGGCTCTTTATGGCCTTCATCAGGCACCTAGAGCTTGGTATGAGAGACTCTCCACATTCTTATTGCAACATGGATATAGAAGGGAAGCTATTGACAAGACTTTGTTTATCAAGAGAGACAAGAAAGATATCATGTTAGTTCAAGTTTATGTTGATGATATCATTTTGGGGCTACCAAACAGTCCATGGTTAAGGAGTTTGAGCGGTGATCAGAAAGAATTTCAAACGAGTTCAATGGGAGAGTTGACTTTCTTTTTAGGACTTCAGGTTAAGCAGTCAAAGGAAGGTATTTTTATCAGTCAAGACAAGTATGTTACATACATACTTAAGAAATTCAATTTTGAAGATATGAAGGCTGTTACTACACCCATTAAATCTATCAATTCATTGGGCAAAGATGAAGATGGACACCCTGTTGAAGTCAAGATTTATAGATCAATGATTGGCTCTCTTATGTATCTCACTGCATCAAGGCCTGATATTATGTTTGCAGTTTGTCTATGTGCTAGATATCAAGTCTCACCAAAGATCTCTCACATGAATGCAGTAAAGAGAATCTTCTGTTATTTGAAGCAACAACCAAAGGTCAACCTTTTCACTTAGAGGATTTTTCAGATAGTGATTATGCGGGTGATAACTATGACAGAAGATCAACCACTGGAGGATGCCAATATCTTGGAAGAAGATTAGTCTCCTGGCAATGCAAGAAACAAACAATTGCAGCAACATCCTCTACTGAAGCTGAATATGTAGCTGCTGCAAGTTGTTGTGGACAAGTTTTGTGGATGCAAAATCAGCTCTTGGACTATGGATTCAACTTCAAGAATACTCCTATTAACATTGATAATGAGAGTACTATTTGTATTATGAAGAATCCAGTTTATCATTCCAAGACCAAGCACATCCAGATTAGGCATCACTTTATCAGAGATTGTTATGAGCACCGGCTTATTAATGTGATTAAGGTTCACACAGATGATAATGTAGCTGACTTACTCACCAAAGGTTTTGATGTTTCTAGATTCACTCACTTGGTGGTGAGCATTGGCATGATTAACTACTGAGCTACATTTAAGGGGAGGACTATTTAGTATTTGTATAGTCCTGTGTAATGCTTGAGGGGAGGATAGTTATGTATACTTAGTTGATACTGGAGAAATTGGAAAAGTACTGTTTTTCGTTAAAGTACTGCTTGGAAAGTACTGCTTGGGAAAGTCTTTACGTGGAAGTATCTTGTTTGTCTTATTAAAGTACTGTTCCAACGGTTATCTTGAGGGTAATTTAATGCTAACGGTAACAATGTTATTGTAGGTCGTGATTTTTCAAATCTCACCTATAAATACCTACTTTCCGATTTCCCTCTCATATTGATACATTAGAATCTTTTCCATCTTTCTCTCATCATTCATATTCTTCGCGATAAATTCTTTTTGCTTACATAATCAACAATGGCGAATCGTCCTACTGTTTCTAAGCATAACATGGTTGCTAATTTGGATAAGGCTGACGCGAATATACTCTTTCATGATATAATTGATTATCTTACTGGTTCGCCTATCAGTTATGCTCTTTTAGTGGAGTCGGATATTATTGAGCCTTGGATTCAAGAATTTTGGGCTAATGCTAGAGATAACATGGAGAATGACGAATATTATATTAGATCAACAGTTTCTGGAAGAACTATTAAGATTACTGAAGACTCCATTCGAGAAGATTTATTGTTCAATGATGCAGATGGGGCTTTAAGGTTTGATAAGCAGTTGATATGGGATACTTTTCGACATATTGGCTATGAAGGATCTTTGAATGAACAAACGTTTAGAAAACAATTATTTTGTCCGCATTGGAAGTTTTTGGTTCATGTGTTGCTCCATTGCATAAGTGCTAAGAGTACCTCTTGGGAGCAGTTTGGGTCAAATATAGAATCTGCTATGGTTGGGTTAGCTACAGATAGAGTTTTTAACTTCTCAAGGCTATCTTTGGATGGAATGCTCTTACATATTTCACATGGATCTACTTAGCTGATGTACCCAAGGTTTATACAGGTTTTCTTAAACAAGCAACTTTCTGATGTGCCAAAACCTACAGCGTTATTGCCTGTTATTGTTCAACAATCCAAGATTTTTACTTTTATGGCAAAAGGAGTGTTTTATTCAAGGGTCAAGATACTCCTTTAACAACTTCCATGATGGATGTTGTTCAAGGCATTAGAGCCGATCTGCAGTACTGCATCTGCAGTACTGCTCTGCAAGTACTTGCTTCTTCACAGGCTATATCAAAAGAAGGTACTGCATCTCTACAAGGTACTGCTTCTCCTAGTACTGAACTTCAAGAAGATGTTGCAGTTTCACCTTCTCCATCTCCACAAGGGTCTGTTTCTCAACCACAGGATCATTCACCTATTCAAGGAGAGGATTCACATACCATACCTCCTGATGAAATCACATTGGATAATTATGTTTTGACAAGGGAGTTGGTCAAGTTGAAAAAGACTACAGAGGTCCAAGCCAAACAGATAAAGAAATTAAAACTGAAGTTTAGAAGGCTAAAGACTTTTGTGTGGCCATTAGTTCAACAATTTCGAATCTGGGTTAAATCCAAGAAAAAGGCGCAAAGGCAGTCTAGGAAAAACAAACGCCACCAGGTTCATCAACAATCTTCTGTGAACTTGGGGAGGAATTTAGAAAAAGATAATTTGAAAGAAGATATTGAGAAGGAGAAACAACACGAAAGTACTTGATGAACAAGAAAAGACCATTCAAAGTACTGATGCACAAGAGGAACAAGTTCAAGGTACTTGAACAACAAAGTACTTGAACAACAAGGTCTTGAACAACAAAGTCTTGCTTTTCAACAGCAACGTACTTTTAGACAAGAAGTGATAACTCCAAGAGTTTTGAATTTTGAAGAAGAAGCTGGTCCTTCTACAAGTTATACAAGAAGAGAGGAAGCTATTCTCAAACCAATTCATTCTGCAAGTGATGATGAGTTCATTGCTACAATGTTTCAAGAATTATCACAACCTAGAGGTGGTGTTACTATTAGAGAAGTACAAGAAGATGAACAACAAAGAACTTCTCAACCTGCAATTGATCCTAAGGATAAAGGGAAAGGTGTTTTAGTAGAAGTAAAGAAGAAGAAACTTTCTTTGGCAGAAATTAGAGAAATTGAAGTTGCTAGGAATGAAGCTGCTGCTAGAAAACTTCAAGAAGAGCTAAATGCTAAAGATAGAGCAGCTCAAGAAGTTGAAGAAGCTCAAAGTAGAGAAGCGGCTAAAAAGTTACAAGAGCAATTAGATCTGAACTGATGAACCATTACAATCACCTACTCCTGTTAGATATATGCCTTGAAGACCTAATTTAGCTAAGGACAGGAATGCTATGATGGCATATTTAAAAGGTCGAGGGTATAAAGGATTGCAGAAGTTGAACTATGTTGACATGAAAAGACTCTATGATGCCGAGACGAGCTTATAAGAAGAGTGTTGCGATATCAAGGATTTTAGAGAAGAAGCTTTTGGACTGAAGCTGAAAAGAAGAGCTTAAAAGAAAAGGAAAACTGAAGTTACAGATAGACAGTTTTCAAAGAAAGAAAGAGTTGAATTAAGATCCGAGTCTAAAGATGCATTAAGAAATTATCTCAGAGTGGTAGATTTTGATTATTCAAAAGAAGATCCTGACATGAAGATGAACAGATCTCAGATTAGTGCTTTTGATATTGTCAAATCCAAAGAAGGAGATTATATGATTTTTCATAAGGAAGATGAAAGCTTCAAATTTTTCAATAGGTTATGGGATTTGTTACATATTATAGATAGAGTGGATTTATTCTATCTATATAATGTGGTAAAAGCTTATTTTGGAGATATTCCATCGAAGGAATTGGTCAGGTTTTGCTTGGAGATCTTATAACTATGTGGGAATCAGAAGAGGAAAGCACTGATGATATATGGAAAAATCAAGAAAACTGGGAAATTGTTTGCTTGGAGATTCTTTGAAGAATCTGGAGTTCATGTTTTGGAACTAGAGAATGGTAAAATGATACACATGTTTGTAAACAGAAGATATCCTCTCACAGTTGAGCTCATGAGAAGAATGCTAGAGCATGGATTGGAAGTAGAAGAGGATAATGAAACTGGTTGCATGGTTATCAATCTATTTATCAACTGGACTACCATTGCTGAAGATGATGAGTAAAAATGGTATGAATTTTTGATAAATCAGTACTTTATTCAAAGTACTGTGATACTTTCATCAAAGTCTGCTTACAGCTTTTAAAACCGTTAAGTAATTTTTCAAAGAAATCTTTTGCTAAGTAACAAAATTTTTGAAACAAAGGTTAAATGAATTAAATGGATTTTGAGATGGAAACATCATTAGGTAATCAATCCACCATGGTTACAAAAGGATTGGCTAATCCATGAGCAAACGGCTCGGGTAAAGATATATCAAATCCGTTTTTAGTTGACAACTTGCTAATAAGTTGTATGGTAATCAACTCACCATATCTGTTAATGTGAAGAGTTGGCTAGCCCACAAGAAAATGGCTTGTGGTAAAGGCAGTGGAAAAACCATTATTGGTAATTAGTTCACCATTAGATAGAAGAACTCACTAGTCCAGAAGTGTACAGCTTTTGGTAAAGACAAATCAAATCTGTTGATAGCTGATGATTTGCTAAAAATCATATGGTTATCAATGTACCATGGTCTTAAACACCAAAACATTTGGCTACTCCAAAGATAATGGCTTTGGTAAAGAGATCTAAATCCATTAAATTTTCAATGATTCACCTCTCACAGGAGTTAACACACCGGAAGTGATGAGAATAGTATGCAACTTAAACTGAATTAATGTGCAAATTGTCATATGTTGTTGTGTTGCTGAAAAGATGGAGCTTGCTTTGAATCTGCTGAGAAAGAACAATTCTAAGAGATACTTTGACAAGCACAGACACTATAGAGATATATTGAAAAGACTAAGAAACAATCTGATCTTAAAGATGAAGCTGTTAAAGATACATTCACAAAGGAACTTGAAGTCAAGCAAGTAGAATTCAAGTTAGGGGAGGATTGTTGGGATATGAAAGTCTTGAAGACATGAAAGTACTAAAGATATGAAAGTCTTGTAAGCCGCAAAGTCTTGGGAAAAGTCAAAGAGTCAAAGTATCTGCTAAAGACAAAGTCAAAGTATCTTGCACCTAAAAGTCAAAGTACTGCAAGAACAAAAGAACTGTTATTCGTTTATGGAAAGTATTGTATTTTATGTTTAGATTACTTGTCGTACAAGGTTATCAATTGTAAACCGAATAGGATATCCTTGAGCCTATAAAAGGACTCCTAGATTGGCATTAGATGTACGAGTCTATGAGTTTTAGAGTTTATGAATTCACAAGTTAATTAGTGTTTTAGAGAAAAGTTCGATTATCTTAGAGTTGTATTAGAGTATCTGCATAATAAGCAGATTTAGAGTTTATAATAAAAGGTTATTCTTCTTAGCTTTGTTAAGTAAATTCCGCGTACTTGATAAAGATTGTTCAGTGTTTCTTTGTTAATAACTTAGGATTTATTCGAGGTTATTAAACCTTAACAAGCTAGTTAAGATAGTTTGATTAAAGTATATCGATCCAACAACAAGTAGGCGTATAAGATGATCTTCTAAAGAGAGAAAGTTAGAGATTTGAGAACTTTAGTGAGAGAAAGAAAAATCTTATTATGAGCTCCAACTCTCTACCTTGGGAGGTAGAGAGTATTTATAGTTTTAATACAAAGCGCCACCTAACGGGCTGTGGATCAGGCATACAGTGGGTAAAGACCCGTCCGTCCTCCACGATATTACTTAACTAAATACTACTTAACATTAAATAACTATGACTACGAGCTTTCTAACGATTACAAATACTTGAGGTGACCGACACTTTAATACCTGGATTTACTAAATCCTAACAATCTCCCCCTAAGGGAGGTCACCTCAAATTACATAGAATACAAACATATATTACATTGAGATTGTTCTTGGATTCTTGTTCATGTTCTTTGTTCTGTGGCTCGTAGTCTTCAATTCTTCATTTATGCATGTTTGGATAATCTGAGTGGAGGTCTTTAAGTGATCCACGTGATGCTGAGTTTTGAGCCAGCTTTGAGATCATCAGCCACATTAAATCTCTGACTCATCCTTTGTGGTGTTGATATTATGTGATGTTGTGACTTTTGGACTGACATGCTCACATTCTGGATCATGATGTATTTTCATCAGAATAGCGGAAGCTTTCGTTGATTCATGATATTGGCGGCGTAATGCAGAACCATGGAGTGAAAATATCAGAGTCATTGATGCACTAATCATGATTTCTTTAGATATGAATGTGTTGTGTGAGCATGCGGCTATGAATTGACCGCTCCATTACGATCACCAAAGCGTCGGGATGTACCTACATAAAGCGGTTAGCAATAAAGCGTATGAAAGTGTCTTTGATCACTTTCGTTGAATTAATTACGACGGCCCACGGTTCCCGCTTGATCGGTACAAATCTTGCCCGTGATCGGGTAAAATTCCAAAGAATTTCCTTGCGAGGTTTTGCTTCAGCTGTTCTCAAACCGAACGTCTCAAAGAAGACAACACGGAGTTAGTGAACGGTAATTAAGATTCAGCGATTGATAAAAGAGATTTGACAAACAATGCGTGTATCGCTCAATAGAAATTGTTTTTGCAATACAGCGAAGGTTTTAATGAAAATCAATTATCAATCATAAACACCTTTTATTTTGAAATATTTGTACACGGTCGATGTGCTAAAGAAAAGAGTTTTTAAGCACAACGATCGGTTTTTCAAAGGTATCCGTCAATCCATAACTGAACGGGATTGATTCAAAAGATTGAATAGCCCCATTGTTTATGTTCAGTTGTCACATGGTTGATCTATTGGATAGATCTCACATGCCACCCACCGGGAGCTTGTTTGATGTTGGCTCCAGAAGGCTTTCCATCTTCATGGTGAATATGTATGCATATCACTCAGATGTTCTAGCAATACCACAAGGATAATGCGTAGGACTCATAAGATATAATCTCTCTTTCCACATTGTGTGAAACATAGAGTCTTCATTGAAAGTGTCCTAATGAGATTTATTGATGATCTCGTGGCTCTAGACTCAATTGTGCATATTTGGTTCCTATGCCGGAGACTAGGGAGAGGGTCTCATTCTTCAATACCAACTATCTCTAAGAGAAAGTTGATAGATTATGTCGGTTCCCCGTGAGAATGAAACAAGTCCTTTTAAGAGGAACTTGAGTGGTTTGGGAAGTTGTAGTGCAGTGCGTCACTGGGTCCATGACGTCTTGTCTTCAATACGGCGTTACCTTGGTAACTACTAGTAGCATATGTATTGAACCCGGTTCTGCCACGAGGTTGAATTATTGGAGGGCTAGTTATTTTCACCCTTTTCTCATTCAATTCTTTTTCATTCTTCAACCCCTTCAGTGCTTACCGAGACTTCATAACTAGAACCTTGTTGGGTTTATTCGATTACTAGCTCACTCATCGGCACTCTTCCCATTTCTCACTTTTCTCCTTTTTTCATCAAACCTAAGGACTTCTACACTATCTAGTGGATTGTCCCTGGGTAGATCCCTCCGGTTCTGGCGGATCATGGGAACAAATACCTAACCTTATCAACCTTATATCACCATACATAAAGTAAATTTGGTCGGTCTATTTGGTATTGTTCATCTGCCATTGGAACCAATTGAAAACCATTTGAAATTCAATCCAGATACTTGTGATATATTATCAAAGTACTTTGTATCTGAATTGTTTTTGATATATATATATATTTTTTTTGGAAATAGAGCTCCCCCTCAACATTTTCATCAAGCATCATTTTGTAATAGAAATTATTTTCATCTTTGAGGGGTTAGCTTACATCTAAGAGTAGTTATATAAAAATGTGGTTTTCAAAATAGTTGCTCCCCCTCAATATGTGCATAGATATTCGAAAAGGTTTTGCACATATTAGAAAAAGACTGCACATTGAAATAAATTGATCACGTTTCAAATCTTTGTGGTTTAAGAGAGATGCTCCCCCTCAACATGTGCATGGAAAATTTGAAGTCATTTGACACATGTGGGAAGGAAAGCTTGTACATACTTATAAAACCATTTGCCGAATTATCAGATTAAATCCAATTTAAATCACAAATTCTCCCCCGATCACAATTATCAAATTGAGATTTGTGATCTTTGAAGATTTAAATTGATTTTGAAAGCTTTTAAGGAGAATTGTGACTTGATTATGAAAACGTTTTAACTGATAAGGATCAGATTTTGAGACTTTAAACTCCATTGATTATACATGCATGATTATCTTTTGAAAACAATTGTATGACAAATAACCTTTTGATTTAATTGAAATCATTCTCCCCCTCAATCAATGACATAAGTTGTTGATTGAGAGATAGATGTTTTTGACAAATGTTAAGTCCGGATGATTTTCAAAAATAGAGTCCGAGTTATTTTTCATTAGATAGTAAGTTATTGTTTATAGAATCAGAGCAAGAGATTTGAAAAACAAGATAAAGCATGGCTCTGTTCTTTCTTTGAGCAATAGTTCTTGCACGAAATGACAATAAACCATGGTTTCTTAAAAAATTTTCTTTCTATCAATTTTTTTTTTTTTTTTTAACATTCGAATAACATCTAAAGTCCCGTGTCATTCTTTGAATGACATCACAAAGACCGTAGATATTATCGAATCGAGGAAAACATGAAAAGGACAATATTTTTGGATTTTTTGAAAATTTTCTATTTTTCTATTTGTTTTTTTGAAGGTTTTGTAATTTTGTATTTTGTTTTTCGAATAGATATTTACAAGAGATAGATGAAGGAAAAAACCTTTTACTCCTCTTCTTCCTCTTGAAGGCGTTTGAGTGTTTCTGGTTGTAGGCTCTTAAGACCAAGTCGTGGAAGGATAAACTCAAAAGCGTTCTCCGGAAGAGCTTTGGTGAAGATGTCTACTAACTGGTATTCAGTCCTCACAAAGTATAGTTCCACCACACCGTTTTCAACTTGCTCCGTGATGAAATGATGTTGAATGTCGATGTGCTTTGCTCTTGAGTGTTGTACGTTGTTGCATGAGAGAGCAATAACACTTTATTGTCCTGATGCTGAGGAGGATTTTGTTGAATTCAAAGACATAGTCAGATAATTGGGATCTCATCCGTAGGATTTGAGCACAACAAGATGACATGGCTATGTATTCAGCCTCTGTAGATGAAATAAAAGTACTCATTTGCTTCTTTGAAGACCAGCTCACAAGCTTATCACCCAAAAGCGAGCACCTCGGACGTACTTTGGCGTGTATCTTGACATCCTACATGATCAACATCTGCATAGGCTGTTAGTGACATACCGGTGTCCTTTGGGTACCAAAGTCCCATGTTGATGGTTCCTTGGAGATACCGAAGACCCGTTTAACCGCTTCAAGGTGCTTTTGGTAGGCTTAGCGGTATCTAGCACACATGTAAGCGGCGAACAAGATGTCCGGTCTACTAGGCATGAGGTACATCAGGGATCCAATCATACTACGATATTTCGTTTGGTCTACCATGATCCTGAGTGGTCCTCATCGATTTAGTGCAGCTCAATCATGGGAGTATCAACAGGGTCACAAGAATCAAATCCAAATTTCTTTAAAATCTCATTTGCATATTTAGATTGATTAATAAAAATGCCTCCGGGACTTTGTGAAATTTGTAATCCCAAGAAAAATGACATATGCCCATCATTGACATTTGAAATTTAGAACACATTTCATTTGAAAAACGGTCACACTCATTAGGGTCAGTCGAGGCAAAGATAATATCATCAACATATATTTGAACATGAATTAAATGTTTGCCTGACTTTCTGGTGAACAAGGTCGGATCAATGCTCCTTTCTTTGAATCCGAAGATAGAAGAAACTTTGATAGCGTATCATACCGTGCTCTAGGAGCTTGCTTCAAACCGTAAAGGGCCTTTTTCGAAGCTAGACATGTGTAGGATGCTCTGGATTCACAAAACCCTCTGGGTGACATAAACCACCTCTTTTAAATCTCCATTCAGAAAGGCTGTTTTCACATCCATCTGATATACAACCATATTCTTGCTAGCAGCATTAGCCAAGAAGATTCTTATTGCCTCAATACGAGCAACAGGAGCAAATGATTCGTCAAAGTCAATACTCTCCTCTTGACGATATCCTTTTGCAACCAATCGAGCCTTGTTCTTTAAAACATCACCATGCTCATCAAGTTTCAATTTGAAGATCCATTTTAGAGCAATGATCATAGCACAATCTGGAGCAGGTACTAATTCCCATACATCAAGTCGATCAAACTCATGAATTTCTTCTTGCATGGCATAGAACCAGCTATCTTTATTCATGGCGGTTTTAACATCTTTTGGTTCGATCTTAGAGAGTACGGAGTTGAAGAAGCACCATAAGGCATCGGTTGCAAGTTGTTTCCGTGTGGATACTGGACGAGAGGGGTTTCTAATGATGTTGTCTAATGGATGATCATGTGTCCATTTTCTGAGGTGTTCATGTGGTTGTTGTTGTGGGCTGAAGTAGAGTTGATATCTCCTGATGAAGATGGTTGATGATGATTCAGAGCAAATATGTTTTGAATGGAGCATCTTCGGGAGTAGCAAAGGGATTAACTTCATCGAGGTGAAACAATTCCATGATGTACACTTGATGATTGAAGGTTTGTTGAGGAGATGGAGTAATCAAGCAGCGGCTTCTTGACTTAATGACATCAAAGCTGAAGGGTTAACTTCATTGGCGGGCTAGAAGCAACCTCTGTTGATGGAATTGTGAATCATTGGCATTTGGCTCATAATGTTCACCAAACATTGGATCAAACAATTTCTTCAAATCATCTTCAGATGGAGGTACATATGGAGTTGCTGGAGAGGAATTAGGTACAAGGGATGAACCAATGGGATTTGTTTTGAAGTCGCGGGTCGAATGGATTGTCCAGAGCCATTTGACGGTCGGCTCATCGAACGTAACGTGAATTGTTTCCATGATATTTCGAGTTCTCTTGTTGTAGATTCGGTAACCTTTTATGTTTGGTGCATATCCTACAAATACTCCAATATCTGCTTTAGCTTTCAGTTTACCTAAATCTTGACCGTCATTAGTTGGGTAACATAACGCACCAAACACACGAAGGTATGATAGATCAGGTTTTCGATTGTGGACTAGTTCATACGGAGTATTTCCATGAGATGTGTGGATTAGGGATCGATTTTGAGTGTAGGATGCGGTGGCAATAGCTTCAGCCCATAGAAACATTGGAACCTTTGAGTAAATCAGCATTGTTCTTGCGGCTTCCACAAGATTTCGATTTCGTCTTTCAACTACACCGTTCTGTTGAGGAGTTAGTGGAACACTTCTTTGAGGACTGATTCCAATACTTTCATAAAATTCATTGAGTTCTTTATTAACAAACTCAGTTCCATTGTCTGATCGGACAATTCTAACCGTTTTGTTAAGTCGGACCTGCAGTTGTTTAATAAGTTTATTGATGGCATCTGGAGTTTCAAAAACTTAACCCAAGTGAATCGGGAGTAGTCATCAACCACAACTAACACATATTTCTTCTCATTAATCGTTTTCACTCTCATGGGTCCACATAAATCCATGTGAATGGTATGTAGAACTTCCATAACAGAATTTGTAGGTTTGGGTTTATGGGCATACTTCTTGCTTTTCCCAATTGACATCTTTGAACAAAGATGATCTTTTTCATACTTAAGTCTAGGTAATCCTCTTACTAAGTCCTTTATAGAAAGATTGTTTATGGTACCAAAGTTCAAGTGATTGAGACGACGGTGCCATAGCCATGACTTAGTTTTAGAAGCCTTTGACAAAGATGGGTGAAGCTTTAATCATGTCTTCGATAGAGATGGTGTATAGGTTTGAACCACGAGTTCCTCAGAGAAGTTCCACACCATCAAGATCTCTAACAAAGCAAGTATGTTTTCTGAAGGCCACTTTTAAGTTAGAGTCACAAAATCCAAGAAAATAGATTATGTCCAAGTCCTTCAACATAATATACCCTGAAAATCACACTATCTCCAACCATGTAATCTCCATAACCCATAATAGAACCAAAATGATCATTTCCGAATCTCACTTGTTCGATGAATTTACTCACGAAGTTCATGAGCGCGACGGTCTCCATCATATGCTTGGAGCGACTGAGTCCAGGTACCACGAGCGATTTGAACGATCTGCAGTTGAACACATACAAGAATGGATAACTGGATAATTGGGATCCCCATGCAAGAATGGGTTCCACTTGTTTAGTAATGTGATTGGGACACCCACATCAGAAGTAGAAACAATGGAATCATTAGAAATAGATGCAGTGCTAGTGTTCATATTTGTCCTATTCAAAGTATGTTCACTTCTTAAGGGAATAGTTCTACCAGTAGGCATCCATTTTCTAGTGGGCATTGGCTTAGCAATTTTAGGGCACAACTCATTAACCTTAAGCCAGTAGGTATCCATTGATAACCTATATTACTAAATTTCCTTCCTGTGGGTTTCCACTGTTTTCTAACTTTCTTTCGCCATTGTCGTTTAGCCTTCTTAGCTTGATTTTTTGCATTAATAGTTTTAACAGGGAATTTAATGGCATTCATCAAATCATTCATACCACATTCAAGATTAGTAACAGAATTCAAACAATCATCATTACATGGTTTGTGAATAGTAGCAAAATTCGAATTAATTACAGTACGCTTATAGCTAATACTAGAATCAACACGATTCATTTTATTCAACTCAAACTTAATATTCCTAGGGTGATCTTCTACACTCTTCCAATGCACACTCTTAGCTTGCGAGGTCCTATCTTGCTTGGTATTGCCTGGAGGCTTTGACCTGCTTGCTTTAATGTCACTGATTACTCCTGTAGAGGGAATTATGGGAAATTTAGTTGGTTGATCTACTTTTTGCATTCTTGAACTAGATGTGCAGGGATCTGAACTTCTTGAAGGCACATTAGTGTTCACTTTCTTGACACTGGGCATAGAATGGTTTGTATGCTTGGCACTAGGCATAGAACAAGGCATCACAGCTTTGCCTTTTGCACCTAAGGATTTAGGACATGTTGCAATTACATATTCTAGCAGCTCTTGAGATCGTTTGGCCTGAATGTAAGCAAACCTAATTTCTCTATCAAGAGGTTTATTAATGAAATCCTCTTCAACAATCTCACAGAGACATTCTAGACTATCCTTAAGGTGAGCACAATAGTCATGAAACACAGGTTCATTATTCCTAAGATGAGGAGGAATGTAGTTAACAGTCACAGTGTATTTGCATCGAGGATGACTTTGATGCAACATTCTCATTAAAAACAAGTGGCAGTTTCCCATTTTCCTGACTCGTCAGATTCTCAATTTCCTTTTGTAAAGACGTTATTTTTTCGTTGTTTTGGTCACAAGTGACTTTCATTGAATCTTATAACTCTTTAAAGTGTCGTTTAACTTTTTCATTTTCTTCTAGAAAACTCTCGTTTTCCTTTTGTAAGGCATTAACTAAGTTTTGAAGATGAAAAGCTTGAGAATACTGAGAATTTAAAAGAAGAGGCATTTGGGATCCAATCACATTGTTCTTTTCACCCTTTAATTGAGAGATTTGGGCTTTTAACTTTCTGATCGTGTTACAATGTGCTCGAATCTATTCATCACGTTTGCTTATTTCAAAAACTGCATCAAATTCAGGAACATCCAAGGATGTCTTGATATTTGAGGTTTTAACATTTTCTTTAAGATGTTGATATTTTAATTGCAAAGCAAGATGCTCAACTTCCAATTTAGAAAACTGTTTTACCAGGTTATCATGATCATCCTGTTCAACTTTATCATGCAGTTTAGAGTTAGTTTTTTCAAGCTCAATGACACGATCATGGGAGACTTTCAAAGCAATAGATAATTCATGAAATTGAGAAGCATTAATTGAACAATTCATAGCAGTGTAAAACACATCTTGAGTAATACATTCAGAAATCAGATTCTCATTCAAGGTATGCAAGTTCTTCCTTTCAATCTCATTATATTTTAATTCTCGCTCATAGTCACTAACCTCAACTATCATTGCATCAAATTCCTTTTCCATTTCTTTAATATCCAATTTTATCCCATTTTGAAGAATTTCAAATTGACCTTTTAATTTTTTAAAGAAAGACATGACCTCAGTTAAATAACATTCTTTAGTTTGTTCAAAACCCCTTTCCCTTTCAGTAATCCCAGTGGGTGTGATCCTTTTCTTACAAGTTTTCTCAAAATCAGCAAATAGTTGATAAATGACATACTGACTGATTAAGGTCTTGCTCTTAGTGGGAATAAATCTAGGGACTAAATGCATTGGAGTATTGGGGGATAAACGTGGTAGGAGGCATTCTTCTACATGGGGTTCTGTGCAACAAACTCACCACTTTTTCATGTCCATATCCTTTTTCCAGAACACTTGTTAGGGGTCACTGTGTTTGAGGTCTAAAATTGTTAAAGGCAATCCAATTGTCCTTAGCATAATTGGGTGTTTTATAGCTAATTTTCTTTTCTATGCACAAAGGGATCTTAAGTTTTTCATCCAACTTCATTCAAGTGACTTCTTCTAGTGCCTATCTTCCTCGGTGTTCTCAGTAGCAACTAGGTTTCTGTCTGGGTTTAAGGATCTCATTACCATCATACAGTACCTTATGAGCTTCTCTAGCCTTTTACAAGCCTCAGGGTTTGGTTCATCAAGTAAGGCAACACTATGTTTGTCACTTAGAACTCTATGCTTAGTGATCATGTGAGCATCGAATGGTGTTTCCTTGTATGTACAACTTATTTTCAAGCTTGTTTTTCAAAGTCTTTAGATTAGAAAAATCATTCAAAAGTTTTGATTCCTTAGCACTAAATTCTTGCTTAAGCATTTTAACATTTTCTTGAAGTTCTTGTTTTTGCTTAGCAGTTTTAGAAAGCTTTTCTTGTAAGGAGTTTAACTCTTGTTTTAATACTTCTTCTCTAAAATTACTTTTTCTAATTATTGCACGCATTTGGTCATCCATTTCCTGCTCACGAGTAGTTAACTCAAACTTAGCACGTTGTTCATAGATAGCAACTTGTTCCTTATAGGCACTGAGTTCAGAGGTAGCAGAATCATCAGGGCACATGGGTGTATTCATCAAAAATACAATCATTATTGACTGCAGAAGATACATCACTTGGTACAATCTCACTTTCACATTGAGCCACATGTTGATCATATGGGACAATATTACTATTTCCTATATTTTCAACATCTGAATCAAAAGTTTCAAGAGATTGTACTTCATTATGTATTTTTTGCTCATCAACCTTATCGTACAGTTTTAATACCTCTGAGATGATTGATTCTTTGGATGAACCAGCCTGTTGTGGTGAAGGAACCTTAGGAGAGACCATGGGAGAGATGCTAGCCATGAAGATTGACAGGGCAGTTGGTTCATCATCCACATCTGAATCATAAGCATCACAATCAGATACTTGAAATGCATTTGGATTGTTCTGACCCATACCCTGCACAGGCTGCTCATCTACATCAGCATCATATGTCTTAGCATTCCCTTCAGCAAGAAAAAACAACTCCTCTTCATCCAAAGTTGCTCCGTTGTCCTGAGCTTGCACAAGCAGCATCTTGTCTCTGAAGTATTCTGCATTCTAAGGACGTTTTGGAGATGTATAGTTCCTTGCAATATGTCCCTCACCATCGCAGTTGTAGCATTTGATTGGCTTTGCTTGACCTTGATTCCCAATCCTTCCCTTATTCTGATTTACCCCATATCCTCTACCAACTCCTCCTCTTCCCTGATCATACTGCCTTTCTTGAAGTGGTTGTCCCATAATATTTCCATCTCTGACAACAACAGCATGATTGTGAAGATTGGATGCGTTCGATCTCATTGTTAGTGTGAAGACTGTTGGTATGTGGGAGGGTCGTTTTATTTAACCATAAGAGCCAGTTGATTAATGAAGTGTCCCATGGTGCATCGGCATCAGATCTTGCTTGAACCTCGGATCAGGGATGAGTTTGTGATTACCATTACGCGTGGGTATGACTTGAGATGCTTTGGTAGTAATACCAATATTGGTGTAGAAGGCAGTTGAGTCATTTGATGAACTAGTTTCTCCCTGCTTAGATTTGAACTGCTCAAGAATCCTTTTTTCAAACATAGCATGTCTCTCATTCTGAAGAAGGAAGGCATATAGTTGCTCATAGTTTGTGTCCTTCAATCCTTTGGTTAGCTTCACAGAGGTGACAAACTTGTGCATTTCAGGATTCATGTTGTTCCCAAACTTCGAGTTCAGCTGAATGTTTGGCATGGTCATTTTGATGTTCCTCATGTCATTCACAAGCTTATGAATTCTCACGTAGTACTCATAGACACTCTCATCAGGCTTCATCTTGAAGTGCTCAAACGCATCATACAATTGTGATTCTCTATCTTCCTTGGTTAATTCAGAACCTGAGAGAAGCATCTTGACATTATCCCAAACTGCCTTGGCTTCAGTGTTGTGATTGATCAGCTTGTAGATGTCTTTTGGAAGACCCTGTAGTATGATGTTTGAGGCCCTGAGATCAGCATCGAACCTCTTTTTCTCCTTATCATTGAGCTTATCATACGTCTTTGGTCTATCTATTCCATAGATCATTGTTCCATCTGCAGCTGTATCAATTAAGTCTCTTGTAGTCTCAATCTGATAAGGTTCTTCATCAATAGACTTGAGAATGTTGACTCTGTTTTCCTTTCCAAGACAGTACAATCTGATTCGTTGTGCCCAAGAGTCATAGTCAGTTCTGTCAAGCATAGGTGGACGAGTATCTGAACCACCTGCTTGAACATCCTCAGCAACAGTGGAGATGATTGTAGGTACGTTGGTAGACATGTTAACAAATTACACAGGATTTTAAAACTCTATGATTAAACCGGGAAATATATTCTTTCACGGGATTTTACTAAATCAAGAGAAAACCGTATTACAACCAAAAGTTCAACCAAGTCGCTAAGAAACCTTCAACCAAGTCGCTAAGCACCAAGTTGCTAAGTATTCTAAAATCAAGTCGCTATAATGCCAAGTCGCTAAGACACATTCAAGTTGCTAAACTAACAACTCGCTCAGATCCAAGTCGCTAACACCAAGTCGCTGAGAATTATGACAACAAGTCGCTAAGCACCAAGTTGCTACAAATTTTGACAGCAAGTCGCTAAGCACCAAGTCGCTAAGTCATCAAGTCGCTAAATAGCAACTCGCTAACACCAAGTCGCTAAGAAAACTTAAGTACAAGTCGCTAACAAAATTGAAAGCAAATCGCTACCTTCACCAAGTCGCTACCCGTAGTGGAGAATCCACTAAGTTTACTGTTTGTCGGCTTGTTTCAATAGACAAGTCGCTAAGCTCAAATCGCTACCACTTCAACTACAACTCGCTACAAACTTACAAAGCAAGTCGCTACCAAGAATAAAAATCCGTGACTCAAGTCGCTAGCAAGAAAATCTCAAAAACACCACTTTTCTATCCAAAACAAGCCAACCACGATGATTCAAGCCTACCAAATCAAAACCTAAACACTTATGATGATCCTAAACACAAAAGTACAATCAAAATCCAAGCTTTAACACTAGAAATGATCCAAATGATGCAAAAACCAATAAACTTTTTCAACCTCAAAAACCATCTAAAAACCACTAGAAATCCAAGGATATGTAAGAGATGATCTAACCATGGCTCTTGATACCATTTGTAACATATTGGATTTCACATACACATCATAACACAAACACAAGTAGGCGTATAAGATGATCTTCTAGAGAGTGAAAGTTAGAGATTTGGGAACTTTAGTGAGAGAAAGAAAAATCTTATTATGAGCTCCAATTCTCTACCTTGGGAGGTAGAGAGTATTTATAGTCTTAACACAAAGCGCCACCTAACGGGCTATGGATCAGGCATACAGTGGGTATAGACCCGTCCGTCCTCCACGGTATTACTTAACTAAATACTACTTAACATTAAATAACTATGACTACGAGCTTTCTAACGATTACAAATACTTGAGGTGACCGACACTTTAATACCTGGATTTACTAAATCCTAACAGGGTTGAAAGTGAAAATATTAAATATTAAACATGTATCCATATTAAAAACCATACGTACAGTATATAGAATTTCATTCATAATGTTGCATGTTTTATGCTTCATCTCGCAAGACCATCACCCTTGCTTGCGGTTCAAACGGCTTACCGACACAATTGTATAAACACGTATAATGACTAACTCCCGACTCTATTTTCCCGAAACACTTGCAACAAGCCATAAAACGTACCCATAAATCCCGCGAACACCCTCGAAAACACCTCATTTAACCCTTTTTATTACTATGCATGGCTTAAACCAATGATACTTTTAGATTTTGGTTTCCATTTATACTAGCACTCATTTTGTAACTCTTTTTTCAGCCCCCCCTATTCGACCTCAAACACCAACCTATATAGACTTTTAACAACTCATTCGATAGCCACAATTGCGTACATGAAATAACACATTAATACCCTTGTAACCCACGACTCACTTCATGAAATCAATACATCCTTTTTAACGTACACATGTTTTAACTGATTTTATCAGGTTTCCAAAAGAGTCTCTAGGAGGTAATCTACATGTACAAGAGATATCATTTCACATGGTCATATACATGAAATACGACACACACTAGTATACATGAAATCATGATTTTATGTGACATTTTTCTGGTGGTAAACGCATTTAACATAGCCACAAATGATATGAAGGCCTGATCATATAGATTACCTTACTTGTTTTAGGCTTAGATTATAGAGTATATATGAGTATGTCAACGAGAAGATGGAATACCTTTGGATGATGCTATTAACGAAACAAGAACACAGGAACCACAACCTAGACCCTTTTCGAACCAACACACAATCCTCCTTCGAATATAATCACACCCACGATCAAGCCAATATCACACTAACGATCACCTGTGCTTGCTTACCCACGAACCTGATCGCCAATTTCTTTGATGCCGTTTCTTGTTGATTTCAGAATATAGGTTTTAAGGTTTTGGGATAAATGAAAGACAGTTTAAAATAAAGGGATAGGAGGAAGGATTACGTGCCGAGCTTTAAGGGCTTGACCAAGGACAATTTCATGTTTAGTTTTATTTGAACTCATCTTAATTTCCATGTTGTGTACAAAAGAAAATTTAATTAAGCCTATATGACATTTAGAACTAGTGATGTAGGTCGATTTAGGAACTAGGAATAAAGATTATTTCAACTTAGCCGATTCCCTAACAAATAAAACTTTAGATTCTAGTTATAAGTTATAGTTTAATTCTTGTTCACGTTTTGTGTTTTCCAGTTCTTGAATTAAGTTAGCTCAACTTAGCTTAAGATTTCACATTGTTAATTTAGTGACTTAATAAACTTAGGGTATTATAATTCTTCCCCTCTTAATAGAGAAATTTCGTCCTCGAAATTTGAATTCGTGAAGGTAGCGAAGTCGTAAGATGTAGAAATCCATAGTCTCGTACAAATCATAGTAATTCCCGATCCAACGAATACAGAACTTATACATAACAATGTCAGCAAGAATCCCACAAAGAGGTACAGAATTTCAAACGAGTGTGAAAACCAACTGATATCGGGTAGAAATCCTAGTCCATCCAACATTCCCACCTCACGCATTTCCCAAGACGTTATATAATTTCAATAAGTTCTAATTATATGATCTCAGTATTATCACGTCGATCAGGTGATAACATCAAATTGTCCTGAGTTTCTAAGCGTTAATTTCCCCCTATATCATCACAATTTGAGTAAAATATTAGTGAAAATATCCTTATTCCTTATTATTTCATTTCAGGACACATTCGAAGTAAGGAAGCTGCTATTGGACGTTTTCAAGCCCTATTGATGACTGTCTCGTAACTACAACGTAACCAATTGATTAAGTTACGACGCAACTAAATATTACGAAGACTACGACGTAGCACTCATCTTAGGCTACGCCGTAATAATAAATTACAATGGATCTGAGAAGTTATGGCGTAACCCCAGCTAAGGTTATGCTGTAATCATGGATGAATACCATTTTAACAAAGACTACGGCGTAGCCCTCAGCTTAGGCTACGTCCGAATGAAGATATACACTGGATTACAGAAGCTACGGCGTACCCCCAGCTAAGGTTACGCCGTAACCAATGGATAAGCATAGAAGATTGAAGGAAGTTACGGCGTAACTACCTAATAAGGTTACGCCGTAACTAGTTTGAAGCCTATAAATAGTCGATGGTTTCATCAGTTTTAGATATCTCTCCTTTCCCAAACCTTCTAGGGTTTGGGGAGATCAAAACACAGAAGAATAAGCATGGTTTAGGAGCATTAATAACGAAGTCCTCGTCTATGATTTTCATTGTATTCGAGTTTGAATTCCTTTTATATTTTTCTAGAACTTATATTATGAATTCTTATCATTAATTGAAGTTTGCATTTTTGTTATTGTTATTCTCTATAATTCTTTATAGACATTTGCTAGTCTTTTCATAGATCGCTAGCCTTGGTAGCATTATAATCTTGATAGTATCTAAAGGGCTGGGAGATATGACCAACTGACCCCAGTCTGATATATAGCGAAGTATGGGAGGAATTGGCCATAGTACGACCACTCTTCGTGTGCGAACTAACCAAATGATCACCTATCAAGTGGAGGTACTTAAGAGGTTAGGGGGAATCTAAGTTCCTAATGGCCGGGTTCCCACCGTCTAGATCTAGTAGATATGGTGCTTAATGACTGCTATTAGGTTGTCGAATGATCCCGGGTGACCTGCTCATCTTGGTGAGGAATCTAAGAACCATAGGCCATGACGAATTGACCAAAGGAGTCTGGTGATAATTAACCACTATATTGAATCTTGGTATCGGGAATCAATTCGTATCTGTATTCTTTATTAAGCTTCGTTTATCTATCTCTTTTCCCTAATTTTCTGGTGTCTGTGTAAGTAGGGTACAACATATGGAATGATTATTACAACTTTGTTATATCAATATATCATCAATATCATTTCTAATCATCTTAGTTTTTTCAAGGTCATAGCTCTCTTGGGACGACACTCGGATTTACCTAAGGCTTTACTACATCTGATCGGGTTCTCTGCCCGTTAGTGTGTGTCTATCCTAAGTTATCTAAGTTTTATAAATATTAAAAGCAGGATGGAATAGCGCATCAGCTTTTTGGTGCCACTGCCGGGGAGCAGTTAATGAAAGATTTAAGGTATTTCATATTCACTTAATTAAGAGATTTGAGCACTTCCATAAGGTATGTTTCTAAATCTCTCCTATTGCAATTATAAAAAATTTATATTCTGATGCTATTAGTTACTACGTAACTTCTTTCTTGTGTTACGACGTAACCATATTACAATTAATTTAAATCGATTATAAAATCTTTTGACTGACTAGTTACGGCGTAATCTCTTTTTAAGAAGTTACGACGTAACAACTATACAATCAGATTTATAAATTTGACCTTTAATTAAAATTAAAAATTTAATTACGGCATAACCCTTATTAGGATTACGACGTAACTCATTCACAAACATTTAATATTCTGAAAATATTAGTTACGCCGTAACCTACGGGCGGTATAAAACCTTATACGGAATAAAAACTAGGTTTTACACATACACTTTCACCGCACACCCTAACAGTAAAATTTTTCTCCAAAATTTTTATCGAGATCTCTTCATCTGAATCATTCTTCATGGCTGGTAAGATGTATCTTTACTCTTTTTGATTTGTTTCATACAATTATTTCAATTAGGGTTTATATTTTAATATTTTATGGATCTTGCCTATTTTAGTATATTATTGCTATTGGTTTGGTTAATTGATGATTATAATGATTTCCCCATATTATTTTGATTCGTGTCTTATCACTATGGTTCGATTTGGGTGTTTTGACTTTATTTAATTAGGGTTTTGGGTCAAACACAAGCCTAGTAGGTTAGGCGCGGTCCCTCAGCGCTAATTGGTTAAAAAATTATCAAAACTTTTCACCACTTGTAAAAAATTGATGGTTCCGGCGTAATCTATTGCGTAATTGAAACGTCTGAGGTGCTGAGTTTCTAGGGAAGTTACGGCGTAACTAGGGATAAGTTACGCCGTAACCATTAGATTCTGTAATTACGGAGTAGCAATTTGATTTAGTTATGCCGTAACCTGTGAAATTACCTAATTACGGCGTAACTCTTATGGTGATTACGCCGTAACTTAACATCAGTAAGGTTTGCACTTACTGTTATTTGTTTTATTTTCAGGGGCAAACAATCCCGCTAATTGGCCTAGGTTTCTTGCAATCAATGATGCTGGTATTAGGCAGTTGTGCATGGAAGAGTATGAGAAATTAATAAGCAAGAATATCAGTCAGCCCGAAGCTCTTGATTTTGAAGCATTCAATGGTTTAGAAAATGGTAGAGCTGGGAGAAGATTGAGGAAGTTTTGCAAGGTTAAGTTTGAGTGTAATGCTCGGGAATTCACGTGTAATACTTGGGTGAGGCTATTCAGGATCACGGAGCCGGTCATCCCGAAATACGTCCGTGAATTCCTTGCTAGTATGGAGTTCCGTATGGACATTGTGGATGATGACGTTGAGTCAATGTTTTTCCAGCTTGGGGGTGTTAGGAGAAGTTTGACCCTTAAGCAGTTTACTATGAGGATGGGTTTGTACAATGAGGAGGAGATGAAAACTAAGGCTTTTAGTCGGTTCTATAACACGTGTTAGAGAAGAAGGGATGGGTCCCAAGACCTTGCTGCTTATTTTGACCAGATCGCTGTCACGGGTGGTTATGATCCAAAGAGCCTACCATCCTACGTGATGGTGAGGAACCCTATCCGTCGATTGGTGCATCGCCTTCTTGCCTGCTCTATTCCGGAAAGGCACTCGGCCAAGGGGAAGATGACCATGGATGATCTTTACCTAATGCAGGGAATGGAAGGGTGGAAAAACATTGATGTTCCTTACTATTTGGCGAGATTTATGGCTGTGCGTGCTAAGGGGTTTTCCTCCAGGAGTCCTTTGCAGGGGGCTCATTTCATTGGGAGATTGGCTAGGAGTTTTGATCTTATGACCGATGCAACTTTGGCCCGATTGACCATTGGTAGGGATACTTATTTGATAGGCTTGCCTAAGCTAGTGGAGTTAGGGATTTGCGTCCAAGATATATATGGTGCGATTGAACTAGCTGGGATAGCCCCAAGGAGGGAAGTCGGGGAGGCTAGTGGTGCAGGTGGTGAAGCTGAGGAAGAAGCCGAGGAGCATGTGCCCAGGGGACGAAGAAGGGCGCATGTGAATGTTGGGGAGAGGTTGCAGATCATTGATGAGAGGCTCGAGGGAATGTCATCCCACTTCAACAAGGAGATCGAGAGCCTCGAAGTGGGTCTTTATGGTCTTAGTAACCAGTTTGAGGGTTTTACAGGTACAATGGATTAGGTGCAGCAGCTCCAGCAGGATTTCTTTCATTGGAGCACGGATCGGACTAGCCAGATGCTGCATCACATGCATTTGAGCCACCCGAGGAGGGAAGGTCCGGAGTATGTGTACTGGCCCGACATCCCAGACATCGGAGTCCCCGGAGGAGTGGCCTTCATGCATCCCGGCACCACTCCTGGAAGCACCACTAGCACTCCATATGAGCCATCCCAATTCCACTCCATGGATCATGAACTTCCTAGGGACGATTGATTTCCCTATTTTATAAAACAATTTGAAAAAAATTTAAAACTATTTGAAACTCATATCTGTAATAACTTAACTATTTGGATATTTGTATGATCTATCATCAATTGTACCCGTCGGGTACAAAATTTTCCTTATATGCTGTGCAGGTTTTGGTTATGTGATGCAGTTATGGCGTAACCTTTGGATCAGTTACGCCGTAACCCCTGCTGTTGTAGGAAATTATGATGCAACACAAATAAGACTAGTCCCCGGAAACATTACGCATTAGCCACTCCATGACCCACCTTATACCTTTAGTGAGACATCTTGGGCAAGCATTTGAGAGGGGAGTTTATTTCTTTCTTGATTATTTTTCATTTCAATTTTGTTTTTCCTTTTTCTTCGTACAAATGGGACTTTGTACACTTCAAGTGGGGGGATAGGAATAAAAATGAAGTGTATGATTACTTAGCTTACTTGCTCTAATTTTCTAGTTGGTTTTAAAATTTTAAGCTTATTTGAAAAAAAATTTGTCATATTTTTAACCAATCAAGAATCACATAAAGCCGAGCACACTATAACCCTTATTGCCCTTGGTGAGATTTAGCCTTTTCGTTTCCTCCAATCTACCCAAATCTACCATAAATTGAGTGTGCCGATAGTATTGTAAACTTTTGAACTTGGCTTTTACATCACTTCGAGACCATAAACGAGTAGTGTATCAAGTTAGCTTGGTGCATTTGGAAAAGGTGATTCGCGCAAAACCGTCAAGCTAAATCACGCAAGCCCGCCACTTGTGAATGGCGGACCGTAACCAGCTTAAAACGGCTCAGGAACGAATGCAATGAAGATCAGGGGAGTATAGTGTTTCCCCGGGTCGTTATGTCCCAGCGAGCTATGCAATGGATCACCTCACGTATAGTGATCGGGAGATTTGAACGGAAAAGGAGATTTGAGATTATTATAACTACAGGAAAAGCCAACAAATAAAAACGGCTTAAATGCAAATTAAAGGAAACTAAAAAGATAAAATCTATTAAATAAACGCTATCACTATATTTAAAGTGATAAACGTTTAAAACTAAAAACTTACGTTTAAAATAAAAACTACGTAACGTACAAAATAAAACGTGAAAATAAAGAAGGAAAATACCTACGGATATGAAAAATACATTTTACAATCCTAATGATAAAAGAAAATTAATAGAAAAAGAAAATTATTTTTATAACTAATTACCTAATTATTATTAATTAGAAACTATTTTTAACTATTAAATAATTATCTAAAATACAAGAAATTAGGAAATAAAGCTAGAAAAATAAAATTATGAAATGGAAAAGTCTAAAATATCAAACTAGAATTTTCAAAACTATTTTTGTATTTTTCTGATTATTTTTCTATTTTCTAGGAATTTTAAACTATTAAAAACTAATTAAAATATTTAAAAATACAAATTTAACTAAGAAAAATATGGAAAAATACTTTTTTGGCTTTTTATATTTATCTAAAATTAATAAAAATGAAAAATTATTTTTTTGAATCTTTTCTTAATTTTTTGTATTAAAAGCTAATTAAAAATGATTAAAAACTAATTTAAATTAAGAAAAATAGCTAAACAACTTGGAAAAATCTGAAAATTTCAGGAAAAGTCTAAAATAATATTAGGAATATAAGAAAAATGGAAAAATAGGTGCTTATGTGGATGAATTTGAAACTACTATGGAAGTGCTTATTGAAATAAGCACTTGATAAGCCAAAAGCTCACCAAAAGCTACCAAACTGATACTCAAGCTATGAAAAGCTAAAATAACTAAAATGGAACAAGTTTTAACAACCCTAGACCTTTGATTTGCAAGATGCAAGGGTTTGATGACTTAAGCTAATAAGCCAAAACAGGTTCCTGTGGGCTACTTGCGACCACCAAATAAGCAACCAAATAAGCTAGACACTGAAATAAATTATAGAGACCTAAAGTAGACCAGTTGGGAACATGTGCACCAAAACTCGACACTGGGTGAGTTCTTATGAGCCCCAACCGATGCAAGGACTGAGAAAACTCAGTTCAACTGAGACCATGGCGAGGGCATAAATGGCCTAAAAAAAGAGCTTGTTTAGAGCTTGAAGAAAATTTGCAAAAATATGAAAAAATGACAAACCTAAACTAGACCAAGAGAGGTTTTAAAAGCAACAAGAATCACTTGATTTGACCAAGAAATGAGTACAATGAAAATCTATCCATTTGGGTTCAAAACAGAAATTTCATTTTGACTTTTTTAGTAAAAATGGAAAGTTGACTATATTGGACTTTGGACCTAGATTAATGGATTGAAAATGACCTATCTTGATGAAATGAAGCTACTGTAACCTAGCTTTATGGATTTTAAACACAAAATGATCCTATGGCTTTGTAAAAGCTCAACAGTGGGCAAATTAAGACAGGTGGTAGTGAATTTTGACTTCCACTGCTTTGATATGCAAATGAGTGATTGATATGAGCTAAGATAAGCTATCCAAACTTAAACCAACAAAAGTTAAACACAAAACAGGCCTTTATGACAGGTTTATCAGCAGAACCAAACACCCTTTTATATCAACTGTTGTGAACTAAAAAGGATATAACCAATGATTTAACTAAAACAACCATTCAAACTACTTAGATTATCATTAAATAGACTGGAATAACAAATGGTAACCACAGATACATGTACAAACTAGGACTGCAATATGACTTGAAAATTGAAAACTTGGAAACTTACTCACATGAGCCAACTGGTTTGCAGGCCAATACCAAACCCAAACCTAATCTAAATGAAGCTATTCTAACCTAATTTACAGATCTGCAACACCCACTATCAACTTCCATTCCAATTTGAGCCCTGTTGACTTTTATTGACTAAGATGGAAAATTGTTTGAAACTGTAATGAGAGCTTATGAAAAGCTTTAACAAGCTTAAACAAACTTATTTGAACATGAAAATAGATTGTTTGAAGCTTTTGAATGACACTTTAAGAAGGAAATTTTCATCAGTAAGCATTAAATTTGGAACTTTAATGAAAGACTTTGATTGATGTTCAAACACATTACAAAGAGATTAAAACTTACATTTGATACAGAAACATTGAAATTACAACATTCTTATTTAAACTAAAACATTTATAAAGAAAAACGACATTAAGGAAAATGCTTAAAAACTAACTACTCCCTTCAATGCTTCTTTCTTCCTTCTTTTATACCCAAAAGCCTCCTCTCTCTTCCCTCACTGTTTCCCAGCACTATTTGAGACCCTAGGATGAGTTTAATTGATCTTGGCCATCCATTGTGTTTTTGGCGGGAAAAGGTTATTATAACCTGTGGGGTTGAAAATTAGTAACTAGGTGGGGGGTGGAGGTAGGTAGGATGATGAGGAGGGGGGACAAGGTTTGTGATAAGGTGAGGAGTGGGTTGAGTGTAGTAGAGGAGTTGCAGGCATCAAGTGGAAGGAGAAGAAATTTTTTGGCGCCAAGGCCCTGTTGGTTTGACTTGGGAGATTAACCAGGGCAGGGTATTAATAAAAGGGGGGTTCAAAAAGCTTATATGGCAGGGGGTCAAAGGGTTCAAATTTGCTTGTTGGCTTAATAAATGACAAGGACTAATGTGTAATTTATGAAAACTCAAGGACCATTCCTGCCAATTCTATAAAGTTGATCCAAGGGCTGAAATTGACAAGCTTCAAAAGTACAGGGACCAAACTTGACAATTCCACATTTTCCAGGGACTAATTCTGCCAATTTTGAAACTTGAAGGACCATTCTTGTAATTTTCTCAAACTTTTTATATTTTTCACCAAAGGACTAAATTTGACAAGTTTTGATTTTAAAAGGACCTTTGGTGACTTTTCTTTTGAAATTTTGGCTCAGGGACTATTTTTGACAATTTTGAAACTTGGGGACTAAAAGCGCAATTTTTGCAAATTTGATATGTTTTTCATCTGATTTTGATATTTTTGCTTTTAAAACACATAAGACACTGATTTGTGATATTTTGATCATTTTGATGTGTTTCTGAGTGTTTTCGGATGATTTTGCAGTTTATTTTGTACAAAAATGATGAGTATTTACACACTCATCAATCCCCACACTGAGATATTGCTAGTCTCTAGCAATGATTTGAGAAAACATAATGGATTTTAAACTCTTTACCAAAAGCCATTACTTCTGGAGTAGCCAAATGTTTTAGTTCAAGTAAGAACCATGGTACACTTATAACCATGTGATTTTGAGCAAACCACCAGCTTCCAACGGATTTGATTTGTCTTTACCAAGCCGTACCCTTCGGGACTAGCCAACTCTTAGATAAATTATCAACATTATCTTTGGTGAGCTGATTACCAATTATGGATTTTCCACTGCCTTTACCACAAGCCATAATCTTTCGGGCTAGCCAACTCTTCACTTTTTAGGATATGGTGAGTTGAGAACCATACAATTTTGGGCAAATTGCAAGCCATATAAACGGATTTGAGAAATCTTTACCAAGAGCCGTTTGCTCCTGGATTAGCCAATCCTTTTGTCTTACGAACATGGCGGATGATAACCAATTGAGTAAGTGTAGAACACTTACTCCAAAAAAATTTTGGCCAAAAACAGGGGAATTGGTATAATTATATGATAAAATTCGCGAGAATTCCCCCCACACTTAGAAATGAATATTGCCCTCAATATTCAAAGTACCGATTATGCGAAACAAAACGTAAAAGGGAAATACTACGGCCATTATTTGAAATTTTGAAAACATGTGGGGCAACTCCCCCACACTAGGGTGGTAGAAAATAGAAAGAAGTCAGAAATATGGGTGAAAACCCATATAGTGTGCTATTGTTTTTGATTTCCGAGTCGCTAGCTTGACTCGACCCCGAATTAATTTGTTCATGGGGAAGTAAGGTGGAAGAAACAATCTCCATCGGACTTTCATTCAAGATGTTTGGATAAACATTGAAGTACGTGAAAGTTCCACACCGATGAGATATATTCCCGGCTCAAGATAATGGTACATGAAAATGCCGGGATCAAAGATAATGTCTTCATTCCCGAAGGAGTGAAGAACAGGAGAAGTGACAGAATATATGAAGAAAAGAAAGAAAATCATGATAGAAATCATGACTAACTCTTCATCCTCAAAAGGAGAATTCATAGTTTCATGAATCTCCTCAGTTAAGCTCAATTGGTCTAGACATATCTCGGGTGTGTCTAGATCAAAGTAGAAGTTATCATACTCCGTCGGAGATATGATATGAGTGAGTTCATCTGAGAACTCCATGAAGGTGAATGAATCATATTCGGAATTGATATGAGTGGGTTCACTGGCGAACTCCTCAAAAGTAAATGATTCATGATCGGGGAGAGAATTATGAGAATGAGAAGTGGTACTGCCACTAATCTTCTCTCCCATATTATCAAACAGGGAGGCTTTCATTTCTGGAATAGAATCATCGGAAAGAATGTCACTACCCTTAATGGGGGTAGGAGATGAAATAGGTTTCTCTTTGAAAGCCTCGATTTTAGAAATGAGAAGTCTGACATTCAATAATGTTGCTCGAAGAGCTTCATCTTTGATTTCGATGTCGGTAACTTCATCATTCTCTTCTTCTAAGCTAACAAGCTCAGAAGGTAAATCTTCCGCATAAGTGATGTCTCCACAAGATAACGAATCATCATCATCAGAATCGGAGAACATCTCAACATGATCTGTTTGGAAGACAAGAGGAGGAGGGATATCACACACATGATCAAGAATTCCTGTGACTCTCTTGGGATTGGGACAAGGCCCTCAACACTAGACTTTATCAATTCGTCCGATTCCTTTTCAGGAACAGTGTCGAGATGCTCGTCCCCCATAATAAGAGAGTGAGTGTGAATCTCGGGTGTGATAGCAGTTGTTTGAGATGGAATCTCAACTGCTGGAATATCAACCGCTGAGGGGTTGAGAAATATTACTTTTAAAAGGATAAAAACCCTCCTCGTCATCGTCATAAAGAGCTGCATTGAGAAGTTGGGAACGCCTTAGAGCTGCATGCTCTAGGGCTAATAATTCTTCCCTAGATTCTCGGGCCTTCGCTCTTGAAGTAATTCTCCTATGGTCTTTTCATCACTCACTTGATTCTTAAAATTACTCATCATATCCTCAAGTGTTTTCATTGCGGTTTCAAGATCCTGGGAGATTTCATGAGACAACGGCTCAGGTGGAGTTTGAACCGTATAGTGTTGTGGAGGTTGGAATTTGTCAAACATGTAAGAGTCATGATTGTTACAAGGAACTGGGTTCCCTATTTGACAATCAGAGCTGAAATGGGGACCTCCACAGTACTCACAACAGTAAAACTGTTGAGTCTGGACAGGTGAATCATATGGATTTTGGTTATATCCAAAGTTCTGAGCATCACCGGAAAACTGTTCATAGATAAACGTGTTTCGGATTGACACTCAAATCCTTGGTGAGGACCTCCACAAAATTCTACAACAGTAAAACTGTGGTTATATGAAGATAAGTCGGGCTGTGGTGGGTAAGTGGAAAAGTTTGAGGAGTCGTTAAATGAGTTCTGATTAGAATCATAATCAAATGAATTCCTCGAACCACAAAACAAACAACTCCCGTTATGAATATCATTACCACATTGTACACACGTACACCAACGACAGGGTGAACCAGAGAGAGGCTCACCACAACCGACACAAGGAATAAACGATTGCATTTGAAAGTTATGAAGAGGAATCAGTTTATCCAAAGAATCAACAAAACCAACATGGTGATCCGGATGACTATCAAGTCTCGAAGAACATTCAGAAAGATCAGGAGGTGGGACAAGTGGTGTGCTCTGAGAGCTAGCAATTTCCACCACTTCCGTTATGGTCTCGGTTCGGTTCTTGAGAACGTGAAGATTAGGCAAGTCATGCTTGCTAGTCACCGGTGTTTGAACGGGTTCATCGTAATCAATTCTAATTCTTGACCTTTTTTCATCGACATAAATTTGTTCGATTAGATTACGGGCTCTAGATTCAAAGAGATAGTCCTCGTAATCCTCGGTGGGTGCTTGGGGTAGCTCCGACGTTTGAACTGGTTTGTCAAGATTAGAATGTATTTCAGGTTGTGGCGGTTGGTCGAAATAACTTTGAAAAGCATTTTTGATGGATAATTCGCACGAATTGCAAAATTCGCTTGAACTAGGACCTCCACACTGCTCACACACATTTCTGACGATGAAGTTGACGAATGTCGACATAAGAATTAAACATATAGAGGATTAAGAAGAGAATCAAATGGTTGAGAGGATACGAAGAATAGAATTAAATGGCAAAAGAGGGTAAGAGAAATAGAATCAACAAATAAGAGGAATGAGAAGAGTATTTTTGGTATTTTTGGATAAGAAAATATAAACATATACAGATGGATGGTATGAACAAAGAGTGAATACCCAAATTACTAATCTGCTAAACGTAAGACAATCAGCACAGCTCCCCGGCAGCGGCGCCAAAAATTTGATTCGCGCAAAACCGTCAAGCTAAATCACGCAAGCCCGCCACTTGTGAATGGCGGACCGTAACCAGCTTAAAACGGCTCAGGAACGAATGCAATGAAGATCAGGGGAGTATAGTGTTTCCCCGGGTCGTTATGTCCCAGCGAGCTATGCAATGGATCACCTCACGTATAGTGATCGGGAGATTTGAACGGAAAAGGAGATTTGAGATTATTATAACTACAGGAAAAGCCAACAAATAAAAACGGCTTAAATGCAAATTAAAGGAAACTAAAAAGATAAAATCTATTAAATAAACGCTATCACTATATTTAAAGTGATGAACGTTTAAAACTTAAAACTAAAAACTTACGTTTAAAATAAAAACTACGTAACGTACAAAATAAAACGTGAAAATAAAGAAGGAAAATACCTACGGATATGAAAAATACATTTTTACAATCCTAATGATAAAAGAAAATTAATAGAAAAAGAAATTTATTTTTATAACTAATTACCTAATTATTATTAATTAGAAACTATTTTTAACTATTAAATAATTATCTAAAATACAAGAAATTAGGAAATAAAGCTAGAAAAATAAAATTATGAAATGGAAAAGTCTAAAATATAAAACTAGAATTTTCAAAACTATTTTTGTATTTTTCTGATTATTTTTCTATTTTCTAGGAATTTTAAACTATTAAAAACTAATTAAAATATTTAAAAATACAAATTTAACTAAGAAAAATATGGAAAAATATTTTTTTGGCTTTTTATATTTATCTAAAATTAATAAAAATGAAAAATTATTTTTTTGAATCTTTTCTTAATTTTTTGTATTAAAAGCTAATTAAAAATGATTAAAAACTAATTTAAATTAAGAAAAATAGCTAAACAACTTGGAAAAATCTGAAAATTTCAGGAAAAGTCTAAAATAATATTAGGAATATAAGAAAAATGGAAAAATAGGTGCTTATGTGGATGAATTTGAAACTGCTATGGAAGTGCTTATTGAAATAAGCACTTGATAAGCCAAAAGCTCACCAAAAGCTACCAAACTGATACTCAAGCTATGAAAAGCTAAAATAACTAAAATGGAACAAGTTTTAACAACCCTAGACCTTTGATTTGCAAGATGCAAGGGTTTGATGACTTAAGCTAATAAGCCAAAACAGGTTCCTGTGGGCTACTTGCAGCCACCAAATAAGCAACCAAATAAGCTAGACACTGGAAATAAATTATAGAGACCTAAAGTAGACCTGGTTGGGAACATGTGCACCAAAACTCAGACCTGGGTGAGTTCTTATGAGCCCTGTGCAACTGATGCAAGGACTGAGAAAACTCAGTTCAACTGAGACCAGTGAGCAGGGCATAAATGGCCTAAAAGAAGAGCTTGTTTAGAGCTTGAAGAAAATTTGCAAAAATATGAAAAAATGACAAACCTAAACTAGACCAAGAGAGGTTTTAAAAGCAACAAGAATCACTTGATTTGACCAAGAAATGAGTACAATGAAAATCTATCCATTTGGGTTCAAAACAGAAATTTCATTTTGACTTTTTTAGTAAAAATGGAAAGTTGACTATATTGGACTTTGGACCTAGATTAATGGATTGAAAATGACCTATCTTGATGAAATGAAGCTACTGTAACCTAGCTTTATGGATTTTAAACACAAAATGATCCTATGGCTTTGTAAAAGCTCAACAGTGGGCAAATTAAGACAGGTGGTAGTGAATTTTGACTTCCACTGCTTTGATATGCAAATGAGTGATTGATATGAGCTAAGATAAGCTATCCAAACTTAAACCAACAAAAGTTAAACACAAAACAGGCCTTTATGACAGGTTTATCAGCAGAACCAAACACCCTTTTATATCAACTGTTGTGAACTAAAAAGGATATAACCAATGATTTAACTAAAACAACCATTCAAACTACTTAGATTATCATTAAATAGACTGGAATAACAAATGGTAACCACAGATACATGTACAAACTAGGACTGCAATATGACTTGAAAATTGAAAACTTGGAAACTTACTCACATGAGCCAGCTGGTTTGCAGGCCAATACCAAACCCAAACCTAATCTAAATGAAGCTATTCTAACCCAATTTACAGATCTGCAACACCCACTATCAACTTCCATTCCAATTTGAGCCCTGTTGACTTTTATTGACTAAGATGGAAAATTGTTTGAAACTGTAATGAGAGCTTATGAAAAGCTTTAACAAGCTTAAACAAACTTATTTGAACATGAAAATAGATTGTTTGAAGCTTTTGAATGACACTTTAAGAAGGAAATTTTCATCAGTAAGCATTAAATTTGGAACTTTAATGAAAGACTTTGATTGATGTTCAAACACATTACAAAGAGATTAAAACTTACATTTGATACAAAAACACTGAAATTACAACATTCTTATTCAAACTAAAACATTTATAAAGAAAAACGACATTAAGGAAAAATGCCTAAAACTAACTACTCCTTCAATGCTTCTTTCTTCTTCTTTTTATACCCAAAAGCCTCCTCTCTCTTCCCTCACTGTTTCCCAAAGACTATTTGAGACCCTAGGATGAGTTTAATTGATCTTGGCCATCCATTGTGTTTTTGGCGGGAAAAGGTTATTATAACACTGGGGTTGAAAATTAGTAACTAGGTGGGGGGTGGAGGTAGGTAGGATGATGAGGAGGGGGGACAAGGTTTGTGATAAGGTGAGGAGTGGGTTGAGTGTAGTAGAGGAGTTGCAGGCATCAAGTGGAAGGAGAAGAAATTTTTTGGCGCCAAGGCCCTGTTGGTTTGACTTGGGAGATTAACCAGGGCAGGGTATTAATAAAAGGGGGGTTCAAAAAGCTTATATGGCAGGGGGTCAAAGGGTTCAAATTTGCTTGTTGGCTTAATAAATGACAAGGACTAATGTGTAATTTATGAAAACTCAAGGACCATTCACCTTAGTAAAGTTGATCCAAGGGCTGAAATTGACAAGCTTCAAAAGTACAGGGACCAAACTTGACAATTCCACATTTTCCAGGGACTAATTCTGCCAATTTTGAAACTTGAAGGACCATTCTTGTAATTTTCTCAAACTTTTTATATTTTTCACCAAAGGACTAAATTTGACAAGTTTTGATTTTAAAAGGACCTTTGGTGACTTTTCTTTTGAAATTTTGGCTCAGGGACTATTTTTGACAATTTTTGAAACTTGGGGAACTAAAACTGCAATTTTTGCAAATTTGATATGTTTTTCATCTGATTTTGATATTTTTGCTTTTAAAACACATAAGACACTGATTTGTGATATTTTGATCATTTTGATGTGTTTCTGAGTGTTTTCAGATGATTTTGCAGTTTATATTGTACAAAAATGATGAGTATTTACACACTCATCAAAAGGCGATTTGAAAAAAAGTAAATTTTTTAGGATTAAACCCAAATAGCTTATATGTGTTCATTTGTTTGCGTTTATCGATTAGTCGCATTGGCTTTTCAACCCCCCGTGTTAACCTTTTTGTTGCAATCAGCTTTAGTTCAAGATACCCCTAGTTACACCCTTTTGAGCCTATCCTTTTCTAACCCTTATTTTGTTACACCCTTACACCTTAGCCTACCGTGTAGTTTTACCTTTTTACCTTCAAGCAATTGTTCACCCCAGTTTGAGGTTCAAATAAAGTTCCAAGAAGTGTATCTCATCATCTACACCTCCTCTAAAGATCATCAAAGACCCCCAAGTTATCACCATATGCTCAGTTCAAGTGGGGAGAAGTATGCAAAAAAAAAATTGTTAATAGTGCGAAAAATTATAAGCACCACATGAAGAAATTGGCATTGAGAATAATCTTCTCGATCACATTCGAAGGCTGGAAGAATTGTTCAAGAATAAATAATGACGAATTCCAGTGACATATTTTGACCATATAAAGACGAACCTTGAACTGTTGGTGGGCGATGGCAACTCGGTTTTATGCTAAAACTATTTGTTTTCTTTTTTATTTTCACCCATTAAATATCCTATGCCTATCCTTACCCTTTTGTCGTGAAGCGTGTCTAGGTGATGCAGCGAGCAATCCTTGATGTCTTGGCCATGGATTTGGTCATGTTTCATTGATTTTGTCCACTTCGCCGTGACACGTTAGTAATGACACCACCCCTAAGCCTTTGAAACACTTCAACCCAACATTGCTTTCTAAAAGTTGTCTTAACCTTAGCTCTAGTGGTGGAGTTGTGTGTAATTGGCCAGCTTATGATAGAATACTTACTATGTCCGTGCAATTGAGTGATCACCCCGAAATTAACACTTAGAATATGATGAGAGTGAGAGTGTTTTCGTTCCCATTTCGTGAGGTGTTCGGCTCTTATTAATATTCTAGCATGGAAATTAAGATTAAGCATTCATCTTGGATGTATCTTTTGCAGTCTAAACCGGTCTACTTGAGGGAAAGTATAGTTCAAGTGGGGGGATATTTTATAACATCAAATTTTCCTGAGCTTCTAAGCATTAATTTCCCCCTATATCATCACAATTTGAGTAAAATACTAGTGAAAACATCCTTATTCCTTATTATTTCATTTCAGGACACATTCGAAGTAAGGAAGCTGCTATTGGACGTTTTCAAGCCCTATTGATGACTGTCTCGTAACTACAACGTAACCAATTGATTAAGTTACGACGCAACTAAATATTATGAAGACTACGACATAGCACTCATCTTAGGCTACGCCGTAATAATAAATTACAATGGATCTGAGAAGTTATGGCGTAACCCCAGCTTAGGTTATGCTGTAATCATGGATGAATACCATTTTAACAAAGACTACGGCGTAGCCCTCAGCTTAGGCTACGCCGTAATGAAGATATACATTGGATTACAGAAGCTACGGCGTAACCCCAGCTAAGGTTACGCCGTAACCAATGGATAAGCACAGAAGATTGAAGGAAGTTAAGGCGTAACTACCTAATAAGGTTACACCATAACTAGTTTGAAGCCTATAAATTGTCGATGGTTTCATCAGTTTTAGATATCTCTCATTTGCCAAACCTTCTAGGGTTTGGGGAGATCAAAACACAGAAGAAGAAGCATGGTTTAGGAGCATTAATAACGAAGTCCTCGTCTACGATTTCCATTGTATTCGAGTTTGAATTCCTTTTATATTTTTCTAGAACATATATTATGAATTCTTATCATTAATTGAAGTTTGCATTTTTGTTATTGTTATTCTCTATAATTCTTTTTAGACATTTGCTAGTCTTTTCATAGATCGCTAGCCATGGTAGCATTATAAGCTTGATAGTATCTAAAGGGCTGAGAGATATGACCAACTGACCCCAGTCTGATAGATAGCGAAGTATGGGAGGAATTGGCCATAGTACGACCACACTTCGTGTGCGAACTGACCAAATGATCACCTATCAAGTGGAGGTACTTAAGAGGTTAGGGGGTGTTGATCCCAATTGAGAAAACGATCCTAATAGAAACTGACTTGATAATAACTTGTTAAATATTACGCGGAATTTAATATTCAACCTTAAGAAGAAGAACAATAACAATAACTCTTAAACACCTCAATTATATTAATAACGAATACTCTAACCAGTATTAGGGTTTTACAACCTTAAAGTGTATCGACCTTAGATATAAAACACACGTATATCTAATCTAACCTAGGACCTCCTTTTATAGGCTAAGGAGTCCTTTACATAATACAATACGTAACCTACTAGATAAATATTTTTTCCATATTTATCTAATACAAAATATTAAACCGACTATACACAACTAGTAGTGTTTACAATACAATAGCAGTGGTTCTACTTTACTACTAGCCGCGGTTTAACTTCAGCAGTGGATTAATTCTTCTGGCAGTGGTTTCACAACTCTAGCAGTGGTCCCAATACTTAGAATAATTCCTGTTCTGAGGAACCTAAAACCCAACAATCCTCCCCTAAACTTGATATATTCAAATATAATTTTCTAGTTTCCTTTAAGCTCAAATCATCTGTCTTGGAGGATGTATCCAAACACTTAACAGTTTTAATAATTTGCTCATACTTTAGCAACAAACTGTAAGCTTGATCATCATAGGGCTTCAGCATCTTTAAACCACCAGGCTTCACCATCTGAGTAATAACTCCTGGATAATTATTCAATTGAGGATAATCACCTTCTACAAGCATATGAATGATTTCTCCAGAAACTGTTAACACATGAACTCCACAAGATTGATATAAAAACCATCTTGTAACTTGACCATTGTAGAGTCCTTTCCATTCAGGTTCATCATGAGTAGGTTCAAACAAGATCTTCAAATGATGATACACCATTCTCTCATGATATTCATCGAGACATACATCACCAAATTTATTCTTGTAAAGCTTCCAAAGATTCATCAAATCATCTCTATCTAGATATTGAAGCATTTGTGAAAATTTCTCAAACTTAGAAACTTCATTACTGACTCTTTGAATTTTCCAACATCCTTCACATCCATTAAGCTCAAATGTATAAGAAATAATTTGATTACCATCTTCATTCACTTCTTTCAGCCTTTTAGAACCAGATGTCTCCTGAATCTAAGATTTTCTCTTTTGTCTACTTTTAATCCACTCTTCTTCTCTTTCAGAATTCATTGGATTAAAATCCTCATTAATTCTCATACACCTCTGATAAATCTCATGTATCCTTTCAAATGAACATTTACTTAGATTTTCAGTAATATGTATGCCTGAATTCTTGATAATCTTCATCATAGAATTTCTCATCTCACCCTTTGTAGGAGGTTTCTTTATTTTAATTTGCTTCTTCTCCTTACTGATCCTCCTTGCCCATTCACCCAAAATTCTAGCTCTTTCATCAACTGATAGCAATGCCCATTCTTGAGTAGTATACTCATTGTTAATATCATTAGAAGCTTGAAGATAGGATTCTGTTTCATTCCATTCAGCTAACAATTTCTGAGTAGCTTCCTCTTCTTCTTGCTTTTCTTTCTCTGTAGCTCCTTCTTCTTCAGCTTGCAGACCTCTTGTATACTCTTCATCATAAGCAATATGTTCTTGTCTACTCTTAAACTTCAAAACTGGTTCAGCAATACCTTTTCCCTTTCCAATGTCTGGTTGAGCCACCTTCTTCTTCAAAGGCTCACCAATAGTCAAACTCTTACTCAAAGGTTTAGGTGTAGTAGGTTTAAGAACTAATGGAGCAGTTACAATGATAGGTGTAGAATTGGATGAAGTTTTGCTTAGATTTATCAATGTACTTGCAACTTCCTTTTCAACTTCTTTTTATTTAGATGGTGATACAGAGGTGGTTGTGACAATTGTAGATGTGGTTGTAATAGCAGTGGGTATGATTAAAGTAGCAGGGGTTGTGTTTACCTTATTTAAAACTTCAGCAGTGGTTTCATTAACACCAGCCGTGGTTGCAGAAACACTGGCAGTGGTTGTGTCCTGCACCACCTCATTTATCTTCTACCACAATCTTCAAAGTTTCAAGAACAGCTTCATTCCCATCTTTATCAGACACTAAAAAATGCTCTCCTTGATCTCCACTATCCACATCCTCTTCCATATTCACACCAGCAGCCTCCCCTGAATCAAAGCCTTCACTCCTCCCCTGTTTGGGTACATCCTCTAAAATCACAGCTACCTTCTTTTGCTTCTTTCTTACCTTCCTTAGAACATCAACCCCAGGTCTTCTCACCTTTCCCATCACAAACATCCTGTGCTTCAACCTTCTTATTTATCTGCCTTGAAACACAACCAGCTCTTGAAGACTTGAGATTTTATCGTCCATTTTTGTACATTTTACCGTCAATTCATTTAAGTGTTCTAGAATATTCTCCCTACTTCGACCTGTGTTAACTTGTCTGAGAGGTGGTTTATTGGAAAAGTCATCATATACCTGATTATGATCCGTCAATTCAATGTCATGTTCCAAACTACCCTCATCACTTCGACCTGTGTTAACTGGTCTGAGAGGTGAATCCTTGGATAAAGTAAACATAGCATCAGACCTTGCCTGGTCATCTATGCACCCTGAGTAAGCAGTTGGCTAGGGATTCCTCCACTTGTGTTGAGTTCCAAGGAACTCTCCACATTAGGAGTTGCCAAATGTTGGGTCTTAGTTATGTTTCCACTGTCCTGACCAGCATCTAAGCAGGAATCAGTAGTGGAAGCCTTTCCAATCATGTCACCTCCACCCCGTGTGACTACCTCATGAGCTACACCACTAATACCAACCTGAGGTAGCTTGGTGCCCTTCTTCCTCCTAGTAAACAAAATTGGTTTAGCAGTGGTTGTAGGTTGACTAGCAGTGAGTTCATGTTCATTAGCAGTGGATTCAGGTTCATGAGCAGTGGGTTCAGATTCAGTGAGTTGGGGTTCAAGAACATCATCAAACTCAGGAATGGCAGGTAAATTAATCATATGAGGAAACAATATGACAACTCTTATTTGGAAATTTGGGTTCTGGTGTCTCATATGTGCAAAAACCTTAGGAAGCATATAATGCACCTCATACTTCCTATTATGTTCAACAGGTTCTGCTATTTGACTATCCACAATAAGTTGAACAAACCTAGGATACAAGTAAAATTTACCCTTCTTCCTTAGATTCTACACAAGCCCTTCATAAATCATCCTATACCAATTAAATTTCCTCTCTCTAGATAGACATATTATAGCAGTTGCAATTTTTGAGGGAAATTCATCAAACCCAGTTGTCTTATTACTCAAACACATCAACAAGATGTGAATCAAAAACTTCCATTGAGGAGAAAACATACTGTTAATACAAATATCGTCATTAAACGTTATTTATATTTTTGATCTTTACCTAAGTTTTGTTAACGACAAAAGTAAATTTATTTTGTATAAAAGCTTAAAGCTTGTCAAGTTTAATAGATATTAGAACAAGCTTTTTCAAACAATATATTCATCATTCATGCATTTACATTTATGATTAGTGACATCTTGATATGACTCTAATCATTATGTATGATAGTAGTTTTTAGAATGTGTAAGGTTCTTAAAACCAAACACTACTTAAGTACTTGCATATTTCTTAATATAGAAATATAACATATGACATCATGTGTTGCATCATGGAAATCATTGGAAGATTTCATTAGATATTTTGTGTGGATTTGTACTCTTCATATCTTGCACAATCTCACTTAGATATAGTTGACTTTAGCAAAGATTTTTGATATCTTGCTGTCAGACCTCCACGGTACCAAATTGGTACACGGGCGGAACCCTTTTAAGGGTTCCGTGGTCCGTGGACGCTCCCGTCCATTTTGGCTATAAATAGCAAAGCCAAACCAAGTAGTTTTTCATCCCTTTCTATCATACTCTCTTACATATCTTCTCTCTAGCCTTTCTAACTCAGTTTCATATCATATTAGTGATCTCTTTTGTAGCAAAGAAGATCAAGTCACATTCAAGCTTCAAACGAGAAGTTGGAAGTCTTGTTTGTTTAGTGTTGTATGATCTAGTGTTGATTCATACCTCATTGTTATATTAAACCATCATAATCTTGTGAGTGTGAGTGGTTAGTATTTTAGTCCTCAAAATACATTGTGTGTGGGAGTAGTTGTACCCTTGGAAAGAACTCGACATCTAGCTTAGTGTCGAAATAGTGTGTTGAAGTGTAAAGGTTTTCTCCGCCGGTGAATGGAGCTTGTTGACTAGTGAAGTTAAACTCTCGAGTGTGAGACTCGAGGAGTGGAGTAGGGCAAGGAAAAAGAGTCCTTGTAGACCGAACCACTATAAAAAACTTGTTGTGGTTTGATCATTTCTTTCCTTAATTACTCTTTACATATTGCTTGCATATTTCATTAACATATCAAAGATCAATATCAATTGATCTTTTTAATAAGTTTCAAAACAGAGTTTTAATTGGTAAACTATTCAACCCCCCTTCTAGTTTTCTACAATTGGTACCAGAGCCTCGTTGCTCAAGAATTTCTAAAATAATCTGCATTTTATAAACTTGAAACGATCCATGGATTCTGAAAACTTTAAAGAAGGGCAATCTATGCAAAGACCACCACTCTTTGAAATCAATGGATTTATCTATTGGAAAAACCGTTTTGAAACATATGTAAAATCAAAAGATACAGATCTTTGGTTTATTATTGTTAAAGGGGATTTTAGTTCTACAACAAAGGATATTTCTGTTGATGAACATAAGAAATTAGTTGCTAAAAATAACGAAGCTAAAATGATGCTTTATAATGCTTTACCTAGAAAAGAATATGAAAGAATTTTAATGTGTGAAACCGCCAAAGATATTTGGGAATCTTTAATTGTTACACATCAAGGTAATTCACAAGTCAAGGATAACAAAATTGATCTTCTTGTTCAACAATATGAACAATTTGTTATCCCTGAAGATGAAACCATTGATTGTGGCTTTGCTCGCTTTAATACTATTATTACATCACTTAAAGGACTTGATGAATCTTTTCGTAGTAAGAACTTTGTAAGGAAATTTCTTAGAGCACTCCATCCCAAATGGAGAGCTAAAGTGACCGCCATTGAGGAATCAAAAGATCTCTAAATAATGTCACTAGACGAGTTGATCGGTAACCTCAAAGTACACGAAATGGTGATGGAGAAAGATTCGAGATCATCAAAGGAAAAAGGGAGAAGATCAAACTGCTGCTCTAAAAGCAAAAGCGGAATCAAGTGATGATGACGAATCTTGTCTCGTGAGTGAAGATGAGGAATATGCCATGGCCGATAGAGATTTTAAGAAGTTCTTTAGAAGAAGAGGAAAGTTCGTAAGAAAACCTCGAGAAGAAAAGAAGCCATTCCGAAAAGATCGGGATGACAAGAAGGGTAAAGGTGAAAGAAAATGTTTTAGATGTGGTGATGCAAGTCACCTCATAGAGAATGTCCCAAGCTCCCTAAAAGCAAAACTCAACGAGCTTTTGTAAGTGGTGCTTGGAGTGATAGTGAAGACGATGAAGAATCAAGCAAGGAAGAGATCGCTCTAATGGCACATGAGTCACACGAGGTACTTTCCGACTCTTCTTATTCTTCTATTGATGATGACACTTTGCAAAAACAGTATAATCAATTGTGTGAGCTAAGTCTAAAAATCATAACTAAAAATAAATTTTAAAAACCAAAAAGGAATTTTTGGAAAATGAAGTTTATGAGTTAAAAGAAAAAGCAAAATGACTTGAAAAAGGAAAAGCAAATGACGATGATTGTAAATCATGTCAAGAGCTTAAACTTGAAATAGAAAAACTAAAGCTCACACAAGATGTTTTAATCAAAAACAATTCTAAATTTAAAAGGTTTAACAAGAACATCGCTTTTGCCGATGAAATAGTTAAAATTCATAAAACACCAAGAGACATGAATGGGCTAGGTTTTAATGAAGTATTAATTCCAAAAAGTCAAAACAAAACGGCCGAAAAGACGAACACTGGCAAAATCCCCAGTGCATAAAGACGACGTGACGGAACCAAAATTAGGGTTCCGTCCGTTGAACAAATTGGTGCTGGGTACTTCAAACAGACGTAATGTTCGAATACGGACCGATCGAATTTTGTAAAAGTAACAAACAAAACCAAGGATAATGTTAAACTAAAACCAATTGTACATCGAGTAGGACTTGCTAAAACTGAATTTAGATCAAAAACTACTCAACAACGATATAAAACACCTTTTGCCAAACGCCTTTCCTAAGAGCAACCACAACATACAACCTAACTACCAACACAATGGTTGGAATCAAAACTTCCCTAAACCACATCATGGAACTTCATCCATACATGAATCAATTAAATGGTATGTTTAACCCAAACGGACCCATGAGATATTGGGGACCAAATGCTTGAGTTATTTGCTTCTAGGTATGCTTGAAAGTTGGATTGGAACCTGATGAATGGATAAAAGATAGTGGATGCTCACGCATATACGACGGCAACAAAAGTCTCTACTCATCATACCAAGAGTATGACGGAGGTAATGTCACCTTTGGTAGCAATCTCAAAAGCAAAATCATTGGCAAAGGTACGATCGCTCATAACTCCCTAACTATTGAAAATGTTGCTCATGTGGATAGGTTAGGATTTAATCTACTTAGTATTAGCCAATTATGTGATAAAAAGTATAAAGTACTATTTGATGAAAATGGTAGTAAAATACTAAAAGATGGTATCACCATAGCTAAAGGAGTTAGGAAAATATAATATATACGCCATGAAAATAGATAAAACATCTAATGACAAACTTTTCCTAACAACGTTAGACGATAGCTCATCTCTTTGGCATAGACGTTTAGGTCACGCTAATATGAGACTTATACAAAACCTATCTTCAAAAGAGCTAGTTAGAAATTTACCAAAACTAAAATATGACCAACACTTTTGCGACGCTTGCAAAATTGGTAAACAAACCCATAGTAGTCACAAATCTAAAAATATGGTGTCCACATCTAAGTGTCTAGAATTATTACATATGGACTTGTTTGGTCCATTCGCTATGGAGGCAACTTAAACACTTTGGTCATAGTAGATGATTACTCAAGGTTTACTTGGACGTTGTTTTGAAAACCAAAAATGAAGCTTTTGATAAATTTGAAATTCTTAGCAAGAAAATTCAAAATCAACTAGGTGTTAAATTGTGTCGATCCTAACGATCATGGTCGTGAATTTGACAACCAAAACTCAATTTGGAAACTTTTGTGATACAAATGGTATAACACATAACTTCCCGCCTACCTAACACCTCAATCAAATGGAGTAGTAGAACGTAAAATAGAACAATTCAAGAAATGAGTAGAACAATGCTTAATGAACAAAACATTCCTCAAAAGTTTTGGTGTAATTTATTACACTTCTACATATATTTTGAATAGAGTCCATTTCTTAAACAAAACACCATATGAGCTTTATAAAGGTAAACAGCCAACGTTAGGATATTTTAGAGTCTTTGGTTGTAAATGCTTTATTCTTAATACTAAAGATTATCTCACCAAGTTTGACCCAAAGTCTTATGAAGGTGTATTTCTTGGTTATTCTCAAACTAGTAAAGCTTACATTGTCCTAAACAAAGAAACAATGATAGTCGAGGAATCGTTGAACATAACATTCGACGAAAGTCCACCTCCCTCTAAGACATCACCTTGGTGATGACTTAGTTGAAAGTCAAATGATAGAAGGTCAAGAAATAACTAATAATAATAAGGAAGATGAATCATTAAATAAAGAAATTATAAACATCAAAGAATCTAAGAGTCATCCGTTAGACAAGGTCATAGGACAATTAAATCAAAGAACCTTAAGGTCACAAGCCCAAAATCAAAGTAATTATTTTTGTTTTGTATCCACCATTGAACCGAAAAACATAAATGAAGCAATAAAAGATGAATCATGGGTAATTGCCATGCAAGAAGAGTTAAACCAATTCTTTAGAAATGATGTTTGGAAATTAGTTCCAAAACCTAAAGATCAAACTATAATTGGAACAAAATGGGTTTTTCAAAATAAAATGGATGAAAATGGGATAGTATCTAGAAACAAAGCTAGGCTTGTAGCATAAGGTTATAATCAACAAGAGGGGATTGATTATGATGAAACTTATAACCCCGGTAGCTAGGCTTGATTCTATTAGAATATTACTTGCTTATGCATGTGCCTATGATTTTAAATTATTTCAAATGGATGTTAAAAGTGCTTTTCTTAATGGGTTTATTAACTAAGAAGTGTATGTTGCTCAACCTCCCGGTTTCACCGACTTTGAGAAACCACATCATGTCTTCAAACTCAAGAAAGCATTATGCGGTCTTAAGCAAGCACCAAAAGCTTGGTACGATCGACTTAAGACTTTTCTTAGATAACAAAATACTATGGGATTAGTAGATAATACTCTTTTTACCAAAAAAAAAGGAGTCACATATTATCATTGTTCAAATATACATTGATGACATTATATTCGGATCAACTTGTCAAGAATTATGTGATGATTTCTCTAAAATCATGCACGAGTTTGAAATGAGTATGATGGGTGAGTTAAATTTCTTTCTAGGACTTCAAATTAAACAACTAGAAGATGACATATTTTTTAACCAATCTAAATATATAAAAGATATGCAAATTTGGTCTTGAAAATTCCAAACCAACTAAAACACCCATGTCCTCGGACACTAAACTCACCAAGGATGAGGAAGGTGAATCCGTAAATAACACTAAATATAGAGGAATGATTGGTAGCCTACTCTATCTTACGGCTAGACCCGACATTATGTTTAGTGTTTGTCTATGTGCTCGCTTTCAAGAAAACCCAAAGGCATCACACTTAGAAGCCTTAAAAAGGATTTTAGATACATTAAGGGAACAACGTGTTTAGGATTATGGTATCCCAAAGGAACGGGTGTAGAAACCGGCAGTGTGCGACTAATGATTACATAGATTAACGATATGTTACCCAAAGCCCCTGCCCAGGAACTTTTTAATCTTCTTTTAGACTTGGTTTAGGATTAATGGAACCAAAATATGCAGAATGTTCAGCCTAAAATATTGTGGAATGTCAAAACAAAAACAAATTTGCCTCCTAGATTCGGCATCAGAGCTAATGTATACCAAACGAGGTTAAATACAAATTTTAAATTCAAAATTTGGTAAATTGCCTCGTCCGTTTTAGTCATGTATAAAACAAAGCATTTACAAAACATCTTCTTCCTCAAAACTCACTTTACCAAAACGTATAAACATTAAACCAAGCTCATTATTGACACCTTCCCACTCACTAATCAGATAACATCATTGTAAGTATCCTAACTACATTTTATCTCTTAACCCGAGTCTAGGATTCTTATTTATGCACAAAACTATCACAAATCATTACATGGGTTTTATGTATGCTTTTATACCAAATATGAATTCAATTGGCAAAATGCATAACTAGTCATTAAAATTAGGTACTACATTATCATATTGCATAAACAAATCTTGCTTCCCACTAATTGATAGATAATGAATATAAGGCCTTATTCAAATAACCAAACACCCCATGTCAAAAGTTTTGAAAAGCTTCTCACTTATAGGAAAACAATTTTTTTCATTGCTAATACAAATAGAAACGTTAAACTTTCATCACTTGCATGCTCTTGAATACTAAAGGTATTGCATAACTAATATGCATTCCCGGGTATATTCAAATGAAGCCACATTGAATTAGGAGCATGTGGGTTATCTCATGGTATTTGCCAAACACCCCACTAAAACCATTTTGTGCATAAAATGAGTCGAGATAACCGCAACTCCTAATTGTTTTCATATAGGCACACTAGAACCAAAAACGTTAAAACTTATTCTCATTTTAACATATTAATTCTTGTCCCTAGGAATAACCATGGTAGCCGCAAGATTCTATGATCACAGAGACACCCTTAACTACATTCCCAAACATCACAAAACCAAAGGACTTTCCAAGGAACAAGTAGAAATATTTAGGGTCTAGAATCAAGGTATTTCCATGAGGGTAGAACCATTCACTCATCCTTCCTTAAAATACCAACCTCGTGAAGAACTAGCTGTCATTCAATTCGATTGTCTTCTTGACATCGATGAACCAATTTGTCCTAGGTTTGTGTTAGAATTCTATGCTAGTGTGACCGGCTTTAGTGATGAAGACGATGATGAATTTTGTCTTAGGTTTAGAATCAATCAAAACGACTACACCATCACCTTAGCCAACTTTGGTTCTTAGGAATTCCAACCAGTGGACCTGTCTCCCCACCATACAATGACCGACTTTCCCTACCAAACCCTTCCCTTAGCCGATAAGGATGTTATCCGTGAACACCTATTTAACCAAGAAGTGATACAACCCGAGTTACCCGAAAGGGAAAGGAGGTAAACCGAGATCCATATGGAATAGAGCTAAATGAACTTAAGCCTGAATTTAAGAAATGGGAGGAGCTACTTAGAGCCAACGTCATTAGCACCATAGAAAATAGGGATCACATCAACGCTTGTCTTTGTCACATGCTCTACAACTTGTCCACCCGTCAACCATTCAATTTAGCTTACTACATTGCTAGGAGAATGATTGATATTCCAACTCAAGGATCGGTTGCTCTTCCATACTGGATGCTCCTCACCCGTCTCTATAGAAACTTTGCACCAATTCCACCAAGTCCAAAAGGGATGCATCTTCACTATGAGCTCATCCCTCACATCTTTGTACCTTTGAGTGATGCACGAGTTGCTAAGACAAAAGGCAAGAGAGCAAAACCTCCAACTCCATCATCATCATCATCAAATAGCTCCGAGGATGGTCTTCCAAGCTCTCGCCTTCCGCCTCATGAGTATTATGCGGCTCTTCCCGAGATAGAGAATGAATCAACGGAATTCAAGCAAACTAAGGGAATGTTCAAGTGCCTTGGTAGGATGATGAACAAGATCTACAAGAAGTTGGACAAATAAAGGTTCATTAAGGAGTGTTTGGAACAATACATTATCGTTAATGTTTGATACAATTTAGTTGTTTTTATTATGTAGGATGATAATATAACCTAAACAATGTTGAATGCTAACAATCTTATGCAAGGGGATAGCACAAGTATGCTATCAAATTTTACCCATTTTCACTATAATGTGAAAATCAAAAAGCCTTGCTCAAAATACATGCTCCACTATGTTTATATATGTATTATTTGCTTTTCCTAACTAAAAATGTTTAGTGTTACATGTTTTGAGAAAAATTTCGTGTTTCGGAAAAGTCCCCGCCACCTAAAAATATACTGTTTAAATTTCAGATCAAGATTTACTGCACTCGGCACTAATTTTGGTACCGTCCATTATAAATGGTGCCACAGACTGTACAAAGCGGACCGTAGCACCCTTTTTGGGTTTCGCCAGTATAAATTTTGGTGCCGTGGATCCTTTTAGGTAACTTTTCTCAATTTCACTTTTCGTGATTCCAAATCACCATCCAATGCTTATAAGTCAATCCTAACTTGCTTATACTCTTATTAGAACTAGTATAATTCACTTAGGTATATAAGAAATCCATTTCCCACCAAAATTCAAAATTTTGAAAAATCCACCCAAGGAACCCTTTTGCATAAAGGAAGGAACCAAATTTTTGGTACCTTCAAATCCGTGGGTGATCTAATATTAGGAAATTCAACTCACTAAAACACATTTATTGCAAATCTTTTCTTCTTCACTCCATCTCTCTTGAATGGTTGACTTGGGTGATATGACTAGCATTCAACCCACTTCCAAATCATTAGGAACCTCATCTCTTCAATGGTTTAACATCAAATCAAACACATTTCTCCATAATTTTCACTTCTATAAATTGAGAGGTTTTACCATGATCATCTTCACACCTTCTTCATTCTTACCATTATCTAGCAAAGAAAAACCCAAGTCAAAAATGACAAAATCATCTCCTAAACCTTGCAAGAAAACCGCTAGAATTAGTGTATGAAGCCTTGTTGCTTCAAGTTAACCTTAGCTCCTCATCCCAGTCTTCTCCACTCACAATCTCATCTCCCATCCGAGATGATACAAGTCTTACCTTGGCCACACCTACTCAATCACACATTGTGATCACCACTCCACCACCAACAAAAACACCAACTTCACCTCCACCGCCACCCATCCAAACATCCAAAACACCCTCACCACCTTCACCAAGGTCTCCAACTCTCATTCCTATGGAGTTATTTTCCACTCCACCAACTTCACCAAATCCTTTCGTGGAGGACTTGGATGACTTGCCTCCTAGGCCAAATCATCCACCACCATTGCCATCCTTTGGCACAATTGAGCGGATTGCTCATGAGTCACCTCGTCATATTTTGACCCAAACGCCCATTAGGGCCCAAAACCTCTTCCACCCCATTCAAAGACATTCATGGTCCTTTGATGGGATCATTCACTCCTCACATCAATGTCCCCTCATCTAGAGGACATTGAGGAGTGCATGTGGGATGCCAATCCCACTAGAGAGAGAGATTCAAGCGGAACCTCCCAACCTCCAACCACCTAAAGGCATGGTAGATTCTCACTGAGTGAGACAATGCAAATACAAAATGCTTTGCTTGCATCCATCATGACCACCCCAAACATTTCCACCAACATCAACACATCTACCATTCCACCACCACAACCTCCCCAAACATACTACCCCTAGGCATGGTTGCTCAACTTGTGAGCAAATGCCCCAAACCGCTGATAGGACACGGGTGATGGTCCTTGACTTTCAAGAAGAAATGAGGTTCATCCTCAATCATATCCTTGAGAGCCTCAACGCTCTTTCTCATCCACCATCTAATTAGGATGGTCATAGATTAGCATTTCTAGTTCTTTTTTTCTTAGGATTATTTTTTTTCTTGTACTAAAACACATCATTGTGTTCCCATTTCATGATCTTTATTCATGAAAATTTTAACTAATGAATGGTGTTTTTATTATATTGTTGGTGCTTTTACATAGTGTTTGGAAATGCTTGTGAATGATCATTATTACTAACATTTTTTGTAGCTTTATTTTCACAATCCATGTATCTTCCCATTAAGCACCCAATTTAGGGGAGCTTTGATCAAGGGGAGATAATGGCTCGGCTCATTACATTCTGCGACGCTCTACTTTTTGAGACAAAAAGGGGAGAAAATATAGAACTCTTATATTTGACTTTTCGAAAAAGTCAACTGCATACATTGACTTTCTCAAAAGTCAAACAGATACATCATTGGTAATACTTGACTTTCCCTTAAAAGTCAATCGCATACTTTGACTTTCTCAAAAGTCAACATCATGCATCAACTAGTGAATACTTTGACTTTCCTCAAAAAGTCAAACATCATACACTTACATTATCATTTCCTTTTCAAGTTCTAAAACTAATATTTTATAACTCTTAACAAACTTTGTATCTTTTTATAAAATAAATTTATATTTTGTCCTCAATAAAAAGGGGAGATTGTTAATACAAATATCGTCATTAAACGTTATTTATATTTTTATCTTTACCTAAGTTTTGTTAACGACAAAAGTAAATTTATTTTATAAAAGCTTAAAGCTTGTCAAGTTTAATAGATATTAGAACAAGATTTTTCAAACAATATATTCATCATTCATGCATTTACATTTATGATTAGTGACATCTTGATATGACTCTAATCATTATGTATGATAGTAGTTTTTAGAATGTGTAAGGTTCTTAAAACCAAACACTACTTAAGTACTTGCATATTTCTTGTAGGACCTTAGATATATCAACCTTATCACTTTACCAAGCAAACCCATTACACGAATTCCAAGTTACTGAAAACGAAACACAAAACACAAACAAAGCTTAGAAATAAAGAGGGAGAAAGATTAGATGGTGACTCGAATGATATATAAACCGCGTATGATATGAGTATAAGATGAACAATAAGTTGTACATTCCTTGAGAGAGAAAAATACACACACACACACACACACACTACTCACCCCCTCAAATGACCATTTAAGGTATTTATAGTCCAAGGGACTTGATGCCCTAAAGGCTTCTACGGGCTCTGGTTTGGACTTGATCGGGCTTGATCGCTTTGAGGTTATACAAGGCTAGCTTAACTAAACTATCACCCATTTAGCTTCTCTTAGCCTAATCCACGGTGCCCTTTGATTCATTCTATCACGATATCTAAATACTAATGCTAAGAAAGTTCTAATCGGAAATGACCATCACTTAATAAACTATTAAGGCTAACATTTCTAATATAGAAATATAAATATATGACATCATGTGCTGTATCATGAAATCATTGAAGATTCTTACTAGATATTTTAGGATTTGTACTCTCTATATCTTGCACAATTTCATTAGATAACGTGGAATGACCATCACGTAATAAAACCTATATACAATCTCCCTGTTGGGATATGAAAGCTCAAGATATCAAAGTAATCAAGATATCAAAGTACCGTAAGCCGCAGTATCGGAAAAAAGTCAAAGAGTCAAAGTACGCTAAAGATAAAGTCAAAGTAATCGACAATAAAAGTCAAAGTACTGCAAGAACAAAGAACTGCTATATTCGCTATAGAAAGTATGGTAATTCTAGAATATTCGTATTAGATTACTTGTCATACAAGGTTATCAATTATAAACCGACTAGGATATCCTTGAGCCTATAAAAGGACTCCTAGATTGGCATTAGAGATATGACTTATGACTTACGATTTTAGAATTAGAGTTTTAGAGAAAGTTCGATTATCTTAGAGTTGTATTAGAGTATCTCGCATAATAAGCGCATTTAGAGTTTATAATAAAGGTTATTCTTCTTAGCTTTGTTAAGTAAATTCCGCGCATTCTTAATAAAGATTACTCAGTGTTTCTTTGTTAATAACTTAGGATTTATCCGAGGTTATTAAACCTTAACAAGCTAGTTAAGTTAGTTTGATTAAAGTATATCGATCCAACAAGTGGTATCGTGAGCTGTGGAAACTCGACTAGAAGAAACCCTACTTCAACTATATTCAAGATGTCGATGAAGCTGCTCCACCACCCTCCATCACCTCACTCAGAATTCCAATAATCAAGAAAGGAGAATATGATCTCTGGTGGATGAAGATGAGGCAGTATATTGCCATCACGCACTCATGCTCTTTGGAATGTTATTGTGAATGAGAATGAAGTCAGAAGAGACCCCATTGATATTCCCCGCCAACCAAAGGCACCTAAACTCAGATACTAGCAAGAACCTTAAGGAACCAAGAGAAGGCACTCAATATTCTCTTATATGCCATTCCGTATGGTCATCTTCTCAAATTTCATGATGCTAAAGATGCTAAGTGTACCGGGTGCTCTCAAGACCAGATTTGGAGGAATGAAGCCCTAAAAAGATGCACGTAAATTTGCTAAAGCAACAGCTTGGAAACTTTCACACGGTGAAAGAGAGAGTCTTGATGTCGCATATGATAGGTTTCCGTAATCTTCTCAACATGTTGGAGCTATACAAGGCGTAAGTATCATTGAAGATGCTAACTTGAAGTTTCTAAGAAGTTTGCCATCATCATGGCATGTGATTGCTACAATGATCAGAGGACAACAAGGTTTGAATGTCATGGACTTTGATGATCTATATCATCAACTTAAGGTGTATGAGCATGAGATGAGTGGTCAAACAAGTTCTAAGTCTCACAATATTGCTTTTCTATCATCTCGAAAAGAAGGCCAGATCCAAAAGTACGCTTCTCCTCAAAGTATGTTTCAAAGCAATCACTGCCTACACCCCCTCATATGTTCAAAGTGTCCCACCAACTACCATTATAGCCCTCAGATGAAGTTATGTGCTCCTTTTCTTGCACAACAAGCTAGTTTTCACAACTTATGAAGAAGATCTCACATGTATGAAGAAGATGCACTTGAAGAAATTGATATCAAAAGTGTTGCTAAGTGATCATCGCAAGAATCAAAAAGTACATGAAGAAGACAGTAAAAGCATTGATTTCAAACCCAAATGTGGCATAAACTTTTGACAAATCTCAAATTGAATGCTTCAATTGTCAAAAGACCGTCACTTTTGCAAGAGAGTGCAGTTTGTTTAAGTATCAAGCAAACAGACATCCGAGAAGCCAAAACTTAAGCTTAAGGAAATTCCCATTATCAAAACAAAGGCTTTGGTTGCTCAAGAGAAGTTATCGGTTGACCGAGGAAGAGTTTGATGATGAACCTGCGGACTTATCAGATGGTAGCAATGGATTAAGCCATGACTGGGAAGCATGGACTGAGTATCTGCTTTTGATGAAGTATCCAACATGCCGCTTTGGAATCGATGATGGTTTGGAAGATTTGATCGAGCAAGGAAAGTGAAGATGATCCTGCTCAACTCGCATTGGTGGCTACTTCACCAAATCAATCTCCTATCTCTGAGGTATGCTCAAATTGCTATGATTTTTATCATAAATTGCTTAGCAGCTATGTGATTGAGAGAGATAATTGTGTTAAGGCTAGGGCTGAGGTAGCAGGTTATCAAATAACCTTAGAATCTATGGAAGCCAAAATTTTAGCACATGAAACTAATGAAGTAGCTTAATGAAAAATATGCACAAATGTGATTACTTAAAAGCTTAGTGAATGGAAACTAAACTGTAAAATTGCCGAAATTGAGAAATTAACTAAGGAAAGAGATGATTTGTTAGCTAAGTTTGTCAGCTTGGGGTGAAGTCGGGTTTGTCACATGTTTCTTATGTTCAAAAACAACAAAGAGCTTATCTTAAAACTGGATTAGGTTTTGGTATGGATTTTAGTAAGATAGAAGAAAACCAATCTAGTAATCGGGATGAAGGTGAGTATGAGGATATAACCACTAGTGATGAAGAACTCATTAATTATGTAGATACATCTAGTAATGATGGTTCATTAAGTGACCTCACCTCCCTGCATATAAGAAAACTAATGATTATCATGCTGTTCCACATCCTACTGGCATTCATCAACCCCTTAGGCCCGATGTTTCGTTTTGGAATACAGTACCTAGAGTTTAGGAAAAGCTAGTTGCTAAATCTAGGTCCGAAACACCCAAAGAAACTGTTGGAAACGATAATTCAAAACCAAGCGCATCTTTAACTCAAAGTATCAGCTTCACACGCAAGATTCCTCTTTTCAAAACAAGACTTAAACCTTTTGGGATAATTTTGGTCAAAACAAGTTTAATCACTCACCAAGAAGGCAAAATAATTTTGGGCATAGACATAGAAGAAATCACTTTAGTCATATGGGTCAAAAACTGCGTGTTTTGTGTGTTTATAGTCCTACTCACTTAATCAAAATTGTGACAAACACTTAATATCTTAAGCAAGTTTCCAAAGAATAAGTCTACAAATCGAAACCTAGAGAGCACAAACCAGCTTGTGACTAATTCAAATAGGGTTAATCACGTAAATTCACACCGATCATAGCTACCCACACGTAGAAGATCTTTAGTATCTCACAAGATTTCTCCAAAGTAATGCCTCGACAAGGTAATTGATATCAAATCGCTTGAATAGGTATTCTAGGAGATCTCACTATCAACCTAGAATGTATCACAATTCATATAGGGATTCTAGATCAGGAACCACCTGTTAAAACCAATGGGTAAAAGGAAAACGTAGGGACACACAAGACGCTCAACAAAAAGTGAATCGATGTTTGTGTGACACAAGAAAATGCTAATCAACCGGGAAGAGATTTATGTTGAAAAACCAAAAAGTTTTCAAAATCCACATGCTAAAACTCAAAAGATAATTTTGGATCATCACTTGAAAGATAGTGGAAATTACATACTCAAAGAATTTGAGTTTGTAACTCCACAAGGGGAACACAAGTCAGAAATGGCTTGGGTTCCTAAGAGTTTCTAACTCTTTCTTTATGTGCGGCAACCCGTAAGAGGAGCTTAAAGATCATCTTATTGTGGATAGTGGTTGCTCTGGAAGTATGACAGAGACAAAGAGATCCTGTCTGATTTTAGGAAGTTTAGTGGAGGAAAAGTTGCATTTGGGAATGATCCCAATGGAGGAAGGATTACCGGGAAAGGAACAATTAAAGCGGAAGAATTGATTTTGAAATGTCGATATGGGAGCTTAAGTTCAACTTGTTGTCGCCTCAAATTTGTGATAAAAGCATCTGTGTTATTCATACGTAATGTCTCATTCTTTCCTCCTCGACTTTAAACCTCGTTGATGAAGACTTGGTAGTACTTAGAGTACCAAGGACAAATGATGTGTATAGTTTAGACATGAAGAGTCTACATTTATATGGTACAGCCACATGTTTGGTGGCTAAAGCAACATCTGAAGAGGCACATCAATGGCATAGAAGATTGGGCCATGTTAATTTCAAGAATATCAACAAACCGTCAAAGGCAATTTAGGTAGAGGTCTACCTTCAAAGACTTACAAGAATGATCAATCATGTTTGGCATGCAAGAAGGGTAAACAACACAAAGCTTCCTGCAAGAAGCTTGAGGAAAGAACTATTAGAGAACCATTGAGCTTTACATGGATTTATTTGGACCGCTCGTGGCAAGTTTAAATAAGAAAAGTAATCGCGCTTAGTTGTTACAGATGATTGTAGTAGATTCAGCTTGGGTTTCTTTTGGGTTTTAAAGATGATACTTTTGATGCTATCCTATTAATCCTATTATTGCTCTTGGAAACCAATTGAGACTCAAGGTTAGAGGTATTAGATGTGACAATGGAACTCAATTCAAGAACAAGCTTATGGATGAATTTTGTGCAAACAAAGGAATAAAAAGGAGTTTAGTATTGCAAGAACACCAAATGTATGGTGTTGCGTAAAGGAAGAATAGGACTTTGATTGAAGCAAAGAAAACAATGTTAGCAGATTCTCACCTACCTATTCAGCTCAAGTGTCGTAAGTACTTTGTTATGTACTTAACAGAGTCTCAATTACTAAACCACAGATGAAGACACCCTATGAATTGCTGATGGGCACTAAACCCAACATTCGCTTTATGAAACCTTTGGTTGCCTCTTACTATTTTAAACACTATTGATAATGGGAAGTTTGATGGCAAGTCAAGAAGGATACTTATTGGGTTATTGCACTAACAGTAATGGCTTTAGAGTATACAACAAAGTTACTAAGAAGGTTCAAGATTGTCTTCATGTTGAGTTTTTAAAAGATCAAGACAATGAAAAAGGTAAAGGTCCTGATTGGATGTTTGATCTTGAGATTTTAACTCCTTCAATGAATTATGTTCCTGTGAGAGAAGAAAATCAACCTATGCACAATGAAGAAGATATACAATATGTTGTTCATGATGTTCATATTAGTCCCGATGCCGCTCCTGCTAAAGATCTCTGTAAGTTCAAAACAAAGTATCAAGTTCCTAAGAAAGTAATCTGCTTCAAACAAAGTATCATGCACCACAACCTCATTATCTCACGAGGATCAATCTATTCAAGAGGAACTTAATCAGATGCTTCTTCAAGATGTTTTAGCACATTCTACATCGATGAACAAAGGAGAGCTTATGAAGAGGCAAAGAAGAAGAACAAGATCATAGCTCTCTACAAAGACTTTGGACAAGATTTTGAACAAAGTATCACTGCACCTCTTACAAGACTTTAGATGATCTAGATGATCATACCATGCCTGGATTAGAAGATACCGATGATGAATTTGAAGATGAAGGTATTTTCCCTAATTCCAATGAAGGTGCTGATGTTACTAATTTAGATGATAATTATGATGTTCCACAGTCTCCAAACTTAAGAACTCATAAGGATCATCCTTCTGATCAAATCATTGGTCCTTCTACTGGAGGCTGACTAGACACAAAGCTAAGGGTTTCTACAAACCTCACAATGCTTTACTTAGCTTTGTGTATAAACAAACAGTCGAATCATAAGGACCATCAAACCTGTCTATTTACTTGTTTCATCTCTCAAGAGGAACCCAAGAATATTGCTCAAGCTTTGACTAAAGAAAGTTGGGTTGAAGCTATGCAGAAAGAACTTCTTCAATTTGAACTTCAAGAAGTTTGGGTTTTATGTGATCTTCCAGATGGGAAGAGAGTTATTGGAACCATGTGGGTTTTTAGAGTTAAAAGAGATGAAAGAGGTAATGTTATTAAAAACAAGGCAAGGTTAGTTGCTCAGGGTTATAGACAGGAGGAAGGGGTAGATTATGATGAGGTATTTGCTCAGAGCAAGAATAGAAGCTATCAGAATATTTCTTGCCTTTGCTTCTTATATGGGCTTTCAAGTTTACTAGATGGATGTTAAAAGTGCCTTTTATATGGCAAGATTACAGAGGAAGTTTATGTCAAACAACCTCCTGGTTTTGAAGATCCTAAACATCCAAACAAAGTCTACAAGGTTGTTAAAGCTCTTTATGGCCTTCATCAAGAACCTAGAGCTTGGTATGAGAGACTCTCCACATTCTTATTGCAACATGGATATAGTAGGGGAGCTATTGACAAGACTTTGTTTATCAAGAGAGACAAGAAAGATATCATGTTAGTTCAAGTTTATGTTGATGATATCATCTTTGGGGCTACCAAATGTCCATGGTTAGGAGTTTGGAGCACTGATGCGTAAAGAATTTCAAATGAGTTCAATGGGAGAGTTGACTTTCTTTTAGGACTTCAAAGTTAAGCATCAAAGGAAGGTATTCTTATCAGTCAAGACAAGTATGTTACTGACATACTTAAGAAATTCAATTTTGATGATATGAAGGTTGTTACTACACCTATTAAATCTATCAATTCATTGGGCAAAGATGAAGATGGACACCTTGTTGAAGTCAAGCTTTATAGATCAATGATGCTTTCTCTCTTATATCCAATGCATCAAGGCCCGATATCATGTTTGCAGTTTGTCTATGTGCAAGATATCAAGTCTCACCAAAGATCTCTCACATGAATGCAAAGAAAAGAATTTTCGTTATTTGAAACAACAACCTAAGTTGGGGTTGTGGTATCCTAAAGAGTCACCTTTCACTTAGAAGCTTTTTCAGATAGTGACTATGCGGTGATAATTATGATAGAAGATCCAACAACCGGTGGATGTCAATATCTTGGAAGAAGGTTAGTCTCCGGCAATGCAAAAGCGCATAAATTGCAACAACATCTCTACGAAGTCAATATGTAGCCGCCGCAAGTTGTTGTGGTCCAGTTTTGTGGATGCAAAATCAACTCTTGGACTATGGGTTCAATTTCAAAAATACTCCTATCAATATTGATAATGAGAGTAAATTGTATTGTTAAGAATCCCCGTATCATTCCAAGACAAAGCATATCAGATTAGGCATCACTTTATCGGAGATTGTTATGAGCATAGGCTCATCAATGTAGTTAAGGTTCACACGGATGACAATGTAGCCGATTTACTCACAAAAGGTTTTGATGTGTCACGATTCAATCACTTGGTCGAGCATTGGAATGATTAACTACTAAGCTTTGTTTAAGTGGAGGACTATGGGCGTGTTAGTATAGTCCTCGTGTATTGCTCGAGAGGGAGGATGTTTGTTGCTACTTAGTTTATATATGAAGAAATTTCGCAAAGTAATCGCTTTTT